>JARQOC010000006.1:253274828-253877328 GCA_033576535.1 Allobates femoralis
TCGCCATTGTTTATTGCGCTCTATATCTCGCCATTGTGTATAGTGCTCTATAGCTCGCCATTGTTTATTGCACTTTTATCGTGCTCTATAGCTCACCATTGTTTATGGTGCTCTTATGGTGTTCTACAGCTCGACATCACTCGCCATTGTTTATCTCGCTCTTATCGCGCTCTATAGCTCGCCATTTATTATCACGCTCTTATGGCGCTCTACAGCTCACCATCACTCACCATTGTTTATCACGCTCTATAGCTTGCCATTGTTTAATGCACTCTTATCATGCTCTTATGCTCTTACCGCCCTTTTATTATGCTCTATAGCTCGCCATTGTTTATTGCGCTCTATAGCACACTATTATTTATTGTGCTCTATAGCTCACCATTATTTATCGCGCTCTTATGGTGCTCTACAGCTCGCCATCACTCGCCATTGCTTATCATGCACTTATCACACTTTATAGCTCGCCATTGTTTATCGCGCTCTATAGCTCACCATTGTGTATCGCACTCTATAGCTCGCCATTGTTTATCGCGCTCTTATGGCGCTCTACAGCTTGACATTACTCGCAATTGTTTACCGTGCTCCTCTCGCGCTCTATATCTCACCATTGTTTACCGCGCTCTATAGCTCGCCATTGTGTATCGCTTTCTATAGCTCACCATTGTGTATCGTGCTCTATAACTCGCCATTGTTTATCCCACTCTATAGCTTCCAATTGTTTATCGCGCCCTATAGCTCACCCTTGTTTATCGCGCTCTATAGCTTGCCATTGTTTAATGCACTCTTATCGTGCCCTTATGCTCTTACCGCCCTTTTATTATGCTCTATAGCTCGCCATTGTTTATTGCGCTCTATAGCTCACTATTATTTATCGTGCTCTATAGCTCACCATTATTTATCATGCTCTATAGCTCACCATTATTTGTCGTGCTCGATAGCTCACCATCACTTGCCATTGTTTATCGGGCTCCTATGGCATTCTACAGCTCGTCATCACTCGCCATTGTTTATCATGCTCTTATGGCGCTCTATAGCTCGCCATCACTCGCCATTGATTATCGCGCTCTGATGGCGCTCTACAGCTCACCATTACTCGCCGTTGTTTATTGTGCTCTTATTGCGCTCTTGTTGCACTCTTATCGCGGTCTATAGCTCGCCATTACTCGCCATTTTTTATCACGCTCTATAGCTTGCCATTGTTTATCGTGCTCTATAGCTTGCCATTGTTTATCGCGCTCTATAGCTCGCCATTGTTTATCACACTCTTATCGTGCTCTATAGCTCGTCGTCGTTTATCACGCTCTTTTCATGCTCTATAGCTCACCATTGTTTATCGCGCTCTTAGCGCACTCTATACCTCTCCATCACTCACCATTGTTTATCGTGCTCTTATCGTGCTCTATAGCCCACAATTGTTTATCGCGCTCTATAGCTCACCATTATTTAACATGTTCTATAGCTCGCCATCACTCACCATTGTTTATCGCACTTTTATTGCTCTCTTATTGCCCTCTTATTGCACTCTTATCGCGCTCTATAGCTCGCCATCACTCACCCTTTTTTATCATGCTCTTTTTGCTCTCTACAGCTCGCCATCACTCGCCATTGTTTATCGCGCTCTTATGTTCTATAACTCACCATTACTAGCCATTGTTTATTGCGCTCTTCTCACACATCATTGTTTATCGCGCTGTTATTGCACTCTTATGGCGCTCTCTTGCTCACCATCATTCGCCATTGTTTATCGTGCTCTTATGGCGCTCTATAGCTCGCCATCACTCGCCATTGTTTATCGTGCTCTTATGGCGCTCTATAGCTAGTCATCACTCGCCATTGTTTATTGCGCTTTAATCATGCTCTATAGCCCGCCATTGTTTATCGCACTCTACAGCTCATTATTATTTATTGCGCTCTTATGGCGCTCTATAGCTCACCATTATTTATTGTGCTCTTATGGCGCTCTATAGCTCACCATTATTTATTGCGCTCCTATCGCACTCCATAGCTCACCATTGTTTATCGAGCTCAATAGCTCGCCATTGTTTATCATGCTCTTATCGCGCTCTATAGCTCACCATTGTTTATTGTGCTCTCATCATACTCCTATGGCTCACCATTATTTATCGTGCTCTTCTCGCGTTCTATAGCTCGCCATCACTCGACATTGTTTATAACGGTCTTATGGCGCTCTATAGCTTGCCATCACTTGCTATTGTTTATCGTGCACCTATGGTGCTCTACAGCTCGCCATTACTCGCCATTGTTTATTATGCTCTTATCGCACTTTATAGCTCACCATTGTTTATTGCGCTCTATATCTCGCCATTGTGCATCGTACTCTATAGCTCACCATTGTTTATCGCGCTTTTATCGTGCTCTATAGCTCACCATTGTTTATCGCGCTCTGTAGCTCGCCATTGTATATCGCACTCTATAGCTCGCCATAGTTTATTGTGCTCTTATCATGTTCTATAGCTCACCATTGTTTAAAGCGCTCTACATCTTGCCATCACTCGCCATTGTTTATCTTGCTCTTATCGCGCTCCTTTCGCGCTCTATAGCTCGCCATCACTCGCCATTTATTATCACGCTCTTATGGCGCTCTACAGCTCGCCATCACTCGCCATTGTTTATCACGCTCTTATCGCGCTCTATAGCTTGCCATTGTTGTTAGCACTCTTATCGTGCTCTATAGCTCACCATTATTTATTATGCTCTATAGCTCACCATTATTAGTTGTGCTCTATAGCTCACTTGCCATTGTTTATCGTGCTCTTATGGCGCTCTATAGCTCGCATCACTCGACATTGTTCATAACGGTCTTATCGCGCTCTATAGCTCGCCATTGTTTATAGCACTCTTATCACGATCTATAGTTCAAAATTATTTATCACGCTCTTATGGTGCTCTACAGATCACTATCACTCGCCATTGTTTATCATGATCTTATCGCACTTTATAGCTCGCCATTGTTTATCGCGCTCTGTAGCTCAAATTGTTTATCGCGCTCTATAGCTCACCATTGTGTATCGCGCTCTATAGCTCGCCATTGTTTATCTCACTCTTATGGCGCTCTACAGCTCGACATCACTCGTAATTGTTTATCGTGCTCCTCTCGCGCTCTATATCTCACCATTGTTTATCGCGCTCTATAGCTCGCCATTGTTTATCGCGCTCTATAGCTCGCCATTGTGTATCGTGCTCTATAGCTCGCCATTTATTATCACGCTCTTATGGCGCTCTACAGCTCGCCATCACTCGCCATTGTTTATCAAGCTCTTATCGCGCTCTATAGCTTGCCATTGTTTATAGCACTCTTATCGCGCTCTATAGCTTGCCATTGTTTAATGCACTCTTATCGTGCTCTTATGCTCTTATCGCCTTCTTATTATGCTCTATAGCTCAAAATTGTTTATCGCGCTCTTATCGTGCTCTATAGCTCGCCATCACTCGCCATTGTTTATCGTGCGTTAATCATGCTCTTATCACACTCTGTAGCTCACCATGGCTTATTGCACTCTTATGGCGCTCTTATTGAGCTCTTATTGAACCCTTATTGCGCTCCTATTGCGCTCTTATTGAGCTCTCATTGCTCTCTTATTGCTGTCTTATTGCACTCTTATTGCACTCTATAGCTCATCAATACTTATCGGCTCTTATCGAACTCTTATGGCGGTCTATAGCTCACCATTATTTATTGCACTCTTATCGCGCTATTATGGAGCACTATAACTCGCCATCACTCGCCATTGTTTATTGTGCTCTTATCGTGCTTTATAGCTCGCCATTGTTTATTGCGCTCTATATCTCGCCATTGGGTATCGTGCTTTATAGCTCGCCATTGTTTATCGCGCTTTTATCGTGCTCTATAGCACACCATTGTTTATCGCGCTCTTATGGTGTTCTACAGCTCGACATCAATCACCATTGTTTATCTCGCTCTTATCGCGCTCCTTTCGCGCTCTATAGCTCGCCATCACTCGACATTTTTTATCACGCTCTTATGGCGCTCTACAGCTCGCCATCACTTGCCATTGTTTATCACGCTCTTATGGCGCTCTAAAGCTCACCATTATTTGTCGTGCTCGATAGCTCACCATCACTTGCCATTGTTTATCGTGCTCTTATGGCGCTCTACAGCTCATCATCACTCGCCATTGTTTATCATGCTCTTATGGCACTCTATAGCTCGCCATCACTCGCCATTGTTTATCGTGCTCTTATGGCGCTCTACAGCTCGTCATCACTCGCCATTGTTTATCATGCTCTTATCGCACTCTGTAGCTTGCCATTGCTTACTGTGCTCTTATTGTGCTCTTAATGCGCTCTTATTGCACTCTTATTGCGCTCTATAGCTCGCCATCACTCGCCATTGTTTACCGCGCTCTTATCACACTCTATAGCTCACCTTTGTTTATCACGCTCTATAGCTTGCCATTGTTTATCGCGCTCTTTTCGTGCTCTATACCTCTCCATCACTCGCCATTGTTTATCGTGCTCTTATCGTGCTCTATAGCCCACCATTATTTATTGCACTCTATATCTTCCCATTATTTATGCGTTCTATAGCTCGCCATCACTCACCATTGTTTATCGCACTTTTATTGCTCTCTTATTGCTCTCCTATTGCACTCTTATCGCGCTCTATAGCTCGCCATCACTCACTCTTTTTTATCGTGCTCTTTTGGCTCTCTACAGCTCACAATCACTCGCCATTGTTTATCGCGCTCTGATCGCGCTCTTATGTTCTATAAACTCACCATTACTAGCCATTGTTTATCGCGCTCTTATATCACATCATTGTTTATTGCGCTGTTATTGCACTCTTATGACACTCTATTGCTCACCATCACTCGCCATTGTTTATCGTGCTCTTATTGCACTCTGTAGCTTGCCATTGCCTACTGTGCTCTCTTTGGCTCTCTTTGTGCTCTCTTTGTGCTCTCTTTGTGCTCTCTTTGTGCTCTCTTTGTGCTCTCTTTGTGCTCTCTTTGTGCTCTCTTTGTGCTCTCTTTGTGCTCTCTTTGTGCTCTCTTTGTGCTCTTAATGTGCTCTTAATGTGCTCTTAATGTGCTCTTATTGCACTCTTATTGCTCTCTATAGCTCGCCATCACTCGACATTGTTTATCACGGTCTTATCGCGCTCTATAGCTCGCCATTGTTTATGGCACTCTTATCGCGCTCTATAGCTCTCCATTGTTTATTGCGCTCTTATTGCGCTCTTATCGCACTATTATATGAAAGAAAAAGGGGGAAGGGGAACAAGAGGCGCAATAGTGCCTTATCACTTAGACACTCACAATACGGTGGTATAAAGGAACCACTCACCTATTTCAGTTGTGCGACCCACAACTGGTGTAAAGACATATAGTGTTTAATCCAGATGGCTGCTGCTGGACTCCCACCGACCACTTGCACGTGGAATCACACAGAAATATTGGGAAGAAAACGGTGTTCATCAGTCCGCGCTGCCAGAATCCACTTATTCCAAGGAAGAAACTCACGATCAGATGTGGTACATTAAAATACTTTATTGCATCCTACATTTGAATGTACCACATCTGATCGTGAGTTTCTTCCTTGTAATAAGTGGATTCTGGCAGTGCGGACTGATGAACACCGTTTTCTTCCCTATATTTCTGTATCGCACTATTATGGCACTCTATAGCTTGCCATCACTCATCATTGTTTATCGAGCTCTAGAGCTTTCCATTATGTATCGCGCTCTATAGCTCGCCATTGTTTATAGCACTCTTATTGCGCTCTTATCGCACTATTATGGCACTCCATAGATCACCATCAGTCATCATTGTTTATCGAGCTCTATAGCTTGCCATTGTTTATCGCGCTCTATAGCTCGCCATCATTTATCGCGCTCTGATGGCGCTCTACAGCTCACCATCACTCGCCATTTTTTGTGCTCTTATGGCACTCTATAGCTCACCATTGTTTATCGTGCTCTTGTTGCGCTCTTGTTGCACTTTTATTGCACTCTTATGCTCTATAGCTTGCCATTTTTTTATGGTGCTCTTAAGGTGTTCAATAGCTTGACATTGTTTATCGCGCTCTGATTGTGCTCTTATGGTGCTCTACAGCTTGCCATCACTCGCCATTTTTTATCGCGCTCTATAGCTTGCCATTGTTTATCGCGCTCTATAGCTTGCCATTGTTTATCACACTCTTATCGTGCTCTATAGCTCGTCGTTGTTTATCGCGCTCTTTTCGTGCTCTATAGCTCGCCGTTGTCTATCGCGCTCTGATGGCGATCTACAGCTCGCCATCACTCACCTTTGTTTATCGCGCTCTTAGCGCACTCTATACCTCTCCATCACTCGCCATTGTTTATCGTGCTCTTATCGTGCTCTATAGCTCACCATTATTTATTGCGCTCTATATCTTACCATTATTTAACGTGTTCTATAGCTCGCCATCACTCGCCATTGTTTATCGCACTTTTATTGCTCTCTTATTGCGCTCTTATTGCTCTCCTATTGCACTCTTATCGCTCTCTATAGCTCGCCATCACTCACCCTTTTTTATCGTGCTCTTTTGGCTCTCTACAGCTCACCATCACTCGCCATTGTTTATCGCGCTCTTATTGCGCTCTTATGTTGTTCTATAACTCACCATTACTAGCCATTGTTTATTGCGCTCTTATCACGCATCATTGTTTATCACGCTGTTATTGCACTCTTATGGCGCTCTATAGCTCGCCATCACTCGCCATTGTTTATCGTGCTCTTATGGCGCTCTATAGCTCGCCATCACTAGCCATTGTTTATCGTGCTCTTATGGCGCTCTACAGCTCGTCATCACTCGCCATTGTTTATCGTGCTCTTATCGCACTCTGTAGCTTGCCATTGCCTACTGTGCTCTTAAGACCGTAATAAGAGCGCAATAAGAGCGCATTATGTGCTCTTATTGCATGCTTACTGCGCTTTAATTGCACTCTTATTGCGCTCTTTAGCTCGCCATCACTTGCCATTGTTTATCGCACTCTGATGGCGCTCTACAGCTCACCATCACTCGCCGTTTTTTGTGCTCTTATGGCACTCTATAGCTTGCCATTGTTTATCGCGCTCTTATGGTGCTGTAAAGCTTGACATTGTTTTACGTGCTCTTATGGTGCTCTATGGCTTGACATTGTTTATCGTGCTCTTATCGTGCTCTTATGGCGCTCTACAGCTCGCCATCACTTGCTATTGTTTTTTATGCTCTTATCGTGCTTTTATTATGTTCTATAGTTCACCATTTATAATTGCGCTCTTTAGCTCGTGATCACTCGCCATTGTTTATCATGCCCTTATGGCGCTCTACAACTCGCCATCACTCGCCATTGTTTATCGTGCTCTTATGTGTTCTTATTGCGCTCTATAGCTCGCCATCACTTGCCATTGTTTATCGCACTCTTATTGCACTCTTAATGCGCTCAATAGCTCGCCATTGCTTATCGCGCTCTTATCACAATCCTATTGCGCTCTTATCGTGCACTATAGCTCGCCATTGTTTATCGTGCTCTTATGTGTTCTTATTGCGCTCTATAGCTCGCCATCACTTGCCATTGTTTATCGCACTCTTTATTGCACTCTTAATGCGCTCAATAGCTCGCCATTGCTTATCGCGCTCTTATCACAATCCTATTGCGCTCTTATCGTGCACTATAGCTCGCCATTGTTTATCATGCACTTATTGCACTCTTATCGCGCTCTATAGCTCGCCATCACTCGCCATTTTTTATCACGCTCTATAGCTTGCCATTGTTTATCGCGCTCTATAGCTTGCCATTGTTTATAGCGCTCTATAGCTCGCCATTGTTATCACACTCTTATCGTGCTCTATAGCTCGTCGTTGTTTATCGCGCTCTTTTCATGCTCTATAGCTCGCCGTTGTTTATCACGCTCTGATGGCGATCTACAGCTCGCCATCTCTCGATATGGTTTATCGTGCTCCTAGCGCACTCTATACCTCTCCATCACTCGCCATTGTTTATCGCGCTCTATAGCTCGCCATTGTTATCACACTCTTATCGTGCTCTATAGCTCACCATTATTTATCGCGCTCTATATCTTACCATTATTTAACGCGTTCTATAGCTCGCCATCACACGCCATTGTTTACCGCACTGTTATTGCACTCTTATGGCGCTCTATAGCTCGCCATCACTCGCCATTGTTTACTGCACTCTGATGGCATTCTACAGCTCGACATAACTCACCATTGTTTAACGCGCTCTTATCACGCTCTATAGCTCGCCTTTGTTTATCACGCTCTATAGCTTGCCATTGTTTATAGCATTCTTATTGCGCTGTTATTGTATTCTTTTTGCACTCTTATTGCACTCAATAGCTCAAAATTGTTTAATGCGCTCTTATTATGCTCTATGGGTCGCCATTGTTCATTGCACTCTTATTGCACTCTTATTGCACTCTTATTGCGCTCTTATTGCGCTCTTATAGCTCACCATTATTTATCGCGCTCTTATCACGCTCTTATCATGCTCTATAGCTCACCATTATTTATCGCACTCTTATCGTGCTCTATAGCTCGCCATCACTCGCCATTGTTTATCGTGCTTTAATCACACTATTATCGTGCTCTATAGCTCGCCATCACTCGCCATTGTTTATCGTGCTCTTATGGCGCTCTACAGCTCGTCATCACTCGCCATTGTTTATCGTGCTCTTATCGCACTCTGTAGCTTGCCATTGCTTACTGTGCTCTTATTATGCTCTTAATGCGCTGTTATTGCAGTCTTATTTCGCTCTATAGCTCGTCATCACTCGCCATTGATTATCGCGCTCTGATTGTGCTCTACAGCTCGCCATCACTCGCCATTTTTCATCACGCTCTATAGCTTGCCATTGTTTATCGCGCTCTATAGCTTGCCATTGTTTATCACACTCTTATCGTGCTCTATAGCTCGTCGTTGTTTATCGCGCTCTTTTCGTGCTCTATACCTCTCCATCAATCGCCATTGTTTATCGTGCTCTTATCGTGCTCTATAGCCCACCATTATTTATTGCGCTATATATCTTACCATTATTTAACGCGTTCTATAGCTCACCATCACTCGCCATTGTTTATCGCACTTTTATTGCTCTCTTATTGCGCTCTTATTGCTCTCCTATTGCACTCTTATTGTGCTCTATAGCTCGCCAAAACGCACCCTTTCTTATTGTGCTCTTTTGGCTCTCTACAGCTCTCCATCACTCGCTCTTATCGCGCTCTTATGTTGTTCTATAACTCACCATTATTATCCATTGTTTATCGCGCTCTTATCACACATCATTGTTTATCGCGCTGTTATTGCACTCTTATGGCGCTCTATAGCTCACCATCACTCGCCATTGTTTATCATGCTCTTATGGCGTTCTACAGCTCGTCATCACTCGCCATTGCTTATCGTGCTCTTATCACACTCTGTAGCTTGCCATTGCTTACTGTGCTCTTATTGTGCTCTTACTGTGCTCTTACTGTGCTCTTATTGTGCTCTTATTGTGCTCTTATTGTGCTCTTATTGTGCTCTTATTGTGCTCTTATTGTGCTCTTATTGCATGCTTACTGCGCTTTAATTGCACTCTTATTGCGCTCTAAAGCTCGCTATTGTTTATCGTGCTCTTTAGATCGCCGTTTATTGCGCTCTTTAGGTTACCATTGTTTATTGCGCTCTATAGCTCGCCATTGTTTATTGCACTCTTATTGCTCTCTAAAGCTCGCCATTGTTTATCGCGCTCTTATTGTGCTCTGTAGCCCGGCATTGTTTATCGCACTCTACAGCTCATTATTATTTATTGCGCTGTTATGGCGCTCTATAGCTCACCATTATTTATTGCGCTGTTATGGCGCTCTATAGCTCACCATTATTTATTGCGCTCTTATGGAGCTCTATAGCTCACCATTATTTATTGCGCTCCTATGGAACTCCATAGCTCACCATTTTTTATCGTGCTCTCATCACGCTCTATGGCTCACCATTATTTATCGTGCTCTTCTCGTGCTCTATAGCTCGCCATCACTCGACAGTATCACGGTCTTATCGCGCTCTATAGCTCGCCATTGTTTATTGAGCTCTTATTGCGCTTTTATCGCACTATTATGGCACTCTATAGCTTGCCATCACTCATCATTGTTTATCTAGCTCTATAGCTTGCCATTGCTTATCGCGCTCTATAGCTCGCTATTGTTTATAGCACTCTTATCGCGCTCTATAGCTCTCCATTGTTTATTGCACTCTTATTGCGCTCTTATCGCACTATTAAGGCACTCTATAGCTCGCCATCACTCATCATTGTTTATCGGGCTCTATACCTTGCCATTGTTTATCGCGCTCTATAGCTCGCCTTCACTCGCCATTGTTTATCGCGCTCTGATGGTGCTCTACAGCTCACCATCACTCGCCATTGTTTGTGCTCTTATGGCACTCTATAGCTCGCCATTGTTTATCGTGCTATTGTTGCGCTCTTGTTGCACTTTTATTGCACTCTTATCATGCGCTATAGCTTGCCATTGTTTATCGCGCTCATATGGTGCTCTATAGCTTGACATTGTTTATTGCGCTCTTATTGTGCTCTATGGCCTGATTTTGTTTATCGCGCTCTTATCGTTCTCTACACCTCGCCATCACTTGCCATTGTTTTTATGCTCTTATCGTGCTCTTATTATGCTCTATAGTTCACCATTGTTAATTGCGCTCATTAGCTCGCGATCACTCGCCATTGTTTATCATGCCCTTATGGCGCTCTACAACACGCCATCACTCGCCATTGTTTATCGTGCTCTTATGTGCTCTTATTGCGCTTTATAGATCGCCATCACTCGCCATTTTTTATCATGCTCTATAGCTTGCCATTGTTTATCGCGCTCTATAGCTTGCCATTGTTTATTGCGCTCTATAGCTCGCCATTGTTTATCACACTCTTATCGTGCTCTATAGCTCGTCGTTGTTTAACGCGCTCTTTTCATGCTCTATAGCTCGCCGTTGTTTATCACGCTCTGATGGCGATCTACAGCTTGCCATCACTCGCCATTGTTTATCGTGCTCTTATCGTGCTCTATAGCCCACCATTGTTTATCGTGCTCTATAGCTCACCATTATTTATCGCGCTCTATATCTTACCATTATTTAACGCGTTCTATAGCTAGCCATCACTCGCCATTGTTTATCGCACTTTTATTGCTCTCTTATTGCGCTCTATAGCTCGCAATCACTCGCCATTGTTTATCGCGCTCTGATGGCACTCTACAGCTCGCCATCACTCACCATTGTTTAACGCGCTCTTATCACGCTCTGTAGCTCGCCTTTGTTTATCACGCTCTATAGCTTGCCATTGTTTATAGCATTCTTATTGCGCTGTTATTGCGCTGTTATTGCATTCTTTTTGCACTCTTATTGCACTCTTATTGCACTCAATAGCTCAAAATTGTTTAATGCGCTCTTATTATGCTCTATGGGTCGCCATTGTTCATTGCTCTCTTATTGCACTCTTATTGCGCTCTTATAGCTCTCCATCACTCGCCATTGTTTATCGCGCTCTTATGTTTTTCTATAACTCACCATTACTAGCCATTGTTTATCGCGCTCTTATCACACATCATTGTTTATCGCGCAGTTATTGCACTCTTATGGCGCTCTATAGCTCGCCATCACTCGCCATTGTTTATCATGCTCTTATGGCGTTCTACAGCTTGTCATCACTAGCCATTGTTTATCGTGCTCTTATCACACTCTGTAGCTTGCCATTGCTTACTGTGCTCTTATTGTGCTCTTATTGTGCTCTTATTGTGCTCTTATTGTGCTCTTATTGTGCTCTTATTGTGCTCTTATTGTGCTCTTATTGTGCTCTTAATGTGCTCTTAATGCGCTCTTATTGCACTCTTATTGCGCTCTTATTGCATGCTTACTGTGCTTTAATTGCACTCTTATTTGCGCTCTAAAGCTCGCTATTGTTTATCGTGCTCTTTAGTTCGCCGTTTATTGCGCTCTTTAGGTCACCATTGTTTATTGCGCTCTATAGCTCGCCATTGTTTATTGCACTCTTATTGCTCTCTAAAGCTCGCCATTGTTTATCGCGCTCTTATTGTGCTCTGTAGCCTGGCATTGTTCATCGCACTCTACAGCTCATTATTTATTGCGCTGTTATGGCGCTCTATAGCTCACCATTATTTATTGCGCTGTTATATGCGCTCTATAGCTCACCATTATTTATTGCGCTGTTATGGCGCTCTATAGCTCACTATTATTTATTGCGCTCTTATGGAGCTCCATAGCTCACCATTATTTATGTGCGCTCCTATGGCGCTCCATAGCTCTCACCATTTTTTTTCAAGCTCATAGCTCGCCATTGTTTATCATGCTCTTATCGCTCTCTATAGCTCACCATTGTTTATCGTGCTCTTCATCACGTTATGGCTCACCCATTATTTATCGTGCTCTTCTGCGATCTATAGCTCGACCATCACTCGACATTGTTTATCATGGTCTTATCGGTGCTCTATAGCATCGCCATTGTTTATAGCACTCTTATCGCGCTTTATAGCTCTACATTGTTTATTGCGCTCTTATTGCGTTCTTATCGCACTATTATGGCACTCTATAGCTTGCAATCACTCATCATTGTTTATCTAGCTCTATAGCTTGCCATTGTTTATCGCGCTCTATAGCTCGCTATTGTTTATAGCACTCTTATCACGCTCTATAGCTCTCCATTGTTTATTGCGCTCTTATTGCGCTATTATCGCACTATTATGGCACTCTATAGCTCGCCATCACTCATCATTGTTTATCGGGCTCTATACCTTGCCATTGTTTATCGCGCTCTATAGCTCGCCATCACTCGCCATTGTTTATCGCGCTCTGATGGTGCTCTACAGCTTACCAGCACTCGCCATTGTTTGTGCTCTTATGGCACTCTATAGCTCGCCATTGTTTATCATGCTATTGTTGCACTTTTATTGCACTCTTATCATGCTCTATAGCTTGCCATTGTTTATCGCGCTCATATGGTGCTCTATAGCTTGACATTGTTTATCGCGCTCTTATCGTGCTCTTATGGCGCTCTACACCTCGCCATCAATTGCCATGGTTTTTTATGCTCTTATCGTGCTCTTATTATGCTCTATAGTTCACCATTGTTAATTGCGCTCATTAGCTCGCGATCGCTCGCCATTGTTTATCATGCCCTTATGGTGCTCTACAACACGCCATCACTCGCCATTGTTTATCGTGCTCTTATGTGCTCTTATTGCGCTCTATATCTCGCATCACTGCGCATTGTTATCGCACTTTTATTGCACTTTATGCGCTCATAGCTCGCCATTGCTTATCGCGCTCTTTTGCACTCTTATCGCGCTCTATAGATCGCCATCATCGCCATTTTTTATCACGCTCTATAGCTTGCCATTGTTATCGCGCTCTATAGCTTGCCATTGTTTATTGCGCTCTATAGCTCGCCATTGTTTATCACACTCTTATCGTGCTCTATAGCTCGTCGTTGTTTATCGCGCTCTTTTCATGCTCTATAGCTCGCGTTGTTTATCACGCTCTGATGGCGATCTACAGCTCGCCATCACTCGCCATTGTTTATCGTGCTCTTAGCACACTCTATACCTCTCCATCACTCGCCATTGTTTATCGTGCTCTTATCGTGCTCTATAGCCCTTTATCGTGCTCTATAGCTCACCATTATTTATCACGCTCTATAGCTCGCCATCACTCATCATTGTTTATCTGGCTCTATAGCTTGCAATTGTTTATCGCGCTCTATAGCTCGCCATTGTTTATAGCACTCTTATCGTGCTCTGTAGCTCTCCATTGTTTATTGCGCTCTTATAGTGCTCTTATTGCACTATTATGGCATTCTATAGCTCGCCATCACTCATCATTGTTTATCGGGCTCTGATGGTGCTCTACAGCTCACCATCACTCGCCATTGTTTGTGCTCTTATGGCACTCTATAGCTTGACATTGTTTATCGCGCACTTATCATGCTCTTATGGTGCTCTATGGCTTGACATTGTTTATCGCACTCTTATCATGCTCTTATGGCGCTCTACAGCTCGCCATCACTTGCCATTGTTTTTTATGCTCTTATCGTGCTCTTATTATGCTCTATAGTTCACCATTGTTAATTGCGCTCTTTAGCTCGCGATCACTCGCCATTGTTTATCGTGCTCTTATGTGCTCTTATTGCGCTCTATATCTCGCCATCACTCGCCATTGTTTATCGCACTTTTATCGCACTTTTAATGCGCTCAATAGCTCGCCATTGCTTATCGCGCTCTTATTGCACTCTTATCCGCTCTATAGCTCGCCATCACTCGCCATTTTTTATCACGCTCTATAGCTTGCCATTGTTTATCGTGCTCTATAGCTTGCCATTGTTTATCGCGCTCTATAGCTTGCCATCACTTGCCCTTGTTTATCGTGCTCTTATGGCGCTCTGCAGCTTGCCATCACTCGCCATTGTTTATCACGCTCTTATTGCGCTCTATAGTCTGTCATTGTTTATCGTGCTCTATAGCTCGCCATTATTTATTGTGCTGTTATTGGGCAGTATATGCGCTCTAATTGTGCTCTAGTTGCCTTCTAAAAGAAAAAAGATACCTCTCTCTCTGTTAAATGTGACACGGTCCGTGTCTGACATGTTTTTCCTGCCACCTGACTAGAGATGGATTTAAGTTTGTACCTAGATAGGAATAGAGTAGATCATAAATACATGGCCCAGCATCATTAATGTAAGATTTTTGACTTTTAAGACTTACTTCTTCTGGTAGCAATGAAGGTCGGTGGATACATTATAAATCTGTCTTCCTGTAGTCGATAAGAAGAATTTATCTGGACTGTGTTTTTTGGCCAGCACCCGTCTCACTTTGTTTACAGTGGTTTAATGTCTACTTTAAAACACAAAACAAAAAACAGTAAACCACTTAATAAAGATTGAGTTGAGCCCTTCAATCTTAAGGCATCCTGTCACCTCCAAAACTCCTCCTAAGCTAGCAAAACATGTCCCTGCAGCATCCCATCACTAATCTCACACTCCTTTTGTCTCCTAAAAGCATCCTGTGAAAGTGCATAAAAACGTTTTAATACTTACTCATTAGTGATTATAATTATGATTATATTCTTTAGTCACCAGGGCATGTTGTTTTGCAGCCTCGAGGATCCACCCTCTCTCTGTCTGTGCTGCTGTTATGTGCGCTAAAGGCAGGACTAATGATTTGCATTCTGTGAGTGATCGAGAGGGGGGAGGGTAAAGCCTGCACAAAGCAGAGCACACAGAGAGAGGGTGGAACCTGGAGCTGCAAAACAGCCCGCCCTGGTGACTAAAGAATATAGCCACTGCTAATTATAATCACTAATGAGTAAGTATTAAAACGTTTTTATGCACTTTCAGAGGATGCTTTAAGGAGACAAAAGGAGTGTGAGATTAGTGATGGGATGCTGCATGGACATGTTTTGTTAGCTTAGGAGGTGTTCTGGAGGTGACAGGATCCCTTTAAGGTATGAAAATTTGAAAAGGACTAAATTAATTGCTTGAGTCAATGACAGCACCAGCGTGACAGAGGGAAACCTAGACTAAACGGGCGGTGTCTCTCCTCCGCCTCAGTTGGATTTCAGAGCATGAGAGGGACTACAGAATCTAAATATATAGAAAAGTCACCTCACACCAAACATGTCAAAATGAATGGTTGGTATAGTTTATATTCTAAGTGCAGAACATCTGTGATAAGGGAGAGCATATATATTACTACTGATAATGCATCTTACAGGCTGCTGCAACTTGAATTCTTGTTAAGAAAATGCTCTATCCTGGACACCGATACTATAATTTCACATCCAGGATACTGCGGGGAAATAAGGGAAAGACACCCCACACACCTGCCGGAGGATTTAGCACCAAGTTGTCCTGTAAAATCTGGTTAAAGGGAGGATCTACTGAAAGGGACTGAATGCCACTAATCCTACGGTTTGAAGTCATGACAACTAACAGTTCCCCCTCTGGAAGCTGTCGTAGCAACAAGAAAATCTTACCATTTCTTCATCTTCAGTAAGCACAAAACAGGCTACTTGGTGGGTAGCCGTCTTATGGGATCTAACTCCGACAATTATTAGCTGTTTATTTTCATAGATGTGATGCAAGTGCTTTAGTATGATTAATGCCTCAAGATAATTAGTATTTCCAACTGATACACTTCATTTCGGCATCCTCTTTGGACATCCTTGATTGCTTGCAAAAAAGTTGGCTTTGCAATGGTCAGGATCTCCCAACATTGCTGAGTTATTTTGTTCAATTTATGCAACTCCCGGTATTGAAGAGAAAGATTATTAAATGTGATTGTTAGGTAAGGCCTATTTTAAGTCATGAGTGAAAAATCCTGGAGAGAAAGATAAATTAAAAAAAGAAATAAATAATTGTGCATACCTCTGTAAGGATATATATTGGCTGACATACTTTTTGCTGACAATGTCTTTTGCAACTCCCTTGGAAAATTTCTTCTGGATGTCCGCAGTCACATACTGGAAATACCTCATGGCCTTGAAGACTTTTTTTCATTTTTATCGTTTAAACTGGTCGCAAACGGTATATAGTGTACAAATCTTCGGACATTCTTAATGTAGTTGGTGACAGTTTGGTTGCACAGGCCAAGATCTTGCAACTTTTTGAAAATAAATGGGTGTTTTCAATCTTTGTTGCAAAGTTGAGGCTCACACGACAATTGTTCATAAAGTATAGAAACCTTGACACATCTTCAACAATTTGTATTTTTCCAACTTGCAATGGTTCTGCAAATGAGAGGAAAAACCTTTTATTATCGGATCAGACAAAGGATGGCGATTATAAAAACCTGCATCTTTCATTTTGATCCTCTTGTCCACAGTCCATTTCTGGCTTGGCATCCTACAAATTTGGAGGAAAGAACAGGTCAGACTGGAATCAAATTACAACTTTGTGAAAAATACTTTGCGTGTGTGTTTATATATTATATATATATATATATATATATATATATATATATATATATATATATATAATAAAATATACAGTGGCGTCCTGCCAATGGCAGCAGACTATGCGGCCACTATGGGGCCTACTAGACTGGGGTTCCCTGTGCCAATGCATTCACGGGGCCCTCACCCAGTGACAGAATGTGGTAAACATTTCTTTGTCCCCATGCCCGATTTCTGTGGACCCCAGTGCCTACTGGCAGCAGCACTTTGCTGGCTGCCTGCTCTTTATACGCAGCATCCACTGCTGAATGCTGCATGTTCTAAAGTTTATCCATGGTAAAGGTAGCACATGATCCTCTACTGTCCCACAGATAAAGATAGTAATGGCAGTGCATTTCAGTATGCCCCGCCAAAGCTGTGTGCCCCACAGAGCTATGTGTTTCTAGGGCACTTTTTTGGCATCCTGTTTTATGGCTGCAATGGAAGGGAAATTTATGGGCTAAAATAGGAGAAAAATTTACTGTAAAGGGCTGTAAGTTGTGGGATATGCTATTAAGTGACCCAGATAAATATTCTTGGTATTGTTTGCATATATGTATGCATATATAATGTGAGAGAAAGTTACACACACTTACTGACCTCGACCTGTCTTCATCTGTTTTTTATCATATGCATGTTTCTAGATCTTGCGCAAATCTAATGTTTTACAAAAATTATGTAGATTGACAAAATACCGTTCAAAAAATGCATGTAGCGTTGATCATGCAAATGCTTATACAGTTTTGTACATGGCCGGCACTCATTTTTCAGTCAAAACAGAAAAACGAGTGTGCGAGCAAGTGCATATATGGTTTAAAGCCTTTTTACTGCAAACATTGAAAGATACAGAAAGACCGTGTCAAAAACAAACACTTTCTGCGACTGAGCCTGAACCATTGCAAGCCTTAACATGATTTTAAAATACACTTTCACAGAACAATCCTGCCCCACCCCCCTACCACAGTACAAGTATTGTGAATTCTGCTTGTGGGCTCCTTCCTGTGGTTGTGGCTGGTAATGCAGTTGATCCTGTTTTGCAGTCTTGATCAGGTGATTTGGATAATTGGAATATAGACTGGGGTATTTAGGTTTGCAGGATTTCCTCAGTCCTTGCCAGTTGTCAATTGTTCCTGGAGGTTTTTCACCTCTGCCTGGTCTCTTCCTGCCCTGCTGCAAAACTTCCAAGCTAAGTGAATGGTTTTGTTTTCTTGTGGCACACAAGCTGTGTGCTTATTTTGGAATTGTCTATTTCTGCTCAGAGTTGTGGTTTTTGTGGATATTTGGTCTGCATGTCTGTCTTAAATTTTAGGAAGAAAATCTGCTCTCTGCTAGGAAATTAAGCGCTATTCATTGGTTGTTGGATTGTACAGCTTTTGATTGTGTCAGCATAGTTGGATTCACAGGAGTTCTGCAGATTTAGAGGGCGCCGAGTCTTGAGTAGACTCAGGGGTATTTTTGTATTATCTGCTGTGGATATTTTTGAAAGGATTTTTATACTGACTGCAATAGTATCCTTTCCTGTCTTCACCTATCTAGCTAGAGTCGCCTCCTTTGCTAAATTCTGTTTTCTGCCTGAGTGTGTCTTTTCCTCTTACTCACAGCAAATATTTGTAGGGGGCTTTCTATCCTTTGGGGGTTCTGCTCTGAGGCAAGATAGAATTCCTGTTTCTATCTTTAGGGGTAGCTAGTTCTCCGGCCGTGTTGAGGTGTCTAGGGTATGGTTAGTCACATCCCACGGCTACTTCTAGTTGTGGTGTTAGGTCAGGAACTGCGGTCAGTAAAGGTACCACTTACTCCTGTGAAAGATATGATCCGGTGACCTTGGAGCTGCATGAATAACATGCAAGCTAAAAAATCTGCGCAGGTCACAGAGAGGACATCAGATAATGCTGAAGTATAGTTAGGCACCTGATTCCAGTACAAGCTGTTGAGATTCACTCTGTGTACCACTGGTGTTTTGTGGAAAAGCCGATCTAAGATTGTGTAAGAGCTTCTGCTGATAATCCTGCATGCGTGCTTCCCTTTCTATGGCAGGAATTATTTCGCCATATTTACTCTTGTACCGGGGATCTAAGAGTGTGGCAACTCAGTAGTCAGTATTACTCCTAATTCAGACAATCCGAGGGTCATGTTGCAGGTAGTGTAGCAAGAAGGCGCTCATGGGTCTTGCGCATCCTGGAGGACCAAGTCCTTGTTGTGTTGGCGGCGGCGAGGTGAGAATCATGGTTCCTTCCTCTGCCCTCTCCCCCCAACCTCGCACAACAGCAGATGAGGGAGATCTTGATCACATTTCTGAGTCTTCCATGCCCATCGCCAGTTCGTCCTCCATTTCTTCCTGGGCTCCTTCACCTTCCTCAACAGTTTGGCTGCTACCATGTGCCCTCGTTAATCCCTCTCCCACACCTGCCGTCTTGGTGCTGCCAACCGTGAGGACCTTGATGGTCTTGTTATCCCTTCCGCATAGGACTCCTCCTGTACTTCCTCCACCTCCTCTTGTCCCACCACCTGACTCCGAATACTGTTTATTCCGGTCATCTACATGCTGGAGCACGCTCTAGTCATGCTGATAATGGCATCGTCAGCGATAAACATCTTTGTCGCCATTTCAAAACTGTGCAGAAGGGTGCATAGGTCCTTGATCTCATACCACTCCAGCAGCGTGCTCTTCCCCACCTCTGGATCTCGTTGGCCCAGGCTATACGTCATAACATATTGCATCAGGGCTCGGCGGTGCTGCCACAGTCGCTGCAACATGTGCAGAGTGGAATTCGAGCGTGTCAGTACATCGCATTTCAGCCAGTGAACCGGCAGGCCGAAAGACTTCTGGAGCGATGCATGTTGTTGAGCTGCGGGATGCGAACGCCGGAAGTGAGCACACAGTGACTGTGCCCTCTGTAGAAGCCCATCTAGGCCGGGATAGTGTGTTGAACCTGTCCAGCAATTTTTAATACGTGAGCCATACAAGGCACGTGTGTCACATTGCCCCAGCGAAGGGCCGCACCCAGGTTTGCAGCATTGTCACACACGGCCTTCCCTGACTGCAGGTTTAGTGGAGACAACCGTTGCTGAAACTCAGTCTCCAGAGCTGACCACAACTCTTCAGCTGTGTACCTTGAAATGTCTGGGAAATGTGAGTCAAACACCGCCTGATGGCGTTGAGCACTGCTGCCAGCATAGTAAGGAGGTGTGCTGGATTCCTTGTGCGCAGTTACAATGCAGATGGCATTACCAGACAGGCTTTGAGTGCAGGTGGAGGACTGAGATGAGGTTGAGGAGGCAGAAGCAGTAGAGGAATTGCTACGTAGCGAGGATTGACACACAACTCGTGGGGACGGCAAGACCCTTCTTCAGCTCTCACCATAGTTACCCAGTGCCCAGTCAGCAACATATAACGCCCCTGTCCATGCTTACTGGTCCAAGTGTCTATGTGTGACAGAGTGCATTTCACCACAGAGTTTCTCAAGGAAGCGGTGATGTTGTCTGCGACATGCTGGTGTAGTGCAGGCACACCTTTCTTGGAGAAGTAGTGGCGACTGGGCATCTGGTGTTATGGATTAATATTCTATAATATTAATGTTAATAAGTTGCTGCTCCTGACCAAATCAATATAGACCAAGCTCCGGCATTGAAAAGTAGTAGACACCAGACACATAGAGTCAGATGTACACCCTTCCTTGGTCAGACCCAAGCTCCAAGTGCCTGTTTATTATAAGACATTTGGTTTTTACTCAAAAAGGGGCTCGGTCAGCCCTACTCAGATGTATTCATTGGTCCATGGGCAATAAGGGGCTCGGTCAGTCCATGGGCGGATCCATGAGGTCATCAAGGGGTGTGGTCTTGATCGAGTATGTTATTCTGTGATTGGTCCGTCTTGCCTGACCTCCAGCTTCGGTGATTGGTCCGTCTTCTTTGGACTCCATCTTGCTCTCAGCACATGGTGTGATGTGGCAGGAAATGGCAGCCATGTTTAAATCACATCTTATACAATGTAAAATAATACACTATATATATAATTTCTCCCATGCCCTTATGTCTTAGGCTTAATGAAGTATTTTGATCTTAAGGCTCTCCTTAACAGTCCCCCCTAAATACTTTATTAACCAATCCCTACCAGAGCCTATCACATCTGCCCAATGTGCCTTCAACTCTGCCCGCCAGCTGAGAATTGATAACCATTAAAACCCCCCTTGGTACAGACTTACACAACAAACAATGATAGCTGCAATAATTTAAGATGACAAGGATAACAAAGCCTATCTAATCCAGCCATCTCTTCATTTACAGAAAGTATTGGTCCCGGGGATCTTCTACACCTGATTGTAGAGAGTTCAGCTTCTGTACGGCTGCTGTAACCTCCCGGTGGGACCTGTATTATCTGGAATATTCGTACAATTTTACAAACGCCTCATTATTTTGCTAATACCATGTCCAGGTCTATTCTATTTTGGAGCACCATTATCGATGAAGGGCCTAGTTGGTCGGCTAAACCTTGAAGGTCTTCTGTAGTATAATTGACGAATCTCTGTTATTCATAGATGTAATTTATCTGGACTATATTCTTACTTATGGCCACTAGGGGTGAGATAAAGGATTCAAAACCTACTTTAACTTGATCTCTGGCTTCAAATACATGCGATATGAACAATTCTTATGAGCAGTTGTTATGAACAATTCTGGGTATATCAGGAGGTATATAGGATCGCGCTATCCGCGTCCTCGGGACTTTCCTACCTGCTTCACCTCAGTTCCCTACCTGGATACCCAGAGTTGTATCACAACACTCATGGATGGACATTTCTGTCTCAGGGCCATATTCTACCACCAGAGATTACTTGGTAACATTTTCCCTTTACACATTAACCCGATTACCTTAAAAATAACATAAAATAGCGCTTTTACGGCTACATATACAAGTTATTAAAGTAATGTCAGTTATACTCAGTGTTATCTACCCTTGAACTAATGGTTTGCTCAGGAACGTGAATGTTTCTCCCTCACTGAGTCCTCATTTATATCGTGTTCCTGTAACCATTTAGCCTTAGTTTGGATATTCCATATGTATATCAGACATAACGTGGAGTTATAAGGTCATATATGTGACAGTGTATCACTATGTGGTGTTTGTCAGTGACTATCATTATCGGAGTTCATCATCTGCTGGTGGGGAGTCTCCAACAGTTGCCGCGTCCTTTTCCCTCAGTCTCCACTGAAGTTGCTGTAATTTAGAGACGCTGGATCGGCCATCTAATCTCGACTCTCGGCTCACGGCTCTTACTCGCATCTTTTCAGGATCACCCGGTCTCCTGACATGAGACCATGCGCTCCTGAAACTGATTTAGGATCTGGAATTGAAGAACACGTCTCTTTATCACACTATTTAATCAATTATTTAAGGCTTGGACATCGCTGGTGATTTCATCTGTGTGGAATAAAACACAAATTCTGAAGAACATTGCCTGTAATTCTCCTTACTTGAAGATAGCAACGCAGTGTTTAACCCTTTCTTAACTGGATACTCATCTCACTGATGCTAATATTGCAGCAGCTATCTATTGACCTGTAGTTCTTAACCCCTAGGTGAGAGGCTCATCCGGTCCCATTTATTTAATATCAGACTAAACTTTATTACACACTTAATTTCTATAAAGTATAACCCTGTTCAAGGTGTTGGATCGAGAATTATCTTATTTTAACTTATTTACTGAGGAGGAAAATTAAACAAAAACAAACATTTCATCTATGTCTTGCCCGTCTCCTCTACCTTGCACCTTTTAATGTTAATCTCCCATTCATATTGTCCACTGTCTTATGCATGATACGTATTGTAGAAAGCTGCCGACTCCCAGATACTGTAAAATACCCTTAATGACCTCCACTATAACACATGCAGCTTTCTCCTCATCAGGAGCCTAATTTCTACATACCACCTTCATCGGGGGCTTCTCAGAAGTAACGTAGTTTCTGCACTGGATCCTGAAAAGAGATTACCGCAACAGACACACCCGCATACACTTAATGTGCAGCTGTCTTTATAATCTATCTGCAATCACTGTAATGGTAGAGTGGACGAGGGGTGCATTCGTGGTTCTGCGGGGTCACTACAGATTCTCTTCCATTGTACCAGTCACACATCAACCAAGGCTGGGTGTACCTGGCCACCTGGGTACTGAACCCTGGTGCCACCCAAACCTTGTCCACTAAAACACAGGTAGCAGTTAATGACAAATGAGTTAGTTCTTGGGTTACCTGAGCCATCATTGAGAAGAGAGTCGTGGCAGAGAAAGCTTACCGCCTGGTGTCTACAGACCTTCCTCAGCTGGCTCCCTGCGTGTTGCACTCCTTTCCATTCGATCACCTGTTTCTATGGGAATAAGAACATCAGGAGTGACAGGGGCCCCTGGTGTCAGGGTCTGCCCTGGTGCTGGAGTCTGAGACTCTCGACTCTAGGCCTCTTCACAGCTTCTGGCAGCTGCACCTGTGCAGGCATTACCTCTGGCTCAATGAGCGCCAGCTCAAGTGTGAGCTGTACCTGGACTCTGCCAGGCTTATCTGAACACAGGAGAGCCTCCATACAGGCTCATACACTCTCTGCGGTCTCTGTGGGTCTTTATGTGACTCTAGGAAAGATCTGCAGATCATCTTACCCTTTGCCAGCTACCCATTCCAATGATTGCAGATCCCCATCTACCTCCTCATGGCGATATGTCAAGAGGGAGTGGTTTTGCTTTATTACCTCCTGTTGTATAATCACAGCACATCCAGTGGTAGAATCCACGAACATCTGTAAAATAACTCAAGATCTGCATTAGTAATGAGCTCATCTGGGGCATGTTCACACATATTTGCTCTGTCCTCTATTTAAGACAAAAATATAAAGAAGAGACTTAAATATAAAGACGTTAATAAATTATTAAAACTTTAAAAAAACATTGGAAACAGGCACTAACTTTACATCTCACATCTCCCCCCTTTTTGAATCCAATATCCAAAGCATATCTGGATTCAAAAACTATGTTGTTATCTGAATTTCACATTTGGAGCCTGAAAAGATCCAGAAAAGATCCCACTCCCTAGATTATAACTAACTATGAATACAATAAGGCTGTGTGCACATGATGAACAGTTGGGGGGTAAATCTCACTGTGCACAAAGCCCAAATACTATGTGATGTGTAACTTTAGTCCTGTGGGCTCGTCAACCCCCCTCCAGGTACAGGGCTCTGGCTGCTGGATTGAAAATATATCAGTGCAGGGACATGGAATAGAAATGCAAATCACCTGGAATTGATTTGCTAATTAGGTAAACCCAGCACACTGTTTGTTCCAGTATGTACAGTATCATGAATACAAATCTACATTCATGTGAAAACGGTGTCCATTATTAAAATATTTGGGGTTGAAGCAGTAAAAATTAAAAACTATTGATAATTACTTTTACCAATACCCTAAAGTGAGACTATAAAAAATAAAATAAAACATGAACTGGGAAAAATTAGATGTTAAAATGTAGAGGAAAAGATACAATGAAGCATGTATATAGTTGCCATTTTAGGGGGTGGGGGTGGTGCCTCTCTGTGGGACTGGCCTGGTTTGCATCAAGTCTCCTCCCCCCCCATTCAGACAGTATCTACAGGTCATTTGTACTTCCTGCTAGATAGAGAGAGGTCATGGAAATTTCTCTCCGTGGAGCCATAATGATGAATCTCCACATTTTTCCCTTGGATTATCTGTGCACCGTTGGCATTTATTATTTATTTAATTTTTTATCATCTCATCTTTCCTCTGAGGTATGTTATTTTGTCTCCCTTGCCCATTATATCTATATTTATTTATTTAATCCCAATTAATACTTCATTGATATATGCATTCACATCTTTTACCCTCCCATGTAGCAATTTCTTATAGCCTTCAGCACATGGTTATATCTGACCAGCACACTGGACTTCTCTGAACAAAGGAACTTATATGTGCCTTATTTTATTCTATTTTTATTATTTATTTTTAATTACCAGTATACTCATGTAATCATTCAATCTCTCTGCATTAACTCATCACATGTCTCTATGTGGGAAGGGGTTGGGGTGGCTACCTCTTGTTTTGTGTGTGAAACCAGCAGAGTATATTCAAAACTGGTTAGACAACATTTAGTCCTTACACATCACTTCCTGTCTAAGCCTATTGTCCAAACATTCCTTCATTTCTTTGTCTCTAACCATGTGGCCTTCACTCGGCGGCCATCTTTGCATGGACAAAAGTATATTCCCTGATTCTCAATCTGAGGCAATCCTAACCCATCTTTCCCACACATTCTCTTATACTCCTGCATTTCTGTCTTAACACTATTTAAACTCTCATTTCTCTGCTGTCTTACATTTGTTTTAGAATATCTGCTATTTACTTACATATTTTCATTTATGCTCGACAAGTCTCTCATACTTGCCATATGCTAGCATCTTTTAAGGGCACAAAAAAAACCAAGCACTAGTTACCACAAGGCCCATTTACCAGAGCACATAGCATTACAAAATGGCTGACATCAGAGAGCACATGTCATCAAAATGGCTGACATCAGAGAGCCCATGTCAGTCATCAAAATGGCTGACATCAGAGAGCCCATGTCAGTCATCAAAATGGCTGACATCAGAGAGCCCATGTCAGTCATCAAAATGGCTGACATCAGAGAGCCCATGCCAACAAACTGGCTGACATCAGAGAGCACATGCCAACAAACTGGCTGCAAGAGGTATTGCCTCCCACAAAATGGCTGCCCCCAGAGGAGGTCTGAGAAGCACCAACAAGATGGCCGCCAACAAAAGAAACATGTGCTCCACCAACAAATTGGCCCCCCAACAAAGAAACGTGCTCCAGCTTATGGTGGTGGGAATTCACATTGTACAGTTCTATAATACACATAACTTAAACTTCTGTCTTTCTTTTTCCTTTCCTCTTCTATCCAATTTTCTCTATACAAACTGTAAGAGACTCTTTCCCATGCCCCTAGCAGTATATAAACAATCCATTACCTTCCAAAACACCTTGTCTCTCTTTTAACCCAATCTTCACTGCACTTCTGCCATTCCACACAACTTCATAAGCTATGTGCATCATTTAACATAACTTTTCCCTTCACGAGTCACAAGTAATGTACACAGATCTATCTTGCCATCTGAATTAGGCTTAGGGCCTTTACGACACAGCTGTATTAACTTCTCCATCTCTCTCTATATAGAATAAGATGATGGACACAAAACAAACACTTAAGACTGGGGAGATGACAAACCTGGCACAAGACCTTCACAGCCGTCTACCCTTCCTATCTGTCCCTGTCTGATTTCCATGTTCTGTAGTTTACCTTGTATTAATATTATCAGGCCATGTACTGAATCACTCTAAGTAACATGGCCCTATGGGAGTCAACACTCAACCTCATGCAGAGTCCCAATCAATGCCTATTTATTACTGAATCACTCTAAGTAATATTTATAGACAGATTCTCACTCAATGCTCATCTTAGACAGAGTCATCACTCAATGTCTATTTTCTCTCCAGAACTGAAAATCGTATACCACTTTGATGTATCTCACAAACAATATCTTTTCCGTCTCTAGACACTGCTCAAAAACCCTTGCTCTTTCCTACCAGTCATCTCCCCTACATACAACATATATAACAGGCAGCAGCAACTTAGCATGACGGTTCTTCCGCAATCAAATGGCCAACAGCGGAGATTACCCCATCTGCCGTCTTCAGAGACCCTAAAAGACCGGACGCGGTCAGGCAATCTGCACAGGGTACCCCGAAAAACAGGTAAAGTCAACAGATTATAATAAAATCAGCAGACTTACCATTTTTGTTAGGGAGGTGATCAGTCTCCTGGCTCGGGGTACTCAGTGCGTCCTGCCGTCTCCTTCACCGGTCATTCAAGGTTTGGGGATTCTCCTATACTGCTGCCCCACGTTGGGCGCCAAATTGTTATGGATTAATATTCTATAATATTAATGTTAATAAGTTGCTGCTCCTGACCAAATCAATATAGACCAAGCGCCGGCATTGAAAAGTAGTAGACACCAGACACATAGAGTCAGATGTACACCCTTCCTTGGTCAGACCCAAGCTCCAAGTGCCTGTTTATTATAAGACATTTGGTTTTTACTCAAAAAGGGGCTCGGTCAGCCCTACTCAGATGTATTCATTGGTCCATGGGCAATAAGGGGCTCGGTCAGTCCATGGGCGGATCCATGAGGTCATCAAGGGGTGTGGTCTTGATCGAGTATGTTATTCTGTGATTGGTCCGTCTTGCCTGACCTCCAGCTTCGGTGATTGGTCCGTCTTCTTTGGACTCCATCTTGCTCTCAGCACATGGTGTGATGTGGCAGGAAATGGCAGCCATGTTTAAATCACAACTTATACAATGTAAAATAATACACTATATATATAATTTCTCCCATGCCCTTATGTCTTAGGCTTAATGAAGTATTTTGATCTTAAGGCTCTCCTTAACACTGGTACTGGGCACTGCGACGGACATGAGGTCTCTAAAATCCTCTGTGTCCACCAGGCAGAAAGGCAGCATTTCTGTAGCCAACAGTTTGCAGATGGTAACATTCAACTGCTTAGCTTTGTCATGGCTAGGAGGAAATGGTCTTTTACTTGTCCACATCTGAGAGACAGAGGGCTGGCTGCTGTGCTGAGACAGGGTTGAGTAGGGTGTCCCTGGCAAACTGCTGGTCTGTGAGGAAGGTCCAGGCAGAGATATAATGTTGTCTTCATTCAAAGGTGGTGCTCTCGATGTCTGAGAGAGCTCAACACCAGCAGCATTTTCCACTTCAAAAACAAGTGAAGACCTGGCAATCACACTGCCTGTTGCAGGTAAAGAGGTGGAAGGTCTGTGTCCAAAAGCATGTGTGACAGTCACAGAGGATGAAGAGCACGCGGATGGGGCAGAAAGTGGTTGGCCCACCCACCTAGCCCGCATTGTAGCTCAGTGAGTTTCCCACTGCGACTTATGCTTCATGCATGAACCGTCACATGGATATGAAGTACTCAAACTATTGTTTTTGGCCTCTACTCAGAGATTGGTGACACATCTTGCAGATGACATAAGTTGGGTGATACTTAGCGATGTCAAAAAAGGCCCTGACTAGACAAGGCTTAGAGCTCATGTGACCTGCAGAGCCACCGCGACTTCTGCTCAGAGGCAGAGTTATGGCTGCGGATGCTGTTGTTGACGTGCTTCCAGTACTCTGTCTCTGTCCAGATAGGCGCAACCTAACTTCGTCGTCACTATCATCCTCCTCCACCTCCTCTGCTGACCTAATCGACTGACTGACAATGAGGTTGGAGATCCCACTTACTTTCAACCCACAATCACCCTGTGTGTTCTCACACCCCTCGTCCTCACAGACAACCTCTTCCTGACCTGACCGAAAAGTTAAGTTGTCGGTCCAATCAGGTATCTGAGCCTCATCAGCATCTTCCTCATTGTCTCCACCAAGAGAAGTTACAGTTTGAGCATAATGTAGACCCTCATTCCCAGAACCTTCTTCATCTGAGCCTGCATCCAACTCACAAAGCTTCTGGGCATCAGTGCAGATCATTTCCTACGCTGGATTCACTGCAGCTTTGGAGCAGACCTCTGATTCCCTGCCTATAGTTTGACTGAACAGCTCTGCAGACTCAACCATCTGTTTCCCCATACTCAGAAGGGAGGCTGGTGACTTGGGAGCTGGGCGGAAGCAAGTGTGATTGGGGTGACAACTCAGAGGACTGGAGGGTTTGGGATATTGAAGTTAAGGTGGAGGAGAGGCCACTTGATGGAGCACTTGAGATCCATTCAAGAACCTGCTGTTTTTGTGCCTCATCTACAATACGTATCGATGGTCATCGCTGTAAGAAAGGGACCATATCAGATTGTCCACAGAAAGAAGTAGACATCTTTCTTTGGCTGGACGTTACTTTTGCTTTACCGCCTACCCCACGGACACCAACCTTTTTGCCCTTTCCACCATGCTGATTCCCCTTCCCACCAGCAGCAGGCCTTTTGCCACTCCTTTTGTATGTGACCAAATTGGCAACTCTGCAGTTGTTGGGAAAAAAAATTAGGATGGAAATCGAGCAGAGCTGAGTGGCCAAACAGTGGTACTAGGCCCAAACTATTAGCTGGGCTAGGTGCAGTTCAAAATTACTCTGAACTAGACAGGCGGTGTAGCTTGGTTCACAAGTGGGCTACACCACTGTCTATCAGACACTGCTACTAGCCCAAAAGAATTGCCTGAACTAGCTGCAGTAAAAAAATGGCTACTGGATAGACAGGCAGTGTAGCTTTCTTCACAGCAGTGCTACACTACCTGCCCTAAAGGATTACCTGAGCTAGATTTGGTCAGATGCTGTGAAAAACACTTGTACAGCACTGGCATACACCTGGCTGGCAAAAACTAATAGGAAATACTCTAACATAGCCCTCAAAAGGGCTGATATTTACAACTAATCCCCACTCCCTAAACCTATCTGTCTATCTAACTTGAGATTCGCTCACTATCTAACTAACACTTTATAGCGCCCACAGCAGCAGTACCTGACTAACACACAACTGCAGCACTGAGGAAATGGTGGCGATGGGGAAAATGGCTGGGTCTTATTGGCTGTGTATGTCACATGTTCTTGCTTGTGTGAAAAAATGTACTTTGCTGTGTGTGTCATTGGCTGACAGCCTGCACCGCCCCACTGTATATGCAGTTAGGAGAAAAAAAAATTGAGATCGGCATTATTTCTGCAGCACTGATCTAAACCCCTTCTCCCCCCCCCTTCCGCACACTATACACTGAAACTGGATATTAACATTCATTAACAGTATTACTGTGAAAAGCCAGTTACGCTTTTGGTGAACGAGCCGTTATCGAACATAAACTCGAACTACCGAATTTGAAGCTAATTGTTCGCATTCGTCGAATGACTCGAACATCACCCAAAACAGGTCGAATTTGAAATTGGCGAACGTTTCGAATCGAACTCTGTTCATCTCTAATTATACATACAAATCTTTATTGATTACCAGAACAGTTTAAAATACAGGGTGGGCCATCTATATGGATCCACCTAAATAAAACGGGAATGGTGTGTGATATCAACTTCCTGTTTGTAGCACATTAATATATGGGAGGGAGAAAACTTTTCCAGTTGGGTGGTGACCATGGTAGCCATTTTGAAGTTGGCCATTTTGGATCCAACTTTATTTTTTTCAATGGGAAGAGGGTCATGTGACATCAAATATATTGAGAATTACTAAGAGGAACAATGGTGTGCTTAGTTTTAATTGAAATAACTCATGAAAGAATAAAGTTTAAGTTGATATCACCTTTCATTCCCATTTTATTTAGGAGTATCCATATAAATAGCCCACCCGAGCAATTGGGCCATTTATATTTTTTATATTGCCTTTGGTCTCTGCCTCCATCATAATGCTGCCACATTCCCGAAAAGTGCCAGACTCTGTGGCACTGGGGCGGAAGTAGTCTCCCCTCATACGCTCTCCCTCCGTGCATTCTCTCTATCCCCTGTGCTGTCTCTCTCCCACTTATGTTCACTTCTCCCTTCTGTGCTCTCTCCTTTAAGCTGTCTCTCCTCAGTGCACTGTCTCTCCCCCTTGTGCTGTCCTATTCATTAATGAGATCTCTTCTTTGCGTTGTCTCCCCCTGTGTGCTTTCTCTGCCCCAGTGTGCTATCTCTACCTCCTGTGCACTCTCTGTGCCCCCCTGTGTGCTCTCTGAGCCCCCCCGTGGTGTCCAAAGATGGTGGCAGCGTAAGTGCGCATGCGTGCACTAGATCACACAGTCGCCATCTGTATATACCCAGGTGTCCAAAGATAGCAGCCACTTGAGTAAGTGCGCATGGACACCGGGTATACGCATCCACACTTACTCTAGCGGTGATGTGTCAGCGGCAGAACCTCTGGGGTACAACAGCTGCTGTTTTAGGTGGCAGCAGTTGGGGGTGACTGTGGCCCCACTGGCAGTTATGTGCAATGCGCCAGTACCACGAGTGGGTGCCAAATTTGTAGGCCCATCACTTGGGTGTGCAAATATGGTGGAGGCGCATGATAGCAGGATATCCGGATGCTGGAAGTGACAGACAGGACAGTGCAATTATGTAACTTCCCACCTGTGTGTGTTCTCTGCCCTCTGTGTACCTTCTCTGCACCCCTGTGTGCCCACCCCTCCCTCTTTGCGCATTCTTTACCTCTTTGTTCACTCTCTCTGCCTCGTGTGATCTCTGCCCCCCTGTGTGCTCTCTCTCCCCTTGAGCCCTCCATCTTCCCCCGTGTGCTCTCTGGGTGGTGTGGTGCGCCATGATGCTGCCATCTTTGTATACCCAAGTGTCCAAAGATGAAAAGTAATGAGTTTGGGTAGCACAGTCGTGCAATCCACCAGTCACATGCTAAATTTCAGCTATTTGAGAGGAAATGAACAGACAGCATGTATGTATGACCGGGATCAGGGAGAATCGAGCGTGATGTGCACCCTGCATATTGGATAATGATGAGGTCAATGGTAACTATATAATGGGGCTGAGGTTGTATTGGATTGGTACACCTTTGAACCTTTGCTTATACCAAGTTTATTTCTACTTTTTCATTTACATGGCTCAGCTTGTTTTTTCCCTAAACTAGACAGCTAAAATCTTCAATAGCTACAGGGTTGTGCTGCACAGTAACTTTGTACACATTTGCAATTTTGCAAGGAGAATGTACCGTATATACTCGTGTATAAGCCGAGTTTTTCAGCCCAAAATTTGGGCTGAAAAGTCCCCCCCTCGGCTTATACACGGGTCATATACGGTGGTGGGGGCTGTGGAGGCTGGAGGAGGCGGGGGGAGGCTGCTGTATGAGCGGCCCCGTCACGTGGGGCCGCTCATTATATATGCACTGCTTCCCCCTGTCAATCAGCGGCAGGGGGAAGCAGTTCATATATGCCCCCCAAAAGCTGGCACTGTCCCCCATTGTAAGGGCCCCCCCTGCTGCTTATACATTACCATCCCGGTGTTCTGATCGGCGCCGCTCCTCGGTGCTGCTTCTTCATCCTCCCGTCGGCTTGCTGCATCCGGGATCTCCGGCTGTCGCAGTGATATGACGTCATCGCGCGACGTCCGGAGATCCCGGATGCAGCCAGCGAGGACGGGAGGATGAAGAAGCAGCACCGAGGAGCGGCGCCGATCAGAACACCGGGATGGTAATGTATAAGCAGGGGGGGGCCCTTACAAGGGGGGACAGTGCCAGCTTTTGGGGGCTGTTGGTACCCCCAGGGGGCTGCTGGGTACCCCCTGGGGGCTGCTGGGTACCCCCTGGGGGCTGTTGGTACCCCCAGGGGGCTGTTGGGTACCCCCAGGGGGCTGTTGGGTACCCCCAGGGGGCTGCTGGGTACCCCCTGGGGGCTGTTGGTACCCCCAGGGGGCTGCTGGGTACCCCTGGGAGCTGCTGGGTACCCCTGGGGGCTGTTGGTACCCCCTGGGGGCTGTTGGTACCCCCAGGGGGCTGCTGGGTACCCCCTGGGGGCTGCTATATGTACCCCTGGGGGCCTGCTGTATACCACTGGGGCTGCTGTATACTACCACTGGGGCTGCTGGGGCTCCTGTATACTACCACTGGGGCTGCTGGGGCTCCTGTATACTACCACTGGGGCTGCTGGGGCTCCTGTATACTACCACTGGGGCTGCTGGGGCTCCTGTATACTACCACTGGGGCTGCTGGGGCTCCTGTATACTACCACTGGGGCTGCTGGGGCTCCTGTATACTACCACTGGGGCTGCTGGGGAATCTGTATACTACCACTGGGGCTGCTGGGGAATCTGTATACTACCACTGGGGCTGCTGGGGAATCTGTATACTACCACTGGGGCTGCTGTATACTACCACTGGGGAGGCCTTTATACCACACTGCTGGGGCTGTATACCTGTGCTGGGGTCCACCCTCGGCTTATACACGAGTCAATAGGTTTTTCCAGATTTTGGGGGCAAAAGTAGGGGGGTCGGCTTATACACGGGTTGGCTTATACACGAGAATATACGGTAATTCCTCTTTGCTGTAGCAATTTTATGGTCACCTTCTGTTGCTGATAGCCCTTAGTGATTTATAAATTTGTTATTCATATATTTGTTATTCATATACTGCTTTAGGATCTAAGGTTTGAATTGTCTGATTTGAGTTTGCAAATGGGGTCAATATCATCCTGTTAATATCACTGTTTGACACAGTCTGTGGTTGTGACTCACTGAGAGCCAGTAGTATTTTCTAATTGTGGGCATGATTTTAAACTAGCTCAGCTCAGAGCCAATTATATAAATCTTCCATTGGTAATTGCTGAAATTGTGATTAATCCTTTTGTTGTGCCACTATCTGACAATTATTTTATGCTTGCAATTGTTATGTTTTTTGATGATATTGTCATAACCGGTGATACTTGGTTACTCATTATCCATATATATGTATTTGGTGGTATTGGTGTATTACCCCTTTTTTTCACACCAAGAATTAATGCAGGGTGACAGCCTTAGTTTGTTGGTGTTGTCACCTTTTAAATGTTTTTAAATGTTTTGTCTGTTCCTGTATATACCGTGTTTCCACGAAAATAGGGCACCCCCAGAAAGTAAGACATGCTTGGGAGGGCGCCCTACTTCCTAATATAAGGCACCACCCCCCGATTATAAAGCGTATCTCCTCAGCATGCCACCTATCACAAGACCGAGGCATGCATCTGTGTCTCGCTCCCCGCTGTCTGGGCCCACCACTCTATACTGCTGTTCTGCTGCGCTCACAGCCCTGGATTGCAGCCGTGAATCACAGATCTGGAGCTCTGTGCTGGTCTCTGCCCATGAGTCCTGAGCCAATTACAGGACAGGAATCATGGGCCAGCTGACGTCAGTAGCCTCTGATTTTTCCTGGGCTGTGATTGGCCCAGGGCTCCTGCGCTGTGATTGGCCCAGGGCTCCTGCGCTGTGATTAGCCCAGGGCTCCTGTGCTGTGATTGGCCCAGGGCTCCTGCACTGTGCAATTTCTTTCCTCTGCGGTGCTGCTTTGGTGGTGCAAAGAAAGAAGTATGGTAAGAAAGTGAAAGTGTGTGGTGTGTGTGTGTAAGTGTGTGTGTGTACACACATGGGAGGCTGCAGTAGGATACGGTACTGGGATGGGAAGCTGCTGCAGTTGGATACGGTACTGGGATAATGGGAGGCAGCTGCAGTGGGATAAAATTTTTTTTTGGTTAATATGACACCCCCCGAAAATAAGACTTGGTGCACCTTTTGGAGCAAAAATTAATATAAGACATGTACGTGTTTCCCCGAAAATAAGACACTATTTTTTTATAATAAAATTTTAGTTACTCCTATTAAGTGTCCAAGGATGGAGACAACCTGAGTAAGTGGGCATGCACATACCTGTCGCATGCATGCGCAAATACTCAGGCCATCGCCATCTTTGGACACCCAGGTATTAAATTCAAGTGTACAGGTTAATTGTTTTCCTGGGATATATTTCCGCTAATGGATATGCTTTACTTATTCACATTTTGAGTTAGACATCAAAAATCTCAGGTATAGTATTGTTTGTATAACTACTTAGCATCTGGCTTGACTTGCAAGTTCCTTCAATTTCTTTTCAAAATTCTTTTCATGAAAGAGAAAACAAACATTACAAGGTATACTGTCACATATAGAATACAAGCCTTACTTTCATTACAAAATAAGATTGTTTTAAATAGGCGGTTTTGAACAGTAGAATCATAACAAGCGATATAAAGAATGGGGACCACACCGTGATAATATATCAATCTCCATCAATCAGAACAGACCGCTTTTGGTACTAAATATAAGTCTAATTGCTAGAGCAAAGTTAAGGATGAGCGAGTACTAAAATATTCGGACTCTCTAGACTCGTAACGAGTATGTCCCGATATTCGTTACTCGTTAGGAGTATAGCGAGTCCCATTGAATTCAATGCTGCAGCGAGTATTGCGATTAATTTCCCTGTTGCTGGATCCTATAAAGAGGTCTGGTGGCAGGGGAAAAACATGCAATACCCAAATTTATTGTTTATAAGCCTGCGGTAAAAAGACCTAAACTGTAAATTAAAACCGGATTCTCCCAGATTGTCCCAGGCCGGTGCAATCTGGTCCCATAGAGTCCCATGTTAGGTGTCACCGGATTTTCCCAGACCGGGGCAGTCTGGGACAATCCGGTTTATTGACCAATTCTAAAAATACGTCAAAACCGGATTCACCCGTTCCTGTGCAATCCTGCTAACATTAACATGAGGGTGTATGGCGCCAGATTGCACCGGCTTTAATGTAAAAATCGGTCTGGTTCCCGGAATGCAATTCCAGGCTGCCGCTATGCTACAGAACAATCTGAGCACTTCGAACCCTCCCTCCCAAAGCCACTTTGGGAAAACTCGGAGAGTCACATCAGGACTGGAGCCATTTTACTGGATGTAACTCATCTTTAGTGCATCAGCTAATTAAGGTGAGTGCAAATTCATAACTGTCCTGTCATACTCATATTGCATCATCTGTCCATTGTAAACATAGAGTCTGCATGGCTATGTGCATGACGTGCTTGCAGAATGCACATGCGTGCACGTTACCATGCATGGACATGTGCCTGATGTGCTTACAGCATGCACATACGTCGTGCACGTGACCATGCATGCCCAATTGGCCATGTGCATGCTGTGCTTGCAGCAGGCTCAGGTGTCGAAGTATGCATCCATGCTCCTGTATATCATTCAATAGCTGCATGTGTTATGGCAATAAATAGTCAATAACATATATAACTCTTATAGAAGTCATTCAGAGATCTTCCAGTGTGCAGACTGCAGCATCCCTCATCCTCCCCCTCCCTCCTTCAGGATTCCTCTGTCTCAGATTTGTTATAATGTTTTGAGATAGATGTAGCAAAAAATGAAGATGCACAATCTTGTGAGACAGTACTACCATGCACCTGGCTTTTCAACAATGGCAGCAAATTACACCAGAGGATGCCTAGTCTGTGCCTGGTGTAACCCAGGAAAAACAGAGAAAACTCCACAGAAGTGTACACCTAGACCCTTGCTTCCAACGTATACAGATTGACCACATTCAGATGCCATCCCCAGGAGGATTTGAATATGCACTGGTAGTCGTGGACGTATTCTCTAGATGGCCAGAAGCTCTCCCTGCGAAGAACCAATCTGCTAAAACCACTGCAAAGAAACTCCTCTCAGAGATGGTGTGCAGATATGGGCTCCCAGAAACCATAGAGAGTGACCATGGACGAGCATTCACAGCCAATCTGACCAAAGAGATATGGCAGGCCCTGGGGACAGAGTTAGCTCTTCATACTCCGTATCATCCCAAAAATTCAGGAAGGGTCAAGAGAGGAAACAGGGTATTAAAGGCAAAAATGCTGAAAGCAGCGCAGGAAGCAGGGAAGCCGTGGCATGAAAGTCTTCCCCTCGCATTGTTCAGTGTCAGACACACCCCAGCTAGTGCAACTAAGCTATGTCCCTATGAAATTCTGTTTTGAAGTGCCCCCAGACTAGGGTTGTATTTCCCCCAACAGTTGACCCTACAGTATGACAGCTTGACTAAGTTTGTTACCGAATTAACAAAGCATTTGACTAACATGCATTCTCGAGTTTTTTTCCTCTCACCCAGATCCTCAAAACCTGGAAGGAACCCATCAGATCCAGCCAGGAGATTAGGTTCTCTTCAAAAGGTTCAGCAGAAATGCCCTCGAGCCCAGATACGATGGCTCCTTCCAAGTCCTGCTGGTCAACTCCACAGCTGTGAAGGTTGAAGGAAGGCCTACATGGATCCACGCATCCCACTGCAAGAAAGCACCAGATCCAGAAGCCAAAAATGGTTGTTTTGCTTCTTAATTCTGATATACACACTCAGTATAAAGCAGGGGGCAGCAGGTCACAAGAGAATATAGGAGATCATACGGGAGGTCATGTTAGTACCACAGCTACAAGGGTCACATATCAGTTTTACTTCTACACCATAGTAAACAGATGCACACGACACGAGATCTACAACAGCTTTAGGTAAAAAGGGGGGTATAGACCAGCCCAGGCAAAAGAACGCAAAGATAAATGGGGTAGAAGCCTGCCACACCATATGATCCTGACCAAGGGTAGATGGGAGCATAGCCAAAGCCCTAAAAGGACTCTCAGACCAGTCAGAAGAATTAGCTCATAATTCTGGTGTTACGGATCCATGGGACACTTTGTTTGGGTGGTGGGATGGATGGCAGAGAGCACTTATCAAACTAGATATAATAATCCTGTGTGTTCTATTCGTAGTGGCTCTAATTTCATGCTGTGTAATACCTTGCATCAAGAAGATGAAGTCTCGCATCATGAAGGAGACAGTGACCACAATGTATGCAGATCTCAGAGGCCCTGATGATGAAGGAAAAATATACGCCTGAGAATGATGCCATTGCCATTGCCGCAAGATCCCTTGGAGAAATCCGAGAACTTGAGACCCATCTTAGGAGACAGAGTAGGGACAGTTTAGGGTGTGGCTAAGGCCAACTGCAAAGGGATTCCGACGTTACGGTTTGTCTCAATGTTGGTGAAGTGTCCTCCCCTTTCCTCTACCTTTTCCCCCTCCGCCGCCTAGGGTAAAGATTTAGGGAAAGATTTTGAATGTTTCCAAAGGGGGGAATGTTATGGAAATAAATAGTCAATAACATATATAACTCTTATAGAAGTCATTCAGAAATCTTCCAGTGTGCAGACTGCAGCATCCCAATTACTCCCCCTCCCTCCTTCGGGATTCCTCTGTCTCAGATTTTATATGTTTTGAGATAGATGCAGCAGCGTAGAAGCTCCTTATCACAATGTCTCCAGACTGAATGTACTGACCAAGGCTAAACTAACTAACATACACTAAATGAATGTTTTTCAGAATAAAATGTAGATTCAGCATAATATGATGCAATCACCCCTAATAACACCCCTTTTAATATCCCTTTAAGGAGCCGTATATAACTGTTAACTCCTCCCTTAAAAAAGTTCTTTGTCATTAAGCTCTACTTTGGCTAGTTTGTCAGCGTGGTTCTTACGGTGGCGTGCACACATTTAGACAAAGCATCAATTTGGCGGCAGACAATCAAAATGACAGCCCACCCAGAAGGTGTGGAGGGCATCCATTACATAAGCACTGGAAGGCCAGGCTACCCTCATGGCCATGTGCTGGGTTTGTAGTCATGTGTTGGCGAGCCAGGATATACTGTTGTTTGTGTGTGCAGATGTGTTGTTTAAACGCCCAAGGCTTGTTCCACAGCATGTGTGTTCATGTGTGTTTAGTTTAGCTACAGGGATTGTTCACCAGTGCCGAGCCCTAGGCTCTGTGGTACTCGGGTATCAGGCTACAAGGGGTTAACGCTCCTGTGTCACGGGGAGTGGTGACCCACCTGATCCCGTGTCTTGGGTGACTTCAGTGGAAAAGGGTAAATTTACCTGGGATTATATTTACAAGTTGTCGTGACACCACCTGTAGTTTCTGTTGAGGTGTCACCAGCGCCGCCACAGTTCACCGCAGGTAGGTGTTATCGCGGCTAGTTGGCAAAGTCCTCTACAGGTAGGGCTGGAACTCGGGGCCTGCGTTCCTGTATGGGGATCAAGTTCATGAAAGGCAATACAGGCAGAGGCAAAGTCACTTTTCCTCCGGGAACTTTACTGTTAACTTGCATTGGCATCATATAAAGTTCCAAGTTCAGCACTTTAGATGTTACAAGAACAGGTAGCTTAACGGGTGTCAACAAGTACATGCCAGGTGGAAGCCTTTGTGTACCTTCTTTAGCTAACCCGTGTGTGTTCTTCCCTGCTTTACAGTTTGGTGTGAAGCCTGGTGACTTTGAATCCAGCCTGGCTTACTGTCCTCTCTCACCTTTGCTGTGGTTGTGTAACCCTCTACTGGCTGGCAGCTCGTTCCATTGGTCGTGCCTGTTAACCTTCTTGTGGACTGCTGTGGTGCCCAGGAGACTATTAGACTCCACAAGAAACCGGATTCTCTGGCGTGCTTGTAGCTCCAGCAGTCTGCTGTCTCCGTTGCCCGGTAAGTTGTCTGGGAGAACCTATCAATGGCCCCTCTTTCCCAGGCCATCTGCTCTCCTGGAAAGCTCCTTTCTCCTTAAACACTGTATTCTTCTGCCATCTCTCCTCATGGTCCCTCAGCCGAGAGACCTAGTAGCAAATAACAAAAAGGCCCAAGACCTAGAGGCAAAGACCTAACACCTAAGACTTAGAGGCAAAGAACTTTTTCACCCTAGAAGTGAATTTTTTTCCCCCTGGCTAACCTCCCACCCTATATGGTAATGTTGGATTGCTTGAGATGGGTACCATCCTAGGGTCCACCTGCAGCTGTAGCATCTGCACCTCTTGTAGAGGTGCAGTACCTCTCTGTAAGGCCTGCTTCACGTGTCGCCACATCAGCACCTGTAATGTGTTTGGGTGTTTGCCTTTCAATAGATGTGGAAAATGCAGTGTAGGGCTGATATGTTTGTCATCTTTTTTTTCTTTTGCTTCTCAAACTTGATTTTCATTTCCACAGACTGTTTTTCGTATTTCCATGTGCTGCAATGTCTCGTCGGCTTTTAGGGCACGTGGAGGTGGATGGTTATGATTTTTTTTTGGTTTGTGCGAATGTTCAGTTGTTTATTTACAGTATTTTGTGATTTTTTTCTTAACATTTAAAGGATGACTCAGGATCAGAATGGGAGCCGGAGGGTGAGGATGTGCTGGTTGCTGGAGAGGATCATGTGAGTATACGTCCAGCCTTCAAACATTTTTGCCTTAAGGCATCATCTGTATGTTCTTCGGTTATGACACTGCTCCTTTTTTTCTGCAGGGGTGAGAGTCATCTGGAGAAGAGGCTGGGGGTCCATCCCATAGATGTCGCGTCAAAGCCAGAGGTGCTGGGACCCGTGTAAGTAATGTTAACATAATGTGTTCTTCCCACAGCCAGGGTACTGCCCATGTTCAGTTTCAGAAGGAAATGTGTGGCCCATCATCAGGGCAATTGTCAGTAGACATTTCCATAGCAACAGATATTGTAGACTATGTATGTAGTTTATGTTAGTTTATTTTTTGTGAAAGCATAGCGATGCAGGGTTTACTACTAGCCCCAATATGGCTGATTTTTTACGACCGGCCGTTTGCCAGAAACCATCGAAGTGTGGTTGAAAACTGGTGCCATTTTGCCGGTGGACTGTCCCTGTTTTTGAATGTTCGCGTTAGGCTGGCCAGAACATTCAGCGATGTGTGTTTTGCGTAACAGAAAATTACACATAGGTATACAATTATATAGTACCTAACCACACCTGTACCCGTGTAAAGCAGTGATTGAGTCAAAGAGGAGACAGCGGTCGTGTTCTGTCAGGAGGAGCCCGGGGGACAGCGGCTGGCTGCGTCCAGGATGGGGCGTGGGAAGCCCTCCTGGCCACACCCGGCCGCTGTTCCACAGCTACCTCCTTCCCGTACAAAAGTCCTTTACACAGCAGACAGTGGCTAAGGGCCGCTTTAGACACACCAATTTCTGTGACCAGCTTCTGAACAGAACAGATTTCTGATTGCAGTGAAATCATGGACACATTGTTCCATTTGTACACAGCCACAAAATGGAACAATGTGTCCATGATTTCACTGCAACCAGAGATCTCTTCAGAAGTTAGACACAGAAGTTGGTGTGTGTAAAGCCAACCTCAGTGGTTAGCATAGTTTCTGGTGGCTTAGTGGTCAACACAGTATATGACGGTTGAGTGGACAGCACAGTCTATGCTTGTTATCGTTATTCAACACATTGATGTAGTGTTTTGAAGATGGCTGGGTATTGCCCCTTTGTCATTGTGTGGTTAACAAGTTACACACAGAGGGCAAAAAGCAGACACAGGATAATGTTGTGTCCTCAACTGCGGGCCCAACCTAACTCATCGTGATATGATGTTCAATCACAATGGACAAGCAACACTATGTTGCCAAATGTGCCAGCTTTCAAAATCATTGCACAATCGTCCTGTTGGAGTGGGACCTGACCCACATCTGTAAACTTTCTGTAATGCAGTCTTGGTCTCATCATTGAAAGTTACATCTATACTAACTGGTTGTCCAATACACACATTAGGTAAATGTATGATGCACAGTTGTTTTAACGTTGTAATTTAGTTCTTTTTTTTGGGTCTCTCCACCAGGCTTCCAAAAGGTCTTGCAAGGCCGTTACAGAAGATGTGCTGGATAAGCAACTCCTCATCCAGCTAGTTAAAGCACGGGCTCCTTTGTGGGATCCTCTCACCCACCAGCATAGTAATATGGCGCAGAGCATTCAACTGTGGGATGAAGTGTGTACTGGGGTGGTCCGAGGATGGAGAAATCTTAATCGGTCAGGCCAAGCTCGTCACCGTAAGTAATTTGATCTTCTTTGTATGCATTTATTGTTACTTGTGTTCACAGGTATTTCCCTCCTAATTGTGTGACTGATGGCTCATAATATCACATGGCATGGGAGTCAAGACAGGAAACAGGGTACTCTGCACCGGGCCGTGGGGTCGCTTGCTTCATTAGGGATGTCACGTCAGTCGCAAACCGGGCCCTGGTCACAGGCTGACTCACTGAAAAGGGGGTTAGTAATAGAGGATATGGTTAAAGTTTGTGACGTCACCCGAACTTATGTGGCCATTAAGGGACACTGCTGCCTGTATGGCAGATGGGGATGATGACTTGGGGGCAGCCGAGGTGGTAAGCCCTCTCCAGGTAGGGCTGTTGTTTCCTAGGCAGTAGTGGTAGATGGTGCTATTTGTGATGTGATTTTCATGTGCACAGTCAGTTAATTGGCAGGCAAAAGTTTACCACAGCTTTAAACAGTCATGGTGCTGGATAACATGTTGCTGTCAAAGAGAGAGACTGAGGCACAGGCAGGATTCGACGCGTTGTACTGTTCAAAGTTAACAGAGTACTGTCCATGGAGTCTGCATTGGGGTACGGGGCTCTCCTACCCTGCCGGGTCATTCGCCCTCCTTTTCTGCACCTTGTGTATTAATGCGGTTCTGCAAACTATTTTCCGGATAAATGTTTCCTCCCGGGTACTGTTTGGAGAGGCTACTCGAGTCCTTTCTGTATAACCTCTACGGGTGTATTTCTGAACTCTCCTGTGGTTGCTGTGTCTTGGGCCAGATCAAGATCATTCAGTCCTCACTCCTCAGGTTTGCTTTCCAGTATTAAACTTGCGCAGCCACGGATCCGGCGTCCGTACTTGTGCTCCTCTGGGGTGAGTGGGTCACTTCTCTGTTTCCCCAAAACTGTTCTTCCTCTATGTCTCCTTCCTCAGATCTCTGGCTTTTTGGGCCTGGAAGTGTTCATTGAACCCCACAGAAGCTATGGTCTGCTCCTCTCAAATATGCAAACGGACTAACTGTTACTGGCTGTTTATTGTCCTCTCAGACCACAATATATAAAGGGAAGCAGCTTTGTGTTCCCCTTATGCCCTGGAGGTGCTACTGCAGTGTTGTGTCCTGAGTGTGAGGGTCGTTAACCCTTTAGTGATCTTATTGTGGCACTTCACTCTGGGTGTGACACACATGTTTTGCCTTTCATTTTGAGATCCTCCTTTATACATGTATTTGTCAAAATTATACTAACTTGTGGGGGGGGCGTGGCCTAGCGATGGAACTGGACGGTCGCATCTGCTGAGTGCTCCGTCGGTTCCCGGGGTTTTTCGCCTGATTCCCGACACAATTTCACCAGAACGGCAACCTCCGTTGACCCTACTCCTACCCACCACCCCTGACACCTCCTGCCTGTCTCTCCGGGCTGAGAAACCCGCACCTGGGTCCGGAGCCCGCTCTTTCCAAGACGCCTCGCATTCCCCAAGATGGCCGCGGCTCCATGAAGACGGCGGCGGGAAAGCAGTGACTCAGCCTTCTACTTGCCAGACGGAGGTGACGACCGGTGAGGACATCTCCAGAGACCTACTTCAGCTCAAGATCGCTGGGGCACATAGTCACAGGAGGATTCCTGGAGGAACCGCACTGTGGAGGAGCGGGACACTTGGAACTTTAACAGCTAAGTACCTATCTCTTTTCTGAATTACGCTCCCTCTCCCTCCACGCTGTTGGACTAACTCTGGGGAAGTGCACACCTAGCCTCTGCACAATTACAGCTACTACTACTCCCCTCAGTGCACAGCGCTCCCGAGCACGTGTTATCGCTTCCCGCTCACCATCCAAGGCATTAACCCTTCATATTGATACCTCTTCCTTGCTGTTAAACATGAGATCCAGAAGTAGGAGGGCATCCCCAGCACCACCGGGCCTACCAGCCGCACAGGGAGATAGAGGCATTCAAAGATTCTTTAATGAAAGCACGGGGACATCATCTCACCATCCCCCAGCTCACTCCCAAGAAGAATCTAACTCTGGGATACTAGATGTGACAGTAGGAGATGGAGCACAGGCACTCTCAACCCCTCAACACTCAGGCTTATCATCATGCCCCACACAATCAGATACAATGCTGTGTGAACTGAGAGATCTACAACACAGAATGGCAGCGATCCCCACCAAAGAAGATATGGAGGGCTACATCTCCCGTTTGGAATCCCTATGTAGAGCTGAAATCCAGGGCCTCCAGACCTCGGTGTCTCAGATAACAGAAAGGGTAGATAACATAGAGGCTTCTGTATCCTCACAATCTAGCCGACTCTCAGAACAACAGAGATTATTGGATCTACATACCGAACAACTCGCATTCATTTTTAATCAACTAGAGGACTCCGAGAACCGTGACCGGCGTAATAACATTCGGGTACGGGGTCTCCCAGAGGCTACAGGACCGCTTGACCTTAGCCCTACTCTGCAAGGTATTTTCAATATCATTCTTGATAGACCAGCAGATTCTACCATCGCCTTCGACAGAGTTCATAGGGCTCTGCGCCCCCGCTCTGCTGACCCTAATAACCCAAGGGATGTTATCTGCCGCCTCCACATGTATAGCCTCAAAGACGAAATAATGAGGAGGGCAAGAACCAAAGGCCCCATAGACTTTGACGGAGCGGAAATCCATCTACTGGCAGACTTATCTAGAATCACCCTGGCTAAACGAAGAGCCTTGAGACCGGTCCTTGACGCCCTCCGGGACAAAGATCTAACATACTCATGGGGATACCCCTTTCAACTTCAAGTCAGGCAGCAGAGTGGAATGGTGGTCCTCAGGGATCCCAGAGATCTACCATCATTTACGGAGACCCTGGATCTACCCGACATCGTCATCCTGGACTGGCCATCTAATCCGCTGGTGAATACCCGAGGCGGAGACGAGAGAGGAAGGCGACCATTACCCCGAAGATCAAACCGCCGAGACTCCTTACGTCCTTACCCAGCTGAGTCTTGAACAGTACTCTGAGGTTTTACTACTAAATGCCTCCCCCCTCTTCCCTCTTCCCCCACCTTCTTCCTTTCCTTCCTACTTTCCCCCATCCCCCCATCTTTCCTCCCTCACCCCCCACTATCTCCTTTTTACCAACAGGATCTGAGAGGACCCTAATATTCAAATATGGAGACATGAGTTTGAATGATGTCTTACTTTGTTTTTCAGTTTTCCCATAGGTCCTACCGTTGGATAACCCTTCCTCCCTTCCTAATCGCCTACCCCTTCCCTCCTCCCACCCCCACCTCCCCCCAACCCTCCCCTCTTTACCTCTCCAAATCTCCTGAGCTATTTTTATTTTCAGGTGACGGGTATATCCTGAAAATGTGCTTCAGCTTAAGTCAGTTTCCTACCCTGACTGACTTGCTACGAGTATCTATTGTTATGTTTAACTCTGGGACGCAGTGGATTGTATAGATATGTGCTTTAATGTTTATATGTCACCATTCCTCTCATTGCTCCTTGAGAAAAAGTACATACTGCTGGCATTGCATAAGTAGGGCTCTGCTTACTGCCCAGTCTACTCTAATTTGTTGCACTCTTTTCAATAATATTGATCTGAGGTTGCTTACTCTGTTAAATACTGCTTCTTATGTTTACGATAATATACTGTGTCGGGTTTGGGTTGACCCCGGGAAACCGTTTATCCCGTGATCGTTCGGTCAACTCTCCCAGTAGGACACCTGCATTGCAGGCCGACTCGTTAGTCCCGCTTAACGGACTATCAGAGTCTTACCTGTCCTTGACCTAGGATCAAGGACCTAGCCCTCCTATCAGAGGGCTTTTTCTTTTCTCTTTTTCTTGTTACTTCTCTCTCTCTTTCTTTCTCTTTTTCTTACCCCTGACCTTTCCAACACCTCTGCTTTTCCGTCCCTCACCAACAACCGCCCGTGGTCCCCCCGCACCGGTGAGACCCGCGAGCCTTCAGGGGCCCACACGCTCTCTCTGCGACCGAGGGACATGCCGCCCTTTAAAATAGCTTCGCTGAACGTTAGGGGATTTAATATCCCACAAAAGAGGACGCAGCTCCTCCACAGGTTCCACAAGATGGGGGTACACCTCCTGTTACTACAAGAGACCCACTTCAAAACTGGGAGTTTCCCGGATGTGAGGAGTCGATACTATACCTCGTGGTACCACTCCCCAAATCCCGAGGCACGTTCTAAGGGTGTAAGCATAGCCATCCACAAATCCCTAGTGCACACGGTTCTGGGAGAGGAGACGGACACCAAGGGTAGATTCCAAACGCTGACTCTTAAAATTTTTGACCACATTTACACCATTGCAAACTTATACTTACCTAACAGAGGACAGGCTGAGACTTGTGCAAAATACCTGAAAAAGGTAGAGAAAATTGCCCAGGGCTCCATAATTGCCGGTGGAGACCTCAATTTAACTATGGATAAGAATCTAGACTCCTCTTCTGGCAAATCGGTAATCTCTACCGCACAAATTCGTGCAATTCAGGGTACCATGCATGGTCTTAGACTGGTCGACTGCTGGAGACTACTACAATCCGGGCGAAAAAGACTACACTTATTACTCACCCATTCACTCGACCTACAGCCGGATAGACTACCTGCTTGTGAGCCACAGACTACTATCTTTTGACCCGACTGCTTCGATTGGACCGATGGTGTGGTCTGACCACGCTCCAATCTTCTTAACGCTCAACCCACCTGACTTTCCCTCCCGCCCATGGCAGTGGACTTTGAACCCTGATCTCCTTACAGACAAAGAGACCTCCAAATCAATCACGTCCACGATCTCTGAGTTTTTAAATAACCACATGGGGGACTCTACGCCTCTCCCCTTCCAATGGGAAGCACTTAAATGTGTACTAAGAGGGGTCCTGATTCGGGAGGGTTCTAGATTGAAAAAGCTCAGATCCAGCAATATCGAGAATCTACTCTCTCAAATTCACCACTTGGAACAGGCCCATAAGACCTCCCCCACACAAGACTTACTTCTCCAATTAAACAAAATCAAAGGGGACCTCCGGAGCTGCTTAGACCGAGCTTACCTGAGATACAGAGAGCGGGCGCACCATTATTTCTATGAGTTTGCAGACAAATGTGGCGGCCCATTAGCCAGATACCTAAGACCCAAAACGACAAGCTCTTTCATCCCATCAATACGATCTCAAAACAAAAAAGTATGTCATCCCAACAAGATTGCCGACACATTTCGTCAATATTACCACGACCTCTACAATATTCATGATATGAAAACACCTGCTTCTGTGGAAGAACCAGGTGTCTCGCTGGAAGACTATGTGACTGACAGTGCCTTGCCGGGGCTGCAGGAGGAGATAGCCGGGGAACTAGACACACCTTTTACCGAAATGGAGATTTCCCACATAATCGAATCTACCCCATCAAACCGCAGCCCAGGCCCAGACGGTTTTACGGTCAAATTCTACCGAAAATTCATGGCTCCTCTACTACCCTTCTTGACTAAGGTTTTTAACGCAATCTCACTCACCAATCCGTTCCCTAGACAAGCTTTAGAGGCCACAATCACTGTTATTCCGAAACCTGGCAAAAATCCGGAGGCATGTGCTAGCTACCGACCTATTTCACTTATTAACGTAGATGTGAAATTCTTTGCCAAGGCGTTAGCTAATAGGATTGGCCCGTTTCTGCCTCGACTGATAGATGACGATCAGGTGGGATTCGTCCCGGGTAGAGAGGCCAGAGACAACACCATCAAGTCCTTGCTTTTGATCTCCCATGTCAAGAACTCTAAACAACCCTCATGCATTCTATCAGTCGACGCGGAAAAAGCTTTCGATAGAGTGGATTGGAAGTTCCTTGAGAAGACCTTAGAGGGTGTAGGATTGGGACCTACATTTCGGAGTAAAGTAATGTCATTATACTCAGATCCCACTGCTAAAGTTAGATGCAATGGGGTACTATCAGAACCCTTCCGTATTCGTAACGGTACGAGACAGGGCTGTCCCCTCTCCCCCCTCCTGTACGCCCTGGTAATGGAGCACCTGGCAAACGCACTACGTCGAAATCCAAACATACATGGAATAGAAGTACGAGGTCGCACATACAAGCTTGCTTTGTACGCGGATGATCTCTTAGTATACGTCACAGATCCTGAGATATCGATCCCTAATATACTCAGGGAGTTTGAGGTGTACGGCAGGCTTAGCAATTTTCGAGTTAATCTCACAAAATCTGAGCTACTGAATGTCAACTTGTCGCAGACCAATGTTCAACGACTAAAGGATAATTTTCCTTTCAGATGGTGCGCCCCCTCTCTATCATATCTAGGTATACATCTCACGGGAGACACTTCTCTCTTGTTTGATTTGAACTACCGACCTTTACTGCTCAAGGTCATCTCCGATCTAAACTCCTTCGAATGCCGTTCTCTATCGTGGTTCGGGCGTATTAATGTCCTGAAAATGGATATTCTTCCCAAACTCCTATACCTATTTCAGGCGCTACCAATAGCACTCCCCCAATCCTTCTTTCTGCAACTACGACGGACATGTACAAAATTCATCTGGAAGCGTCGTAAACCGAGACTATCGTACAAAATCTTGACCAGACCCAAGAAGGAGGGGGGCGCGGGACTCCCTGACTTTCGCCTCTACCACGCTGCGGCCCTCCTCACGAGATTATCGGACTGGTTCCACGGACATGATACTAAACAATGGGTCCGACTGGAGGGCGACATAATGGAGTGGTCCCTCACTTCACTACCATGGATAAAACATTCTGCCCGCCCTCAGACCCTCTCAATTTCCCATGTGACCCGGGACCTGCTAGGAACTTGGGATACGCTTAACCGACAGTTCTCTATCTCACCTTTAAGGGGACCCATGACGCCAATATTCGACAACCCAGACTTTCCACCAGGATTGCAGGTGCCCCAATTTTTTGTCTGGAATGCATCAGATAGACCTCGCCTCTCCCAGACCTTCTTGGGTACTGGAGCTATGCCCCCTCTAACTTCCTTCGCCTCACCAGACTCCAATAGGCCTGTACACTGGTTCGAGTACTTCCAGGTCAGGTCCTTCGTCTCTGCCCTTGGGGGTCCGTCCGTCCTTGGGGACACTTGCTCTCCCTACGAATCTTTGCTTCTGTCAGACTCTGCTCCCCCTCATATGATCTCCAAGGTTTATGCTCATCTCACGACCACCGAGACACGGAGGTCAATGTGGTATATCATGGAATGGGAGCGGGAGCTGGGAGGTGAGACGGAGGACCTGGACTGGAGTAAATCTTTTTTCTGTACACATAAACTTTCTATGGCTTGCAAAGCTCAGGAGACGAACTTTAAACTGCTAACCAGATGGTACAGATGCCCCCGGGAGATTAAGAAAGTGTTTCCTGACAGGTCCGAATTATGCTGGAGATGTGGAGTTGAGGTGGGGTCGGCTCTTCACGTTTGGTGGTACTGCCCACCTATATTGGCTCTGTGGCAAAAGGTTTTTGATCTATATAACCTTATCATGGGGGACGACATGCCATGTCTCCCACAGATAGGGTTACTGTCTATGATCCCGGGCTCTTTCAAAAAACTCAAATCAGGCCTACTGCGGCACTGTCTCACGGCCGCCAGATCTATCATACCAAGGAAGTGGCGTACATCTCTCTGCCCTTCCATCTTGACTTGGGTTGAAGAGATGGATTACATATGCAGAATGGAGAAACTGTCTGCCCACTCTCACCCTCAGGTCGACAGATACTTCCAGATATGGCAAGGCTGGCTATTGTTCCGGGAGTCCCCTGAGTTCGCGGGGATCTCGGAGTAGACGGGACCCGGGAACCTTTCCTCAACACCCACCCTGCTGTTTTCCCCCCCTCTTATACCTTTTTCTAATCTACTCCTACTTTCCCCACTTTCGCTATATCTATCAAAATTGTTCATATAACTGTGTTGCCTTCAATCTTATTAATCCTATATGGCTATGTTACTGATATATCTGCCTTGTGTGTTTTACTATTTCTGGCTTCGCCAAGTTACATAAGAGGCGAGCCTTATTCTGGGTATATCCTTCATACGAGTGCACTCCTTTTTATTTCTTATGACTCGAACTTGGAGATTGTTCCTATATGGTATATACACCTATTCTTATTACGAAATAATGTATACTACTATGGAGACATGTAAAAATTTTTTTTTTTGTATGAAGTTAATAAAGATTTTTGAAAAAAAAAATTATACTAACTTGTGTATTCCTCCATTGTTGTGCTTCTGTAATCGCAAATTTCTTCAACAAACCTTGAGTAATGTTGTGTCACAGCCATAATATGTGATTGCCACAATAGTTTAGGGTATGTTACTGAAAATTTTATTTTACACATGCAAGTGACATTGTGATGTGTAAATGGTGCAACATCCGCGACTGCTTCAGGAAGCATCTAAGAGCAGAGGAGGATTTTTGCAGGGGTCTAAGGACCAAAAAAACACCTTACAAATACTCGGAGATGCTTGAGTTCCTGCGACCATGCATGTATGCAAGAGGGTAAGGAGGATTAATGTATGTTAATATTGAATGCAATTTGTCTAATTCAGGCTAGCAAGTACACTTTTGCACTGCTGGACTAACACTTCAGTTTACTACCTTCTGTGATTACATCCCTTTGTTGTGCAAAAACCTGGACAGGAACTTTCCAAGAGAAACTTTATTTAAATGTTTTCCACCTGCTGTGGATTCTATTGAAAATCCAGGTTTGGGCTCACAAAGCAAATGGAAGATGATCAGGGGAAAAACTTCTGTGTGAAACCAGCCATACTGCATATGTGGCCTACGCTTTTCATGAAAAACAAAATGGCAGACTTAGCAAAATGCATATATTGAAATTTAAATAAGTGAAAATAATTACAGTAATAATAAAAAAAAAAACGAACTCAACCAAACGTCTTAACTACTCTGCATAAAAGAAAGTTAAGTGCAAGTGCAGTTAAAATACATAATAAAGCAGTGTATTTAGTTGATAGTTTTTTTGCAAAAAGATAATTACAAAAACACGATTCACGTGTTCACGGTAAACCTTATCAAAACTGTCCTATCTGTTGTAATGAAAACATGACCATGTGAAATTATACATAATGTGCAGAGTCAAAACAGGTGCAGTGTCAGAAAAGGACAGAGGGCAAAGACACCTTATTGTGTGCAGGGCTCAAAGGGAGGGGTGGGAGGTTGTCATCTCTTAAAGGCAAGAGACATACTTAGATAAAAAGTAATTAACAATTACAAGTAATTTAACCTGGTAACGTGATTTTTACTCCTCTCACCCACAGCACCCAACGTAGACCCCTGCAGCCACCAATTGCAAGAGACCCCCAGCCACCTGAAGCAGTCCCGGAACATGTCAGCGGTGATGACTTGGCCACGTCTGCAGGCCTATCAGAGGATGACCGTACTGGCACAGGCACAGACTCCAGGCAAGACAGGAGCCATTGCAGAAGCCGCTCCAACATCTCTTCCACTATCGGAGCCACCTGACTCTGGTGCACCTTCTCAACCTGCTGTTTGGGTTGGCTGCCAGCGCCAGAGGGGTTTCTATAGGAGTCTTGACCCTGAGGTTGCACATAAATCTCAGACCCATCAGAACATGTATAATGAGCTGGCCCTCAAGATGACAGATGAGTTGCAGCGTGTCCAAAATGAGCTGATGGATTTGAGATCAAATGTGCAATGTAATTCGAATTTGTATTTCAAAACAATAAGCAGGGAGAAGGAAGAGATGTCGAGTGAGCTGCAGGCTTACATAATACAGTGTTGTCAGGAGGCTGTCCGGAAAGCCAAACTGATGGGTCCCAACATGCAGCTACAGCAACAGATTCGGGTCACCCAACACCCCTCCCACAGTCCTCTTCCAGTTGGCAGCACTGTTACATCGTTACGTGATCACACTGAAAGCCGGGTACATGTTCCACTTGTACCAACTGTGGAGTCACATAGCCTGCTTGAGTCTTTGAGGGAGCCAAATCTGCCAGATTATACATTGCAACATCACATGGCAGCGGAGAGCATTGTTGACATTCAAACAGCTTCTTTGGAAAAAGACACATGCTTCTAACAGGCTCACGCATCCAAGGAGACAACGTTATACACACCCGGCCAATCCATGATTCTCCAGCAATCCAAGGGTATGTGTATCCATACTCCCACCAAGTGAGGCGAGGTTCCGGATCACAGTGGCCCTACCAGCCAACACATTCTCACCAACATGGGCGATTGCGACGGAGTGATTCCAGCCCACTTGGACAGCCGACATATGACTTCGCACAAGCAGGTCAACAGTTTGCTTCTTCGGATCAAATTATGCCTTCCTATGGACTAATTCATCAAGAAAAATATTAACCTAGTGTTAGGTGCTCAAGAAGGGTTTCCAACCTGTTTAAGAATAATCAAATTAACTTGCCTCAAAAATATTGAATATAGAAGATTTTTATTAAGTAGCTTGTGTGGACAGAATTATAAAGCAAAATGTTTTGGCCTACTGGCCTTCTCAGTTGCTAAACAAAAGAACATAGAAAATACATTTTACATGATCAATATTCATGCTCCATAAAGTAACACTGAAATAAAACAAAATATAGATATAAATTTATACCATTAATTCTTGTCAACATGCTACTTCATTACTGACGATGTTGTCATTCACATAGGCTGTATGGAAGATAAAATAGTCTTGTTCAGACAAGGGGATTTAAACAAACAAGTAATAGACATATTGTATGAGATTCAATATAAGAAAAAGAGATTTGGCACAAAGGATCCAATGGTAACACCACCTAAAAGATCTAATTCATATGTATCATGCATTATTATATAACACTCACCAAGATTATGACGCTTATAGAACCGCACCGCAATGCCAGAGATAACAGCGTACTGAACGCTGTATTTCATGTGTATTTATCCTCCTAACCCGGAACTAGGAAGCAGCACATGATCCAGCGTCATAGAGACGCGTGCACATGCGCATGAGTTATGTTATCGGTAACCAGAGTTACCGAGCCATGTGCTCCCGTGTCACAAGCTTGCGGTCATCTGATATCGCATCATAGAGGCGCGTGCGCATGTGGAAAATCAGTTTTGCCGGTCATAGTAGTACTGGTCTCAAATTGCAAGAAAACAGTAACGTAATATAGCATTGATCACTATATCTAACAGGACTCTATATGGAGAAGGCTAAAGGGAAAGGTAGAGAGACAAGAAAAAGAAAGAAAAGGAAAAAGATAAAGATAAAGAAAGGGCAGCCAGTGACAAAAGGAGAGATGGAAGAAAAAAGGGAGAAAAAATGAAATATGGAATATAATGGAGTAAAAAGAATTACCTTCACCAAAGGAAAGGAGTCAACGATTCTGAAGAAAAAAAGAGTCAAAAATAATTAATTATAGAAAACTCAGTGTCATAGTCATGATTAAGACCTCTAGGAGATAACGTTTGTAATCTATATATCCAATATGCTTCGCGTATACACATTTGTTTCTGGAGATTAACCCCTGCGTGGTAGGGATATCCCTTCTAACACTTGGTATTTGAGTTGAGAAACTCTATGGCCCATTGTGTTAAAATGATAAGGTAGTAGTAAACTCTTTTTATCACATCTTATGTTCAATTTATGTTGGGATATTCTGTCCCTGATATGTTGAGTAATTTCACCCATATAAATGAGTCCACACGGACATTTTATAGCATATTTGACATTGGTCGAATTGCACGTACAAAAATCCTTTGATGGGGATACCCTCACCCGTATGTGGGTAGTAGATCTTATCTCCTTTCGTAATATTATTACATTGAAGACAGTTCAAGCATGGAAAGGTTCCATGTCTTCTAGTCGATAAGAAGGATTGCCGAGTTACTTTAAGGGCTGAACCGACATCAAGTCTAATTAAACGGTCTTTAAGATTTTTGGCTCTCATGAAACAGGGTAAAAAGTTATCCTGAAATTCCGGAATCGTAGGCTAACCTGATCGCAAAATACCCCAAAATATCCGTATTGAAGCATGAAGTTTATAAATAAAAGGGTAAAAGGTGTGCACCAATGGAATCCGATTGCCCACTTTTCTCTGAGTCAAAAGATGACTGGAATTCTTTAATGTTTTTAAAGGATAGCCTCTATCCGAAAATCTCTGACACATTTCTGACTGTCTCTGATCCAGTTCTGTGTAAACAGAGAGAATTTTGCGTACCCTATTTAGTTGTGACAGGGGGATCGATTTTTTGACAGTCTCTGGATGACAACTGGAAAAATATAGAAGGCTATTATGGTCTGTTGTTTTCCTAAAGATATCGAACATTAGAACATTACCCATCCTATATACCATTGTATCCAGATAACTGACACAGTCTCGGCTATAGCTTATAGAAAATAGAGCTATGATATGTATGAAATTCCAAGAGATCTTGGACAGAGCCCACCATATGCAAAAAATGTCGTCAATGTAACGTCCCCAAAATTTCACATACTTTTTATAGTATGCATAAGCATAGACAAATTTATTCTCAAATGATGACATATAACAATTTACATATGGGGGGCTACGTTAGACCCCATCGCGGTCCCTTGTCATTGTAATTAGTAGGTATCTTGAAAAAGAAAAAAAATCTCGTGTAACACCAGTAAGAGACATTGTAACAGGAATTCTTTCACATCCATATAAAAAAAATGTAACATCAGTAGTTCCTCAACAGCATCTAGACCTTCTTGATGAGTAATCGAAGTGTAAAGGCTAGTAACATCCCAAGAGACTAACAAATAGTCTAATGGTAGGTTATCTAGTGATTTAATCTGTTTAATAAAATCACCACTGTCCAAAATGAAAGAGGGGTGTAGTTTTAATCAATGGAGTTAACATTTTATCTAATTGAAATCGGTAAAAGAATGGACTCCGTAGAGGCCACTATAGGACGTCCAGGCGGGTTATCAAGACGCTTATGTACTTTAGATAAAATATAAAATACCGGAATAATCGGATGGGACGTAGTCAAAAACGTTTGCATCAATGATGCCCCGCCTAAGACCTAACTGTAATAGTTGAGTAATCTTAGATCTAATTGCAGGAATAGGATTAGAAGACAAAGGTGTATATACAGTCGTATCAGATAGTTGTCTAAGACATTCTTGAATATAATAATGTCGATCCATGATAACCACTGCACCGCCTTTATCTGCAGGTTTTAATATAATTTCTGGATGTTCAAAAAGTGTAGTAAGAGCTTGTCTTTCTATGTTAGATAGTTTAGAGGTCCAACGTAATTTTTTGGACTCTACCAATCGTCTAAATTCGATGACCTCTCGTGAAACAAATTTAATAAATGTGTCTACTGGTGGATCATTTTTTGCTGGCATAAAAAGACTTTCAGGGCGTAAGCCCGGCATAAAAAGACTTTTAGGGCGTAAGGCGGCATAAAAAGACTTTTAGGGCGTAAGCCGGCATAAAAAGACTTTTAGGGCGTAAGCCAGCATAAAAGGACTTTGAGGGCGTAAGCCGGCATAAAAAGACTTTTAGGGCGTACGCCGGCATAAAAAGACTTTTAGGGCGTAAGACGGCATAAAAAGACTTTTAGGGCGTAAGCCATTTTGCATCAATGATGATGCAGAATCATTGATATCTACTGGTGGATCATTTTTTGCTCTTGCTTACGAGAGTTCATCGAATTTAGACGATTGGTAGAGTCCAAAAAATTATGTTGGACCTCTAATCTATCTAACATAGAAAGACAAGCTCTTACTACACTTTTTGAACATCCAGAAATTATATTAAAACCTGCAGATAAAGGCGGTGCAGTGGTTATCATGGATCGACATTATTATATTCAAGAATGTCTTAGACAACTATCTGATACGACTGTATATACACCTTTGTCTTCTAATCCTACTCCTGCAATTAGATCTAAGATTACTCAACTATTACAGTTAGGTCTTAGGCGGGGCACCATTGATGCAAAAGATGTCGAGTTTTTGACTAAGTCCCATCCGATTATTCCGGTATTTTATATTTTACCTAAAGTACATAAGCGTCTTGATAACCCGCCTGGACGTCCTATAGTGGCCTCTACGGAGTCCATTCTTTCACCGATTTCAATTTTTTTAGATAAAATGTTAACTCCATTGATTAAAATTACACCCTCTTTCATTTTGGACACTGATTTTATTCAACAGATGAAATCCTTAGATAACCTACTATTAGACTATTTGTTGGTCTCTTGGGATGTTACTAGCCTTTACACTTCGATTACTCATCAAAAAGGTCTAGATGCAGTTGAGGAACTACTGATGTTACATTCTTTTGATATGGATGTGAAAGAATTCCTGTTACAATTTCTCTCACTGGTGTTACACGAGATTTTTTTTCTTTTTCAAGATACCTACTATTTACAATGACAAGGGACCACGATGGGGTCTAACGTAGTCCCCCCATATGCAAATTGTCATATGTCGTCATTTGAGAATAAATTTGTCTATACTCATGCATACTATAAAGAGTATGTGAAATTTTGGGGACTTTACATTGACGACATTTTTTGCATATGGGGGGGCTCTGTCCAAGATCGCTAGGAATTTCATACATATCTTACTTCTATATGGTCAGAGCTTCAATTTTCTATAAGCTATAGCCGAGACCATGTCAGTTATCTGGATACAATGGTATATAGAATGGATAATGTTCTAATGTTCGATATCTTTAGGAAAGCAACAGACCGTAATAGCCTTCTATATTTTTCCAGTTGTCATCCAGAGACTGTCAAAAAATCGATCCCCCTGTCACAACTAAATAGGGTACGCAAAATTCTCTCTGTTTACACAGAACTGGATCAGAGACAATCAGAAATCCTGCGCCACATTGATGAGGGGCAACAACCCCGAAACAGCTGTCTGTGGTTGGATACCTAGTCCATGGTAAACCCCTGGCCATATCTTCAAGCTCGCAAGGGCTGGATAGTGACTTAAGGGCTACTAATACCCTGGGCTAGGTCCTTCCCTGGTAGGATAACTGGCTGGTGTCCATGTTGTAGACTCTTAACCGAGGCTCCATGGACTTCATCTGCACAATCAGAAATGTGTCAGAGATTTTCGGATAGAGGTTATCCTTTAAAAACATTAAAGAATTCCAGTCATCATTTGACTCAGAAAAAAGTGGGCAATCGGGTTCCATTGGTGCACACCTCTTACCCTTTTATTTATAAACTTCATGCTTCAATACGGACATTTTGGGGTATTTTGCGATCAGGTTACCCTACGATTCCTGAATTTCAGGATAACAGTTTACCCTGTTTCAGGAGAGCCAAAAATCGTAAAGACCGTTTAATTAGAGCTGATGTCGGTTCAGCCCTTAAAGTAACTCGCAATCCTTCTTATCGACTAGAAGACATGGAACCTTTCCATGCTTGAACTGTCTTCAATGTAATAATATTACGAAAGGAGATAAGATCTACCACCCACATGTGGGTGAGGGTATCCCCATCAAAGGATTTTTTACGTGCAATTTGACCAATGTCATATATGCCATAAAATGTCCATGTGGACTCATTTATGTGGGTGAAACGACTCCACATATCAGGGACAGAATATCCCAACATAAATCGAACATACGATGTGAGAAAGAGAGTTTACCACTACCTTATCATTTTAACACAATAGACCATAGTGTTTCTCAACTTAAATACCAAGTGTTAGAAGGGATATTCCTACCCCGCAGGGGGGGTAATCTCCAGAAACAAATGCTTATACGCGAAGCGTATTGGATACATAGATTACAAACTTTATCTCCAAGAGGTCTTAATCGTGACTATGACACTGTGAGTTTTCTATAATTTCTTATTTTTGACTCTTTTTTTTTATCCTCAGAATCGTTGACTCCTTTCCTTTGGTGAAGCTAATTCTTTTTACTCCATTTTATTCCAATTTCAGTTTTTCTCCCTTTTTTTCTTCCATCTCTCCTTTTGTCACTGGCTGCCCTTTTTTATCTATATCTTTTTCCTTTTCTTTCTCTTTCTTGTCTCTCTACCTTTCCCTTTAGCCTTCTCCGTATAGAGCCCTGTTAGATATAGTGATCAATGCTATATTACGTTACTGTGTCTTGCAATTTGAGACCAGTACTACTATGACCGGCAATAACCGTTTTTCCGCATGCGCACGCGTCTCTGACGCGATGTCACATGACCGCAAGCTTGTGACGCGGGAGCACATGGCTCGGTAACGCTGGTCACCGATAACATAACTCATGCGCATGCGTGCGCGTCTCTATGACGCTGGACTATGTGCTGCTTCCTAGTTCCAGGTTAGGAGGATAAATACACATGAGATACAGCGTTCAGTACGCTGTTATCTCTGGCATTGCGGTGCGGTTCTATAAGCGTCATAATCTTGGTGAGTGTTGTGTATTAATGCATGATACATATGAATTAGATCTTTTAGGTGGTATTACCATTGGATCCTTTGTGCCATATCTCTTTTCTTATATTGAATCTTATACAATATGTCTATTTCTTGTCTGTTTATATCCCCTTGTCTGAACAAGACTATTTTATCTTCCATACAGCCTATGTGAATGACAACATCTTCAGTAATGACGTAACATGTTGACAAGAATTAATGGTATAAAATGATATCTATATTTTGTTTTATTCAGTGTTACTTTATGGAGCATGAATATTGATCATGTAAAGTGTATTTTCTTTGTTCTTTGTTTTATCATCTGAGGAAGGCCAGTAGGCCGAAACGTTTTGCTTTATAATTCTGTCCACACAAGCTACTTAATAAAAATCTTCTATTTTCAGTATTTTTGTGCCAAGTTAATTTGATTATTCCTATGGACAAACACATGCTCAGCCTACAATGGGGGGGGCTGCAGTTGCAACGTGCACCTTGGGTGCCCCAAAGTCCAGCCATTGTTGTGTGCAACCCGCAAGAAAGCGCTATTCAACAAGTAACTACATGCACATGGAGCCCTTTTTCTGGAGCTGGGCAAAATGTACCAACCACAACAACTGTGTCCACGACTGTTGACACCGCAACTGAGTAACATATTGCCAGCACCCCACCGAGGGACTTAACTGAGCTGTAATGTTGTATCACACATAACAACAGGAAAACACTGACTGACATAAGGATTGGTTAGCTTTAAAAAATAGCTATGTGTTATTATTTGTTCTAAATTGTTGGGTACAATGTGTCATGTATATTTACAAGGGAAGTGACGCCTATTTAATTTACGGAAATATATGTACCGCCGCTGAAAGCCGGGCGTTGAAGTGATGATGGTTTCAGCAGAGTGTGTTTCCAGCTCCCCACAAGTTGAGCTTTTACCTACGTGCAACAGTGATGCGGGATGAGGACGATGAGAGGGATGATGGAAGTAGTTCATGTAGTTGTTACCCTCTGGTGAGATGCTGCAGATGGTGCTGAAGCCCTTTGTTCACCCGCAAGGAGAATGACAGACCGATTCTCCTCAAACTATAGTTTACTGCTTACCGACAGATGTTAAACGATACACGGTACAGTTGATTTACCGGTTGTCTTTAACCGGTTCAGGGTCACCCTTATGGCGGTTTATATGTTCCTTGTTAGTATTTCTGGTTACACTTTAGTAATCAAGGAGTTTAACAAACTCGCAAATCTCTCCTGCCCTTACTACGGTCTGTAGCTAATAGATAAGTTGGTTCATTACCGTTACGTACGGGAGCATCAGGAACGCGCTATCTCTCCTGCCAATGTAATGCGGGCCGTCACCTAAAGTCTCCTGATCTGTTTCCATTACAGTTGAGTAACATGCATTTGTGGTGGTAACGTGAACATGATTACTATGGGCACGCAGCTCGTTGGTTTCTGACAGAGGTCAACTAAAGACCACTCGGTTCACGTCCAGACGTTGTTCACCAAACATGACAATCCGGCTACAATCAGTCCTGGTCATTTCCCTTGTGTCATGGCCCCCACTTAAAGATGGGTATCCCTCCTGTTAGCGCTACTGTCAGGCGCTCCTTTATGACTGCTTTCACAGCACTGTGTGTGGTTTAAGTGTCCATTAGTTTATTGTTTTCCACTGTTTTGTAGGCTACACCCCATTTTGGAACATCATAAAAAAACCAGTCCCCCTTATACTAAGGTGGCCAACTATTGTGTGTATGTGTACATTAAGTCTCAATATGTTAAAGCCATCTCTGACTACTTGTACAGATAAAACTTTTTTTGTCAGGTGTAATACCTCTATGTGTCGCCGCGTAAATATGCAATATTTTTTTGATGAAAAAATGCATCATTATTAAAAGTGACTTCTTGTTACTCAAAAGGTCTTTCTTTATTGATTTATTTAACTGTCATACTACAGTGTAGCATAAAATACTGTTTAATATTGTAATATTTAATGAGAGAACCTTATGTAAGGGATTGAGCAGACATTCACTTTGTTATTCCAGAGTAGCTTGCAAGAATGATTCCACAGTCTCATACGGTTGACCCAAATCATTAACTGTGTCAATCATGAACATACTATGACATGTAAAAATGCGTGTTTGTGAAACAATATTTATATGCCTTCATCCAAAACAGTAAAAAAAAAAAAAAAAAAAAAAATGCGAGCTTACATGAGCACATACAACATATTAAATGGCAATCTTTTAAATCATATCATCCGTCCAGGGCACGCTACCAGCATTTGTTAATAAATAAGTGGCTTAACGCAAAGAATAAATGTTCACTACATTGCCCACCTGCAATAGTTTGTATCACTGAATCATGCAGAGCTACATGGCCCTAATCCTGCCTTGCTTGTACTCGAAGCAGAGTACAGGCAATGCCCATGGTTCAGGCATAGGCATGTGGTTTTCAAAAATTAGCCCAAGGGGCTTGGTGTGTTGCTGTTGAAATTTTTTTTTTTAAGGATTAATGTAACCCCTGAATCAGCTAGAAATTTTTTTTTTCTTGCTTGACTTTAGCTCTGTAGCATGTCGTCTGGAGGGCTTGCAAACTGTGGTGAAATCCAGTCCTTATTGAATTTATCAGAGTCAGCCTGTCTGCATTGTCTGGAGTCAGCCATGTCCGTGTATCAGTGATGATAGCCCCAGCGGCACTGAGAACCCGCTCAGAAGGCACACTAGCAGCTGGGCAGGCCACCTCCAAGACTATAACAGACGCTCTGTCCAAGTGTGAAGTCTGGATACCCAGTAATTGAACGGAACAGAAGGGTCAGTAAGGAAGCAGGTACTGTCACTTACATACTGCTTACCATGTTGTTCAATTTCTGTCTCCTAGATATGGAAACCAGAGCAACAAGACGTTGCTGATTCGATGGTTTATTGAACATGGCCCAGTTAGTGGACATCTTCCCACCACCTCTTTGAAGATGCAGGCCGTGTGTGTTCCGAGCAATGGCTGCTGTGCAAAGAGCTGCTACCTCTGGGGAGAGTGGTATCTGAGGGTGATCTTGTCAGCAAATTATCAACAAGAGCAGTCTTGAAATAATCAGTTGTTAAGACCCTTGGTGACTGCAACAGCAGCGAATTAAATTTGTCCCTTATAAGTGGGTCCAGAAATGTGGCCAACCAATATAGGTTGTTGTTAAATATGTGAATCACGCGTGGGTCTTGTGACAGACAATTACACATGAAGTCAGCCATGTGTGCCAAGCTGCAAAGACTCAAATGTTCGTGTCACTAGAAGGCTGACCAATACCATTGTGCCTCCAAGTCTGTGTCCGCCTCCTCCTCTCCAGCCCACCCATGGTGTACCGACATAAAACCGGTGTTGTGAGTACCATCGGTAGCATCAGGGTTCCCGTATGTACCACCAAAAATAACTCCTGTCTTCATCATCATGTTTTCTTCGATCCAATGTTGCCTGATGAGATTGGCTGTGCTGGGTAGGATCAGGTATGTTTAAATCTGGCTTCATTTTTAGATTCATGAGCGATTCTTTCAGCAGACATAGCATCAGTATAGTAACCTGATAATTGACTGATCACCGCTGCACAAGCTTTGTGCAGTAATCAAAATGATCTAGCACCTCGCAAATGTCAGCGATCCACACCCATTCGAGAGTTGTAATGTGTCTTGGCTGAGTGTTTGTGTGACGGGCATGTTGGAGCTGATATTCTGCAATTGCCCTCTGCTGCTCACTAATCCTAGATAGCATATGAAATGTTGAGTTCCAGGTGTGGGCATGTCACAAATTAGCCTGTGGTTGGGCAAATTAAAGTGCTTTTGAAGCGCTAAAAGACTTCCAACAGCAGTTGACGAATGTCGGAAATGAGCGCAAATTCGGCGCACCTTCTCAAGTAGGTCTGGTAACTCTGAGTAGGTTTTAATAAATTTCTGAACCACTAGGTTCAGCACGTGAGCCATGCAAGGCACGTGTACCAGGTTACCGAGCTTTAGAGCCGCCATGAGGTTACGGCCATTATCGCTGATGACCAGACCTGTTTGATGAGTGGCTCTCCCCACTGCAACTGCAGTCTGTTGCTTTAGACCTTTCAAGAGCTCTGCTGCTGTGTGCGGTGTTTGACCTAAACACATGAGCTTCAGCAGAGCTTGTTGTCACCTTGCTGAAGCGCTGCTGCAAACCTCCCAACTAGGCCGTGATGTTGAGGGCAAGTCAGCATTGGCAGAGGAAGCGGAAGAGTGTTGAGTGGAGGTATATGAGGAGGCGGACACCCTGAATGATTTTGGGCCCCGCTATTCGTGGTGTGGGTAGTATCTCACACGGTCCACGTTGAGAATTTGTCACACTCTCCACCAGGTTGATCTAGTGTGCCATGATAGAGATGTATCGTCCCTGTCCACAACTACTTGGCCACGTGTCCGTTGTTAGGTGGACTTTCCTGGTTACTGCATTGGTCAGTGCACGCTTTATGTTGTTTAACACGTGCAGGTGTAACGCGGGGACGGCAGTAGGTGAAAAGTAGTGGCGACTGAGAACAGAGTATCGTGGTGCAGCCACAGCCAACAGCTCCCGAAAAGACTCAGTACCCACAAGCCTAAACGGCAACATCTCCACAGCTAGCAACTTAGCAATGTGGCCGTTTATTTTTTTGGCAAGTGGGTAAGAAGATTGGTATTTCCACTGCCTTTCATACAGCTTTGGCACGGACAACTGGACGCTTGGCGATGACAGACTAGTGGCTGGACTTGTGTCCTGTCTCTCTTCAACTGCAGGTTGGGAGCAGGAAGTATCAGAAGGACCTGCTTCATCTGCAGTAGATTGTGAAGGACGGATCACCATTCTTATGGCAGTGTTTTGAGCCGAAGACAATGATTTGGTACCCTGCTGTTGTGACTACCGAGTAGGGTGCTTAGCTGCCATATGCTTACTCATACTTGTGGTGCCCATGTTGCCTTTGCCATGCCATCTGCTTAGCTTTGTATGGCAGATCATACAGATGACTACATTTGCTTCGGATGGGCTATCCTTAAAAAAATTCCACACAGCGGCTGAACGACCTCTAGTCTTGATTTGTGGCACAGAGGGATTGCTATGGGCAACAGGTGAAACAGTTTGCATTGTGTTTAAAACAGTAGGCCTTGGTACCTTTGTCGGTGGTACATAGACACTTTCTTCCTCCGTGCTGCTGTGCTGGCTATGCATGGCAGCATTCTATGTCGGATCTGTGGTCTCATCATCTACCACCTCATCGTCAATTTCTTCCCGATTAAGCGATGGATTGGGCTGCCCAGATGACAATAGTGTCTCCTCATCATCATCATCGGCCACCTCCTGAGACAGTGTATGACGTGGCTCAAAGTGGCTTTCTTCTTCCCAGGGTGATTCCAAAATTTGGCCCTGAATCGAGAATACGTCTTCTTGTTGTATATCGTGAAGGTTTGACGCTGAAAGGCCAGAGTCAAGCAAGGGATCATACGAACCAAACAAATCCTCTGAGTGCCCAATGTTGTGTTCCAAAAATTCCGGGGCTGAGGATGGGGTGAGGAAATTGGAACATGTTCAGGATTTGATGACCCAGCGTTGTCTCTAGTGCAAGTAGACTGTGTGGTCAATGAAGATTGGGTGCTGCTAGAACAAGTCATTGATGTCTTATCAGCCATCCAAGACGTTATCTGGTCTTGCTCTTCAGGCTTCAAGACACGTTTTCGTTCCATAGTGGGAAATTTCGACAGGAAGGTTGATCTATCAATCTTTATCTGTCTACCTGAATCTGTGTCTTGTTTGTCATGACTGCCAAGGCCACGACCACGTCCCTATCCCTTTCCAACCGCTTCTTTTAGATGTTGTGGTTTTTGGGACATGTTTTTAGATGTTTATTTACAGTTTTTTGTAAAACAAGTAGCAGCAGGAACTATTTCTTAGAAGGAGGAGAGTAGAGGCTAATGCTTGTTTTATTAGTAACAGAACTATATCAAATTGTGGGGTCTTGGTTTGTCTTTTGGTCCAAAACACGTAAGCTTGTGAGCCCCTACACGGCTCCCCACGGATCACAAGTCCTATCCACTAAATTTTTATCTCAAGTGAGCAAAGGACAAAATAGAAAATAAATTCTCTTACCATAGCAGATTCTGGTCAGACGACCATTACACTCAGTGCTGTATGCAGCTCTGCCCAGGTTTTAACTAGAGGCGTTGTGAATGCAAGTGAGCAAAGGACAAAATAGAAAATAAATTCTCTTACCATAGTGCCCTATATGGAGCCCATTGTGTGTGCAGGACAACCAGTGGTCACTCCCTCTGTGTGAATGGAGGTTGTTAGTGATTGGGGCTGGTGTCTTGCATTCACAACGCCTCTAGTTAAAACCTGGGCAGAGCTGCATACAGCACTGAGTGTAATGGTCGTCTGACCAGAATCTGCTATGGTAAGAGAATTTATTTTCTATTTTGTCCTTTGCTCATGACGCACCACACTCACTTGAGATAAAAATTTAGTGGATAGGACTTGTGATCCGTGGGGAGCCGTGTAGGGGCTCACAAGCTTACGTGTTTTGGACCAAAAGACAAACCAAGACCCCACAATTTGATATAGTTTAAAACTAACAAAATTTCCATAATGTCAGTTTTCTGTCATTTTTGTTTTTTCTTGCACTCTTTTGTTGCTGTGTGCAGCTGGGCCGTATGGGTGCGTTTGTTCTGGCGCAGATGGCGGTGTTGAATGCCGTAACAGCCCGCCTACTGAGATGGGGGTTAATGTAAGAGGCTGGGCATACACTGTGCAGGCCTGTGTGAACTGCGCCCTATATGGAGCCCATTGTGTGTGCAGGACAACCAGTGGTCACTCCCTCTGTGTGAATGGAGGTTGTTAGTGATTGGGGCTGGTGTCTTGCATTCACAACGCCTCTAGTTAAAACCTGGGCAGAGCTGCATACAGCACTGAGTGTAATGGTCGTCTGACCAGAATCTGCTATGGTAAGAGAATTTATTAGTAACAGAACAGATCCTGCACAGAACAATCGCCAAGAGATTAGAGGCGGGATTATGCAAAACCAGTCACCACCGTGGACTGCAGTGCTGGCTGCGTGAAAGATTAAAGGTACGGTGCGAGCTACTGGGTGGAATAGCAACGCACTGTCCCTAAAAAAATTATATATTATGCTTTACCAGTCACCACCATGGACTGCGGTGCTGGCTGCGTGAAAGATTAAAGGTACGGTGCGAGCTACTGGGTGGAATAGCAACACACTGCCCCTAAAAAAAATTATATATTACGCTTTACCAGTCATCACCGTCGACTGCGGTGCTGGCTGCGTGAAAGATTAAAGGTACAGTGCGAGCTACTAGGTGGAATAGCAACGCACTGTCCCTAAAAAAATTATGCTGAAGTGGTAAATATGACCCCAAAATTATATGGTGAAACAAACAAAAAAATAAGTTAAGTATTTCAGCTCAGAGAAGACCTGACTAAGCTCAGCTATGAGATACTGTGTGAAACTGTAACACTACCTCCTGCCTGTCTACCTGCCTTACAGTCCCTTACAGGACTCCTCCGGTTAGCTCTCAGAAGAGCTTTTGGGTTACATTTTAGTTTTTTTTAGATGTGTTTTTCCTACACTGACAATCCCTAGAATCAGCTCACGCTCTCCCTACACTAGCTGTGCTTTTGTGTTCTTGAGGAATGTGCCCAAAATGGCGGGGGAAAGGCTTATATACAGCCTCTGAGTCATGCATGACATATGCATGACGCTGGACAGCAGCCAATCATAGTAATGCCACAACCAACATGGCTGCGGCATTACTAACTATGATTGGATAACATACTGGGCTGGCTGTTCACATTTTACATTTTCTGTATTCGGCGAGTACCGAATACAGAATACGGGAGTAGACTCGCTCATCCCTTACTTGCTTCTTAAATCGGGTGTCCTGTTGAACCTGTCTGGTTTTAGATACAATTCCGTGACAATCCGGCACCATAGACAGCCATGTTACGTTGCCCCAGATTTACCTGCACTGGTTTTGTCAGATTTTAAAACCAGATTGTCACGGATTGACCCGGTCCGGGACAATCTGGTCCCATAGAGCCCCATATTGGGGGGCGCCAGCTTGCCCCGGACCGGGACAATCCGGTTTGATCCAGGTATAAAAATCGGACAAAACAGGTCCGGGAAAATACGGTGCACGGGAACATGGGACTCTATGGGACCGGATTGGCCCGGACCGGGTCAATCCGGGACAATCCAGAACAATCCGGTTTTAATTTACAGCTTACGGCTTTTACCGCAGGCTTCTAAACAATGATTAAGGAAATTGCAGGTTTTTCCTCTGCTGCCAGATCTCTTTATAGGGTCAAGCAACAGAGGAATTGCAGTTCCCTTGAGTTACATTGGACTCGTTACTGTGCGAGTAATCGCTAGGAAACTCGCAGAGTAACGAGTAGAGCTCGTACCTTACTATTCGTCAAGTAACGAGTAGTAACGAGTAGACTCGCTCATCCCTAAGCAAAGTATTTCAAACTTAAATCCGCACTGACATTCCAGGCTTGTCTAAGAAGCATTGGATTAAGAAAACTGTTCCCAATAACAAGTGCAAACAGTAGACAATAGTTAATGAGAGAAAAATAAACAAGAGGGGGAAGGGGGTAAGAGTATGCATACCGTAGCAGAAGCGGGGATAGTTGGAAACGGTATAGAGGAGGGTAAAAGGATAAGGGAGGCAGGCACAGGTCGGTGCATATTATGGTATTCAAAAAGTTAGTTTATTTAGTCAGGGTAGAGTATCTATAGTTAACCCATGGTTGCCAGATGTCCAAAAAGGTGGCTCGTGAGTGGTTCACCAGGGGCACCGTCTCAGATACATGATAGAGTAAATGTACCTTATCTTGGAGATGTAGTAATGTGGGGAGATCAGTGGTTTTCCAATGGACTGGTATTAATAGTTTAGCCGCATTAAGGATATGTTGGGCCAAGAGCTATGCTCTTTTATGTTCTGGCCAGATCAAAAAGTTCAGTAAAGCTGTCTCCGGTTTTAGTTTCAAATCTTTCCATAACACAGTGCCAATAAGGCTCTCAACTTGCTGCCTAAATTTAATGATGACGGGACATTGCCACCAAATATGAAAGTAGCTGCCAGGACCCGCTCCGCATCTCCAGCACCCAGAGGAAGTATCTTCATTCCAGCCAGAGCTCCGGATTGGCGTGTGATACCATCTCGTAATTATTTTGAAGGTGTTTTCTTGTGCTTGGACACACTGGGTCGGGCCATGGGAGTGCTTAATATATGGAGAGTTTGGGCCGGTGTGAATTCGTAACCCAAGTCTCTTTCCCAATTTGAGACATAAGCCTTAGTGACCTCTGACACGGTCCAAAAAGAGCATGATAAATGGTGGAAAATATTTTCCTGGGTCTAGAGGTCTTGGCGCAAAGCATTTCATAAGTTGTTAAAGTTCTGACTAGACTAGTATTTTTAATATGACGTTTTAAGAGTGCACTGATGGAGCCGTAATGAACAAAATTTAAGAATGACAAGCCCAGGATTTGTTATAACTCGGATAGTGGGAGGAGTGTTCCTTCTTGCACCAGTTGATCTATAGAAATGTTGGAATATTTTAGATCTTCCTCAGTCTGTCCTGAGTTTCGCATAGAGTGAGCAAGGATGTCCGAAAGCTTAAGTAGGGGAGACAAGGGCGGGGCCAAAGTGTTTATGGAGTCTTGCCATATTTTGAGTGTAGTTTTAGTATGTACGTTTAATATAAGAGCGTCAGGTCGTAGATGTGTCTGTACTAGGAAAAGGAGAGGGGAGAGGGGCAAGTGCTTCCTCACCTCGAGCCATTGCCTATCTCTGGAGCCTCGAATTATATCTACCGTCCTAGTCAAAATGGCAGCTCTATCATAACGTCTGATGTCTGGTGCACCCATACCTCCATCCCTCCTTGAGAGGGACATCAAGCGATAGGAGATGCGAGGTTTCCTATTCTTCCAAATGTATGTGGAAAGAAGAGAATTCACCTTCTGGAGATAAGACAATGGTATTTTCAATTCAGTTCCTTCAATTTCTTGATTCATTATCCTCTTTTTTGCTTGTTTGTTCCAGACCCATTGGCACCCATCAGTGCCCCTAGTCTATTGACTTTCCATTCATTGCTTCAAATCACCCATTTCAAATCTTTTACTGTCCACTTGTCATAAGAAGCTCACGTATGCAAAAAAGTATGACAATATTGAAGTTGAGGCTTCTTTGTGTTTTTCCAGCCCATTATTCCAGACTTGTGTAACATGCATCGTACGCAGGACCGCATCATCAATGAGCCAATATGAGCACTGTGCTCAGGCGGCGATGAGTCCCTGTAGACGGGGGGCGGCAGAGCAGTCACTTTCCATGCTGCCGTGCTCCTGCAATCTTGTGTGTTGTCAGTGACTGTGTGGAGCAGCTGCGGTGGGACTGGGGAGGAGCAGGCTCCTGGCTGCATTTACTTTCAATACAGCAGCAATTGGCTCTTCCTCCTCAGCGTCCGCCCCCTCCAGCCAGGGAGTGTGATGATTGGTCAATGGCCAGCTCATTTTACATCTGCATCAAGTGACCCTGTGTCATCGGGACCTCCAGGTGCTGTATGATTGGGGAGCTATGCTGTATTATGGGGTGCGTATATGGGAGCTGTTATCTGGGGAGCTCTGTATATGGGAGGCTCTACGTATATGGGGGGCTGTGCCGTATATGGGGGTGCATGCATATATGGGGGTGCTGTGCGTATATGGGGGTGCTGTATATGGGAGAACTGTGCAGTTTATGGGGGTGCTGTTCTGTTATGGGGCAGCTGTGCTGCATATTGGGGTGCTGTATATGGGGTCTGTGCTGTATATGGGCAGTGCTATATTGGGGTGCTTATTGTACATGGGGGTGCTGATGCATGGTATATGGGGAGCTATTGGGGGATGCTTTATTGGAGTAGGTGCATTATATATTGGAGGATTATGTATGGTGCATTATATTATATGGAGGGCTATGGCGGTGCTTATAATATTTGTAGGTTGATGTGGTGATTGTAATATATGGAGGGCTATGGAGGTGCATGTATTATAATGGAGTCAATTATACTATATGGAAGTGTGGCGCCCCTGCGACCAGGGTGGCCACATGAGGAATTGCAGCCAGGCAGGAGATAGTTTGTGCACCAAACAACCTCAACACACACACCCACCCACCAGACACAACACCCAACCCGGAGCCCAGGACTCTAGGCGGGCAAAGGATTTACATGGTTTAGAGCAGGGGTCTCAAACTCCAGGCCTCGAGGGCCGCACACAGTGCAGGTTTTCAGGATTTCCATAGCATTTGACAGTTGGTAATCAAATGACCAACTGTCAAATTCCAAGAAATCCTGAAAACCTGGACTGTGTGCGCCCTCGAGGCTGGAGTTTGAGACCCCTGTTTAGAGGGAAGTGGGTGGAATGTAGATCAGGTGACAGACCAATGCAAAAGGAGGAATAGTAGGTGGAGAGAGTTAGTAGGCCAAGGATGCTGAACAGAACAGACCAGAACAGACAGAAAGTGACACTTCCCGGAGGGATAAGGCTCCCTGGAGGCGCAGAATTCACAGAGACACCGATCCATGGAGAGAAAACCTGTCCATAGCCTGCAGCCCAAGGGGAAGTAAGGACAGAGACAGGACGGTGCCACCGGGTCCAAGGAGTACAGCAGCATTGACCGACTACAGGCAGGATAGGTTTCCTTTGTTGTACCCAGATAGTCACACAGGTGGGAAAAAGCCGGTGATCCCTTGCAAGACAGGGACACTTAGGCTAGGCTGGGACCAGAGTGTCGCTTGAGGGGGACTGCAGCTATACGCCGGCTCCCCAGACAAACCACGGGGAATGCTGATTCCAAGCCAGAGTTCCTAGTACACAGGTTGGAGGCACAGCAACACTTAGGACTCAGGCTTGCTGCCCATGCACACAGGGAGAAATCATAGAAATGGGACCTAGTTGCTGCCATACAGCCCACAGGAAGAACTGAGGAAAGGAAAGGTTACAGAGAGAGTGAGGGGTCTCAGGAAGATAACCTGGCTGCATAGGGTTTGGAGAGTAACCGGAGTTAACTGTGTGAAGGAACTAAATTGTGAACTGTTGAACTGTACCCTGAACTGGTTAAGTTGCACTAAGAACTTGTCAGTAAAACCCGGTGAACCCTGCTTCAGTCTTACTTGTATGATTCCCCCTCATCAGGAACTTTGATTACACATTACACTCTGTCAGGAGCAACCCCGACCCGCGTGGGCTCATCCACCTTGCTGCAGCATTCATCCATGCTCCTGACAGAAGTATTCTGTCCCTTCACTGACCACAACCCGTGGGTGGCGTCACAACAATAATCTCCCTTGTAAATACCCCTTTTACTTGTGGGGCTCGGGACATGGTCCGGACCAAGACTGCCATGATATCCCCAGTGTATACCTGGTCCGGTACAGAGTATCCCGTCCCAGTGGGCCACACAAGAAGTCATTATAATATTTGGAGGCTCTGTGGGGGCAGGATAATACTTGCAGGGCTATGATGGAGCCTTTATACTTTATGGTGGGGCTATTTGAGGGCTGTGTTGGGGTCTATTATACAATGTGAAGAGGTTTAGGGACTATTATACTATATGGAGGGCTGTGAGGGGGTCACAGTTGGGGATCATCTGCACCAGAGTAGTTTGGGGTACCGTATGTATGTGTGGAGGGTCTGTGGAGGAAGTCACGTGTGGGGGATCATAATGTTTGGGGACACTTTTGGTGGCATCATACTTTATGGGGGCAATGAAAGATCAATTCTCCCGCCGGTTTGTCGGCACTTGTCCTCCTTCCTGCTCCCACATTGGGGGATGTTGGGTGCTGCAGATGGATGATGGGGGCTGCAGATAGATGATGGATGACTGTTTGGTTATGCTGGTCTGTGATGACAATTATTGTACAGTATGTAATAAATGTTCATTTTTTTTGTTCATCAATAAATGTGAATTTTTCATGGAGATAAGACATCCACCGAAAATAAGACATCGCGCTTCTTTGGGGGCAAACATTAATATAAGACGGTTTTATTTTCAGGGAAACAGGGTATTAGCTCTGGAAAGCCCCATGAGCGCAGCTTGTGATTGGCTAAGTGTTTTGGGAGGAGGTGTGGTCTGTTGGGGAAGATGCTCATTTTACCAGCTTAGTGCAGTGGCAGCTTGTTGATGCTCAGACTGCAGGTCGTTGTATGTGTGGACGGTGCCGCATGGTGACATGTCTGCCTAGTCGTGCCAGGCAGTGATCACATTGGAGCTGCCCAGAGTTTTGTAGGTGTGTCCATAGATAATAGGTGGCAATCAGTGCTGCCTCCTGTGCTGTAAGGCTGCAGCCACCATTGTGTGACTGTAGCTTGTGCCAAGCTGCCATTGCCATTAATGATCCTTAATCTGGATTCTTCTAAGGATTCTTGCATGTGCGTGTGATGGTGCTGACGTCCTTGTGTTTGGGGGGGAAAGGTGCCGTTTTAAAGTTCGCCTCAGGCAACAGAGAGGCTAGGTTCACCCCTGATTGTATGGTGCTTGCATGGACACCTGTGATCTCACTATTATGAAGCATATGTGCCACCTACAATACCGTGTTTTCTCGCACCAGAACTGATAGTTTTGGTGTGATCTGACTTGAGTTCAATAATTTGCCTTTATGTCCACCTCTTAACTTTTGAATGTTTAAATGAACTAGATCAGCAGTCCCCAACCTATAGCTTGGGAGCCACATTTGGCTTGCCGGCATGTGATTTGTGGCTCCTGAGTGTCTTCCATCTTATTACATTAGCACCAGGTCTAGTAAACACCTATGAAGAGCAGGTCTCCACATGGTGACTTTTGTGCAGGGCCGGACTGGGACCAAAAAGCAGCCCTGGAAACAAACCCCACCAGCCCACATACTATAACACCCATCACTCCCGATCAGTGAAATTTGCCTTTACATTGTCATGACCTCATCACTTTTTTAAATGAGTTATCTGAAGAGCCACATGTGAATGGTGCAGCAGAGGAAATAAAACTGCTCCATTTACATGGTGCTCCACAAAGCTACATTTCTCAGGATTGTAAGATCCCAGCGATCACATTCAGAATAAAGGGCAAGTCATCACCTGACAGAATATAAGTGATGACTTCAATTATTCCCAATATGGATTTTCAGCATTTAACTGCTGTTTAATTTAAAGTCCAATACTGCCTCTCTGACAACAGGACAGGAGAAGTGGTACTGTGCCATGTACATATACAGGATAATAGAGATACTAAGGATTACACCCAGTATACAGGACAGGAGAATTTACCCAGGAGGCTGTGTTATATAGATAGCAGGCTGTGGTATAGCCAATACTCAGGCAGATCGTGGAGATGGGGAAAGATGAAAGGTGGTGGCAGAAAGTCCAGTGCTGGGTGCAGAGAGGAACAGAATCCATGGAGGCACCGGGAAAAACAGAGCACAAATTCTGGCTGCAGGAAAACTTTTTGATGCTGCACATTAGAGACTCCGGGCCATATACACAACACAGATTGCTGGCTGTATTCACATTAGAGACTGCAGGCAGAATACACATTGCAAACTGTGGGTCATGTCCACATTGCAGACTTCAGGCAGTGTGCACATTGCAGACTGCATACTGTATGCACTTTGCAGACTGCAGGACACTCACCTGTTTTACACCTAGGACAGGGTGATGGACACCCTGCATAGGGGTCGCACTGTACTTGGCAGGAACTGTACATAGTTAATTATGCATGTTTTTCTACTTTAACATTGCAGAATATAAAAGTAACAGTACCTCCCCTTAAAGGAATGAAAAGCTTTCTTATTCTAGTTCTTGACATTTATCATTACAAACGTTTTGCATTTCTTGATACCACTTGTTTTTCTGTTCTTAAACCCAGCCCATCCTCGGGCTGAAAGAGGAGGGGGGAGTGTGGCTCCCCTGCGGATCCAGTCGCCACAGAGGTACTGCACTGTAGTATCCCACTCACGGGTAAGGGGGTACGGACCAGTGCCGGGGCACCCAAGCCACACACTAGGAACCATTGTAGTGGCGATAGGTGGAGAGGAAGTAGTTAGAGGGAGCACCTGAGAAGGAGTGAAGCCAGAAAGAACACACATAGATGATGTGGAACATGTAAGAAAGGGTATAAATAGAGTGGGAGAGATCTAGAAAGGAGGAGACAGTTGAACAGCAGAGAGGAGAGACCACTAAACAACAGCGAGAAGAACAGCAGAACAGTGAGAGTCGAGTTGGAGGGAAGCAAGAGAAAGAAAGCCTGTCACAGAAGAAAAAGAACTTGAGAGAAGTCCAGAGGACTGGAGCTAGTGGGAGCTCATCCTGAAGGCAGACTGAGCAGCAGAGACAAGAACTAGGTGGCTCCAGGAGGAAGAGGGGGTCCCAGAGATACAGGAAGCGAGAGATCCACCCGTGGAACTGTCAAGCCCCAGGGTGTGGGGTACTCGGGTATCAGGCCGCAGGGGGTTAACATTGTCACAGGGAATGGCGGCCGTGCCTGATCCCGTGTCCTGGGGGACTATTCTCTGAAAAAGGGGTTGATATATACAGGGGACTATTTACAAAGTTTATTGTCGTGACACCACCTCCAGTTCCTGGCGAAGTAACAGCAGCGCCGCCACAGTCCTCCGGAGGTTGGTGGTATTGCAGCTGAGATGTTGTAGTCCTCCGTAGGCAGGACTGGGACCTCCAGGGCAGAAATCCTGTGAAGGAATAAGTTCATGGAAAGAAGATGCAGCAGAGTCAAAGTCACTTCACTCCGGGTACTTTACTGGAACTTTAGCAGTAATGGTTACAGTTCTCAGTTCAGCAAGATGTTAAACAACAAGTAGCTAACGGGTGGCTGCAAGCGGATCACAGGTAGCTGGATGAAACCCTCAGTGTGTGCCTTTTCTCTTTCAATTCCTCCCTGCTTCCCAGTAATTGTGTGAAGTCTGACCCCATACAGTGGATCTGGCCTCCTGCTGTCTCTCACTCCCCTCGCTCCCATCGGGTTATCATCTGCTGGCCGACCGCCAAACCATCAAGTGGTACCTAGTACCCTCTTCTGGTCACTTAAGAGTCTGAGCGGTATATATATATCCTCCTCAGATCGCCAGATTTTCTGTGGTCCTTGGAGGATCCCACAGGTGCGGGCTCCGGTGCCCGATAAGCTGCTGGGGTTGGACTCTCCGAAGTCCTTCTCTTCCCCCAGGCTGGCTGTCTGCTGAGGACCCAGGAAAGGCTAAAGACAGATCCCAGGTGCAAAGAGACCATCCTTGCTCCCTCAGGCTCAGTGCCTGGATTCTAGCTGAGCTGGCTCCTTCTTTGTCTAGTTCCCCCTGGAAGTGACTATATCCCCTCCCGGTTACCTCCCACCATGTGATCTAATGTGGGGGTGCTTGTGTGTAGGTTCCACCCATCAGCCTGTAATCCACTTACAGCTGGAGTGCTTTTATGGGTGCAGTACCACTCTGTGACGCCTGCATGGCGGGGCGCCCCATAACTTGTATCCATTTTCAGGCGCAGGCAAGTGGAGGAAGCAGGCCGCAAAAACAGGGGCACCGGGAACCCCAAGACTAGTGGAGACTTCAGACAAGGCTCAGCTAGCAACCCGGAGTCTGTGGAACGTCCATGGAGACACAGTTGACAACTGCACACATTTGCTAAAAAGGTGGCACCCATAGGGCTAAGGGGAGATACTGCAGGTCAACACCTAAGAAAAGCCAACAGTCACTGGCTCAGGGCTCTGTGTGGCGAGGTGCAAGGCAAGAAGGGGAAGGTAAGCGCAGTGAGAGACGGCAGAGAAAGGGCAGAGAAGGGGTGTTGGTTAGGTACCATCCTACTACCTGGGTGTAGCTTGATCCCTGCTTCCCAGAACCCAGTCTCAGCGGACTGTTACACAAAGACTGTGAGTAAAAGACCTGAAGACTGCAACCCGCTGTGTCTGTGAACTTTCTTAACTCGTCAAGAGCACCAGAAACACGACTATGAACTCACTCAGGTACCTCTAGCTGCCGTGGGGGTCAGTGCTACCAGTAGAGGGCTTAAGAACATTGCTGCCTCCCTACCATCGGCCCCTAAGAGAACTGTCGTGCAGTGGCAGCCATCTATAGCCGCAACCTGTGGGTGGCGTTACGTAAAAACACAAGTATTCCAGGTCCAGACCTTTGAAGGAGTCCATCCTGGGTGTCACTGAGAAGGTGAAGTTGTAGATAGAAGGAAAGAAAAATTTTCCTTGTGTATGGCTTCTAAGCCATGAATCTGTCCTTGACTGGCATTCTGAAGATGTTTTACACTGTCACGTCAATAGAGTTCTCTCAAGTCCATACTCCTGGTTCATACTCCACTGCTGCCATCATCTCTGCTGGGATTGCCATTGGCCTTTTAGTCGTAAACGGATGTCTTCAATAAAAAAGGCAGAGACTCTTCCTTCATATAGGCTGTACAACTGGCCCACTGATTTAATTCCAGGTGCTACTCCATTAAGGGGGCATATATTTCGCACCTGCTAGGGACCGGGGTACTCGGGGCCGGACTGTGCTGTCTCTGGGGTTGCCACAGTGGTGTGGCCCCAGGTGCGGCAAATTATTAAAAAAAAAAAGGGGGGAAATAAAAGGGGTGGAATTCATGACGCCACCCGTGGGTCGTGGCCAATGTGGCCGCCGCTGCCGTGGGATCTGCTGGAGATGGTGGTCGTACCAACAGCCGAGATGGTGAGCTTTCCACGGGTAGAGCTGGGTCCCCAGGCAGAGGAAGAAGTCCTGCATGCCCAGGATGCTGCACTTCCCCTCTTGACACAGCTTCTCCAACCAGCACGCATAGGCAGCAGGAATATGGCTCCGCAGGTGAGCCGCTGTATTGAGTGTCCCAGTAAAGCACACACTCACAGTTCTTTGAGTTGGTCTGAGATTTTACTTCACCTTGTTAACTTCAACAACACACAGTGCGCGGCCACTCACAGGCTCAGCTGTTTACACTCTTACGGTGTACCGGGTTCTTTCAGCAGTTATGGGTTCAGGTGTTTACTGCAGTGGGAACAGTTCCTCTGCACCATTCCCCTCTGTGTACCTTTCAGACCTTTCTAGTCTCTCTCCCTTGTATACGGGTTTGGTCCGGCCATCATGGGCTCTATGGTGTGTCATTCCCTAGTCAGGGTCACCAGCCCTAGTACGACGGCTTTGTCATACTCCGTAGCGGTAGTTAGGTCTCAGAGACTTGGAGTTCCTGCACCCCGCCGGGATGTCTTGTGTCTTGTGGTTAGAGGCTTGAAGCGGTCCCGACCACATCTATAGAGCCGGCACTCAGGTCGCTGATGGCTGGGCCAGAGAACCAGTGTTAGTCGGGATCACCTGGCTCCCTTAGTCTCTCACCGGTTCCAGCTTGGGTTCCCGACCAGCCATTAGTGGTGCAGGCCGCTTGGCCCCATTGGTCTTACTGTCTGAGTAGTCAGTACTCTGGTGAACGGTGTCTCGACTTGGGGAGGCTTCCCTACTCCTCCACCCTCCAGGGATTCACTCGATTGGCTCGCCCATCTTAGTGTTCCAGTGTTTTACTACTGTTCCTCCACCCCTTTGTCCGGGTTTTCTCTCTCTTCCCACCCACTTGTGCTACTCCCGCTACCCCTTACCTGAAATAGAGTAACTTGGCTCAGGGTTGGAGTGTGTATGCGTGGGTGTTGCTTTGAATTGACCGTCTTAACTGTCCAGCTGCAGTTCACCGTGTGGCTGCCTGGTCACAGGGGATACACAATCCATGTCTGAGTATATCAGGGAGAACTTTGCCTGGGGGTTAATATGTAAATCTTCCGCTTTAGCTGGTGCTGGATTCTTCAAGAACGACAGGTCACTTCGGCCTTGCACTGATTACAGTGGTCTGAATCAGATTACTGTCAAAAACAAGTACCCTCTGCCCTTCATTCCTGGGCTATTCCAATACTTTAGAGGAGCCCAAACTGTCTTGAAACCTAATCTGTGAGAAGTGTACAATCTAGTTGGCATCTGACAGGGTGATGAATGGAAGACCGCCTCTCACTACCAGGATGGCCACCCCGAATATTTTGTCATGCCATTTGGACTCTGCAATGCACCTGCTGTCTTCGAGGAGTTGGTGAATATTTTCTGGGTCCTCCTGTACCCTAGGATCGTCGTATATATAGATGACATCCTGGACTTCTCACCTGATCTGCATACCCTTAGGAGAAGTGTCCATTTGGTCTGGCAGCTACTCAGATGGGAATCATCTATGTTCCAAGTTTGACAAGTGCATCTCCAAGCAAGCCTCTCTTCCTTTACTGGGGTACATCATCTTTTTCTCAGTATCAATCTTTAAATCTGTATCAGTGTCCTTCATTCTCAACTGGCCTCTTCCTGTAGGAACTAAGGCAGTCAAGTGATTTCTAGGATTCGCTAATTATTTTCAACAATTCATCCTACACTTCTTTCTAACAGCTCCAATTTTGGTGATATCCTAAAGGCGCTAACCCTAAAGTCTGGACCCAGCACTTAAAGCAATTCTTTCTGAAGGTGGATGCCTCCTCTTCAGGAGTCAGAGTGGTGCTCTTGCAGAAGTCCTCCTCAGGGCAATTATTCATCTGCTGATTCTTCTTCAAGGCATTTACAGCCCCTCAACACAATTACTCTTTAGATGACCATGAGTTGCTAGCCATTAACTGGCTCTAGAGGAGTAGCGGTTTCTCCTGGAGTGGGCTGTTCATCCGGTGTTGATCTACATTGACCAATACATACTATTCCCACCCACATAATAATTACCACAGACTAGACTACATATTTACATCTAGGACATTACTTTCCGCTATTGACAATATTGACATTCAGCCAGCGCTATACTTAGATCATGCTGTAGTGTCCCTGCCTGTGAGTGGATCTCGTAAGACCTTTCCCTGGTTTTAGAACTTGGAGGCTCAATGAATCTCTCCTGCGCATGGCCGGTGTTACAGCTAAAGTGCGTACGGCTATTAAGGACTACTTCTTGCTTAATTCCACTCCAGAAGTTGATGCCACCGTGGTCTGGGAGGCACATAAAGCTACGATATTTATAGCATCGTACTACAATAAACAGAGGTAAGCGGAGATGGAGGCCTTATATAAAGAAATAGCTGGACTGGAAGCCCAATATCAGAAAACATTTGCCCAGCCTACTATGCTAAAACATACCGAATGTAGACAGCGTCTTAAAGACTTAGTAGACGAGCAGCGAAGTATTTTACAAATTCGTGGAACCGCCTCTTGGTCCACAGGGATAGAGCCTCTAAATTCATGGTCTCCCTGATCAAGAGGCGTCAGTCCCTTACGTTTATCCATAAGGTGAAGACCGAATCGGGCCAACTAACGCAAAATTATGATCAAATAGTTTCGGAATTCTCGACTTTCTACAAAAGCTTGTACCAGTTGAGACTGCACGAATCAGGGCAGCCTTCACCCAAAGGAGAGCAGATATTGATTCATTCCTATCCTCTCTGTCCCTTCCTAAACTGACCACAAGTCAACAGGCCTGGTTTATTAGGCCCTTTGAACCAGCGGAACTCCAGTTCAGCCTGTCAAGGGGCCCGATCGGTAAATCGCCTGGGCGAGATGGTTACCCTCTCCTTTACTGCAAGACATTCTACACAGAATTGGGCCCCCATCTGCTGAAAATATGTAATGCAGTTCTTCAGGGCAGCACTCTTCCCTCCCAATCCCTTGATGCACGTCTCTCTCTTACGTAAAGAGGGCAAAGACCTTACGCCTTGTGGAAGCTACGGGCCCATCTCCTTGCTAAATATGCACTTGAAACTCTGCTAGCTTGATAGCGAGGCGTTTAATGGGCCTGATCCCACAATTGGTCACTTTTGAGCAGACCGGGTTTGTGCAGGGAAGGGAGGGAAGAGACAATGCAAGCAGGATCTTACACTTAATGCAATATGCACAATTACACAAAAAAACACTGGTCCTCCTAAGCACAGATGCGGAAAAAGCCTTCGACAGGGTGGACTGGACATTCCTTCGCTGCACTCTCTGTCTTCCAGATCCCGACCCCCCTAATAGAAGCCATATTCAAAATGTATACATCACCAACAGCAAAACTGAGAATTAATAATATACTATCAGATCCCTTTTTAATACAGAACAGTACAAGGCAGGGATGCCCCCTGTCCCCACTCCTATTTGTGCTGGTGATGGAACCACTACTGAGGAGCATCCAATTGAATACAGAGATTAAAGGAGTCCAACTTCACATGACCCACCACAAGTCAGCTGCCTTCACAGACGACATGTTGGTAATGTGATCTGAATTGGATAGGGGCATCCCTGCCTTTGTACAAACTTTAGAGAAATAAAGCCAACTCTCCAAATATAAAATCAACCTGTCAAAATCTGAAGCCTTGAGCATAAATAACCCCCAATCCATCATAACTAGATACAAATGCAACTATCCGTTCGCATGGCCGACTAAATATATTACATATTTGGGAATCAAAATAGGCCATAAAGCGAGAGATCTTCTTACCCTCAACATTGAACCTACGCTTGAAAGGGCAGTCGAGATGATCAAATCATGGAGAACCACCTTCTTAACATGGATTGGCAGAAAAAATTTACTTATAAGTATGATCTTACCAAAATTTATATACTTATTCTCAATGCTTCCGATACATATCCCTACTCGAATCTTAAATAAAATCCACTCCTTTATTCTAAACTACATCTGGAATCACAAGAACCCTAGATTAAACTTCCAAACACTCTCACTGGCACATGACCACGGCGGTATGGGGGCACCGGATATACACAAGTATTATAAAGCGGCAATGCTGTCCAGAATTGTTGACTGGGTCCGGAGGCCACCGCACAAACTGTGGCTAGCAATTGAAGAGTCTATGTCCCACACTCCCCTGAGCTCATTAGCACTATTACCTGATTTTCATAGCAAAACACCCCTGAGCGCAAATGTCTTCACAAGAGCCGTCGTTAATATTTGGAAAAAGGAGTATGTCTCGTAATTGCCCCCATTATCTCCCATACTAACTCTTCAAGACCTTGTTGGCCCCACACCAAATAGAGCCTCCAAACATAACCCCACAGCCTTAAGGCCCACGACATCAAACCCTGTCCCAATAGATCAATTAATACTAGATGGCGCACTCCTCTCATATGGGAAATACAACACTCTGAATCTTTACCGGACATTTCTTTTATTCAATATAGTAAGCTTAAAGTCTATACCCATACCCATTTGAACCGCACAAACCTAATCCGTCCTATAACATTATTCGAGCAGCTGTGCACACAGACGCAAATACCTAGTAAGGTGCTGTCCCGGCTCTATAAACAATTATTACTAGACTCTGCACACGTCAAAAGAGCCTTTGTAGGCCTTTGGGAACGAGATCTCCAGGTCCAGTTTACAGACCAACAAATCAAACAAATACATCAAAGATCACATGGCCCTTTCCCCTGTGTGAAACTACAGGAAAATTCCTACAAAATAGTGTATCGCGTTGGTATCGTACCCCCATACAGCTACATAAATGGCATGCTCCAACACCAGATTCATGCTGGAGGTATGGCTCTACATTGGGAACTTATTTACACATATGGTGGCAGTGCCCCCCATACAAAAATACTGAGAATCAGTGATCCGTGCTCTATCTGAGGTCTTACAACGCGAAGTGAGCCTGACTCCTCTTGCTGCATTACTCAATCTCCCAATCTGGCTGAAAGAGGCATCTGCCTCGAGACTGGCCTCCAATATTATAGCCGCCAGCAGACTCCTAGTCTCGGCTCACTGGAACTCTGGCCAGATTCCGATCGGCCTTCAGGTGACTCGCGAAGTAGACGCTGTGTACCGTGCGGCCGAAATAGCAGCTCTCTTATTTTGCCCCAGTGCCTCTTATGCCTCTTTTGAAAACACGTGGTCACCATGGATACTTTACAGGGCAACCCCAGAGTTCATGGCTACCTCTAATAGTACCTGAAACGAATCGGAAACACCTCTCTCGTGGAGACACCTCTAATACGGAGACAATCTTGGGGAGAAACCCCCCATCTCCCTCCTATCACCCCTCCTTCGTGACTATTCTCTCCCTCCCCCCACTCCTTATGTTTTTCCTTCTCTGGGTAGTACTTACCCAAACCCCACCCCTTCTTACTGTCCTTCTCTCTACCTATAAAACTAAAACCGGTTGAGATGGAATAACTATATGCTATGTATTAAAAATGATTAAATGGGAGAGACACCTGTTTTTTGAATTGTCCCAGTTTTTCTCCCACTTATGTAAACAATATGTGGAGCCCCAAGGGACGTGGGGTACTCGGTACCGGACTGATCTGCTGCTGGGGATGTCACTGGTGGCCTGGTCCGGACCGTGTCCCTGGCTCAGCACAATAAAAGGGGAATATTTACAAGGGATATGTCACGGGTGACGCCACCCACTTGGTGCGGCCAGTAATGGGGGCCGCCGCTGCTGCAGAACCTCCGGGGGTGATGTAATGGCAGCGGGGATGGTATAGTTCCAGTGGGGAGAACTGTATCCCCCGGGGCAGTAAGGAGTTAAAGTCTATTTGGGGTAGTGGAGCACACTTACTTTGCAGCTGCAGGGATCTCTCCTCAGCGTTGGTGCTGACAGGCTGTAGCTCTGCAGGTTGAGATCTTCTTGGTGCAAGCCTGTATGGGAGGAATGGTCTGCAGATGGAAGCAGGCAGGAGACAATGCAGGGTTTCCAAAGCTTTACTTAAGTTCTTTCAAGCAGTCTACAGGTCATCTGCAATTCTTTACACAGCTCTTAACATTCAGTTGCATTCTCCCTTTCCGGGTTCCCTTCTCTCCTGCAGCCAGGCTCCTCTCTCCTTGTGACCCCTCACACAGTCTTTAAGTGTGCCTTTCCGGGCTATTACTCTCTCTCTCCGTCTTACACGGGTGTATGCGGACGCTGAACAGTATAGCGGTGACTCGGGCTTCTGTGAGTCCTAGTGTGTCACTGAGCTGCCTGTTCTTTGGGTTAGGAACTTCAGCTTGAAACTAAAGCTCCCCGTCAGTGAATCTGGGGATACCGGGTGAATCGTCGGTCCCCTTCAGAGCTGACACTCTGCTCTAGCCCAGCCTGCAATAGTCCACAGCATTAAACTACCAGGCTCCTTCTCTCTGTGTTTCTTCCAGTATATATGAGGGCTACCCCGCATGCAGTTGGTTGCTTGAGCTGTAATTCTAGGGCCCCGGGTTACACCGTCCCTCTCGGCTCTCTCACACTCCTGGTGGTTTCAGCATCTTGGATGGGCTTTTCCCCCCCATCTGGCTCACACTGGCTCAGTACGGGTCTGCGCTCCTCAGCTTAGGCTCTTCCAGGACGTATGGCTCTCTCCTGCTCAGCTTCAGCTCAACCTCCTGCTGTTCTGTAGCCTTCCTATCTCAGCTTACTCTTAGGTCTTTGCATCTCAGCTACTTCAGCCTACTGACTTCCTTCACTCCTCCCCCTCTCTATATACTGTCAGTCACCTGACCTTCTGGTGTGCCCAACCCACTCCTCATCCACCACTCCTCTGGTCTCATATAGTCTCTGACCTCAGAGCTGGATGTGAACCCTCTCTATGCGTGGGGATGTGGGCTGTGAGGGTGTAGTGTTTACTAAGTCCTAACTGCCTGGCTGCAGTACCCTTCTGTGGCCACCTGTACGCAGGGGCGCCACAAATACACTGTATGTTTACACTCATCTGTTTAATAAAAAGAAGAAAGAAAGAAAGAAAGAAAGAAAGAAAGAAAGAAAGCGAGAAAGAAAGATCTACATTGACCATAGGAACTTGTCCTTCCTACAGTCAATACAGAGACTGAATCTGCAGCAATCTAGGTGGTCACTATTCTTTGCCTGCTTTGGCTTTGTGCTTCAGTTCTGGCCGGGTAATAAGAATACCAAAGTGGATGCTCTCTTAAGGTCTTTCCTACCCTCTGATCAGGAGGAGTCGCAACATATAATACATCCTGCCAAGATTATTTCCATGGCTCCAGTTAACCTGTTTATGCTTCCACCAGGGAAGACCTTTGTTTCTAAGGACAATAGGATGAAGCTCCTGCAGTGGGGTCACTTGTCCAAGTTGGTAAGTCAGGCTGGGCAGAAGAAGACTTCTGCTCATCTCTCACCACTATCGGAGACCTTTTCTTCACCAGGAAATTGTTGCTTCCTGCCCTTCTTGTGCTCAGAATAACCACTTCTGGTCCACTTCCTTCCTCTGTCTGGACAACTGTTGGCTCTAGAACTGGTGAGATAATTGATTCAACACATCTTTACAGTCCACTGCTTTCGTTGACAAATTGAACTCCCCTGTCAGACACAATGTATGTCACGATTCTGGAGGGCAATCTGTAAAGTTCTCGAGCTACTGTATCCTTGGCTTTTTTCTCGGTTTATTATGCACAGATCAACGGCCAGATAAAGCAAGTTAATCAAATCCTGACTTCATTCCTACCCAGAAAGAAATTATCTGGTATATAGACGAGCGCTCCCAGTTCCAGAAAGACACCATCCAGATTCTTCTTATTTTCCAAAGAAGTAATTTATTCCATCAGTAATGTAGTGGAGAACATACAACGCATTTCGGCTTTACAGTAAGGATAAGCCTTCCTCAGGTATACATGTGTACTAATATTTTCTCTTTATATAGGGTCTGAGCTCTTAGATAATTAACCTAATTATGCTAAGTGCTAGGTCAGGTTGCCTGGTTAATGAGAAATCTCTGATTGCCTCTCCTTAATTCTCTGAGAGACCTCTGTTTTTTTCTATATCTATACATAAAGTGTATACAAAAAATGTGCTGAAAAGTCTCCCCCTCAGCTTATACACGAGTCATATAGCGGTATACAGTGCCCCTCCCCATCAGTGGTATACAGGGCATACAGGGCCCCCCTTGCTGCCGCACACCTGTAAAGTAATAGATCATTATACTTATCCCTGTCGCCGCCGCTCTGACACCGCACTCCTCCGGGTCTTCATGCTTCTTCCTGCTTCCTCCTTCGGCGGGCGCAGGCAATGACGTCATTGTCTGTGCGCCAGAGGAAGAAGCATGAAGACCCAGAGGACCGCGGTGTCAGAGCGGCGGCGGCAACAGCGACAGGGAGAAGTATAATGATCTATTACTTTTACAGGTGTGCGGCATCAAGGGGGGGCCCTATATGCCCTGTATACCACTGATGGGGGGGCTGTATACCGCTGGGGCTGCTGTGTACCACTAGGGCTGCTGTGTACCACTGGGGCTGCTGTATATACCACTGGGGCTGCTGTATATACCGCTGGGGCTGCTGTATACCACTGGGGCTGCTGTATACCACTGGGGCTGCTGTATATACCACTGGGGCTGCTGTATATACCACTGGGGCTGCTGTATATACCACTGGGGCTGCTGTATATACCACTGGGGCTGCTGTATATACAGCTGGGGCTGCTGTATATACCGCTGGGGCTGCTGTATATACTGCTGGGGCTGCTGTATATACCACTGGGGCTGCAGTATATACTGCTGGGGCCTGTATACCACTGGGGCTGCTGTATATACCACTGGGGCTGCTGTATATACCACTGGGGCTGCTGTATATACCACTGGGGCTGCTGTATATACCGCTGGGGCTGCTGTATATACCGCTGGGGCTGCTGTATATTCTGCTGGGAGTGCTGTATACCACTGGGGCTGCTGTATATACCACTGGGGCTGCTGTTTATACTGCTGGGGCTGCTGTATATACTGCTGGGGCTGCTGTATACCACTGGGGCTGCTGTATATACCACTGGGGCTGCTGTATATACTGCTGGGTCCTGTATACCACTGGGGCTGCTGTAATACTGCTAGGGCCTCTATATACTGCTGGGGCCTGTATATACCACTTGGCAGGCTGCTGTATACTACCACTGGGGAGGCCTGTATACCACTGGGGGGGGGCTGTATACCACACTGCTGGGGGTTGTATACCTGTGCAGGGGTCCACCCTTGGCTTATACACGAGTCAATAGGTTTTCCCAGGTTTTGGGGGCAAAAGTAGGGGGGTCGTCTTATACACAGGTCGGCTTATACACGAGTATATACGGTATTTCTATTTCTATATTTAAGTGCATAATAATTAGTAAAAAATAAAAGTTGTATGTTCATAATAAAACACAATAAAAATAATACAATAAAATACATTAAAATCTGTCTTCGTAATAAAACAACATCATTATTCATTTTAAAACCATTTTTCTAGTGAGGTACTGCCATAAAATACAATAAAACATAATAAATAATAAAAAATAAAATGAATAATGATGTTGTTTTATTATGAAGACAGATTTTAATGTATTTTATTGTATTATTTTTATTGTGTTTTATTATGAACATACAACTTTTATTTTTTACTAATTATTATGTACTTAATTATAGAAATAGAAATATACACTTTATCTATAGATATAGAAAAAAAACAGAGGTCTCCCAGAGAATTAAGGAGAGGCAATCAGGGATTTCTCATTAACCAGGCAACCTGACCTAGCACTTAGCATAATTAGGTTAATTATCTAAGAGCTCAGACCCTATATAAAGAGAAAATATTAGTACACATGTATACCTGAGGAAGGCTTATCCTTACTGTAAAGCCGAAACGCGTTGTATGTTCTCCACTACATTACTGATGGAATAAATTACTTCTATGGAAAATAAGAAGAATCTGGATGGTGTCTATCTGGACCTGGTGGCGCTCGTCTATATACCAGATAATTTCTTTCTGTGGACACACCCAACAGACTCCGGGCTGGGAGCTCTGTCATTTCTGGGACGTAGCTGCAAACCAGGAGGCAAGCACACTAAAGAGTGGATAAGCGAATTGACCACATAAGGAATTTTTATACGAGAAAGTAAAGACATCAAAAGGGTGAGCATAAAACCTATTATCTATCATCATATTTTATAATCTATACTTAGATTTGCGCCCTCTCTTTCTATCTCCCCCACCACCCAGACCCCAGTGCCCAGAGGTCGGACTTCCTTGACTTCATTCCTACAGCACTTCTCTAATGTACATCATAGTTACTGGGTTAGGCTGTTTTTGTGGGTGAAATTTTCTTATAATAACTAGCTGTGAGCCGATGCAAATGCATCGGGATTCTAGAACGTGCATTAATTTGATTATAGTAGTTATAGCTGGTGTGAGGACTTTTCGGGGGGGTGTGAATAGTTTTTCGGGGGTGTGTGAATAGTTTTTGGGGGGGGTGAAATACTTTTTTGGGGGGGTCCAATACTTTTTTGAGGGGGTCCAATAATTTTTTTGGGGGGTCCAATACTTTTTTGGGGGTCCAATACTTTTTTGGGGGGTCCAATACTTTTTGGGGGGGGTCCAATACTTTTTTTGGGGGGTCCAATACTTTTGGGGGGGTCCAATACTTTTTTTGGGGGGTCCAATACTTTTTTGGGGGGGTCCAATACTTTTTTTGGGGGGTCCAATACTTTTTGGGGGGGTCCAATACTTTTTTTGGGGGGTCCAATACTTTTTTTGGGGGGTCCAATACTTTTTTGGGGGGGTCCAATACTTTTTTGGGGGGGTCCAATACTTTTGGGGGGGGGGTCCAATACTTTTGGGGGGGTCCAATACTTTTTTTGGGGGGTCCAATACTTTTTTTGGGGGGTCCAATACTTTTTTTAGGGGTCCAATACTTTTTTGGGGGGGTCCAATACTTTTTTGGGGGGTCCAATACTTTTTTGGGGGGGTCCAATACTTTTGGGGGGGGTCCAATACTTTTTTTGGGGGGTCCAATCATTTATTTGGGGGGTCCAATACTTTTTTTGGGGGGTCCAATCATTTTTTGGGGGGTCCAATACTTTTTTTTGGGGGGTCCAATACGTTTTTGGGGGGGTCCAATACTTTTTTGGGGGGGTCCAATACTTTTTTTGGGGGGTCCAATACTTTTTGGGGGGGTCCAATACTTTTTTTGGGGGGTCCAATACTTTTTTGGGGGGGTCCAATACTTTTTTTGGGGGGTCCAATACTTTTGGGGGGGTCCAATACTTTTTTTGGGGGGTCCAATACTTTTTTGGGGGGGTCCAATACTTTTTTTGGGGGGTCCAATACTTTTTGGGGGGGTCCAATACTTTTTTGGGGGGGTCAAATACTTTTGGGGGGGGTCCAATACTTTTTTTGGGGGGGTCCAATACTTTTTTTAGGGGGTCCAATACTTTTTTGGGGGGGTCCAATACTTTTTTGGGGGGTCCAATACTTTTTTGGGGGGGTCCAATACTTTTGGGGGGGGGGTCCAATACTTTTTTTGGGGGGTCCAATCATTTATTTGGGGGGTCCACTACTTTTTTTGGGGGGTCCAATCATTTTTTTGGGGGGTCCAATACTTTTTTTGGGGGGTCCAATACGTTTTTGGGGGGGTCCAATACTTTTTTGGGGGGGTCCAATACTTTTTTTGGGGGGTCCAATACTTTTTGGGGGGGGTCCAATACTTTTTTGGGGGGGTCCAATACTTTTTTGGGGGGGTCCAATACTTTTTGGGGGGGGGTCCAATACTTTTTTTGGGGGGTCCAATACTTTTTTTGGGGGGTCCAATACTTTTGGGGGGGGTCCAATACTTTTTTTGGGGGGTCCAATACTTTTTTTGGGGGGTCCAATACTTTTTTTGGGGGGTCCAATACTTTTTTTGGGGGGTCCAATACTTTTTTTGGGGGGTCCAATATTTTAATATATTTTTTTTTTTTTTTGTTATTTTTATTTTTTATTTTATTATTTATTTATATTTTTTTTTTTTACTATTTTTATTATTATTACATTTATTTATTATTTGTTATTTTAATTGAATTTAAAATTATTTTATTTTATTAAAAAAACGCATCTGCAGTGCGGTTGCGGTAATCCCCATACAAAGTATAGGGGGACTTGCGGCAGGTGCGGCAAAACAGCACTTGCCGCACCTGCCGCAAGTCCCCTATACTTTCTATGGGGATTACCGCAACCGCGCCGCAACTTGCACTTGCGGCGCGGTTGCGGTAAACCTTATGGGGATTACCGCAACCGCGCCGCAAGTGCTCTCACTCAGCCAGCGACTCGCAATGCGGCGCGGTTGCGGTATGGTATGGAGGAGGAGGTGTGCGGGCATATGGAGGAGGGGGTGTGCGGACATATGGAGGAGGGGGTGTGCGGGCATATGGAGGAGGGGGTGTGCGGGCATATGGAGGAGGGGGTGTGCGGGGCATATGGAGGAGGGGGTGTGCGGGCATATGGAGGAGGGGGTGTGCGGGCATATGGAGGAGGATGTGTGCGGGCATATGGAGGAGGGGGTGTGCGGACATATGGAGGAGGAGGTGTGCGGGCATATGGAGGAGGGGGTGTGCGGGCATATGGAGGAGGGGTGTGCGGACATATGGAGGAGGGGGGTGTGCGGGCATATGGAGGAGGGGGTGTGGGACATATGGAGGAGGGGGTGTGCGGGCATATGGAGGAGGGGGTGTGCGGGCATATGGAGGAGGAGGTGTGCGGGCATATGGAGGAGGTGTGCGGGCATATGGAGGAGGGGGTGTGCGGGCATATGGAGGAGGGGGGTGTGCGGGCATATGGAGGAGGAGGTGTGCGGGCATATGGAGGAAGGGGTGTGCGGGCATATGGAGGAGGGGGTGTGCGGGCATATGGAAGGGGAGGGGGTGTGCGGGCATATGGAGGAGGAGGTGTGCGGGCTTATGGAGGAGGGGGTGTGTGCGGGCATATGGAGGAGGAGGTGTGCGGGCATATGGAGGAGGGGGGGTGGGGGCATATGGAGGAGGAGGGGTGTGCGGGCATATGGAGGAGGGGGTGTGCGGGCATATGGAGGAGGGGGTGTGCGGGCATATGGAGGAGGGGGTGTGCGGGCATATGGAGGAGGGGGTGTGCGGGCATATGGAGGAGGGGGTGTGCGGGCTTATGGAGGAGGGGGTGTGCGGGCATATGGAGGAGGAGGTGTGCGGGCATATGGAGGAGAGGAGGTGTGCGGGCATATGGAGGAGGGGGTGTGCGGGCATATGGAGGAGGGGGTGTGCGGGCATAATGGAGGAGGGGGTGTGCGGGCATATGGAGGAGGAGGTGTGCGGGCATATGGAGGAGGGGGTGTGCGTGCATATGGAGGAGGGGGTGTGCGGGCATATGGAGGAGGAGGAGTGTGTCGGGCATATGGAGGAGGAGGTGTGCGGGCATATGGAGGAGGGGGTGTGCGGGCATATGGAGGAGGGGGTGTGCGGGCATATGGAGGAGGATGGGTGCGGGCATATAGGAGGAGGGGGTGTGCGGGCATATGGAGGAGGAGGTGTTGCGGGCATATGGAGGAGGAGGAGGTGTGCGGCATATGGAGGAGGGGGGTGTGCGGGCATATGGAGGAGGGGGTGTGCGGGCATATGGAGGAGGGGGTGTGCGGGCATATGGAGGAGGAGGTGTGCGGGCATATGGAGGAGGGGGTGTGCGGGCATATGGAGGAGGGGGTGTGCGGGCATATGGAGGAGGCAGCGGGCATTGCGGGCATTGCAATGGTTCGCCGTGATGACGTCACAGAGTGTGACATATCCACGGCACGTTTTCGGGGTCCGACATGAAAATGCCTACGGCAATTATAGAGTAGATTACATCAGTGAATCTTCAGTATATATTCATTTCTCATTGTTTATGGACAACAACCATGTATCCCTCTTGCAGTAGTATCTCCCTCCGTCATCCCTGCCGCTAGAAAATTCTACAAGATCTGGGAGGAGACTATAAAATCACTCTTGAGAAGGCTTTGTTATGGATTAAAAAAATACACAAACAAAAGATGTTTGGATTTTCTATGCTTCCTTTCTGCGGACAAAGTGTGACTCTCCTCAAAGTATATTCGCTTAAAGATCCCATCCTACAAATTTGATCCAAGATACATTGATCCTTTTGACGTCTTAAATTGGATTAACAATCTATTATATAATTGCCGTAGCTGACTTCCATCAGACTGGCGCTACTTCCTGTGGCTTTGTTAGCGTAGCTGGGTAATTTCTCCAGGACTCTGTCGGGGCCGCGTAGCGGCCACCGCGACTCGCGAAGCAATGCCCGCTTTCGGGCATTGCGAGTCGGTGCAGACTCGCGAAGCAATGCCCGCTTTTGGGCATTGCGAGTCGTTGCAGACTTGCGAAGCAATGCCCGCAAAGCGGGCATTGCGAGTCGTTGCCACGCAAACAAACCCACAGCATGGGGCTGTAGTGTACACCGCTATGGTATACTACAGCCCCATGCCCATACGCCTGTCCGCCCGTAAGCCCCGCCGCTTCCTAAGCTCCTGCTCTCGCTACCCCCACCTCCTGCTCTCGCTACTCCCACCCCCCGCCGCCCCTAAGCCCTAAGCCCCGCCGCCTCCTAAGCCTCCGCCGCCCCTAAGCCCCTAACTCCTAAGCACCCGCCGCCCCTAAGCCCCCGCCGCCCCTAAGCCCCTACCCCCTAAGCACCTAAGCCTCCGCCGCCCTTAAGCCTCCGCCGCCCCTAAGCCCCTACCCCCCACCCCTAAGCCTCTACCCCTAAACACCCGACGCTCCTAAGCCCCTAACCCTCCGCCGCCCCTAAGCCCCTACCCCCTAAGTACCTAAGCTTCCGCCGCCCCTAAGCCTCTACCCCCTAACCACCTAACCTCCGCCGCCCCTAAGCCTCTACCCCCTAACCACCTAACCTCCGCCGCCCCTAAGCCCCTACCCCCTAAGCACCCGACACTCCTAAGCCCCTAACCCTCTGCCGCCCCTAAGCCCCTACCCCCTAAGTACCTAAGCTTCTGCCGCCCCTAAGCCTCTACCCCCTAACCACCTAACCTCCGCCGCCCCTAAGCCCCTACCCCCTAAGCACCCGACACTCCTAAGCCCCTAACCCTCCGCCGCCCCTAAGCCCCTACCCCCTAAGTACCTAAGCTTCTGCCGCCCCTAAGCCCCTACCCCCTAAACACCCGCCGCCCCTAAGCCCCTACCCCCTAAGCACCCGCGCTTCCTAAGCCCCTAAGCCTCCGCCGCCCCTAAGCCCCTACCCCCTAAGCACCTAAGCCTCCGCCGCCCCCAAGCCCCTACCCCCCTGACCCTAAGCCCCTACCCCCTAAACATCCGCCGCCCCTAAGCCTTACCCCTAAGCCCCTACCCCCTAAACACCCGCCGCCCCTAAGCCTCTACCCCCTAAGCTCCTACCCCCTAAGCACCCGCCGCTCCTAAGCCCCGCCGCCCCTAAGCCCCTACCCCCTAAGCACCCGACGCTCCTAAGCCCCTAACCCTCCGCCGCCCCTAAGCCCCTACCCCCTAAGTACCTAAGCCTCCGCCGCCCCTAAGCCCCTACCCCCTAAGTACCTAAGCCTCCGCCGCCCCTAAGCCTCTACCCCCTAACCACCTAAGCCTCCGCCGCCCCTAAGCCCCTACCCCCTAAACACCCGCCGCCCCTAAGCCCCTACCCCCTAAGCACCCGCCGCCCCTAAGCCTCCGCCGCCCCTAAGCCCCTACCCCTAAGCACCTAAGCCTCCGCCGCCCCTAAGCCCCTACCCCTAAACACCCGCCGCCCCTAAGCCTCTACCCCCTAAGCCCCTACCCCCTAAACACCTGCCGCCCCTAAGCCTCTACCCCCTAAGCCCCTACCCCCTAAGCACCCGACGCTCCTAAGCCCCTAACCCTCCGCCGCCCTAAGCCCCTACCCCCTAAGCACCTAAGCCTCCGCCGCCCCTAAGCCTCTACCCTCTAACCACTTAAGCCTCCGCCGCCCCTAAGCCCCTACCCCCTAAACACCCGCCGCCCCTAAGCCCCTACCCCCTAAGCACCCGCTAAGCACCCGACGCTCCTAAGCCCCTAAGCCTCCGCCGCCCCTAAGCCTCTACCCCCTAACCACTTAAGCCTCCTAAGCCCCTACCCCCTAAACACCCGCCGCCCCTAAGCCCCTACCCCTAAGCACCCGCCGCTCCTAAACCCCTAAGCCTCCGCCGCTCCTAAGCCCCTACCCCCCTGCCCCTAAGCCCCTACCCCCTAAACACCCGCCGCCCCTAAGCCTCTAACCCTAAGCCCCTACCCCCTAAGCCCCGCCGCCTCCTAAGCCCCTACCCCCTAAGCCCCGCCGACTTCTAAGCTTCCGCCGCTGTCCCCTGCATACATAGCGGTGTGTCCGCGATTTTATGGCCGCTAAATAGAACCAGAAGCCCGGTCATAAAATCGCGGACACAACGCTATGTATGTCTATGGGAAGTGAGGCGCGATTCTGATTGGTCGCTGTGTGCTTCCGCTCTCTAATCACAATCGCGCCTCACTTTTACCGCTAAATTTGAAACTCGAAAAGCGCCCATTCTATGTCTATGGGAAGTGCGCCGCGATTCTGATTGGTCAGCGGAAGCACACAGCGACCAGTCAGAATCGCGCCTCACTTCCCATACACATACATAGCGGTGTGTCCGCGATTTTATGGCCGCAAAAGAGAACCAGAGACCCGGCCATAAATTTGGAGACACGCCGTTAATGTATGTCTATGGGAAGTGAGGCGCGATTCTGATTGGTCGCTCTGTGCTTCCGCTGACTAATCACAATCGCGCCTCACTTCCTATAGAGAAACATTAGCGCTGTATCGCGAAATATATTGCCGCCCTTCTGGTTGTATTTTCGGCCACGGGGCTCGCCTATTTCCGGTAAAAAAAACAAAAAATTTTTTTTTTATGTATCTTTCTTTTTATCTATTTTTCTATCTTTTTTTTTTATCTATCTTTCTATATCATAATATATATAGAAAAATAGATAAAAATAAATATACATAAATATAAACATATCTAAAAATAAATAAAAATAAAAAAAATAATTTTTTTTTTCCAAAAATAGCCGAGCCCCGTGGCCGAAAATAGAACCAGAAGGCCGGCCATATATTTGGCGAGACACCGCTAATGTTTGTCTATGGGAAGTGAGGTGCGATTCTGATTGGTCAGCGGAAGCACACAGCGACCAATCAGAATCGCGCCTCACTTCCCATAGACATACATTAACGGCGTGTCTCCAAATTTATGGCCGGGTCTCTGGTTCTCTTTTGCGGCCATAAAATCGCAGACACACCGCTATGTATGTGTATGGGAAGTGAGGCGCGATTCCGATTGGTCGCTGTGTGCTTCCGCTGACCAATCAGAATCGCGGCGCACTTCCCATAGACATAGAATGGGCGCTTTTCGAGTTTCAAATTTACCGGTAAAAGTGAGGCGCGATTGTGATTGGAGAGCGGAAGCACACAGCGACCAATCAGAATCGCGCCTCACTTCCCATAGACATACATAGCGTTGTGTCCGCGATTTTATGACCGGGCTTCTGGTTCTATTTAGCGGCCATAATATCGCGGACACACCGCTATGTATGTCTATGGGAAGTGAGGTGCGATTCTGATTGGCCGCTGTGGATTTTCAAAAATGGCGCCGCGATTGTGATTGGACGGCGCATTCCCATAGAGATACATGGAGAAATGAGGCGCGATTCTGATTGGTTGTTGGATATGGCGGTTTGCTTCCGATTGGTCGGCGCTCAGCGGGGAAAGCGGCACTTTCCTTGCCGAGCGCCTGGTGCGATTTTCGACCACGCTCTTCGGGAGGGTGGAAGTCTGTAGCTCCGCCCCGCTGTGTAGTGATTGGACAGCGGCATCTTCACACAGTAGCGCCGACCAATCGGATTCATGGCGCCATGTTTATGAAGTTTCCGCTCTCCAATCACATTGCGGCTGGCGTCTGCCGGCTTTTTATGAATGAACTTTTCGCGTCCGCCATGTTAGAGCGCGATTTTTGAATTTGTGAACTATGTAAAAGTTAAAAAGCTGTTTTCACAGTACAATCTCACATCAGAGTATATATTCCTAATGCCTATGGTTTTATTAACCCCTTCTTTATACTAATTTCATATTAGCTACCTTTCACCATATTGACCTTTTTTTCTAACTTTATTAACCCCTTCTATTCTATTTGTGCTACACTTGCTATCTCACTATGTGCTGTACTAAGGCCATTTCTACATTAACCTCTTCTATGCCTTTTGCATTTTACTTTTCCCACACACTGTTTTATATGGTTCAAACTGCTACATTAACCCCTTCCATTCTGTTTGCTATTCAATAACTGTGTCACTATGTGCTGTACTCATTACATTTGAAAATTAACCCCTTCTATTCTATTTGTCCTCCACTTGCTATCTCACTATGTGCTGTACTAAGGGCATTTCTACATTAACCTCTTCTATGCCTTTTGCATTTTACTTTTCCCACACACTGTTTTATAGGGTTCAAACTGCTACATTAACCCCTTCCATTCTGTTTGCTATTCAAACCTTCATAGCGGTATTCCCGAGCCTGACTCGGGGTTAACATTCACTGCCAGAAGCGGTAACCCCAAGTCAAGCTCGGCCTTACCCGCGGTCGCGGCAGATGCGATGAAAAAACCGCATCTGCTGCACTTGCCGCACTTGCCGCATACCCGCCGCACTCGCGGCGCGGTTGCGGTAATCGCTATAGTAAGTATAGGGGGACTTGCGGCACGTGCGGCAAGTGCGGTTTTGCACTTGCAGCAGGTGTGGCCGCGAAAAAAAACGCACTTGCCACACCTGCCGCAAGTCCCCCTATACTTACTATAGCGATTACCGCAACCGCGCCGCGAGTGCGGCGGCAAGTGCGGCAGATGCGTTTTTTTCACCGCATCTGCCGCGACCGCGGGTAAATGGTACCGCTTTTAGCACAAAATTCCTGAAAGATTCATACTGCCAGGGAGGTTGACTGTGTCCCTATGTGCTGTACTCATTACATTTGACAATTAACCTCTTCTATACCTTTTCTTTCTTATTTTCTCTTCTACACTGTTTTATAGGAGTGCAAGTAGTACATTAACCCCTTCTATTGTCTTGGCTATTCACTGCCTATGTCACTATGTGGCCTACTATTGCCATTTTAATACTAATTTCTTTAATACTATGTTTCATTTTATTGATCGTGCCGTATTTTGTACGCGTGCTATATTAACCCCTTACAGAATGTTCTTTATTTTATTTCTACGTGCAGTGTGTCGTTACACTGTTATGAGTACATTAACCCATTATATGCTATTTTACTTATATTTCATACTAATTAGTATGTAGGACTACTTAGGGTATGTGCACATCTGTCGGTTCTGCATCTTTGCAGACCGACCAGGAACTGGTGGAGACTGGCAGAAACTGAGGTTTCTGCACTCGCCAGTCTCCCTGGTTTTGTTAGCGTTTTGCTAACGTTTTGCGATCGCTTTACTAGCGGTCGCACAGCGTGTTCTTGGCGATTTCCCCGGCGTCTTCCTTAGCGATTTCCAGACTGGTCTTTGCTGCACTTGTTCAGCTGGACCCGCTGGAAAAACGCTAAAAAGAAGTCGCTTGCTCTATCTTTGAGAATTGGTCGGAAACCGGTGAATAAACTAAAATTGTCAGGAAGAAAAACGTTGTAATGTACACAGCGTTTTCAAAACTCCATTGACTAGCATGTTAATCCTACCGGTGGGTAGGATTAACATAAATTAACATAAAACTCAGCGGGAACCGCCGACGGAAAACGTGCAAAACCAGCCCACAAACCGACTGATGTGCACATACCCTAACTGTCTTATATTTAACACTTTGGATTTAATGCTACCTGTCCCTTTCACATCAGCTGTAATTTTAAATCGTGGCAGATGTCGTGAAAATATCGCATCTGCTCTGTTTGATGCATCGCTGCTGCATAACTGCTGCACTTGCGGTCCGGTTCCGGTAATCTCCATAGTCAGTATATAGGGACTTGCGCCAGATGCCGCAAGTGCACTTTGGCTCTTGCGCCAGGTGCTGCCGCAAAATAAATCACGGTCGCCCACTGTTTTTTATCGCCTCACCACCTGCCGCAAGTGCTAAACCCTAATTGCCGCACCTGCCGCAAGTAACTATATACTGACTATGGCGATTAAAGCAAGTGCAGCAGTTATGCTGCGGCTATGCACCAAACGCTGCAGATAGAGTTTTTTTACCGCATCTCATGCTATTTCTAATTACCGCTAATGTGAAAGGGCCTGTCGTCACAGTAGGACATTAACTACTTTTCAATACCAAATATATTGCTTGCATGCCATTTTACACTGTATGACCGACTGGGGCCCCTTTCACATGCGTGTTGTACATGCTGATTTACATTATTCCATAACAGGTGCAAATATTTCCATTATTAACGTAAGTTCCCCATACCTGTCACCACGGCTGCGGTTGCGTAAGGTCACGCTACATCGCCTGATTAACGTTGATTTTTACATTGACATGCCTGTTTCACCATGTACTCCAGAAGTGAATTTATTTCTATTTTCACCATGCTTGGGTCACATTGTGCCATTTCACGCTCACTGCTAATGACACTGTTTCCACCAACTCCAGCAAGAAACACAAAAAACACTACTTTCCCTATAATCCCAAAACCCTACGTTTAAGGTATAAAATAACACTACTTCTCCCATTTTGCACCACCTTCTGCAACTCCACCCCTGCTACCAGTTATGCGGAACTTCCTGTCATATCGGTAATTTAACCGCTTTTTTTTACAATGTTGGAAATTTGCTTTTACAACGCGCCTCTCAAAGGGCCCTTACATCCATTTGTATTGCCTTGAAGTCTCTTTTAAAGGACTTTAAACACACTGATTGCCATTCACTACTCCATACAGTAAACATCCTGAAATATTTCTTTCGTACTTTAAAGAAGTTCATCATTTCATTTTCACAGGTTATTGAAATACACACTTTCCTTTTATTGTTTTTGCCTATTTAGACATAGTTATTATTGATTGTTTCCTTAACTAACACACTCTAGCTCATTTTGGATTTGATTCACTGACTATTCTTACTAAGATGAGCTCTCCAACAAAAAATATCGCTCTTGCCAAGGAGGCTGCATCTACGCCTAAGAAGAAGCGTGCAGAGGAGACTTCGGAAGAGAGACGTCTTCGGTTAGATCTTCATAATGCTGCTAAGGCGAAACGCACTGCAGAGGAGACTTCAGAACAGAGGCGTCTTCGCTTAGATAGTGATAAGGCTGCTAAGGCGAAACTCACTGCTGAAGAGACTTCGGAACAGAGACGTCTTCGCTTAGATCGTGAAAAGGCTGCTAAAGCCAAACGCATTGCAGAGGAGACTTTGGAAGAGAGACTTCTTCGGTTAGATCTTCGTAATGCTGCTAAGGCGAAACGCACTGCAGAGGAGACTTCAGAAGAGAGGCGTCTTCGCTTAGATAGTGATAAGGCTGCTAAGGCGAAACGCACTGCTGAGGAGACTTCTGAAAATAGACGTCTTCGCTTAGATCGTGTTAAGGCGGCTCAGGCCAAACGCATTGCAGAGGAGACTTCGGAACAGAGACGTCTTCGTTTACAACGTGTTAAGGCTGCTAAACTGAAACGCATTGCCAAACTGTCTTCTCCAATGAGACGTTTTCAGTTGGATGTTGCGAAGGCGGACTCGAAGAAACTTATTGCTGAACTGTCTTCTGAAGAAAGAAGTCAACGAAAGTCAAAAAGAGCCATGGATCCGCAAGGCAGACGGATAAAACAACAACTTACTGTCTCTGAAGAACCGTCTGACAAAGATACTACTCCTGCCTCTTCGTGTACTGACATTCTACCAAGTGAACAGCCTTTAACACATCCCATGACCTCCATTGAAAAAAAAGAAGCAAAGGTTCAAAAGGAGTCTGTCCGTATGCGCAAGAAGCGTGCCGAGGAGAGTTCTGAAGAAAGACGACTTCGCTTGGATAAGGAAAAGGCTGCTTTGAAAACAAGGGGTTTCAAAAGAGTCTTTGGAAGGAAGGACGGAAGGATTAGGCAAAAAATCCATGCCTGCTCGTCAAAGACGCAAACAACAAGAGTTCATGCCTACAGGAGATCAGTCTGACTCTCATACTGCTGCCACCTCTTCGTCTGAGCCTCATACTGCTGCCACCTCTTCGTCTGATCCTCATACTGCTGCCACCTCTTCGTCTGATCCTCATACTGCTGCCACCTCTTTGTCTGATCCTCATACTGTTGCCTCCTCTTTGTCTGATCCTCATACTGCTGCAATCTCTTCTTCTACTGTGTTAAGTACAACGGAACAGCGTTTACCACATCGCAAGGCCACATCTAAACGAAAACACTCTGCTGAGGAGACGCCATACAGCAAACAGTGTAACATTTTGAGGCTTAAAAGGAAAAGACAGATGCGTCAAGATACAGAGTCGCCTACATCTAGAACAGTCCGCTTGACCCATTTGGCTGCATCACGTCGTGACGAACGACAAAGTTTTTCCACTTCAACATTGCAAGAGGCAGAACGGAATATATATTCAACTTCTTCATTTATGGAATGTTTTGAATCTACGTCCCTTCCACGTCTCATCTATGTAGGATTACACAATAAACTTCTACCTTTCTTATCTTCACCTTTTCCTCATCCATTGGGATTTATTGATCAGGATCATGCTATTCCAGAACATTTTTGTGGTTTAATGAATGTAATATGTGAACATTGTGAGGCTCGACATTTTACTGATGAACGCCCATCAGATAAACACTTCACTCTTTGTTGCCACAAGGGAAAAGTAAAGGTACCATTACCTCAATACCCGGAGGTCTTCCAACGTCTGCTGAAAGGAGAGAGTGAGTACAGTAAAAATTTGATGCAGAATATCAGGAGCATTAATAGTTCTTTTGCTTTTGCCTCCATGGGTGCCCATGTTTCTCCACCACCTGGACACGGCCCTTACTGTTTCCGAATTCATGGGCAAATTTATCATCGCACGGGAACACTCCATCCTGCTCAACATCAACCTCCAGCATATGCACAACTCTACATTTTAGATACTGCAAGCGCTGTAGAACAACGGATACAGTCTCCAGAAAATGTGAAATGTAATCCTACTTTAATGAGTATCATTGCTCTTCAATTGGATAATATTAATCCATTTGTTTCGGTCTACAAAATGTTACGTGACGTTGAATTAGAAGAACAACAGAAGGCAGTAGAACATGGCACCGTCATGCCAAATATTATCATGGCCATTAAACAAGACAGACAGCAAGACCCTAGACGCTATAACAATCCTACTGTCCATGAAGTTGCAGTGGTCTTTGAAAATGCTGATGGAGAGCCACCATTCAATAGAGACATTTTAATTCCCCTTGGCCCCAAAAACACAGCAAGTCAGTATTCTACACAGCAATTTAGATGCATTACTGTATCCCTTATTTTTCCCTCATGGAGAACAAGGTTGGCATGAGGGACTCAAGCATCAAGGCCAAAGTCTACGCAGGGTTACACAGCTCCAGTATTGCTGCTATTTGTTGTCTGTACGGAATCGGTTCAATCCTGTCCTGAATGGTGGCAAACTAACACAGCAGTACTTAGTGGATGCGTATGTGAAAATCGAGGCTAATCGCTTAAATTTTATCCGTCAACACCAGAAGGATTTAAAAGTGGAGGATTATTGCGTACTCCAGGAACATCTCCAGAAACAATCTGTTGAGAAAGGTATTCCCATTGGCAAGACGGTCATTTTACCATCTTCCTTTGAGGGCAGTCCCAGAAACATGCAGCAACGCTATCAGGATGCCATGGCTATTGTTACTAAATTTGGATGACCGGATCTTTTTGTAACCATGACCTGTAATCCTAAATGGAGGGAGATTACAAACAATTTAGAGCCATGGCAGCGTGTGGAACATGGACCTGATTTAGTCGCCCGTGTCTTCAGAATTAAACTGGAAGCCCTATTAAAAGACATTGACACTGGATTATTTGGCAAAGTTTGTGCAATGGTTCATGTTATTGAATTCCAAAAGCGTGGCCTACCACACGCTCACATTTTGATCATTCTGGATAGCAAATCCAAACTAAGAACTGAGGTTGAAGTGGATAATATAGTTTGGGCTGAAATCCCTGATCCAGAAGATTACCCTGTGCTCCATGAAATTGTGATGCAACACATGATTCATGGACCCTGTGGGCAACACAACCCCAATTCTCCATGTATGGATCTTGGAAAGTGTAAGAAAGGTTTTCCTAAAGATTTTCAAACAAGAACAGTCTTAGCTAAGGATGCATACCCTACTTATCAAAGAAAGGAAGGACCATCCTTTCAACACTATTCAAAGATGATTGATAATTCTTGGGTTGTTCCCTATAACCCTTATCTACTATTAAAATACAAGTGTCATATTAATGTTGAGGTATGTGCTTCCATTCAAAGTGTCAAATACCTCTTCAAATATGTCTACAAAGGACATGATAAAGCTAATCTTGAAATTTGCCAAACCAATATTCACCATGATGAAACACATCAATTCATGGATTCAAGATACGTGAGTGCACCAGAGGCAGCTTGGCGAATATTTGCTTACACGATGCATAGACAATCGCACTCCATTATTCGCCTTGCCGTACATCTCCCACATTCTCAACCACTTTATTTTCATGAGGATGACTCTGTTTAAAACATCAGTTACACAATGCACAGAAAATCCACTCTTATGGCGTACTTTGAGCTGAATGAGAATGACCCACATGCTCAGGATTACTTCTACCGCCAAATTCCAGAGCACTATGTTTGGAAAGAAGGTGCATGGGAAATTAGAAAGCGAGGGGGTTCTTCAGTGATTGGAAGAATGTATACTGTCAGTATGAAAGATCAAGAACGGTACTATTTGAGGTTGTTGTTACTGCATGTCAAAGGAGCAACAAGTTTTGACAACATTAAGACTGTTAATGAAGTCACATACTCAACTTTTAAAGAGGCAGCATTAGCTCTTGGATTGCTCTTCGATGACACTGTTTGGAAAAATACTTTATTGGATGCCTGTGTTCTCAACATGCCTGCACAGCTTCGTGATATGTTTGCATATATATGTATTTTTGGTCCTCCAGCTCATCCATTGGAGTTGTGGAAAGAATTTAAACAAGACTTTATCCAAGACTACTGCCATGCATATCACTCCAACAGTGAGGAGTGTGAGAATTGTGAAGGATATGCAATGACAGATGTCCAAAATGTTCTAAAATTTCATGGCAAAACTTTTACTGATTTTAATCTACCACGACCAAAAAGAAAGCCACACATCGCTCCACTATACAACAAGGATGATGAGTTAAGAAGAGCTCAGCAAATGAAAGCTACTTTAAATGACCAACAACTTTTGGCCTATGATGCGATCAATCAAGCTTTACACGATAGAAGTGGACAACCTAAGTGCTTTTTCATTGACGGTCCAGGTGGCAGTGGGAAAACATATCTGTATGATTTATTAATTCATGAACTAAAAGGAGAAGGCGAAATTGTATCACCTGCAGCCAGTACAGGGATTGCAGCTAACTTACTGCAAGGAGGAAGAACCATCCATTCGGTTTATGGCATACCAATTCCAATTAATGAAACATCCGTTTCCAGAATTAAAAATGATACAGATGCTGCACAACATTTGAAAAGTACCAAACTTTTCATTATTGACGAGTCCACTCTGTTATCTAAATATGCAATGCATGTGATAGATTAACTTTTACGGGATGTCATGACAACAGATATTTCCAAGAAAAATACCACACCTTTTGGAGGGAAAGTCATTGTTCTGGGAGGAGACTTTCGACAGTGTCTGCCTATCATCCCTCATGGTACAAGAACTGACATTATAGAGAGTTGTATTAAATACTCACGACAATGGCAGCTTTTCACTCAATTGCCACTCTTCAACAACATGCGTTCCATTGATCCTGATTATAGCAGTTGGTTACTTCAACTGGGAAATGGTGAATTGTCCAATGATTTCAACCTTGGAGATGATATCATTGAAATCCCACAAGATATGATCTGCACTGGCTCACTCATACTTGCTATATTTGGTGAAAACATTCTCATTGATGTACATAACAATGAAAGCATTCGAATTGCTGCATCACATGCTATTCTTTGCCCTAAAAATGACCATGTGGATATGGTGAACTCTAAGGTCATGGATTGCATTGCTGGTGAGTACATTAGTGATGATTCCATTGAGACTGAAGATTCAGACCAATATCCAGTGGAATTTTTAAATTCACTCACACCAATGGGAATGCCTTATCATCGCCTCAAATTACAAATCGGTACCATTGTCATGCTTTTGCGCACCTTTAACAGCATAAAAGGTCTTTGCAATGGGAATCGCTTCATTGTCATCACTTTGTTTGACAATCTGATGCAAGCAAAAGTCATTACTGTGTCTGCAGAAGGAAATGTGGTGTTTATTCCAAGGATTGATTTATCTCCATCAGAGACTGCCTTACCTTTCAAGTTAAGACGTCGACAATTTACCGTGAAGTCTTCTTTTGCCATGACCATCAACAAATCCCAAGGCCAAACACTGGAGAAAGTCGGGATTTTTTTGTCACAACCCGTTTTTGGACATGGACAGTTATATGTGGCTTTTTCACGAGTAAAAACACGATGCAATGTTAAGGTGAAAGTGCTGGATACACCCATTCAAGTCAAATTGCTGCCCAGTAGTGAAATACTCTTGACTCAAAATAATCGCTCTAATATTTTATTTTAAATTCTTTAGATACATATTAGATTTAGATACGTAGTTACTTTCTAATTAAACACTAATATTACAATAAATTAGTTTAGCCATAGATGTATAAGAATAGAAAAAAAGAAATACCAAAAAAATTATTTTAGTTATAGAAAAAGATATTATAATTAGTTATTAGATATAAAATATATGCAAATTTGCACTTCACTAAGGAAGTTGAGAAACTCCCGTGCCACATTTAAGCAGCTTCCTCAAAGTCATAATCGCTTTCCTACAGGCTTTTAATATAACTAAGGGATTTGTGCCAGATCAGAACCCCAAACTACAGACGCTGCTTTTCGGGGTACCTGCCCCTTATCAGTGTAGTGTGTGGGATATTCTGATCTGGCAGAGTGAGTGGGCTAAGACAAGGTCTGGGAACTTGCTCTCAACCTTATGGAGAGAGCGAAGTAGGTGAGGAGATTGAGAGGAGGGAAGTGGCTTACAGGTATATGCATATATGCAAATTTGCACTTCACTAAGGAAGTTGAGAAACTCCCGTGCCACATTTAAGCAGCTTCCTCAAAGTCATAATCGCTTTCCTACAAGCTTTTAATATAACTAAGGGATTTGTGCCAGATCAGAACCCCAAACTACAGACGCTGCGTTTCGGGGTACCTGCCCCTCTTCAGTGTAGTGTGTGGGATATTCTGATCTGGCAGAGTGAGTGGGCTAAGACAAGGTCTGGGAACTTGCTCTCAACCTTATGGAGAGAGCGAAGTAGGTGAGGAGATTGTAAGCCACTTCCCTAGTCTCAGATATATGCATATATGCAAATTTGCACTTCACTAAGGAAGTTGAGAAACTCCCGTGCCACATTTAAGCAGCTTCCTCAAAGTCATAATCGCTTTCCTACAAGCTTTTAATATAACTAAGGGATTTGTGCCAGATCAGAACCCCAAACTACAGACGCTGCGTTTCGGGGTACCTGCCCCTCATCAGTGTAGTGTGTGGGATATTCTGATCTGGCAGAGTGAGTGGGCTAACACAAGGTCTGGGAACGTGCTCTCAACCTTATGGAGAGAGCGAAGTAGGTGAGGAGATTGTAAGCCACTTCCCTCCTCTCAGATATATGCATATATGCAAATTTGCACTTCACTAAGGAAGTTGAGAAACTCCCGTGCCACATTTAAGCAGCTTCCTCAAAGTCATAATCGCTTTCCTACAAGCTTTTAATATAACTAAGGGATTTGTGCCAGATCAGAACCCCAAACTACAGACGCTGCGTTTCGGGGTACCTGCCCCTCATCAGTGTAGTGTGTGGGATATTCTGATCTGGCAGAGTGAGTGGGCTAACACAAGGTCTGGGAACGTGCTCTCAACCTTATGGAGAGAGCGAAGTAGGTGAGGAGATTGTAAGCCACTTCCCTCCTCTCAGATATATGCATATATGCAAATTTGCACTTCACTAAGGAAGTTGAGAAACTCCCGTGCCACATTTAAGCAGCTTCCTCAAAGTCATAATCGCTTTCCTACAAGCTTTTAATATAACTAAGGGATTTGTGCCAGATCAGAACCCCAAACTACAGACGCTGCGTTTCGGGGTACCTGCCCCTCTTCAGTGTATGTGTGTGGGATATTCTGATCTGGCAGAGTGAGTGGGCTAAGACAAGGTCTGGGAACTTGCTCTCAACCTTATGGAGAGAGCGAAGTAGGTGAGGAGATTGTAAGCCACTTCCCTCCTCTCAGATATATGCATATATGCAAATTTGCACTTCACTAAGGAAGTTGAGAAACTCCCGTGCCACATTTAAGCAGCTTCCTCAAAGTCATAATCGCTTTCCTACAAGCTTTTAATATAACTAAGGGATTTGTGCCAGATCAGAACCCCAAACTACAGACGCTGCGTTTCGGGGTACCTGCCCCTCATCAGTGTAGTGTGTGGGATATTCTGATCTGGCAGAGTGAGTGGGCTAACACAAGGTCTGGGAACGTGCTCTCAACCTTATGGAGAGAGCGAAGTAGGTGAGGAGATTGTAAGCCACTTCCCTCCTCTCAGATATATGCAAATTTGCACTTCACTAAGGAAGTTGAGAAACTCCCGTGCCACATTTAAGCAGCTTCCTCAAAGTCATAATCACTTTCCTACAAGCTATTAATATAACTAAGGGATTTGTGCCAGATCAGAACCCCAAACTACAGACGCTGCGTTTTGGGGTGCCTGCCCCTCATCAGTGTAGTGTGTGGGATATTCTGATCTGGCTGAGTGAGTGGGCTAACACAAGGTCTGGGAACTTGCTCTCAACCTTATGGAGAGAGCGAAGTAGGTGAGGAGATTGTAAGCCACTTCCCTCCTCTCAGATATATGCATATATGCAAATTTGCACTTCACTAAGGAAGTTGAGCAACTCCCGTGCCACATTTAAGCAGCTTCCTCAAAGTCTTAATCGCTTTCCTACAAGCTTTTAATATAACTAAGGGATAGTTATTTAAGAAATATAGTCGTTGGTGTTCATTTTCACTAAAAATATAGTGTATAGAAATCTTTTATTTAAAATTCTTTAGATACATGTTACATTTTGATACATACTTATTTTTAAATTAGACACAAATATTACTATATAAATTAGTTTTGCAATAGATGTATATCAATATAAATAAATCAAAATACCTAAAAACTTCGTTTAGTTATAGATAAATACATTATAATTAGTTATTAGATATAAAAGTTATTTAAGATATATAGTCGTTATTTTCACTTTTCACTAAAAATATAGTGTATAAAAATATTTTACTTTCAATTCTTTAGATATATATTACATTTAGATACATAGTTACTTTCTAATTAAACACAAATATTACAATTAATAAATTTAGCTATAGATGTATAGGAATAGAAATATACAAAAATACCAAAAATATTAGTTTTGTTATAAAGATATTATAATTAGTTTTTAGATATAAAATAGTTATTTAAAATATATAGTAATTACTTTTTTAGCTTAGAAAATTTATTTTTACTTTTCATTGTATATGTATGTAAACACACATTTTTTTTGTAGATTGTAGATGTGTATCATCTAAATGCTTGCATTTAGTGATAAGAACCTGAAGCTTCAGCAGGATAGCTGCTGCGAGATTTCATTTTCTTTTACACAGGGTGAGGTTTTTGTGAACAGGTAAGGCTGCCTTCAGACTTGCAGATGCATCTGCAGCATTTTGAATATGCATCTGCAAGCATCTGCATGCAAACAGCAGCCCCTATCTTTATAATGGGACGTACGGTGTCTGCAGATGCTTGCAGACAGCCGTGCGCACCCATTTACTCCTATATGTGATCTCTGCACAGGCGCATGCCTGCATACAAATCACACAATCCTGCCCGCACCAGGGATGCAACATGTCGCGTCCCTGGTGCGGAGGAGAGTCTGTGATTTGTACGAAGGCATCCGCCTGCACACAGATCACATATAGGAGTGAATGGGTGCACACGGCTGTCTGCAATAATCTGCAGACAACGTGTGTCCCATTATAAAGATAGGGACTGCCGTCTGCATGCACATGCTTGCAGATGCATCTGCAAAACGCTGCAGATGCATCTGCAAGTCTGAAGGCAGCCTAAGAGATGGGTGGGACGGCTGTTCACACACATCTCTATCTTGAAGTGTGTTCTGTATATATAAATACATATATTCACATAGGTACATATTTAGACACATAGGTACATATTTAGACACATAGGGAAAGAATAGACATTTTGATTTTACATCTGAATTATTCTACTATTTGTTGAATTTTTAGTTGTAAAAAAACAATTTTGCAACTTGCTGCCTAATGGTGACCTACAGTACTCTTAATGTAAGTTGAATGAAATGTTTATGGAATTTGTCGTTTACTTGCGGTAGTTGCGGCACATGTGCTTTCGACAGTTTCAATCGCCAAAATCAGTTAGCTCTCATTTTTAGTGGTTTCATTTAGTCAACCTGTTAAAGCTCTGCTTGCCGTATTTACTGCAAGCTAAGTGCAAGTTCCATATTTATTACATGTTACTTGCTGAAATTGAGCTGTAGGTAGTCCCTTTGGTGCCAAGTTCAGAAATTGTATTTGGTTATTCCATACCTTCTTCAAATAGCCAAAAAATATCTGCTTTAAAAGGAGTCTAACTATTAATTATTAGGGATAGAGTAGAGTAGGTCCCACCAGCTGTAAGGCTACCTTCCCGTGGTTGGTGGGGAAACATGTACTGGCTCAATCATAGATTATTAATATTCATATATAAATTGAATATACGTAATCTGTACAAAACATCAGTGCCAGTATCTGTACGAAAAGCCTTGCTTAGAATCATGACATGTACTACACTGACATATACCATACAAACATTGGTAGTTGATAGATAGATATCATATCTTATGTGCATTATTGTCAAATTAGAATGAATAATGTATATATGCATGCTACACTCCTGATTCTTTAACATTCGGGCCGCCATCTATCATGGAATTATAGGATTATTAGTTCAAACTCTAATTTAATAAACTATACACCGATTCTAGAATCCCGATGCAATCGCATCGGGCTCACAGCTAGTGTCTCTTATAAATTGAAGCTCTCTGTCTCACTCCACATACCAATTGCTTCCATGTCTCTCTCCTCAAACCTATGGTCCTAAATCGCTTTATCAGTGATCCTGGTGCCTCACCTCAGCTTGTCAGTTCCAAGAACATCTTCGAGGTGAGAGATATACTGGCCATGAAAAAGGTGAAAGTTAAAACCCATTTCTCATTTGATTGGAAGGGCTTTGGTCCTGAGGAGAGATCTTGGCAACACAGGGAAAATATTGATGCGCCTTGTATCTTAGAGAGGTTTCTTTGTAGTCTATACAGTTGTGGCCAAAAGTATTGACACCCCTGCAATTCAGTCAGATAATACTCAGTTTCTTCCTGAAAATGATTGCAATCACAAATTCTTTGATATTATTATCTTCATTTAATTTGTCTTCAATGAAAAAACACAAAAGAGAATGATTCAAAAAGCAAAACATTGATCATTTCACACAAAACTCCAAAAATGGACCAGACAAAAGTATTGGCACCCTCAGTCTAAAACTTGGTTGCACAACCTTTAGCCAAAATAACTGTGATCAACCGCTTCCAGTAACCATCAATGAGTTTCTTACAATGCTCTACTGGAATTTTAGACCATTCTTCTTTGGAGAAGGCACCCTTCAAATATCAGGGACCTGGAGCAGTTTGCCAAACTGTCATTTTTAGATCTCTCCAAAGGTGTTCTATGGGATTCAGGTCTGGACTCATTGCTGGCCACCTTAGAAGTCTCCAGTGCTTTCTCTCAAACCATTTTCTAGTGCTTTTTGAAGTGTATTTGGGTCATTGTCCTGCTGGAAGACCTATGACCTCTGAGGGAGACCCAGCTTTCTCACACTGGGCCCTACATTATGCTGCAAAATTTGTTGTAGTCTTCAGACTTCATAATGCCATGCACACGGTCAAGCAGTCCAGTGCCAGAGGCAGCAAAGCAACCCCAAAACATCAGGAAACCTCCGCCATGTTTAACTGTAGGGACCGTGTTCTTTTCTTTGAATGCCTCTTTTTTTCTCCTTTAAACTCTATGTTGATGCCTTTGCCCAAAAAGCTCTACTTTTGTCTCATCTGACCAGAGAACATTCTTCCAAAACATTGCCAAAACTTACCTGAGAAGTCTCGGGGTAAGAAGTGGGGTCTTCCTGGGTATCCTAACATACAGTCCCTTTTCATTCAGACGCCGACGGATAGTACGGGTTGACACTGTTGCACCCTCGGACTGCAGGGCAGCTTGAGCTTGTTAGGATGTTATACAAGGTTCTTTATCCACCATCCGCACAATCTTGCGTTGAAATCTCTCGTCAATTTTTCTTTTCCGTTCACATCTGGGGAGGTTAGCCACAGTGTCATGGGCTTTATACTTCTTGATGACACTGCGCACAGGACTTTGGAGATGGACTTGTAGCCTTGAGATTGTTCATGCTTCCTCACAAGTTGGTTTCTCAAGTCCTCAGACAATTCTTTGGTCTTCTTTCTTTTCACCATGCTCAATGTGGTACACAAAAGGACACAGGACAGAGGTTGAGTCAACTTTAATCCATGTCAACTGGCTGCAAGTGTGATTTAGCTATTGCCAACACCTGTTAGGTGCCACAGGTAAGTTACAGGTGCTGTTAATTACACAAATTAGAGAAGCATCACATGATTTTTCTAACCCTTTTTTAAATTTGGTGTGGAATTATATCCAATTTGGCTTTAGGACAATTCTTTTTGTTTTTTTTCATTGAAGACAAATTAAATGAAGATAATAAAACCAAAGAATTTGTGATTGCAATAATTTTCAGGAAGAAACTGAGTATTATCTGACAGAATTGCAGGGTGTGAATACTTTTGGCCACAACTGTAAAAGGGGTTGGGGATGGGGGGTTCTTACATACAGCCACAGCTGCATCCTTGCACTCATCATGGACGGTACCAAACTCCCTGACTTGGGTCTTACTTATCGTGTTATCTAATGCCATTTCTCCCTTACTCCTGAGGTCCATGCATGCGCAGTAGGCATCTCGGGAGCACACTTTGTCTTAAAGAGCCATTGTGCTCTAAGCAGAGTGACGTGGCTGTGCCCTAACTAAAAGTGCTTCTCAGCCTATGGCTAAGAGGCAAAGAGTATTTCAGGCAGCCCCCCCTATTGGGAGTGGCCTGATTTACATGTCTTAGCTGAATCTTTCTATAGCTAGTTGTCAAGTCCTCTGTTCTGCCTATTTATGTGCAGCAAAGAAAACAGTCATAGTTTAATATTAGTGACAACACATAGAGGGCATGAGCTACTCATTTATGCTGTTTAAATGTACTTCACACACTCCTGCAGTGTCCCTGCATATATGAGAGTTTTCCTCTTTAAGAATTAGTCGTTCAGAAGGGACCGTCTCTTACCTAGAGATGGGCCACCACCCCGATGTTCGAATTCGATTCAATTTGTCGAATTTGATGTGTGTTCGTCGAATGTTCGTCGAACAACGTTGAACCCCATTGAAAACAATGGCAGGCAAACACAAACACATAGAAAACACCTTCTAAGGTGTCCAAAAGGTGGCAAAGTACTCAAAACACACAACAAACACTTGGAAAAGTGACAAGTACATATAAAAATGTGAAAAGAAAAGAGATGGACGAGTAAAAGGAAGAGACACAGATATAGGCATGTCATGCCCTTCTAAAATCCGTTTTTACTCCAGTATTTGTAAGGCATCATGCAGACGATGAATATTTGGTGAGTTTTACTTCAGTATCTGTAAGGCCATGTTCAGATGAGGAGTACTTGGTGAGTTTTACTTCAATATCTGTAAGGCCATGTTCAGACGAGGAGAACTTGGTGAGTTTTACTTCAGTATCTGTAAGGCTACGTTCAGACGAGAAGAACTTGGTGAGTTTTACTTCAGTATCTGTAAGGCCATGCTCAGACGAGGAGAACTTGGTGAGTTTTACTTCAGTATCTGTAAGGCTACGTTCAGACGAGGAGAACTTGGTGAGTTTTACTTCAGTATCTGTAAGGCCACGTTCAGACGAGGAGAACTTGGTGAGTTTTACTTCAGTATCTGTAAGGCAACGTTCAGACGAGGAGTACTTTGAGTTTTACTTCACTATCTGTAAAGCTACGTTCAGACGAGGAGAACTTGGTGAGTTTTACTTCAGTATCTGTAAGGCCACGTTCAGACGAGGAGAACTTGGTGAGTTTTACTTCAGTATCTGTAAGGCTACGTTCAGACGAGGAGAACTTGGTGAGTTTTACTTCAGTATCTGTAAGGCCACGTTCAGACGAGGAGTACTTGGTGAGTTTTAATTCACTATCTGTAAGGCTACGTTCAGACGAGGAGAACTTGGTGAGTTTTACTTCAGTATCTGTAAGGCCATGTTCAGACGAGGAGTATTTGGTGATGTTTTTCCTCACTATATGTAAGACCTCATGCAGACTATGAGTATTGTGTCACATTTAGGGGACTACAAGAAGAGTCTCCATTTTTTCAAAAAATTTGGGCACAGACACCACTTAAGTGGCATCAATTGCCCCACAGTTACAAAATTTAAATGGTTACTTTTAGGCCAAAAACCACAAGGCTTCATTCTCCCCAGGATGACACTGGAGTAGAAAAGTCCTTGCGGATCCATGCCTTGTTCATCTTTATGAACGTTAGTCTGTCCACATTCTGGGTGGACAGACGCGTGCACTTTTCTGTCAGCACACCACCAGCAGCGCTGAAGACACGTTCTGAGAGAACGCTGCTGCGGAGCATGACAAGATCTCCAAGGCATGAGTGGCGGGCTCAGGCCATTTTTCCATTTTGGAAGCCCAAAATTAGCAAAGCTCCCCAGTCATGGCATCGATGTTAAGTTGGAGATACTCGTGTACCATCCGCACCAGGCGTTGACTATGTGTCAGACTTCTCGTTTCTTCAGGCCTTGCAAACGATTTTCTGAAAAAATTGTGGAATGAGGCAAAGAAATTGGTGTTAACACCACCACCTATGGCGTTACTGGTATGGTGTGAGTGATGATGACTCAACAGTCCCATGGTTGACAAGTGAGAAATGTGAGATTCACTCTGTCTACCACTGGTAGTTTGTGGAAAAGCCAATCTCAGATTATGTATCAGCTTCTGCTGATACTCCTGCATGCGTGCCTTTGTATGGCTGGAATTATGTCAGCAAATTTGGTCTTATACCGGGGATCGAGGAGTGTGGCAAGTCAGTAGTTGGCATTGCTTCTAATTCGGACAATCCGAGGGTCATGTTGCAGGTAGTGCAGCAAGAAGGCGCTCATGTGTTTTGCGCATCCAGAAGGACCAAGTCCTTGTTGTGTTGGTGGTGGGGAGGTCAGAATCATGCTTCCTTCCTCTGCCCTCTCCCCCCAACCTCACACAACAGAAATGTCATCAAGGTCTCCCTCATCTGCTGACTCTTCCATGCCCATCGCCAGTTCCTCCTCCATTTCTTCCTGGCTTCCTGCACCTTCCTCAGGAGTTTGGCTGCTACCATGCGCCCTCGTTAATCCCTCTCCACCACCCTCCCATGCCTGCCGTCTTGTTGCTGCCGACCGTGAGGACCTTGGAGATGTTGTCATCCCTTCCGCATAGGACTCCTCCTGTACTTCCTCCACCTCCTCTTTTCCCACCACCTGACTCCGAATATTGTTTAGTGTCTGCTCCAGCATGTAGATCACCGGAATAGTCATGCTGATCATGGCATCGTCAGCACTAAACATCTTCGTCGCCATCTCAAAACTGTGCAGAAGGGTGCATAGGTCCTTGATCTGAGACCACTCCTGAAGCGTGATCTGCCCCACCTCTGGATCTCGTTGGCCCAGGCTATACGTCATAACGTATTGCACCAGGGCTCGGCGGTGCTGCCACAGTCGCTGCAACATGTGCAGAGTAGAATTCCAGCGTGTCGGCACATCGCATTTCAGCCGGAGAACGGGCAAGCCGAAATACTTCTGGAGCGAAGCAAGTCGTTGAGCTGTGGGATGCGAATGCCTGAAGTGCACACACAGCGATCGTGCCCTCTGCAGAAGCCCATCTAGGCCAGGATAGTGTGTCAAAAATTGCTGGACCACCAGATTCAACACGTGAGCCATACAAGGCACGTGTGTGATATTGCCCCGGCGAAGGGCCGCATCCAGGTCTGCAGCATTGTCACACACAGCCTTCCCTGGCTGCAGGTTGAGTGGAGACAACCATTGCTGAAACTCGGTCGCCAGAGCTGACCACAACTCCTCAGCTGTGTGACTTACGTTTCCAAGGCATTTGAGGGTGAAGACCGCCTGATGGCGTGGAGACTTGCTGCCAGCATAGTTGGGAGGTGTGCAGGATTCCTTCTCTGCAGTTACAACGCGGGTGGCATTACCAGACAGGCTTTGGGCAGAGGTGGAGGACCGAGACGAGGTTTAGGAGGCATAAGCAGTGGAGGAACTCCTACCTACAGAGGATTGACACACAACTCGTGGGGACGGCAAAAATTGGACAGCAGACCCTTCTCCAGCTCTCACCATAGTTACCCAGTGCCCAGTCAGCGAGATGTAACGCCCCTGTCCATGCTTACTGGTCCAAGTGTCTGTGGTGAAATGCACCCTGTCACACACAGAGTTTCTCAAGGAAGCGGTGATGTTGTCTGCGACATGCTGGTGTCGAAGTAGTGGCGACTGAGCATCTGGTACTGGGGCACTGCGACGGACATAAGGTCTCAAAAATCCTCTGTGTCCACCAGGCGGAAAGGCAGCATTTCTGAAGCCAAGAGCTTGCAGCTTTCTCATGACTTGGAGGAAATGGCCTTTTACTTGTCCACATCTGAGGGACGGAGGGCTGGCTGCTGTGTTGAGATGGGGTTGAGTAGGGTGTCATTGGCAAACTGCAGGTCTGGGAGGAAGGTGCAGGTGAACATGTACTGCTGCCTTCATCCAAAGGTGGTGCTCTCGATGTCTGAGAGAGCTCAACACCAGCAGTATTGTCCACTTGAAAACCAAGTGACGACCTGCCAATCACACAGCCTGTTGCTGGTAAAGAGGTGGAAGGTCTACATCCAAAAGCATGTGTGACAGCTGTCCCCACTGTCACAGATGATGAAGAGCTCATGGATGCACTTGATAGGGCAGATGGTGGTAGGCCCGTCATGGTAGCCCGCATTCTAGCACGGTGAACTTCCTACTGCGACTTGTGCTTCATGTCCATGTGGCAGTTCACACATGAAGTACTCAAGCTACTGAGCTTTTGGCCTCTACTCAGAGATTGGTGACAAATCTTGCAGATGACATGATTTGGGAGATCCTTGGTGATGTCAAAGAAGGCCCAGGCTAGGCAAGGCTTAGAGCCCATGCGAGCTGCAGAGGCATCACGACTTGTGCTCAGAGGCAGAGTTGTGGCTGCGGATGCAGTTGTTGACATGCTTCCAGTACTACGTCTATGTCCAGGAAGGCGCAACCTAACCTCATCGTCAGTAGCATCCTCCTCCACCTCCTGTGCTGACCTCATCGACTGGCTTACTGTGGGTTGACAGTAAGTGGGATCTCCAACCTCATCATCATCCTCTGTGTTCTCACACCCCTCGTCCTCCTCAGAGACAACCTTTTCCTGCCTTGACCGAAAACTTAGTTTGTCAATCCAATCCGGTATCTGTGTCTTATCAGCATCAGCCTCCTTGTGTCCAGCAAGAGTAGTTACTGTTAGGGAATGAGGGTCTACATGAACGTCAGAACCTTCTTCATCTGGGCCTGGATCAGACTCACAAAGCTTCTGGGCATCAGGGCTGATTATTAACTCGTCTGGACTCACTGCAGCTTTGGAGCTGACTTCTGATTCCCAGGCTATTGTGTGACTGAACAGCTCTGCAGACTCAACCATGTGTGTTACCCCAGACTCAGTAGGGCGATGGAGACGTGGGAGCTTGGAGGAATGAAGTGCGATTGGGCTGACACCTCAGATGACTGGAGGGTTTGTAATGTAGTAGTTGAGGTGGAGGAGAGACCACTTGATGGAGCACTTGCGATCCATTCAAGCACCTGCTGTTTTTGTTCCTCATTTACAAGTGGTACCGATGCTCGTGTCTGTAAGAAAGGGATCATATCCGATTGGCCACGTAAAGAAGTTGACATCTTACTTTGCCTGGAAGATTGTCTTTCTTCAGTAGATGTTAATGTAGATTTAGCATCTACCCCACGGACACAAACTTTTTTTCCCTTTCTACCACGCCTACTCCCATTCCCACCAGCAGAAGGCTTTTTGCCACTCATTTTGTATGGGACAAAATTTGCAACTGTACAGTTGTTGGACAACAAAAAGCTGGATGTAAGTCAAGCAGAGGTGACTGAACCAACACTGCTACTTGACCCAAAGTGAGACCTGGGCATGGTGCAGATAAAAATTAGAAGTAAGTGACTACACAGGCGGTGTAGTTGTTTGTATTAGAGGTGGTCTACACTGGCTTCTTTTTTAGTGGCTCTGCTACTTGACCCAAAGTGAGACCTGTACATAAGATGACACAATGCTGCTTATGCATTACAAAAGTTTTATTTGTTTATCACAAGTGAATATCAAACTTGTAAGCACAAGTGCATCAGTGAAAAAGGGGGGTTATAAGGATAAAGTGCGTGGTGCAAAGAGAGAACAAACACAGGACCCAGTATCTTACATGACAGACAACCCTAGGGTAATGCAGTTAAATACAGAAGTAAAAGCACCTCAGTACTGATAACAATTGCAGATTTTACAGTTTAGTTGCAGCTTTTTGGCAAATACAGCTTAAATCACAACATTACAATCCCTGCTGCTGAAATCAATGCCTGGGGAGCAAGGAGTTAATAGTAAGATATCATACCCACGGTGTCTGCTGCCTGGGGCTGTGTCAAGGAGGAGCCCCGGCTTTTGGTGATCGAAGCGTTATCAAAAATAACTGACAACTGCCGAATTTCAAGTTAATTGTTCTAATTCGACGAATGCCTCGAACACAGCCCAAATCAGCTCGAATTTGAGATTGGCAAACAAATCGAATCGAACACCGCTCATCTCTAGTCCTAAGTCCATAGTCCTAAGTCCATAGTCCAAAGTCCAAACTTGTCAATCATCATTGACGGCACCGCTACCACCGCGTTGATAGACACTGGATCCCAGGTGACAACCATCCCGAGTATCCTTTACAAACGGTTCTGGCCAAATGTTAAGCTGGAACCCCCGCACCCTGATCTGAACATTGAGGCAACTAATGGTTTGCTAGTTACAGTGGAGGGACAATGGGAAGCTACAGTAAAGGTGGGGAGGGTGCAGCTGAAGAACCAGGGTATCATAGTGGTTCAGCACAAACCATATGATCGGGATCCACATGTGATACTGGGTGCTAATGTGATGGTTAAATGCCTAAATGAAGTGTTGTTTTTACTCCAACAGAGTGCTGATGCTGGTAAACCAAGAGAAAGGAAAGCTATCCAAAGAGAGATCCGAGCTCTGGTGTATCAACAGCAGGTAAAAATGTAAAACGGTGAAATTGGCAGTGTACGGGTAACAGATCCCATTCCAATTGTGGTACCACCCAGAAGTGAAATGATGATCTGGTGTCGGGCAGCAATAGGCCTCAGAGGGCAGGACTACCAAGCTGTAGTAGAACCTGTAATGTCTGATAGTAGTCCTACGCTCTTGACAGCCAGAGGGTTGGTTGATGTAAGAAAAGGGAGGGTCCCCGTACGCATATTGAATTATGGTGATGACGAAGTCAGACTGCCAAGATATTCCACTGTTGCAAAGTTGTATCAGGTTGAAAATAATGCCATTCATGATGTAAAATCCTTTTCCCAAACAGTGACTGATGAACGCCCTCACTCCAAAAATCAGCTAGAGAAATGGTGTCAGGAGCTCAGTGTAGGAACTGACAACACACCTTCTTATCAGAAAAATGGAGTTTACCGGGCAGTTCGGGAGTACGAGCAAGTGTTCAGCAAACACCCACTTGATTTTGGGAGGATTAAAGGGGTACAACACCATATCCCCACAGGTGACCATGCACCCATCAAAGAGAGATACAGGCCTATACCACCCACACACTACCAAAAAGCAAAAGAAATGCTTCAGGACATGAAAAATGCAGGGGTCATTAGGGATAGCTGTAGTCCCTGGGCAGCACCACTGGTCCTGGTTAAAAAGAAAGATGGTAGTATGAGGATGTGCGTAGACTATAGGCAAATCAACAAAGTCACACACAAGGATGCATACCTGTTACCCCGCATACAGGAGTCACTAGCTGCACTTAAGTCTGCCAACTACTTCTCCACATTAGATCTTACTAGTGGGTACTGGCAGGTCTCCGTTGCAGAGGAGGATCGTGAGAAGACCGCCTTCACGACGCCTATGGGACTATGCGGATTCAACAGTATGCCATTCAGGTTGTGCAACGCCCCAGGGACATTTCAGACACTGATGGAATGTTGCTTGGGTCACAAGAACTTTGAAACTGTGCTGTTATACCTTGATGATGTCATTGTATACTCCCAGACCTATGAAGACCACCTGCAACACCTGAGTGAAGTGTTCGGGTCGCTGTCCAAGTACGGTACGCAGCTGAAGCCGTCCAAGTGTCACCTGCTGAAACCCAAGGTCCAGTACCTAGGACATGTGGTCAGCGCAGAAGGCGTGCCACCTGATCCAGACAAGGTAACCGTCATCAAAGACTGGCCAGCGCCAACCAATCACAAAGAGGTATGCCAATTCTTAGGACTGGTCGGTTACTACCGACAATTCATCAAAGGCTACACCAAGATAGTAGCACCCATGCAAGATCTCTAAGTAGGTCAATCTAAAAATGGCAAGATCAGGGGGCCCCCGTTCCGGTGGGGACCAGAACAGGAACAATCCTTCCAAAAGTTAAAAGATGCTTTAACAGGGGAAGAAATCTTAACCTACCCTGACTACAATCTACCGTTTTTGTTGTATACAGACGCAAGTAATGAAGGCCTAGGAGCAGTCTTAGCTCAACGCCAGCAGGGAAAAGAGAAGGTGATCGCCTACGCCAGCAGAAAGCTCCGTCCCACAGAAAGGAACCCGGAGAACTACAGCTCGTTCAAACTGGAGTTCCTGGCCCTGGTCTGGGCAATCACAGAGCGTTTCAAGCATTACCTGGCATCCGCCCCATTCACAGCTTTCACTGATAACAACCCTCTAACACACTTAGAGACTTCAAAGTTGGGAGCCCTAGAGCAGCGTTGGGCAGCAAGATTGTCAAACTATGACTTTACTGTGAAGTACCGGGCAGGTCACAAAAACGGCAACGCTGATGCCCTGTCTAGAATACCTAACCTTCCAGAAGAAGGTGAAGACATAGATGACCTGGAGGAGATAGAACTACCGCTTTCCATTGCACGGGTATGGCAACGTGTTATCAGGCGAGTCAGAGACGTGGAGAGAGGGTCGTGAACCCTTTACCACACCGTGACTGGAAGGAGGTTCAAGCTAATGATCCAGATATCAGCATGGTCAGAGAAATGATAACCCAGGAGCACGCCAGTATAGATCCCGATGCCTCACAAAATGCCAAGCGCCTGTGGAAGGAGAAAGGGAAGTTGTTTGTCTACCAAGGGAAACTATGCAGAAGGTATCTGAACCCCAGAACACACAAACTCATATGGAAGATTGTAGTTCTAAATACAGAAGTCCAAATGATCCTCGAAGCCTACTATGATGACGCAGGACACTTCGGATGGAAGAAGCTGGAGAGGCTACTGAAAGACCGTTTCTATTGGGTCGGTATGCCATGTTCAATTGATAAGTGGTGTAAGAATTGTGGAGCGTGTCACCTTCGAAGAAAAGACCATCTGACTCAGAAAGCTCCGTTGCAGTCAATTGTCACCAAGAAACCCCTTGAAATAATTGCTCTCGACCACGTAAAGATAACCCCAAGTCGAACCGGTTATGCTTACGCACTCAACATGGTTGAACACTAACTGGAACAACCACCAGGAACCTTGAATAAAGACTTAACTGCAGAAGTGGCAGCTAAAGCATTCCAGAGTTACTTTTTGGGTATCCAGACCAAGTCTTAACTGACCAAGGGCCAGCATTTAAATCAGACCTATTTCATGCATTCCTAGGACTATATGGGTGTAAAAAGATAAGGACCACTCCATATCATCCTCAGACCAATGTTTATGCGAGAAAACGAACCACATCGTGATTGACACGCTCAAAACTTTACCCCTCGAAGAGAGAAATCAATGGCCTGAAAAACTTCCAGACATTGTGGATATCTACAACCACAACCACAAAAGTAGTGTACAGAAGGGTGGAGGAACTGGGCCCTGTCCCAAGCAAATTAAGTTGGGAACAGAAAGTGCCTGGGTAGGGTAAGAAGGTTAGACCCGGCCTCCTAAGCAGAGACACCCGTAGGGAATGTATATAAAGTGTAAAATGTATACCTGTGTATATTCTTAAGCCATCAGAGACTTTACTGCTGGACTTTACCCTTTTTTTCCCCGTTTCTTTAACTTGGACAATAGTCACAGGACTTGTGTGACCAAAAATTTACTTTTTCCAGCCTGCAGCACATGGACTACTTTTCATATTTTTCCTGCTTTTTCCCTTCTTTTTCAGTGATTTTTGTATTTTTCAATTTAAGACTTTGTAAGTACCGGTTATCAAATGTATATAAATTGTTTAATGGGTAAGTTGTAAAGAAAACTTTTTGCTCAGTCCGGGAGAACTGAAGTTAACTAAGGGGGAATGTGGCACCCTGGTTGGGGCACCACAGAACTCTTAGGACACAAATGAAATGTACACAGCAAGCAGGCCCCACTTACTACACAACCTTTTACACCCCTTTCACCCCAGGCCTCTAGGGGGACTCCACTGGTTACTTTAAGCCAGTTCCCCTATAAATACGGGTCCTGGAGGGAGAAAGAGCGGAGTGTGCAGTCACTTTAGAACTGTGAACAGCTAGCAGAGCTGACCTGGTACTGGAGCCACACTAGGCCCATACCAGCACACCCAGAAAGTGAGGGACCCTCGCAACAGGGGTCATAGGGACAGGAGGCAAATACCTTACAGGGACAGAGGAGTTACTTCAACTCGCCCTAACAATCCGGTCACTGGGTCCGAGCTGCAGGAGCCATAGCGCAGGCTGCAGAGAAAACAGCACCCCAACAAGGGAGTTTAGCTCCCTGTACACCTGAAGCACCACCAGATGAGAGCCCGGGGAAGGGCAGACGGATCCCACAACCCTTTATAGTGCCCTCAGTGCAGCAAACTCAGGTGAAGCACGTCCCACCAGAACGTGCAACCCCTGGTTCGGTAGAATTCCATGTCCACCAGACCCTGTCAGAAATGTGTATATACGGAAGCCTACACCACTGCTTGCTGTGGAACCTCCAGGAGTGTCTACTTCATCACCCGGTCGAGTTGACATCAGTAATGGTCCATTTACACGTGGCCACAGGAAGGTAGAAAACCGGCAGGCATCGGACACAATTGTGCCTGTTGCCTTGAAAAGACCACGATGTGGCGTCGTGTAATTCAGGACCGACCTTCCTGTGTCTTCCCTGAAGGAAGCTTGGTGAAGGTGCCAGAGGGGCACCGAAACGCGTAGGAGAATAAAGAAGGATTGGGTTGAACATCGTTTACTCGTTTTCTTTGTTGTGAGGTATCCTGGTAGTGCGCACTGTTGTACAACTTTTTACCCCAATGTTCTTGTTGCATCTCCATGTGAGTGTGGCCGGTGGAAGTCCAGCAGCAGCCATCAGGACTCTATTGACAAGCCTTCAAGCCAGTTGTGGGTTTTCACAACTGGATCAGGTGAGTGGATTGTATTTCTCACCGTTGCACAAACCAGTGTCTAGTGATAAGGGCACTATTGCGCCTCTTGTCCCATCCCCCTCTCTCTTTCCCTGAAGGAAGGAAAGTCCTGAATTACACCCTGCCACATCGTGGTCCTTTCAAGGCAACAGGCACAATTGTGTCCGATGCCTGCCGGCTTCTACCTTCCTGTGGCCGCGTGTAAATGGACCATAAAAGGTACAGAAAAGACTTATGTGTCCATGATTTCCTCCTGGATTAACACTAAGAACAATTGAGCTGCCGTATTCCATCCAGTGCAGCCCCTGGCCCCGGGGACTCCTGCTCATCCTGTGGGGAGCATCCCATCTAGCTGCCGCACATCCCCCGGAGGCCCAAGCAGCGCCAGTGCCATCACCGGACACCCACAGGTGGCGTCACGACAATCAAGAAACATCCCCATCCTTTAATCCCCTTTTATTTGACCACCGGGCCCCACAGCCTCAGGCGCGGAACCGTGACAAGGGAAGCATCGCCTGAGACGTGAGCATCCGGCAACGGTGAGTCATTTTCTCTTGTTGAGACTCTAGTGTCCTGTGCAGGATAGACCAGGTTACTTACCGGTAGTCTGGTTTTATGGAGCCACGACGGCACCCACAGAGAGAGGGGATCCGCCCCCAGGGACAGGAAACCTACAGATAAAAAGGGGCGGTCCCCCTCGCCTCCTCAGTTGTGTTACAGAGACCAAGAGGAACCGCTAATTAGTATAAGTTCAAATTAGACAATAAACAAACAACACCACCACACGTGTGCCAAATGGAAAAGTCCATACCATGAAAAGCAACTAAGGGGGAGGGGGGGGAGTGAGTGGGTGCTGTCGTGGCTCCATAAAACCAGACTACCGGTAAGTAACCTGGTCTTTTCCCATCGCCACGACAGCACCCACAGAGAGACTTACAGAGATCAATACTCAGGGTGGGACAATCGTGCGGAGGACAGACCTCCCAAACACCAAATCAGAACCGGAAGACAAATTTAACCGATAATGGTCATAGAAAGGAGAAGGTGACGACCAGGTTGCCGCCTTACATATCAGTTCAATAGACGTGTCTGCCCGTTCAGCCCAGGAAGAAGCCATCCCCTGGTGGAATGGGCCCGCACACCATCCGGAGGAGGCAGACCCGACGACTCATAAGCCAGCCCAATAGCATCTCTGATCCAGCGGGACAAGGTACTCTTGGAGACCCCAGACCCCTTCCGAAGGCCCTGGAAGGAGACAAACAGAGCCCTACACTTCCTCCCTGCCTGAGTCCTATCAATGTAGGTGAGGACGGCTCGTCGAACATCCAGAGTATGAAACTTAACTTCAGCAGGGGTAACTGGGTCAGGATAAAAAGAGGGAAGGACAATCTCCTGACTACGGAGAAACCAAGAAACTACCTTCGGGAGGTAAGAGGGATCAGGCTTCAGCACTAACCTATCAGGAAGGACAGACAAGAACGGAGGGTCTATGGAGAGAGCCTGAATGTCACTCACCCGTCAAGCAGAAGTAAGGGCAACTAACAAGGCCGTCTTAAGGGAAAGAACCTTCAGAGAGGAAGAGGCTAATGGCTCAAACGGAGCACTAGTAAGCGCCTCCAGAACCAAGTTCAGATCTCACGGAGGCACACTGCCAATGTGAACCGGGGTACAGCGTTCACAAGCAGAAATAAACCGAGCAATCCACCTATCTCCAGCAACATTAGCCCCATATAAAGCCCCCAAGGCAGAAACCTGAACTTTAAGGGTACTAACAGACAACCCCAAGTCCCGCCCCCGTTGAAGAAACTCCAATATAGCCCGGGTAGGGACCACCTCAGAAAGGGGAACCGTGTGAAAAGACAAAAATTTTCGCCACACCCTACAGTAGATGTTAGTAGTGGAAGGCTTCCTACTCAGAAGAAGGGTAGAAACCAGACCGTCCGAAAACCCCCTGGATCTTAATAACTGCCCCTCAAATTCCACGCCGTCAAGTGGAGACCGTGCACTTGAGGATGACGGAGTGGACCCTGAGACAGCAGAGATGGGGTCGATGGCAGGATCCAAGGATCCGACAGGGACATGGCTTGGAGCCACGAAAACCACGGTCTCCTCAGCCAGAAAGGAGCAATGAGAATGACCCTCGCTCCTTCCTCCCTGATTTTCCTGATGACCAATGGAAGAATAGACATCGGAGAAAGGCATAGGCGAGAGTGAACAACCAAGGGACCTGGAGAGCGTCCCACCACATCCGGACGGTCCCTGACATGGAGGGAGGCAAACCGCTCGACCTGACGATTCGCCCGGGTAGCGAACAGATCGATGTCCGGGAGACCCCAGAGGCGAACAATCTGCCGGAACACCCGTCTGCTCAATGTCCATTCGCCCTGGCGCAGAGCATGCCGACTTAGAAAATCGGCTGTGGAGTTGTCTGTTCCTTTGATATGAAGGGCTATGAGGGACCGGAGACGATCTTCGGCCAGATGGAGGATTCGAGATGCAATAGACATTAGAGGCTGCGATCGCGTACCGCCTTGATGATTGATATATGCGACACAGGTCATATTGTCCGTTATGATCTTGACGTGCCGGGAAGAAAGTGAAGTAATGCCTGAAGAATCGCCTTAAGTTCCCATTAGAAGAACCAGCTGTTCCTGGACTGACCACGGACCTTGGGCCCAGAGCGACCCCAGATGAGCACCCCACCCGTCTGGACTAGCATCAGTGACAACTATTCTAGAAGGGGAAACCACGCAGGGAACCCCCCTAGCTAGGTTACCCGGAGACAAACACCATGAGAGGGAAGCGATTACCTCCGAAGACATGGAAAGGAAGCAGTCAAGGGACCCCTGCAACTCCTCCTCAGCACAGAGAATCTCCTGCTGAAGACATCTGGTGTGGCACTGAGCCCATAGCACAGCCGGGATACAAGAGGTCAAGGACCCCAACAAAGACATAGCAGACCGCAAGGACATCCAAGGATGGCTAACCGCCAACCCAACCTTGGTGAGTATCACCTGCTTCTTGGCCTCCGGTAAAAAGCACAGCTGACTCACAGAATCAAGCTGCATACCCAAGAAGGATTGACAAGTCAGAGGAACCATCCTAGACTTATCCCAGTTGATCAACCAGCCTAAGGACTGCAAAAAAGAAATGGGCCGCGACAGGCGATCTCTGCACTGAGAAGCTGAATTGCCCACAATCAAAAAATCATCAAGATACGGCACAATAAGAATATCCTGATGACGCAAAAAACGCATCACCTCTGACATCACTTTGGTGAATATACGAGGAGCCATGGCGAGGCCAAACGGCATTGCTGCAAACTGAAAATGCCGGAGCCGACCCTCGACTGTGATGGCCACCCTGAGGAACTTCTGAAGGTCCGGATGAATCGGCAGATGGTAATACGGGTCTTTTAAATCCAGGACCGCCATACAACACCTAGGAAACAAGACCTTAATGGCAGATTGAATTGATTCCATCTTGAAACTACAGGACCGCAAAAAAGAGTTCAAGCGCCGCAAGTTAATAATAGTCCGGAAAGACCCATCAGGTTTAGAGACCAGGAATAAGGGGGAGTAAACCCCTCTTCCTTCCTGGCCCCCAGGGACCTCCAACAAGACTCGCTTCTCTAACAAACTTCGAACCTCCAACTCCAGTGCCTGCTGCTGCAATGGAGACGGAGGGGAAGTCTGCACAAAAAAATCTGGAGGAAAAACCTCAAAATCTAACTTCAGACCTGATGACACAATAGACAGGATCCAAAGACTAGAAGAAATAGCTCGCCATCTTGTGGAAAAAAGATGCAACCTTCCACCCACAGGAGGGACAGGACTATCGGAACTTATTATCCCTCCTAGAGGAGAAACCAAAGAGGGCACCTTTGGTCTTTGAAGCCTTGGTATCCCATTTGTTGTCCCATCTGTTACGATCTTTATAGGGCTTCTTCTGACCGAACGACCTGCGCCTGAATGCCCTCCTGTAGGACGGAAGAGAAGCATTAGGGAACCCTGACTTCCTTTCTGCTGCCTTGGCCAGGAGCTCATATAAGGGCTTGCCAAACAGGTACTCACTCTGACAGGGCAATGAACACAACCTATTCTTGGCTTGTGCATCCCCTTTCCAGCCCTTAAGCCATAAGGCCCGACGAGCCAAGATAGTAAGACCTGCCGATCAGACCACCAATCTCAGGGAATCCACCGAGGCATCCGCCAAATAAGCAGTACCCCCCCTGATCAGAGGAAGTGAGGAAAGCAACTTGTCCCTTGAAACACCATTCCTGAGTTGATCTTCCAATTGATCAATCCAGACCAACATGGACCGCGCCGTACAAGACTCCCAAGTACGTTTAAGGAGCATATCAGCCTTACAATCTAATGAATCTGAGAGCTGGCCCGAATCATCCACAGGCAGGGACGAATGTTTAGAAGCCGAGGCGACTGCCGCATCCACTTTCGGAACTTTAGACCATGACAACAAATCCTCATCATCAAAGGGATATCGCCTCTTGGAGGATGTAGGGAGTGAACTTCTGTGTTCCTGTGTGTCCCATTCCCACTGAACTACATCCTTCAGTGCAGAACTGACCGGAAAGGAACGGAGCTTTTTCTGAGCAAGTCCCGCAAACATAATATCTTGGGATGACTTGACCTCCTTAGAATCAGAAATCCCCATAGTAGCACGGACCGATTTGACCATATTATCCATACTATCTAATGGGAAACATGATCTGCCCTCATCCTCACATGACGATGCCGAGGAAGAATCAGAAGAATCCGTGCTAATCTGACCGCTCTCAGCCTCAGAAACAACAAAGGACAAATCCGGATGAGACTTTTTCCTCTGTTTTTTAGACTGACTTTGGTGTGAAAAAGACTGTAATTCCTCCCGAATCATGGCCCGGATATCCGAGACAGAGAACTCCTCACATACTGTGGCGTCAATACAAGATTGGCACAGGTGCTTAGGATAAGAATCAGGGAGAAGTTGGTGACACAGAGCACATTGCTGGTGCTTCACCTTCTTAACCTTCTTAACCTAGGAGAGGGACACAGATACGGAGGACAATGTCAGAACAGAGGCACAGCCTGACTTACCCAGAAGTACAGCACACCCCATGTACCGGTCCCGGAGGTGGAGGTCCAGCTGGAGTGGGAGATGCAGTCCTCCTTGCCTTCTCACTCCTGTCCGTGGATCCCTCATCCCTGGAGCGACCACCGGACTTTCCCTTGCTGCCGTGCACCTTTTCAGTCAGAGGGCGTCCCTCTGAAGCCCCTGGAGAGGACATGACTGTAGGCCCCAGGCGTCCGCACGCCTGGTTATTCATATCCTGCCCTAGACCACCTCACCCGGAAGCGGAAATGACGTCACCTCCGGGGTCAGAGCGCAGAGAGGCACTGCACATGCGCGCCCGCCCATCCGGAAGCGCTGGGGCGGGCACCGCCACACTCCCCCACACTCAGACCCGCCGGAGGTGACTGCGGGACCGGCGGCGCCTCCCCAGCACCCACCCGACCACCACGCCCCAGCGTGCCTCATAGGAGCCACAAAAAAGCGCCGATGACAGGCGGGCACCGCACCGGCACCCCGCACCACAGCGCCCCCGACTGTCCAAGGGGGAGTCCAGTGTCCCCAAAGGAGACACCCCCGACGCCTCCTCACAGAGCCCCCTGCGCTCCCCATGCGGCAGGACGGACCACCCCAGTAGCTACCAGCATGGCGACGGCCAGACGAAGGGAGAGCCTGAGACAGGACTTCCCATCGCTGCATCTGCAGACCCAGGCCCTCCCCTTCACACGGATACCGCACAGAGGCTGATTGTACCCAGGTAAGCAGAAACCCTGCTAACTGTAGGTTCCCCTCAGGGACAGGAAACCAACTGAGGAGGCGAGGGGGACCGCCCCTTTTTATCTGTAGGTTTCCTGTCCCTGGGGGTGGATCCCCTCTCTCTGTGGGTGCTGTCGTGGCGATGGGAAAAAAGAAGCATTAATCCCCATGATCATGGTGCCAGCATTCTGGATGCAGCATGTTTTCTCTGTTACACACTAGTGTCCTGTTCAGTAGAATACAGTGTCTATGCCCACGATCAGGGTGCCAGCGTTCTGGATGCAGCGTGTTTTCTCTTGTGAGACACTAGTGTCATGTGCAGAAGAATGCAGCATCCATGCCCACGATCGGGGTTACAGCGTTCTGGATGCAGCATGTTTTCTCTTGTCAGACACTAGTGTTTGTTCAGTAGAATACAGTGTCTATGCCAACGATCAGGGTGCTAGCATTCTGGGTGCAGTGTGTTTTCTCTTGCTGAGACTCTAGTGTCCTGTGCAGGAGAAAGCAGCGTCCAAGTCCACAATCAAGGTGCCAGTGTTCTGGACGCAGCATGTTTTCTTTCTTAGACAATACTGTCATGTGCAGGAAAGTGCAATGTCCATGCTCACAATCAGGGTGCCAGTGTTCTGGGTGAAGCATATTTTCTCTTGTGAGACACTGGTGTCCTGTTCAGGAGTACGCAGTGTCCATCCCCACGAGCAGGGTGCCAGCATTCTGGATGTAGCATGTTTTCTCTTGTGAGACACTAGTGTCCTGTTCAGGAAAATACAGTATCTATGTCCATGATCAGGTTGCCAGCGTTCTGGGTGCAGTGTGTTTTCTCTTGCTGAGACTCTAGTGTCCTGTGCAGGAGAAAGCAGCGTCCAAGCCCACAATCAGGGTGCCAGTGTTCTGGACGCAGCATGTTTTCTTTCTTAGGCGGCCGTCACACGCTTCAATTTCCTGCACGATATCGCTTAAGCGATCTGCTTTTTGATCGCTTAAGCGATATCGTTTGTGCGTCGCTGCGTGTAATCAAGAGATTTTACACTGTAAAATCGCTTGATTGTTAGATCGCAGATTTGTGAGCAGGAGCTCATATCAAGCGATAAACGCTTGATAAATCTGCTTCATCGTGGTGTGTGACACCGCGATGAACGATCTCCCAGCGGCAGAGCCTATGCTGGGAGATGGTATCTATGGTAAACGTCGGGTTACTAAGCGCCGCGCGGCGCCTAGTAACCCGATGTGTACCATAGTTACCAGGGATCTCGCTGCTCCACATCGCTGGTGAGTCTGTCTGTGTGACAGCTCACCAGCGATGTGAACGATATTGTTAGCGATCGCGCGTTCATGTGATCGCTAACAATATCAATCACTAAATTGAAGCGTGTGATGGCCGCCTTAGACAATATTGTCATGTGCAGTAAAGTGCAGTGTCCATGCTCACAATCAGGGTGCCAGTGTTCTGGGTGAAGCATATTTTCTCTTGTGAGAAACTGGTGTCCTGTTCAGGAGTACGCATTGTCCATCCCCACGAGCAGGGTGCCAGCATTCTGGATGCAATATGTTTTCTCTTGTGAGACACTAGTGTCCTGTTCAGGAGAATACAGTGTCTATAGCCATGATCAGGATGCCAGCGTTCTGGGTGCAGTATGTTTTCTCTTGCTGAGACTCTAGTATCCTGTGCAGGATAAAGAAGTGTCCATCCCCACGATCATGGTGCCAGCATTCTGGATGCAGCATGTTTTCTCTGTTACACACTAGTGTCATGTGCAGGAAAATGCAGTGTCCTGTTCAGGAGAATGTAGTGTCCATACCCACGATCAGGGTGTGAGCGTGTTTTCTCTTGTGAGACATTAGTGTTCTGTTCAGGAGAATGCGCAGCGTCCATGACCACAATCAAGTTGCCAGCATTCTGGACACAGCGTCTTTTCTTTTCTGAGATTCTATTGTCCTGTTCAGGAGAATGCACTGTCAGGATTCTGGGTTGTGCTTATTTTCGCTGTATTCTGCAGCTCTCCAGCTATGGTTCTGTTAGCTGCACAACATCAGTTTACGCTGTGGAGAAAAGAAGCACAGTGGGCAGGAAGATGCTGAATTTGGTTTCTTGTTCATCCAGTTTTTTTATTCGGGGCTGAAATTGGTTTCTTATTTGACTATTATTTTTTTCTGTTTTTTACATTTATTTTCAACAAAAATAAAACATCCCAAGTATATAATATCATGCAGTCATGTGCCCTGTTGTGAATACACTTAAAAACAGCTACAAAAATTATAAAAGTGGCACAAAAATGGACATCAAAGTGGGCAAAGAGGTATTTTATTGAAGGGGTTAAATGGCTTTGGGACACTGATCTCCCACTACAATTACATACCTAGTGATGCCCCACATCAAATTCATGTCACTCTAGCCTGGCCCAAATGGGTTCTGGGCATCAAAACTGGCATCAAAGTGGGCAGAAAAAATCTTACCATCAGTAACCAGATACAAAACCAACACTAAGATATTTTCTGATGCTGCCTTTTATTAGTAACTTTTGATCTAAGTGGGCAGAAACCCAATTTTCACAGATTTGAATATGTAACAGGTATATTTAAGGGGTTAAATGGTTTTGGGTCACTGAACTCCCACTACAATTACATACCTAGTGATGCCCCACATCAAATTCATGTCACTCCAGTCTGGCCCAAAGGGATTCTGGGCATCAAAACTGGCATCAAATTGGGCAGAAACCCAATTTTCACAGATTTGAATATGTAAAGGCTGTGTTACACGTAAAGGTACCTTTACACGCCGCTACAGAAGGTTAGGAACAATCGGGTGCTTCACGTGCACGAGCACGCACCAACGGTTGCAAACGGTACCCAATACCGCCTTTTCACGCCGCTACAAGGTGCTCTACAGAAGGTTTAATCTATCCCTGGAGGCACCGCCGGGTGCTCAAGTTACCCTCTGTAGAGCACCGTCCCTCATTTACACGAAGGTAATATGGGAGGACCTGGGGCAGCAGGGACAACACATAGGCGTGCCAGAGTTGTGGATTACGAGACGCTCGTACGATGATTGGACAATGCAAAAGTATCATGATTGGCCAGCCAGCGCAGGAAGGCTGGCTAATACATGACGCTATAGCAAATGTGTAGTGTGACTGGTCAGCTCCTTAAATATGCCGCCCTATGCAGCGACAACCAATCGTAACGCAGGAGCTTCCACCAATGATCGCTGAAGGGGGGCGTTTTCCCGGAGGCTGTGTCACGCCCCAGGGAGTTCACTAGGTGGCGAAGAAACCTTACCGTACCGTATTTAGAAGCCTCTACTATCGGGTTGAAATCAACCTGTTTTAGAGCACTGCTCTGAAACAGGTGCCGAAAGTGACTGCTGATTTGACGGTGCAAGATACATTTGTCTCCGTAACCCGGTTGTTTTCTACCTTCTGTAGCGGCGTGTAAAGGTACCATTACACATATCGTTGCAATGCCACAGGGTTTGAGACGTTGCAGCGACCTCGCACCAATGCCGCTGTGTGTGACATGCTGCAGTGACCAGCGATGAGATCGCTGATTGCTGTGGAATGGCAAGGATCATTTTTCAGTCGCTGGTCTCCCGCTGTTACGCCTGCATCGGTGTGTGTGACAAGGGCAACGACCAGCAATCCCCTGTCTGCGCCCGAGACCCTGACCGATCTGCCTGTCTGGCATCTCACCAGCGATCACATAGCGATGTTCCAGCGATCCTGATCATTGGTCGGAACGCTGGAATATCGCTATGTGTAACGTGAGCTTAACAGGTTATCTTGATAGTGCAGTGCCATAACTATAAACTTCGGGGCCCTGGGCCAAAACTTCATAATGGGGCCCCTCAACATTTCAATTACTAGAGGTAATATTCCACCCCCTCCACACGAAGCTGGCACATCACCCCTATCCATGTATATAGTATATGGAGGTTTATGGGGGTGCAGTATACTATATGGAGCTCTATGATGGTGCATTATAATGGGTGACTATGGATGATGCACTATAATATACGGAGCCAATTATAATGGCTTCCACATAGTATAATACTGGGAGGGCTCTGTGGGGGGCATGATAATACTTGAAGGACTATGAAGCGTTTATACTTTATGGAGGGTGATTTAAAGAGGCACTGTAACGGTGTAACCAGTGTCACTTAGTGGGCTGCTCAGTGTAGTTTTCATAAAATCACTGTTCAATCAGTTTGAGATTAACATTGTAGAACTAATCAAATAGTCCAGCACATTCATTTACTGCTAAATATGAAGCAGGGAAAACAGTAAGGCTGCCTTCACACTTGCAGATGCTCCGCAGCGTTCTGCGGAGGAGATCTGCAAGCCTCTGCATGCAGACAGCAGCCCTATCCTTTATAATGGGCCGCACGGTGTCTGCAGATGCTTGCAGACTGCTGTGCGCTCCCATTGCTCGCCATGAGTGATCTGTGCGCATGGGCACAGATCACACACTTTTGTCCGCACCGGGAACGTGACAGGTCGGGCAATGGGAGCGCACGGCGGTCTGCAAGCATCTGCAGACACCGTGCGGCCTATTATAAAGGATAGGGCTGCTGTCTGCATGCAGAGGCTTGCAGATGTCCTCTGCAGAACGCTGCGGAGGCATCTGCAAATGTGAACCCAGCCTAAGACAGTCGTCTTATACGCCGGAAAATACGGTAATACTAAATACTATCTACCTACACATGAACTACAACTACTATATGCGACAAAGACTGCACTGATGATCCGACACTGGCCACTGACCGATGAGCAATGGCCAATGAGCAGTTTAGCAGTTGGGGTAAAGAAGACCTCAGTGTCAGTGCACGTTGTGTCGTGGCCGCTGCCTGAACTATTGGCTGAGTTACCGCCTGGCGCGACACCACAAGATCAGCTAGCAGTCTACTGTCTGCCATAGAGCTCCTGTTACTAAGCGAAATAGCATTTCCCCGTTTAAAGTATAATCGAACAAAAAACATTTACACTTGCACTTTCATGGATCTTGTCATTATTTTTTATTAACTTTAAACTTGAATAATATAGGAGCTGGGTATTTTATGAGAAATTAAAGTATTAAAATACAATATTTTACCATCAGTTTGGGGCCCCTTGGGTGGTTGGGCCCAGGGCAGTGCCCCAGCTGCCCCGGTTGTAGTTACGGCCCTGCTTGACAGGGAAAGTGCTGGATTAAATAAGTGTGTTCTTGCTGGACTTCTATAGAAGATTTTTCCTATTCATAAGTATTCATGAAACCTGCAGCAAAATCTCTAGAATAATTAACATATTGAAATGTATTTTCTGCACCCAATGTGAAAGGAGCAAATGCTGAACGTGTCACAAAACATGGCGACCCTCCCTCCCTCACCGCGGGGCACTCTGGACAGATCTGATCTTCACAATAACCCCCATTTGGGCCTGGCTGGAGGGACATGAATTAGCTATGGGGCATCACTAGGTACGTAACTGGCCCAAAGCCATTTAACCCCTTCAATAACACTCCTCAGTGCCCACTTTGATGCCCGTTTTTGTGCCAGTTTTATATTTTTTGGTGTATTCATAACAGGGCACATGCCTGCATGATATTATATACTTGGGATGGTTTATTAACTAATAGCCGAATAAGAAGCCGAGTTCAGCCTGGTTTGGGCAGGAGATTGCCATCATCCATACACTGTGCTGGGGATGTGACCGTACGTACTGCAGTGAGAGGAAGCTCCGCCTACGAAGGTCACATGACCACTTCACAGGTCCTTCAGTCACTGGAGAGTCTGCCCATCCTATGTGCCTGATCATGTGATTGTGACATCATGCCAGGTTCTGCAGTCACCATTTATCAGCTACATATGAAGTTCAGGTCATAGGGATTGTAGTCACTGGTGTGTGTTGTGTTGTGTGTATGGAGGAAGCTCACAATAACCACCAGGAGGACATACTAACTCCAAGCAGATGTCCTTGGTTGGATTTGAACCCAATGCTGTAACACTGCAGTGCTAACCACTGAGCCACTATGTTGGCTATCCTCAGCCAACATGTGTTTACCCACAGGTAACCTGCTGATCGGTGAGTAGCCCACCACTGAGACCCGCATTGATTAACAGATTGGGGACATTTGATTGTCAGACACCTGACTGCTGCTCCATTCATTCTCTATGGGGCTGATGGAATAGCATAGAGCGGCCTCATTCACACAGGGATAAAGTGTCCCTTTCTGCTGAGTGGTCACACCCCACCGTTTCACAACTTGTCACCCTCCTGTAGGTAAGTGGTAACTTGTTTTCACTGGACAACCCCTTGAAGGTAAAATCACCACATTCCAATATGGTGGAAACCTTGGTCACATCTGTAGATGAACCCTCTAATTTTACACACCACCCTCCCCCCCTGAGACCTATTTAGAGGCCTCAGGTGGCCCTCGCTGGGATGCCAGCTCCCTATGTTCTGAGAAGGGTTCCGGATCGGTTAGGCTGTGTGCTCACGGTCTGGAGGAGCTGCGTGTTGGACGTAGCTCCTCTGGAGCTGAGGGTGGCCGCAGGGAGACCGCAGCCGCCCTGTACTCACCGTGTACGGCGGGTGCAGGGCGGCTTGTCCCTTCAGTCACCCGATGGGAGCCACTTCCGACTCCGCAGCATGAAATGAACATGCGGAGGAGGAGCGGACTCCCGGCAACCCGCACCGCAGCTCCAAAAACGCTGCAGTCAGGTTAAGCATTGTGAGGATTGGATTTCTTGTAATCCCATCCTCTATACTTATACTGTACTACACAGCGTTTTGGACACAGCGGCAAGTCGCTGCGTATACTGATCGTGAGTATGCATCCTTTGGAATAACCCATCACTACTTAACACTACATCCTGTAAATATACGATTAGTAGTCTCCAAACCAGAAATCTGCACTACGTACGGTAGGAAACATAAATATATTGACCAAATCACACTAAAGATGATGGAACTAGTCATTCTCACACTGCCCTCAAGTAACTGCTATAGGGCTATATGTCCTAGTTATGGGTTTATTGTTGTTTACCAAAATATTCTAAGAAACACAAAAAATGTACTTTATATAAGAAAAGTGCTGCTGAATATGTTGGCTGTAAATAAGGATTCATTTATTATATTAAGAACATTATTAACCCCTTAAGGACCGAGTCACTTTGCACCCTAATGACCAGGCCATTTTTGGCAATTCTGACCACTCTCCCTTTATGAGGTAATATCTCTGGAACGCTTCAACCGATCCTAGCGATTCTGAGATTGTTTTTTCGTGACATATTGGGCTTCATCTTAGTATTAAATTTAGGTCGATAATTTTAGCGTTTATTTGTGAAAAAATCAAAAATTTGGCAAAAATTTTGAAAATTTAGCAATTTTCATATTTTTAATTTTTATTCTGCTAAACCAGAGAGTTGTGTGCCACAAAATAGTTAATAAATCACATTTCCCACATGTCTACTTCACATCAGCACAATTTTGGAAGAAAAATGAAAAATTGGTAGGACGTTATAAGGGTTCAAAGTTCATCAGCAATTTCTCATTTTTCCAGCAAAATTTACAAAACCATTTTTTTAGTGACCACATCACATTTGAAGTCTCTTTGAGGGGTGTACATGACGGAAAACACCCAAAAGTGACACCATTCCAAAAACTGCACCCCTCAAGCTACTCAAAACTACATTTAAGAAGATTATTAACCCTTCAGGTGCTTCACAGGAACTAAAATAAAGTTGAAGGAAAAAATGGACATTTTCATTTTTGTAACAAAAATGTTCTTTTAGCCTCAATTTTTTTCATTTTCACATGGGCAACAGGATAAAATGCATCCTAAAATTAGTTGGGCAATTTCTCCTGAGTACACCGATACCTCATATGTGGTCATAAACCATTGTTTGGGCGCACGGCAGGGCTCAGAAGGGAAGGAGCGCAATTTGAATTTTAGAACTAATTTTCCGTTCAAAAAGTGAAATGGCGCTCCTTCACCTCTGAGCCCTGCCGTGCGCCCAAACAGTGGTTTATGACCACATATGAGGTATCGGTGTACTCAGGAGAAATTGCCCAACAAATTTTGGGATGTATTTTATCACTTTGCCCATGTGAAACTGAAAAAATGTAGGCAAAAATAAATTTTTAGTGAAAAAAAAGTGCTTTTTCATTTTTATGGATAAATTTGTGAAGCGTCTGAGGGTTCAAACTGCTCACTATGCATCTAGATACTTTCCTTAGGGGGTCTAGTTTCAAAATGGGGTCATTTGTGGGGGAGCTCCAATGTGGAGACACACCGGGACCCTCCATACGCGACATGGTGTCCGCTAACAATTTGAATGGAAAATGAGCTCAATTTGTTAGCGGACACCATGTCGTGTTTGTAGGGTCCCTGTGTATCTCCACATTGGAGCTCCCCCACAAGTGACCCCATTATGGAAACTAGACCCCCTAAGGAACGTATCTAGATGCATAGTGAGCACTTTGAACCCCCAGATGCTTCACAAATTCATCCATAAAAATGAAAAAGCACTTTTTTTTCCACAAAAAGTTTCTTTTTTCATTTTTACGGATCAATTTGTGAAGCACCTGGGGGTTCAAAGTGCTCACTATGCATCTAGATACGTTCCTTTGGGGGTCTAGTTTCCAAAATGGGGTGACTTGTGGGGGAGGTCCAATGTGGAGACACACAGGGACCCTCCAAACGCAACATGGTGTCCGCTAACAAATTGAGCTCATTTTCCATTCAAATTGTTAGCGGACACCATGTTGCGTTTGGAGGGTCCCTGTGTGTGTCCACATTGGAGCTCCCCCACAAGTCACCCCATTTTGGAAACTAGACCCCTAAAGGAACGTATCTAGATGCATAGTGAGCACTTTGAACCCCCAGGTGCTTCACAAATTGATCCGTAAAAATGAAAAAAGAAACTTTTTGTGGAAAAAAAAGTGCTTTTTCATTTTTATGGATGAATTTGTGAAGCATCTGGGGGTTCAAAGTGCTCACTATGCATCTAGATACATTCCTTGGGGGGTCTAGTTTCCAAAATGGGGTCACTTGGGGGGGATCTCCAATGTGGAGACACGCAGGGGCTCTCCATACGCAACATGGTGTCCATTAACAATTGGAATTGTTAAAGGACACCTTGTAGGATATAAAGAGCCCCTATGTGCCTAAACATTGGAGCTCCCCCACAAGTGACCCCATTTTGGAAACTAGACCCCCCAAGGATTATATCTAGATGACTTTGAACCCCCAGGTGCTTCACAAATTGATCCGTAAAAATGAAAAAAGAAACTTTTTTGTGGAAAAAAAGTGCTTTTTCATTTTTATGGATGAATTTGTGAAGCATCTGGGGGTTCAAAGTGCTCACTATGCATCTAGATATGTTCCTTCGGGGGTCTAGTTTCCAAAATGGGGTCACTTGTGGGGGAGCTCCAATGTTCAGGCACACAGGGAGGGTCTCTCCATACCCGACATGGTTTCCGCTAACAATTGGAGCTAATTTTCTATTGAAATTGTTAGTGGACACCATGTCGCATATGGAGAACCCGTGTGCCACCAGCACAAGGGCAACTGGTAGAGTTGGGGTACAGCACCAGAAAATGCCGCCTCTAATGAATGCGCTATTTTCTTAGGTGGCTGTGGGTTGAAATTTGCAGCGCGGCGGACCCACAACACTTGGGTCTCTCCACGCTGAGGATTCCAGTCAGCCAGCTACCAAGTTGTACATTGCTGGCTACAAAAAATACAGCGAAGCCCATTTTTTTTTATTTCTAGAACTAATTCTAGAAAAAAAAAATGACGTAGGGCTCCGCCATATTTTTGGTCCAGCCAGGTACAACTTGGCAGCTACAGACTGCCAGCAACCCCCAGCTGCCTCGTTGTACCTGGCTGCAACCAAAAATACAGCAAAGCACATTTTTTTTTATTTCTAGAACTAATTCTAGAAGAAAAAAAATGGCGTAGGGCTCCGCCATATTTTTGGTCCAGCCAGGTACAACTTGACAACTACAGACTGCCAGCAACCCCCAGCTGCCTTGTTGTACCTGGCTGCAACCAAAAATACAGCGAAGCCCATTTTTTTTATTTCTAGAACTAATTCTAGAAAAAAAAATGACGTAGGGCTCCGCCATATTTTTGGCCCAGCCAGGTACAACTAGGCAGCTGGGGGCTGGAATCCTCAGCATAGAGAGGCCCAAGCGTTCTGGGCCCCCCATGCTGCGAATTGCAGCCCGCAGCCGCCCCAGAAAATGGCGCATTCATTGAAGCGCCATTTTCTGGCGCTGTACCCATGCTCTTCCAGTTGCCCTGGTGCCGGTGGCAAACTGGGTAATAAAGGGGTTAATGCCAGCTTTTTATTGGCAGCTGGCACTAAGCCCGAGATTCATAATATAGGGCCAATGTTAGACCCGCCATTAGGAATCTCTGGTAAATAGTCAGAAAATACACACATAGAAAAATCTTTTTATTTGAAAAAAAAACACAAACAAAATTCAGACTCCATCTTTATTATAAAGATCCGACGTAGTCCACAACGAAGGTCCCACGACGCTCGATCGCCTCCGACGTAGTCCACAACGAAGGTCCCACGACGCTCGATCGCCTCCGACGTAGTCCACAACGAAGGTCCCACAATCGCCATGTAGGAGGATCGGACTGCAAAGTAGCGATCTGACAGGCCGGGTGCAGTGATCCGGAGCTGTGAGATCGCTTTCCCCTGAGGAAGCCAGTGTGGCGTAACGCGTGGGGCTCATTCCATCACCTGTCTTGTGCTGCACATGGTCCGTTCCAGTCAAGGATGACCCTGGAATCCCTCAACTCTATAGATCTTCTTAACCAAAGCTGGGGATAATACTTCCATCAGGTCATAGTACTGGATTCATATTGCTACATCTATTTATGCACTTATACTTGTAAACTCTTGGGCCTCTTGTTGTTGTCTCCAATCTTTGGTCATAACAAACTATCTATATTGTCAGGTTGACATATTCATGCTGTATTCAATATGGTTCTAGGTATAATAGATGCAGTATAGATGTGGCTGAAGCACTTTATTGTATATGTATCTCTTGTGACCATGTTTTGCAGCACAGCCAGTACCCACACACCTCATATATAGTTTTTGTACTATTTTTACTTGTGTTTTAAAAGTGTGTGTCATTGTAAATTGGTGTCTAATAAAGCTTGTTTATTTTTCATATATATATCTTGTGTGGCGGTCCCTTTAGTGTTATCTTGTATACTGTATAATTGAATATTCAGGGTCGTTGGTGCCTTTATAATACACCAAAAAGCCATTTCTTTTTTCTACATACTATTGTTAATTTGGTGGTTGGCACAGATCCGTGTATGATATCGTGGTGCATACAGAGACTAGCTTCTGTTTAGATATTATAAAGATCCGACGTAGTCCACAACGAAGGTCCCACGACGCTCGATCGCCTCCGACGTAGTCCACAACGAAGGTCCCACGACGCTCGATCGCCTCCGACGTAGTCCACAACGAAGGTCCCACAATCGCCATGTAGGAGGATCGGACTGCAAAGTAGCGATCTGACAGGCCGGGTGCAGTGATCCGGAGCTGTGAGATCGCTTTCTGCAGCTCAATCCGCATGCAGATGGATTGGACTGCAGAGCAGCGATCTGGCAGTCCCGGTGAAGCGCTGGGGCTGCGAGATCACTTTCTGCAGCTCAATCCTTATGCAGGAGGATCGGACTGCAGAGCAGCGATCTGGCACCCGGGTGCCGTGCCGGGGCTGCAAGATTGCTTTCTGCAGCTCGATCCCCATGCAAGGGGATTCCCCTGCATGGAGAGCAAGCTGCAGAAAGCGATCTGACAGCTTGGGCGCAGTGGTCTGAAAGCCTGGATCACTGTGCAGTGGATCACTGCACAGTTTGGACCACTGCGCCCAAATTGTCAGATTGCTTTCTGCAGCTCAATCCCCATGCAGGGGGATTCCCCTGCATGGAGAGCAAGCTGCAGAATGTGATCTGACAACTTGGGCACTGTGATCCACTGGATTACTGCGCCCGAGCTGTCAGATCACTTTCTGCAGCTCAATCCACATGCAGGGGGATGGGGGATCAGGGATCCCACTGCAGGGGGATGGGGGATCAGGGATCCCCATGCAGGGGGATGGGGGATCAGGGATCCCCCTGCTGGGTGATGGGGGATCAGGGATCCCCCTGCTGGGTGATGGGGGGATCAGGGATCCCCTTGCAGGGGGATGGGGGATCAGGGATCCCCCTGCATGGGGATGGGGGATCAGGGATCCCCCTGCAGGGGGATGGGGGATCAGGGATCCCCCTGCAGGGGGATCAGGGATCCCCCTGCTGGGTCATGGGGGATCAGGGATCCCCCTGCTGGGTGATGGGGGATCAGGGATCCCCCTGCTGGGTGATCAGGGATCCCCCTGTTGGGGAATGGGGGATCCGGGGGCGGTGACAGTAGGAGGAGGCGAGCGGGAGGCAGCGGCAGCTTTGGCGCTCAGGAGGAGGACCGCGGGCACCTGGAGGACCGCGGGCGCCGGAGGACTGTGGGCACCTGGAAGGGCACAGGCGCCGGAGGACCGCGGGCACCTGGAGGGGCGCAGGCGCCGGAGGTGAGCGGGCACCTGGAGGAGCACATAGGGAGGAGGCAGGAGAGCGGGAACAGGAGGGAGGACAGCAGGGGGAGGAGACCGGGGACCGGAGAGCGGGGACTAGGGAGCGTGGACCAGGCAGAGTAGTGGAGGGACAGTGGGCAGGGGGTTGTGTGCAGGAGCCGGGCACAGCTGACAGCCCGGCTCCTGCAGAGATCATGCAGGGAAGTGCTGACATTCAGCATTTCCCTGCGCGATCGTGATGTGATCGGTCAGTCAGATTGACTGACCGATCACATCGCTCTGAGTGTGGGGACCCCTAAAAAGGGTCCCCACACCTCTTCCCCTAACCCTTGGCTGTCACTGACAGCTGTTAGATTTGAGCTGTCACTGTGTGTTTACAAGCAGTGACAGTTCAAAGCCATGACGAGTATACTCGTCATGATGCGGGAACTGACATCTTTTCATGACGAGTATACTCGTCATTAGTCGTAAAGGGATTAAGCTTCCTATTGTAAAAATAATGAATGAATATTTATATAATTATTATTATTATTATTATTATTATTTATTTATATAGCGCCATTGGTTCCATGGCGCTTTACATAAGCAGTGGGGGTAACAAGGACAGGTACAGTACATATGAGCAGTACATGTGACAATGCTTGCTGATACACGACGGGAGAGGTTCCTGTCCACGAGGGCTCACAGTCTAAGGGGGTGGGGGGGACACAATAGGGGGGGGTAAGCGCCAAGCGGTTGGTGGAGCGGCGCTGGGTCTCATCATGGGTTATAGGCTTGTTGGAATAGATGAGTTTTCAGGTTCTTTTTGAAGCTCTTGAGGGTAGGCGAGTGTCTGACGTGCTGGGGGAGGGAGTTCCAGAGTCTAGGGGAGGCGCGGGAGAAGTCTTGTATGCGGTTGTGGGAGGATGAGATAATGCCAACGTATTCAGTAGCGCCTTAGAGCTCAGACGAAACATGTACAAACAATAAGGGCCGCTTTATACACACCAACTTCTGAATAGATCTCTGGTTGCAGAGAAATCATGGACACATAGTTCCATTTTGTGGCTGTGTACAAATGTGTCCATGATTTCACTGCAACCAGAGATCTGTTCAGAAGTTGGACACAGAAGTTGGTGTGTGTAAAGTGGCCCTTACGGGCATTACCAAGTGGCATTCAACAAGGAGAATGGTCCTGCTTACAGTCTGAGGAAATAGGGGGACAGGTAAAAAGACAATGCTTGTGGGGTGTTCTGTTACAGTAAAGTGACAATTTAAAATTGCATGAATCGGCAAAAATGAAAACCCATAGACTTTTTCAGGGTGTTATTTGAGTGATCCGTTTTCTGCAGTGCACGGCAAAAAACGGATCAAACAGACAGTCTAGATGTAGCCTTAGATTTATCACTTCAGCAAAATCTCTACTCTGTCTTACTTTTGGAGGGATGACAATGCTGAATAAGGACTCAATATATGTGAATAATAGTGAACAACTGCATGAACATAATTTTGTTTCCATTGTTCACTAATATTTATGTGTAAACTAAATCTAATATACTAGATGGCGGCCCGATTCTAAAGAATCGGGTAGTCTAGAATCCATATATAGTTTATTTACTAATAGGGGAGTGCGGTGAAATGAATTGTGTGTATACAGGTGGCTCAGTGGTTAGCACTGTATATGGTGGCTCAGTGGTTAGCACTGTATGGTGTCTCAGTGGGTAGCAGAGTATACGGTGGCTCAGTGGTTAGCACTGTATATGGTGGCTCAGTGGTTAGCACTGTATATGGTGGCTCAGTGGTTAGCACTGTATATGGTGGCTCAGTGGTTAGCACTGTATATGGTGGCTCAGTGGTTAGCACTGTATATGGTGGCTCAGTGGTTAGCACTGTATATGGTGGCTCAGTGGTTAGCGCTGTATATGGTGGCTCAGTGGTTAGCACTGTATATGGTGGCTCAGTGGTTAGCACTGTATATGGTGTCTCAGTGGTTAGCACTGTATATGGTGGCTCAGTGGTTAGCACTGTATACGGTGGCTCAGTGGTTAGCACTGTATACGGTGGCTCAGTGGTTGGCACTGTATATGGTGGCTCAGTGGGTAGCACTGTATGGTGGCTCAGTGGTTAGCACTGTACAGTGGCTCAGTGGTTAGCACTGTATATGGTGGCTCAGTGGTTGGCACTGTATATGGTGGCTCAGTGGTTGGCACTGTATACGGTGGCTCAGTGGTTAGCACAGTATATGGTGGCTCAGTGGTTGGCACTGTATATGGTGGCTCAGTGGTTGGCACTGTATACGGTGGCTCAGTGGTTAGCACAGTATATGGTGGCTCAGTGGTTAGCACTGTATATGGTGGCTCAGTGGTTAGCACTGTATATGGTGGCTCAGTGGTTGGCACTGTATATGGTGTCTCAGTGGTTAGCACTGTATATGGTGGCTCAGTGGTTAGCACAGTATAGTGGCTCAGTGGTTAGCACAGTATGGTGGCTCAGTGGTTATCACTGTATACGGTGGCTCAGTGGTTAGCACTGTATATGGTGGCTCAGTGGTTAGCACTATATGGTGGCTCAGTGGTTAGCACTATATGGTGGCTCAGTGGTTAGCACTGTATATGGTGGCTCAGTGGTTAGCACTGTATACGGTGGCTCAGTGGTTAGCACTGTATATGGTGGTTCAGTGGTTAGCACTGTATATGGTGACTCAGTGGTTAGCATTGTATGGTGGCTCAGTGGTTAGCACTGTATGGTGGCTCAGTGGTTAGCACTGTATGGTGGTTCAGTGGTTAGCACTGTATATGGTGGCTCAGTGGTTAGCACTGTATATGGTGGCTCAGTGGTTAGCACTGTATGGAGGCTCAGTGGTTAGCACTGTGTGGTGGCTCAGTGGTTAGCACTGTATATGGTGGCTCAGTGGTTAGCACTGTATGGTGGCTCAGTGGTTAGCACTGTACGGTGGCTCAGTGGTTAGCACTGTATACGGTGGCTCAGTGGTTAGCACTGTATACGGTGGCTCAGTGGTTAGCACTATATGGTGGCTCAGTGGTTAGCTCTGTATATGGTGGCTCAGTGGTTAGCACTGTATATGGTGGCTCAGTGGTTTGGCACTGTATATGGTGGCTCAGTGGTTAGCACTGTATACGGTGGCTCAGTGGTTAGCATTGTATGATGGCTCAGTGGTTAGCACTGTATATGGTGGCTCAGTGGTTAGCACTGTACGGTGGCTCAGTGGTTAGCACTGTATACGGTGGCTCAGTGGTTAGCACTGTATGGTGGCTCTAGTGGTTAGCACTGTATGGTGTGCTCAGTGGTTAGCACTGTATATGGTGGGTCAGACGGTTAGCACTGTATGGTGGCTGAGTGGTTTAGCTCTGTATGAATAGTGGATCAGTGGTTAGCACTGTATATGATGGCTCAGTGGTTAGCACTGTATGTGGTGGCTCAGTGGTTAGCACTGTATATGGTGGCTCAGTGGTTAGCACTGTATACGGTGGCTCAGTGGTTGGCACTGTATACGGTGGCTCAGTGGATAGCACTGATATACGGTGGCTCAGTGGTTATCACTGTATATGGTGCCTCTGTGTTAGCACTGTATATGGTGGCTCAGTGGTTAGCACTGTATGGTGGCTCAGTGGTTAGCACTGTATGGTGGCTCAGTGCTTAGCACTGTATATGGTGGGTCAGCGGTTGCACTGTATGGTGGCTGAGTGGTTAGCACTGTATATAGTGGATCAGTGGTTAGCACTGTATGGTGGCTCAGTGGTTAGCACTGTATATGGTGGCTCAGTGGTTAGCACTGTATATGGTGGCTCAGTGGTTAGCACTGTATATGGTGGCTCAGTGGTTAGCACTGTATATGGTGGCTCAGTGGTTGTAACTGTATATGGTGGCTCAGTGGTTAGGCACTGTATATGGTGGCTCAGTGGTTAGCACTGTATATGGTGGCTCAGTGGTTAGCACTGTATGGTGGCTCAGTGGTTAGCACTGTATATGGTGGCTCAGTGGTTGGTACTGTATATGGTGGCTCAGTGGTTGGCACTGTATATGGTGGCTCAGTGGTTAGCACTGTATATGGTGGCTCAGTGGTTAGCACTGTATGGAGGCTCAGTGGTTAGCACTGTTGGTGGCTCAGTGGTTAGCACTGTATATGGTGGCTCAGTGGTTAGCACTGTTATGGTGGCTCAGTGGTTAGCACTGTACGGTGGCTCAGTGGTTAGCACTGTATACGGTGGCTCAGTGGTTAGCACGTATACGGTGGCTCAGTGGTTAGCACTATATGGTGGCTCAGTGGTTACACTGTATATGGAGCTCAGTGGTTAGCACTGTATATGGTGGCTCAGTGGTTAGCACTGTATAGGGGGCTCAGTGGTTAGCACTGTAATGGTGGCTCAGTGGTTGCCACTGTATACGGCGGCTCTGTGGTCAGCAGAGTACGGGGCTCTGTGGTCAGCAGAGGACGGCGGCTCTGTGGTCAGGCAGGAAGGAGGCAAGTGGTCAGCGCGGGAAGGAGGCAAGTGGTAAGCGCAGGAAGGAGGCAGAGTGGTGAGCGTAGGACGGCGGCTCTGTGGTCAGCAGAGGACGGCGGCTCTGTGGTCAGCAGAGGACGGCGGCTCTGTGGTCAGCAGAGGACGGGGGCTCTGTGGTCAGCAGAGGACGGGGCTCTGTGGTCAGCAGAGGACGGGGGGCTGTGGTCAGCAGAGGACGGGGGCTCTGTGGTCAGCAGAGGACGGGGGCTCTGTGGTCAGCAGAGGACGGGGGCTCTGTGGTCAGCAGAGGACGGGGGCTCTGTGGCAGCATGAGGACGGGGGCTCTGTGGTCAGCAGAGGACGGGGGCTCTGTGGTCAGCAGAGGACGGGGGCTCTGTGGTCAGCAGAGGACGGGGGCTCTGTGGTCAGCAGAGGACGGGGCTCTGTGGTCCAGCAGAGGACGGCGGCAGAGTGATCAGCGCAGGAAGGAGGCAGAGTGATCAGCGCAGGAAGGAGGCAGAGTGATCAGCGCAGGAAGGAGGCAGAGTGGGTGGAGCGCAGGACAGCGGCTCTGTGGTCAGCAGAGGAGGGCGGGTCTGTGGTCAGCAGAGGACGGGGGCTCTGTGGTCAGCAGAGGACGGGGGCTCTGTGGTCAGCAGAGGACGGGGGCTCGGTGGTCAGCAGAGGACGGCGGCTCTGGTCAGCAGAGGACGGCGGCTCTGTGGTCAGCAGAGGACGGGGGCTCTGTGGTCAGCAGAGGACGGCGGCTCTGTGGTCAGCAGAAGACGGCGGCTCTGTGGTCAGCAGTGGACAGCGGCTCTGTGGTCAGCAGAGGACAGCGGCTCTGTGGTCAGCAAGACGGACGGCGACTGTGGTCAGCAGTGGACGGCGGCTCTGTGGTCAGCAGAGGACGGCGGCTCTGTGGTCAGCAGAGGACGGCGGCTCTGTGGTCAGCAGAAGAGGGCGGCTCTGTGGTCAGCAGAGGACGGCGGCTCTGTGGTCAGCAGAGGACGGCGGCTCTGTGGTCAGCAGAGGACGGCGGCTCTGTGGTCAGCGCAGGAAGGAGGCAGAGTGGTCAGCGCAGGAAGGAGGCAGAGTGGTGAGCGCAGGACGGCGGCTCTGTGGTCAGCAGAGGACGGGGGCTCTGTGGTCAGCAGAGGACGGGGGCTCTGTGGTCAGCAGAGGACGGGGGCTCTGTGGTCAGCAGAGGACGGGGGCTCTGTGGTCAGCAGAGGACGGGGGCTCTGTGGTCAGCAGAGGCCGGGGGCTCTGTGGTCAGCAGAGGACGGCGGGTCTGTGGTCAGCAGAGGACGGCGGGTCTGTGGTCAGCAGAGGACGGCGGGTCTGTGGTCAGCAGAGGACGGCGGGACTGTGGTCAGCAGAGGACGGCGGGTCTGTGGTCAGCAGAGGACGGCGAGTCTGTGGTCAGCAGAGGACGGCGGGTCTGTGGTCAGCAGAGGACGGCGGGTCTGTGGTCAGCAGAGGACGGCGGGTCTGTGGTCAGCAGAGGACGGCGGGTCTGTGGTCAGCAGAGGATGGCGGGTCTGTGGTCAGCGAAGGAAGGAGGCTCTGTGGTCGAGTCGTCAGCGCAGGAAGGAGGCTCTGTGGTCAGCAGAGGACGGCAGCTCTGTGGTCAGCGCAGGCTAGGTGGGCGGAGCCATGGCGGGAGTCTCGGGAGGTGGGCGGAGCCAAGGCGGGAGTCTCGGGAGGTGGGCGGAGCCAAGGTGGGAGTATCGCGAAGTGGGCGGAGCCAAGACGGGAGTTATGCGAGGTGGGCGGAGCCAAGGCGGGAGTCCCGCGGGGTGGGCGGAGCCATGGCGGGAGCCCCCGCGATGTGGGCGGAGCCATGGTGGGAGCGGTGCAGCTGCAGCGGGATGGCGGCGGGGTAAGTATACTGGAGTGTGTGAGTGTGTGAGTGTGTATGTGTGATGTGGTTGGGATGGTGTGTGTGTGTTTGGGAGGACTGTAGTGAGAGGCTGTATGTGTGTGTGTTTGATGAGACAGTAGTGAGGGGGGCGAGCGGAACCTTGTAACGCCGGTGCCTGTAGCTGCACGGAAAGTTCCGCGCGGCTACACTGCACTGTGACGTCAGCAGCATGGTCGGAGGCCGTCACGGAAGTAACCCTTCGGGTTCTCCGGAAGTGGCCTTCGGCTTTTATATAATAGATAAATCTGAATGTGTGTGTGTCCAGGATTGGCATCTACACCGTCGCAACTACAGCCACAAAATTTTGCATAGTCACACGTCTGGACCCAGAGAGCGTCATAGGCTATGTTGTGAGGCGAAATTTTAACCCAACGTGTTCCAATTCACCAAACAATTTTGGCCCTGTCTACATAATGGAGAGAAAGTAACAGTTACCAGTTGACAGTTGTGAATGAGAGGGGCTTAATGACAGCACCAAAGACTAACAGCATATACCAGAATATAGTCACTAAGGTGGGGCCTCAACATGGGATATTCACCACACACGGGGACATGTATACACACCACATATACACAAAGAGTAACAGCTAAGGTGGAGTCCCAACATTGGTTACTCACCACGCACCCGAACACAAACACACACACCACAAAGAGACACACACAACACAGAGACACAAACCACACATACACACCCTATAGGGACACATGCACTCACCCCACAGGGACACACACACCACAGGGACATACACACATACACACCCCAGAGGGACACAGAGACACACACACACACACCTCACAGGAACACACAGATCCCATAGGGATGGGCACACACCACAGAGACACCCCTCCCCCCAAAAAGGACACACACCACAGAGACCCCCCCCCCCCCCCAGGGACACACGCACACCACTGGGGCACACACCCCAGGAACACACACCCCACACAGACAGACACAGATGTGCACAACTCGTCTCATACGTCTGGTATCTTTAATTTCCAAAAATAAAAATCTGATTAAAAACAGCCAATGTGCAACACATGTGCCATATATGGAATTAAGGCAGATGTCAGTCACATGAGCTGTCTTTTATGTATATGTGTGAGGTAATATATACTGCCCGGCCGGGGGGAGGGTTTACTGTTGGCTGGAGATTTATCAGCAACCAATCACAGCTCAGCTTCTATTTTCCTACAGGTCATTAATATGACATATTCAAATTCTATTTTGTTATAGCTAACAGCAGCTATTTATTAAGCCGGGTAGTACAGCTAGTTTATATATACAGTGTATATATCAATGTGGGTGTCCTAAAAAATACTCCTAACTAGTGATGGGCGAACCTGCCGATGTTCAATTTTGGGGCCAAACATGACTCGAACTTAAGTTCAAACTCTGATCTTGGATGTTAAAGTTAAGAGATGGTGATGCAGGCTGTAAAAATAAACAAATTAGTGATTAAACATCAGCTTATACTTACCACGTCCATGCGCTTGTATTTCCGGGACCACTCATTAACTTCCCAATTATTCACTGGTGAGGGGCGCAACAGCCAATCACAGACGCTATCACAGAGAGTGGGCATCTGTGATTGGCTGTTGGAGTAACCTGGAAACAGCCCATACAGTCTATTATCTACAGTGCAGGGTAGATGCTAGAATGTATGGGCTGTTTCCAATTTATTCTAACAGCCAATCACAGATGCCCACTCTCTGTGATAGCGTCTGTGATTGGCTGTTACTGAGAACATGAAACATTTATTTGTACACAATTTCTGAGCAAGTAATGTAATAAGATACTTGGATACATGGCTCTATTCCCACAGCACATGTAGTAGGCACATGATCACACTCGCCATCTTCCTGTGATTCCCTCTTTCTGTCCTCCATCCTTGTGCTGTCTCAGGTTTTGAAAGTCCATTCAGGCATGCTGTCTTGAAACAAGTTTTTGAGTGATTGCACTTTCGCAACTTCCATTAAATAACACAATACATGCGCTAGCTTCCCATGCTATGTGTAGCGTTTTTCAAAAGACACAACAGCCAGTATCCCTATATAATCAGATATAACCCCAAACGCCTACATTAACAAAGCCAAAGGCAAATACAGCATTGATGTAATTAGATGGAAGAGAATAGGCCCTATGCTGGGCCACCACCAACCAAGTAAACAAAGGAAATCAGATGTTCTACTGCAGCCCCTCTTATTTTATGGCCTGTGGGCCTAAATGTGTTTTCCTGGTATACTCCCCTGTCCGCTTTGACATTGGGCTTGGTGAGACACAATTGCATACTGAGTGGTTGGGTTGCCGAGTGATATCTGTGAGATACTGCTTAAGGAGCTGACAGTTGAATATGAGTTAGGGGGTGGGATCGAAAAGTTGGTTGTGATGGTGAACCAGAGCTAGCCTGCAGAGGTGGAGGACAGGGATTTTACTGATTACTATGTGGAGAGTAAAGCTGCTGGACAGTGCAGAGAGTGAGAAGAGCGGACAAGAGAGGAACTGTGGATAAGCTGGGACTAAAGGACAGGTCCCCAGGTTGCACAGTACATGCTAAGACACCCCCCCACTTCCTGTGTTTCACCTTGATTCCCCTGTTACTACAGACAGATATGACCTCACAACAGGCAGTGGACAGCAAGTTATAGAGGAGGTGGTCAACTAGTAGCTCACTCATTTTACAGGGATTTTTACAGGTGCAGGAAAACATGTTCTGTAAAGTGATTAACTGTGACAGAAACCCTTTAAGCTTTCATCTACCGTATATAAATCTAAAAGCTGTTTTTTTCCCCTAATATGCCCACAGCATATTAACCCTTACGATGGTGTCTCATTTTCCCATCCTATATCCTAAATTTTGTGACTGAATCACTGAGGATGGACGAGGTCAAGAATAAGCACGCCAACAGGTTATTAAGCTTCACCCTGGAGATCCTCTATCTGTTGACTGGAGAGGTGAGCAATACTGTGAATTAAGTTACATCCCATAGCTTTTATGTTTTCTTTATGATCATTACATAGATATGATTGGAGATAAGAGTGATACTAGGAATGTACAAGTGATATATTGTTAAAGTTCCATACGCAGGATTACATGGTGGTGAGGAAGACAGCTGAAGAGCATTTAAGCAATACCAGCTATCCTTACGTGTCAGAAGGATGCCGCAGATTCCCAATCACATTGCCTACACATCACTCCCTGATAACTAATAGAAATACTGATCAGAAGATCCTCAGACTCGCCAACAAGATCATTGAGCTGCTGACTGGAGAGGTGAGCGCTGCTGGGAATACTGGGACATTATACAGTAACACAAGGGATGATGTGTCTGGATGATGATTGTATCATTGTGTGTCAGGTTCCTCTAAGGTGTCAGGATGTCACTGTCCATTTCTCCATGGAGGAGTGGGAGTATATAGAAGGACACAGAGATCTGTACAAGGACGTCATGATGGAGGATGACAAGACCCTCACATCACTTGGTAGGAAGAGATCTTAAATAAAATTCCTTTTGCACTTTATTAGGGGCTCATCTGTGATCCTGGTAGTTGATATTATTATAGGATTGTGATCAATTTTGGATTTCGGCAGCCTTGTAGAAACCATCACATCATCATGTGTAGTGCATTTACATGATTGAAGTAACTGTGTCTCTAAAAATAAGTAGAACATGGACAAAGTTATGTGGCCTTTCCTAGTCAATTAAGTTGGGACCATTCACTGCGAAAATGTTATATATACACATTTATATATTATATATATATATATATATATATATATATATAAGTCATATGAAAAAGTTTGGGCACCCCTCTTGATCTTACTCTTTACAGCTATTTCAGTGTGATATATGTAATAACTGATGGACACAGTAATATTTCAGGTTTGAAGTGAGGTTTATTGTCCTAACCAAAAAATGTGAAATATGCAGTATTTAAAAATTTGACAGGTGCCAAAGTATGGGCACCCTTCTGATTTTCATGATTTGAATACTCCTAACTACTTTTTACTGACTTACTGAAGCACTAAATTAGTTTGGTAACCTCATTGAGCTTTGTACTTCATAGCCCGGTGTATCCAATCATGAGAAAAGCTATTTCAGGTGTCCACTTGCAAGTTGTTCTCCTAGTTGCATCTTCTCTGAGGAGTGGCATCATGGGCTCCTCAAAACAGCTCTCAAATGATCTGAAAAAAAAGATTGTTCAACATAGTTGTTCAGGGGAAGGATACAAAAAGTTGTCTCAGAGATTTAACCTGTCAGTTTCCACTGTGAGGAACATAGTAAGGAAATGGAAGACCACAGGGACAGTTCTTGTAAAGGCCAGAAGTGGCAGGCCAACAAAAATATCAGAAAGGCAGAGAAGAAGAATGGTGAGAACAGTCAAGAACAATCCACAGACCACCTCCAAAGACCCTTTCAGCATCATCTTGCTGCAGATGGTGTCATTGTGCATCGGTCAACAATACAGCGCACACTGCACAAGGAGAAGCTGTATGGGAGAGTGATGCGAAAGAAGCCATTTCTGCATGCATGCCACAAACAGAGTCGCCTGAGGTATGCAAAAGCACATTTGGACAAGCCAGTTTCATTTTGGAAGAAGGTCCTGTGGACTGATGAAACAAAGATTGAGTTGTTTAGTCATACAACAAGGCATTATGCATGGCGCCACAAAAACACAGCATTCCAAGAAAAACACTTGCTACCCAGTGTCAAATTTGGGGGAGGGTCTATCATGCTTTGGGGCTGTGTGGCCAATGACGGCAACGGGAATCTTGTTAAAGTTGAGGGTCGCATGGATTCCACTCAGTATCAGCAGATTCTTGAGAATAATGTTCAAGAATCAGTGTCAAAGTTGACGTTACGCCGGGGATGGATCTTTCAGCAAGACAATGATCCAAAACACCGCTACAAATCTACTCAGGCATTCATGCAGAGGAACAATTACTATGTTCTGGAATGGCCATCCCAGTCCCCAGACCTGAATATCATTGATCATCTGAGGGATGTTTTGAAGCGGGCTGTCCATGCTCGGCGACCATCAAACTTAACTGAACTGGAATAGTTTTGTAAAGAGGAATGGTCAAAAATACCTTCATCCAGGATCCAGGAACTCATTAACAGCTACAGTAAGTGACTAGAGGCTGTTATTTTTGCAAAAGGTGGATCTACTAAATATTAATGTCACTTTTCTGTTGAGGTGCCCATACTTTTGCACCTGTCAATTTTTTAAATAATGCATATTTCACATTTTCGGTTAGTACAATAAACCTCATTTCAATCCTGAAATATTACTGTGTCCATCAGTTATTACATATATCACACTGAAATAGCTGTTGCAAAAAAACAATTTTAAACAAAAAAAAAAAAAAAGAGTAAGATTAAGGGCCCTTTCACATCAGCGTTTTTTTCAAATCGCGGCAGATGCGGTGAAAAAACCGCATCTGCCGCGATTACCGCATACCGGCTGCACTTGCGGCGCGGTTGCGTTTTTTTTCCATGCAAAGTATAGGCGGACTTGCGGCAGGTGCGGCAAGTGCGGTTTTGCACTTGCGGCAGGTGCGGCCGCGAAAAAAACCGCAGTCAGCCGCGGTTTTTTTCGCGGCCGCACCTGCCGCAAGTGCAAAACCGCACTTGCCGCACCTGCCGCAAGTCCGCCTATACTTTGCATGGAAAAAACCGCAACCGCGCCGCAAGTGCAGCCGGTATGCGGTAATCGCGGCAGATGCGTTTTTTTCACCGCATCTGCCGCGATTTAAAAAAAAAACGCTGATGTGAAAGGGCCCTTAGAGGGGTGCCCAAACCTTTTCATATGACTGTATATACGGTATATATAATCTATAAACTGAATGTGTTTGTGTATGTATGTGTGTGTGTGTGTATATGTATATCCGAGATTGGCGTCTACACCGTCGCAACTACAGCCACAAAATTTTGCACAGTCACACGTCTGGACCCCGGGAGCGTCATAGGCTATGTTGTGAGGCGAAATTTTAACCCCGCGCATTCCAATTCACCAAACAATTTTGGCCCTATCTACATAATGGGGAAAAAGTGACAGTTACCAGTTGACAGTTGTGAATGAGAGGGGCTTAATGATAGCGCCAAAGACTAACAGCACATACCAGCATATAGTCACTAAGGTGGGGCCCCAACATGAGATATTCACCACGCAAGGGGACATGTATACACACCACACGCACACAAAGAGTAACAGCAAGTGTATAGTCGCTAAGGTGCAGCCCCAACATTGGATACTCACCACGCACCCAAACACACACACACACCACAAAGAGACACACACACAACACAGAGACACACACCCCCAAGGGGACACACACACACCCTATAGCGACACATGCACTCACCCCACAGGGACACACACAACACAAAGAGAGACACACAACACAGACACACACACCACACAGACCCCCCCACACAGGGACACACACACACAGCCACTCTATAGGGACACATGCACTCACCCCACAGGGACACACACACAGCACAAAGAGACACCCACAACACACACACCTACAGGGACACACACACATACACACCTTATAGGGACACATGCACTCACCCCACAGGGACACACACACAGCACAAAGAGACACACACAACAGACACACAACACACAGACCCCCCTTCCCCACAGGGACAAACACACATACACACCCTATAGGGACACATGCACTCACCCCACAGGGACACACACATACACACACCCCAGGGACACACACACCACACAGACAGACACAGATGTGCACAAATCACCTCACACAACTCGCCTCATACGTGTGCTATCTTCAATTTCCAAACATAAACATCTGATTAAAAACAGCCAATGTGCAACACATGTGCCATATAGGGAATTAAGGCAGATGTCAGTCACATGAGCTGTCTATTATGTGTATGTGTGAGGTAACATATACTGCCTGGCCAGGGGGTGGGTTTACTGTTGGCTGGAGATTTATTAGGCTGCCTATAGCAATAAATCCCAGCTCAGCTTCTACTTTCTTACAGGTCATTAATATGACATATTCAAATTCTATTTTGTTAAAGCTAACATCAGTTATTTATTAACCCGGGCGTAGCCGGGTTACACTCATGGGAAGTGGGCATAGGGTAGTGGACCCACTGTACCACAGAGGAAAGGAAACTGTGGCAGCAAATCCCCAGGGCACAGATGGACTGATTCAGGCATATTCTCTGGTGTGGCGGACACAGGCTCTGGTATCAGATGGTGCCACAGGGATGCACATGGGCACAGTCTTTGATGTAGTCAGGTGAAACCAGACTGGCTCTAGAAGGCATGATGGCAGAAGCAGGTGGGAACTGACGTCACAGCAGGATAGAAAGGTATGTGAAGGCAGGACACAGGGACAGGAAGCAGGCAATGTCTCAGGAGAAAATGCAGGTTAAGGCAGGTACAAGGACAGAAGATGCAGACAGGATCTGACACCTAGCTGGCAATACAGGCCACTATCTAACTAATGGTATTGATCAGGAACTTCACCTAATTAGAGATCCCTTATATACACAGTGCATAGGCTGAGGGTTACTTCCAAGTAAACATGCATTAGTCCTTTAAGAGCAGGGTAGGAGCATGGGCATGCACCCTAAGCTCATCCCATGAAACCTGGGCGGTGTGCACCAAGCTCCAGAAACGAAAGGCAGTGGAGGAGCACATGGGCGGCCGTGAAGGGATGGCGGAGCACAGCTTGGCTGCGCCGAAGAGTAAGTCGGACATTGGCATAACACATACTCTGATAATACATAATAATAAAGTCTATTTTCTAGGTACCTCTCATGCTGATTACGCTCTGGCATCACAGGTAGCATCATGGGCACAGATATTGACTCTCTTTAAGTCCAGCACTGTCACTCGACCACTGCTGATTTTTATTTATTGACATTGACTTGACTATAGTGGATGACACCACTGCAGCCAATCACTGAGCTCTGTTCTTTGTGCTGATTACATCGTCAAAGCTCTGTTTCTATGTGGTCCAGGTGGGTGTAATAAAAGTCAAACAAACACAAAATAGATACTCACCTTATGGAGCGCTGCCTTTCCTCTGCAGCACTGCCTGTGTCTTCCCAGCCCCACAGCTCAGACATCTTGTGTCCACTGCAGCCAATGAGATGTCTGAGCTGGAAGACAATACGTGGAGGCTAGCAGGCTACACAGGCAGTGTGGTGCAGAAGCCATAAGGGTTCAAAAGGTGAGTATCTATTATAATACTTCCATCACCCTGGACTTGTCTTTAATATAACAACTACTAGCAGATAACCCATTTAATGCTTCAAAATACCATTTTCTGTATTCAGTTTTCTTATTTTTGCCCCTTTTTTCCAACTCTAAGTCTGTAAAGATACTATCTATCATTACATCACTCTATACTTGTATTATACAATGGCATGTTTGCTACAGATGGATCCAGGCAACAAAATCCACAAGAGAGATGTTCCAGTCCTCTGTATTCCCAGGATTGTCCAAAAGAAGATTACAATATTCATCAGGATATTCAGGTAGATCAGTAATATGAAAGGGTTTTTTCGATTAACAGAATCTCCTACATATGTTCCAGATAAACTATCAAAATACACATAATATGCCAATATTTTGGGAGGTCTAAAAACAGATTTTCGTTTTTCCTTGTTTTGTCCATGTGATCCTACTACTTTCTCCAGAATTATGGGTGGAATATGCATGGTGTGGCTTGACGCTTTTCCACAATTCCCCAGTGCCATGTAAAAGGTCCTTTTTACTTTTGTAGAAGAGTTGGTAAAATGCTTTTCTACCCCCCTGGGCTTATTAGATTAAAGGGTTTTCCCTGGTTCAGAAAACTGTGTGCCCACTGCAGGTGTTTTAAAGAAAAACAAACTGTCCTTTACACCTCCACCTGGGGTCCTGCACTGAGTCTCCACCATTGTTCCTGGTGTATGTTATTGTCTGCAGTGCTGACATGATATTGACAATGCAGCCAATCATTGAGCTACGTGGCTCTGCCAGGGAAGATGCTGAATTTAACTAATGGCTAAAGTACTATTGACGTGATGTCAGACAATATTAGACACTGGTAGCAGTAGTGGAGACTCTGCTCTGGACACAGGGAAGGTGAGGATTTCCTTTTCCAGAAAATCTGTATCACTTGGCTGCAGTTAGTTTAATAAAACAAGAATAGGATATCTGCCGCGACACTACTGTATATATAAGAAATGTAAATTAATGAGTGGCACTAGAGAAAAGGAGATCAGACTGAATTGTGCAAATGTGTAATGCAGAAACTGCCCTGTGCTAAAGATGAAAATCAGAGGTCTTAGTCTCATTAGTAGCCACTAAGGATCAAGCCTGGCACCCACTTCAAGGAGCCTCCACTGCCAGGTCCTGACACTATGCCCTAGTGAAATGGTGAAATGTGTGTAGGCTTATATGTCCATGGATGTAATTAAAAACAGGAATCAGGTGTGTGCTAGGACCTCACATTGGTGTCCAAGAGTGGTTACCAGACTAAGAAAAGAAGGAAAGGAAAAATTATATATAATGGGAGCTCAGTCAATATAGACAATATGTGAAAAAGTATAAGACTGGCATCACCCTACATGTAGGTGCTGGCAGAAAATAATAATACTTACAAGAATAGGATATCTGCCGCGACACTACTGTATATATAAGAAATGTAAATTAATGAGTGGCACTAGAGAAAAGGAGATCAGACTGAATTGTGCAAATGTGTAATGCAGAAACTGCCGTGTGCTAAAAATGAAAATCAGAGGTCTTAGTCTCATTAGTAGCCACTAAGGATCAAGCCTGGCACCATTTCACTAGGGCATAGTGTCAGGACCTGGCAGTGGAGGCCTCTTGAAGTGGGTGCCAGGCTTGATCCTTAGTGGCCACTAATGAGACTAAGACCTCTGATTTTCATTTTAGGACAGGGCAGTTTCTGCATTACACATTTGCACAATTCAGTCTGATCCTCTTTTCTCTAGTGCCACTCATTAATTTACATTTCTTATATATACAGTAGTGTCGCGGCAGATATCCTATTCTTGTAAGTATTATTATTTTCTGCCAGCACCTACATGTACGGTGATGCCAGCTCTTTTTCACATATTGTCTATTTTGACTGAGCTCCCATTATATATAATTTTCCCTTTCCTTTTCTTAGTCTGGTAACCACTCTTGGAAAACTTTGCTTTACTCATTCTCCCCAAGTCCAGTCTTTGCCGCTGCTACTGATGTTTTTGTCTGCTGTGCTAACGTCACGTTGACAGCACTGCCGCCTATCGGTGAGATTAGTGGCTCTGCCAGGGAAGAGGCAGAATTCAGTTATTGGTTGTCGACATGATAACAGACACAAGGATCAGCAGTGGAGACTCAGCACAGGACCCGAGCAGGGTGACTAAAGCAAACTGAGCCGGTGAAATGGGTTTTCCTAAATTAAAAATCCCATTTAATAATACAAACACCAGCTTGTGTGTTCTGGCGGCTCACAAAAGAAAGTAGCTGTGACAGCTATAAAAAGTAGCTTATTTCAGCTTCTTCAGCATGTACGTTTTCCAAACGAGCGGAGGAAATGCTGTGTATCCTGCTCGAGATATGGAGATATGTTAACTATTGCAGACTAATTTATTCATTAAGATTTCAGTCCAGCCATTCTCTATTCTGCATGCACATTCCTCACCAGCACAGTGTGCAGAAAACTCTCTTACTGTCCCATGTGCATCAGTATGGTAAGATGCAGAGCAGGACAGAGAGGGCAAAGATCGATATTTTTAACCCATGCATACCATTTAGTCCCATTTAGCTTAGTGGGAAATCCCTTTATCTTGATCCTTAATTGTTATTTGACCTCTTTATTTGTTTTCTTTGCTGTATATTTAGGGTGAAGATCTTCTCGATATTAAGATTGAAGCTGTTGGTGAAAAAGATGAGATGAATATAAAGCCAGGACAGCAGGGTAAGCAAAAAGGCTTGACGGTCACAAGATCCATCTATTATTCCATCATCTATGGACAATTCTTCTATGTGTTTTTATATTAATTGATGTAATAAAGAATATTTTACATAGTATTATGACTGTAAACTCTTTTCTTCGATAGCTTTACATTATTCTACTGACTAAGCCTCTATACACCAGACCATTTATAGGTCAATATGGGCAATGGCTGACATTTTCTACTTTATATTCTTTGACTGTAGTCTAACGAGCCCGTTCCATGCTACGATATCGTCAACGATATCGTTTGTACGTCACGGCTTTTTGGGTGGTGCAATGACGTCGTTGGTGTGACAAGTAGAAACGATCAGCGATAAGTCGGATGATCGTTCATCGGAGGTTTGTGATCAGGACCTTGAACCAAGTGATGATTGTCCGTCCAACCTGCAGCATCGGTGTGTGTGACACCTTGATAACGATGTAGTTAATGACCTCGCCTCTTCAGAACTGTAGGACGTAGGCGATCAAACGACCGCAAGTATTGTTCGCTTGTCGCGGAATCATTGCTGCGTCGTTAAAGATATCTGTACATGTGACATTTCACTAGCAATCATTGAATGATGTTCAAGCGATCTAGGTCAAGTTGGATTGTTGGTCATATCGCTGAAACATTGAAGCGTGTAACCTAGGCTTTAGTTAAGGGGTTAGTTGATTTCCACCAAATGTATTAAGGTGTGCACTTTAGTGCATTTCATTTAATGAAAATGAAATCTATGTGATTCTTTTCTATTTTTCTTAAAGAGGTTGGCTACCCTCTGGAAAATTTCTAAATTACCCTAAACTGGTATTTACAATCAAAAGTAGCCACATTGCTTTCCACTGTGCAGTGTTTTAAGACCCCTAATCCCCACGCGCGGCAGCAGCAGTCATTTCCATGTCCATACAGCAAGAGTCAAGTAAGCAATCACAGGACTGCTTTCCCGGCTTCACTCTCTCCTGTGCAGGCAACAATGCTTGCAGCAACTGCACAGAAGAGAACAGAGCCAGGGTAGATGTCATGTGATTACCCATATGCCAACCACCTTGTTAAAGGTGTTTTCCAGTTTCTGAAAACTCATCTTTTCTGCCTGCAAACTGTTCTTTACTCACTCTCCCCATATCCAGCACTGAGTCTTTTCCAATGCTTCTGGTGTCTTTTTTTGTCTATAGCACTGACATCCCGCAGACAGCACTGCAGCCAACATCTGAGCTCTGCCCCAGTTTACAGCACAGTCTGATCAGTTATTGGCTGCGGTAGTGTCAGCATGGCACCAGTGCTGATGGCAATAACAAATGCTCAGAACAGTCGTGTTGGGGAATTAGGACTAGACCTGGGGAGAGTGAGAAAAGATGAATTGTTTTTTCATTTGAAAAAAAAAAAAAATTAGTTTTCCAAAACCTGAATATCTCTTTAAATGCTAAAGACTTTGTAGATTCTGTATATGGTGACTATGACAAATAGCTGAGCACTTTCCTCATCTGTCCCTGTTAGTCCCATAGTCTTTGAAAGGAAGCAGCACCTTCCATGCTCAACCACCATTCCATTCAAGCTCCCCAAACCTGGGGAATATGTGGAGTCCTAGCAATGGGGCCCTGAGAGCCTAGACATCTCCATTGTATAGGTTAATAAATAGCAGTTTGGAGAAACCCCTTTAATAAATGTTACTTAACTATAAAGTTCTTTCATACCATTGCCCATTTTTTTATTTGTTTTATTAAAAACTGTTACACAGAAATAGTATATGTATTCCAAAAGACTTATTCAGAAGTAGGAATCTAAAGTACAGCAATATGCATTGTTCTTCAAAATGTATATATATAATGGAGCTGCTCAGGTACATATATCATTACATAGTGTGAATTGTCTATACTTCGTAAATGATAAGTCATACATTCCATTGCTTCATTATCACAGTAATTATTTCTGTGTTAAGTGCTTTGTAAATGTAGTTTGATCTTGCTGTGTGTGTGCTTGTCAGATGAATCCAGTCAGAGAAATCCACAAGAGAGATGTTCCAATCTTCTACATTCCGTGGACTGTCCACAGGAAATTCTTCATATCTTGCAAGATAATCAGGTAGATGACGTAGTGATTCTCATTACAAAGTATGTATTGGGCTTGCCTGGACCTCCTAGATCTCTTGTTTACATTAACTATTTCTTAAACTTTAAACTTCATCTTAAATCAGGGAGAAGATGTGACTAACATTAAAGCAGAAGATGAAGAAGAGGATATTCAAGTGAGTGGTGAACAGCAGTGCAAGGAGGAGAAATACTAGTAAATGTTAGTATTGGTAAGTAGTGCCTTAGAACTGAGAGGTTTCTTAAAGTAAAGCTCCACCTAAAAGCCACATTGAAAAGGGTTTTCCCATAATCAGTGGGGTTCTGACCTCAATGTCCAGTAACACCTTTAAGAATAAAGCGATAGCAACTTTGGTGCAGTTCTCCGCATGTCTTTTTATTGTTTTTTTTTTTTCCTCCTATGTTGCACCGAATTCTCATTGTGCAGGGAACTTGAATTGGGATGGCTGGAGTATGACAGCCGCAGATATTATCGATTAAACAGTTGATTTTACTTTTATTTTCTAGCAAATAATTAATAATACAGCATGCATAACATAATTTGTTCAGTTAATTTCTTTATAAATTCTTTTCATACATACATAAAACATCAATTTATGAGATGATTATTCATCATTTTTGTAATGTTCACCATAGTGAATAACTAACGCAAAATCCAGTGCAGTCAGTCCATGATCAATCCATATGCTCCAGTTGGAGTCAGAAATGCTATAGCAGAGACAGTGATCTGACAATGCAAGTCTACAACTGTGGTGACGTTTCAGTGGAGCGCCCCCCTCTCAAGCACATGGTGACCCCTCTGACAAATCTGTTCAAGCCACATTACCCAATCTCTCTTTAGACAATGGTTACCATTTCCCTTCCAGGCTACATCGCACATAACTGCTACTTGGCTAAGCTGTAGCATCCTCCTAATTTGAGTGGTTGTCCAATGAAGATTAGTTATCACCTATGCACAGGAGTCTAACTGGACTGGAGCAGCAGTGATAGGAAGAACGAGGCACTTTTGTACTTGTTAAAATACAGTGACAGTGTGCATTCTTGACCTGTGCTTCATTCATTCTGGGGTTGCCATAAAAAGCCCAGTGCAGCACTCCTCTGTCCCATAGGAAAGAAATGTAGCAAAGGTCAAGTATGCGCTCAGTTGCTCCAATATAACAATGAGGAAAGTTCTCTGTTCTACCTATCGGTGAAGGTCAGCCACCATCTATATGTTATCCCCTAACTTGTGATTAGGTGATAACCTCATGACCCCAAAAGCACACTGGTTTACCCACTACACATGAATTTAACTAGCTCCTTGTTATACACTGCAGCATCTAGCTCACTAATTCTTTGATGAACAAGCACCAGTCCTAACAATAACCGATGCCAAATCGCAGCTTTTTTTTTACGCAGCACATGCGAACCATTATTATCACTCATTGGGGGAAAACTGCTATATTTTTGCACCTCCTCTCTGCATCTCCTAAAATGTCTGTAGCTAGGCGTTCCAGTATCTCAACACACAGGCTTACATCACTGTCAGGTTCTTCACTGGCATTAACTGACAGCTGAGACAACCACATTAAAGCTGACAACCGTGACAGGGCTTGGTTTTACCAGTTCCTTAAAGTGTAAACCAGATGCATGGAAAATCATAGCACCAACACAATATCATTCATATATACCTTTTATTTGTGTATCATGTAGAAGGCAATATCAATAAAACTGTTTCCTGAGCAGAAACTTAGTCTTTTACCTTTTAGAAAGAAAGCACACTTTTTACCCCTTACACAAGTTCCTGCCCAGCCAAACAGGCAGTAACCTAGAATAGTAGTCAGCTATAGTCTAGTGCTGCAGCCTCCTCATTATCAGGATCAGTGGTGGTCGTAAAGGGCAAATTTCATTGTCAGCACCTGGCTTACGAACTATAACTTTGTTTATAACTATGATATGTATGTAAGTAGTAATGAAAAGAAATAATATGCAGTTTTGAGGGCCCTGCAAAGGATCAGGTACAGATCTTTAAAGGATTATTTTGTTTATTCAAGCAATCACTACGCGTTTCAACGGATACTCCGTCTTCTTCAGGTGATGTATGTAAGTAGTGACATGATGGGGAGAAAAACAACTAATACCTCACTGCCCACCATCCGGTCCACTTCTTTCCACCCTTGCAAGTTGCATCTCCAACCTCTTCAATCTAGACCGATACTAATAAGCCACATCCATGGATCAGAGGTGGCTGCACATCATAAAGCAACAATGTTGATGCGCAGTGACCTTTGGAGCCTGAATGCGGCTGGAAGTCTTGGAGATGTGGCATGTGAGTGTGAAAAGAAAAGGACCAGATGGCAAACAGCAGGGTGACCTGCGAGCCATGTATTTTATATGATTACCCTCCTTTAATTCAAAGATAGATTGGGAATTTAACTGGCTCAACAAAGACTGCAAAGAGTTCATCTACTTTGTTTTGATTGTGTTATTGCATTGAATTAGTAACAAAATGTTCTAAATCTTTGTAGATTCTTATTGTCTTTTAAAAAAAAAAAAAAAGAAAAGAAAAATCAAGGTTGGTCAGGAGAACATTACTTAAGTTACTAATTTAGTGAAATTTAAAAAGTATTTTATATTCAAGTTTAGGTGTACAACACTAAGGGTGCATACTCACCATCCATACTTGCAGCATTTTCGAAGCAGCATATTACTGTGTCCAAAACTCTGCGTTGTACAGTACCAGCATGGTGGATGGGATTTCAAGAAATCCCCTGCTCACTATACTTCTCCCGTCTTTTCAGCTGTGGTGTAGATTGCTGCGCTCCCGCAGGTCAGCAACATGTTAATTTCATGCTGTGGAAACGGGAGTGATCTCCTATGGGTGAACGTAGGGAGAAGACACCCTACACTCATCGCAGATCGTGGGCACATTATGGCTGCGGTCTCCCTACGCTCACCTGCGGTTTCCTGTGGCTTCCTTTAGGTTCAGAGGCGTTGCGTCCAAGACACATCACCTCTGGATAGTGAGCACATACCCTAAATAATGTGTAGACCACTCCTTAGGAGAGGTCATCAATGTTTGATCGGCAGGGGTTTAACACACAGCAGTTTGGACGATCAGCTGTTCTTGGTGGCGGTGAAGGCAAAGTACATCTAGTGGGTACCACGACTGAGAGTGGTCTCATCTATTTCAGGTGCCAAAAGATAATAATAATAATAATACTTTATTTATATAGCGCCAACATATTCCGCAGCGCTTCACAATACAGAGGTTCATGTTTAAACAATCATAAGAAACAGTTATCAGAAAGTACAATACAATACAAAGCATAATACAATACAATAATTAGAGCAAAATAATGACAGCCCTACTCATAAGAGTTTACAGTCAAACAATGAGGTGGGGGTGACACAAAGTACAGGTGCTTATTTACAACGTTGGTATAGTCAAATTGAAGAGATGCGGAACAGATAGGAGCAGAATAAGTGGCCACCAACCATTATTTGTGATGCATTTGAGACTGGTGGAGTTGAATAGGCTACAGTCATATGAAAAAGTTTGGACACCCCTCTTAATCTTACTCTCTTTTTTGTTGTTTAAAATTGTTTTTTTGCAACAGCTATTTCAGTGTGATATATGTAATAACTGATGGACACAGTAATATTTCAGGATTGAAATGAGGTTTATTGTACTAACCAAAAATGTGAAATATGCATTATTTCAAAATTTGACAGGTGCCAAAGTATGGGCACCCTTCTGATTTTCATGATTTGAATACTCCTAACTACTTTTTTACTGACTTACTGAAGCACTAAATTGGTTTGGTAACCTCATTGAGCTTTGTACTTCATAGCCCGGTGTATCCAATCGTGAGAAAAGCTATTTCAGGTGTCCACTTGCAAGTTGTTCTCCTAGTTGCATCTTCTCCGAGGAGTGGCATCATGGGCTCCTCAAAACAGCTCTCAAATGATCTGAAAAAAAAGATTGTTCAACATAGTTGTTCTGGGGAAGGATACAAAAAGTTGTCTCAGAGATTTAACCTGTCAGTTTCCACTGTGAGGAACATAGTAAGGAAATGGAAGACCACAGGGACAGTTCTTGTAAAGGCCAGAAGTGGCAGGCCAACAAAAATATCAGAAAGGCAGAGAAGAAGAATGGTGAGAACAGTCAAGAATAATCCACAGACCACCTCCAAAGCCCTGCAGCATCATCTTGCTGCAGATGGTGTCACTGTGCATCGGTCAACAATACAGCGCACACTGCACAAGGAGAAGCTGTATGGGAGAGTGATGTGAAAGAAGCCGTTTCTGCATGCACGCCACAAACAGAGTCGCCTGACGTATGCAAAAGCACATTTGGACAAGCCAGTTTTATTTTGGAAAGAAGGTCTTGTGGACTGATGAAACAAAGATTGAGTTGTTTGGTCATACAAACAGGCATTATGCATGGTGCCACAAAAACACAGCATTCCAATAAAGACACTTGCGACCCACTGTCAAATTTGGGGGAGGGTCCATCATGCTTTGGGGCTGTGTGGCCAATGACGGCACCAGGAATCTTGTTAAAGCGAACCTGCCACCCCCTCCAGGCATCTAAAGCTAACATAGCCACCTTCTGCAGCACTAAGACTGCATTCTGACAAGGTGTCTATAGCATTTATGCTCCCTTGATTCACTGAAATATAGACTTATATAAAATCTGTTTCAAACCAGACCCAAGACCGGGAGGCGGATTTTCAAGCGTCTATCTCCTTCCTCTGTGGTGTCAGTCATCCCTCTCTGCTCTCTGTGTGCCGCCTCCAGGGCCACCTCCCTGCATTACAGAGCTTTGTCAGCTCTGCTACAACATAGAGCTGCTGGTATAGGAGACCCCACAGTAGTAAATCTAGCAGGAGGATCGTGAGCAGACAAAGCACTGCCTGCTACATAGCAGCCTTGAGCTGAGCTGTCAGCAGTGCAGCAGAATTGAGTTTGTGCTTTAGATCAGGGGCTGAGGAGCAATGCTGCTGGGTACAAGAAACTGAAAGTGAAAACTGCTCAGCTCAAGGGCTGCTACGTAGCAGGCAGTGCTTTGTCTGCTGTTCTGCTCACGATCCTCCTGCTAGATTTACTACTCGCTTTAAAGTTGAGGGTCACATGGATTCCACTCAGTATCAGCAGATTCTTGAGAATAAAGTTCAAGAATCCGTGTCAAAGTTGATGTTACGTCGGGGATGGATCTTTCAGCAAGACAATGATCCAAAACTCCGCTCCAAATCTACTCAGACCTTCATGCAGAGGAACAATTACAATGTTCTGGAATGGCCATCCCAGTCCCCAGACCTGAATATCATTGAACATCTGTGGGATGTTTTGAAGCAGGCTGTCCATGCTCGGCGACCATCAAGCTTAACTGAACTGGAATTGTTTTGTAAAGAGGAATGGTCAAAATTACCTTCATCCAGGATCCAGGAACTCATTAACAGCTACAGGAAGCGACTAGAGGCTGTTATTTTTGCAAAAGGTGGATCTACTAAATATTAATGTCATTTTTCTCTTGTGGAGCCCACACTTCTGCACCTGTCAATTTTTGAAATAATACATATTTCACATTTTTGGTTAGTACAATAAACCTCATTTCTATCGTGAAATATTACTGTGTCCATCAGTTATTACATATATGACACTGAAATAGCTGTTGCAAAAGACAAATTTTAAACAAAAAAAAAGAGTAAGATTAAGAGAGGTGCCCAAACCTTTTCATATGACTGTATGTCTGGATGACTTTGACTAGGGATCAAGATAGGCCGCCCTAAAAAGATGTGTTTTAAGGGATCGCCTGAAAAGTTGTGAAGACACCTAATTTCTTGGGGGTAGACCATTCTAGAGAATTGGTGCAGCTCGAGAGAAGTCTTGGAGCCGGGAGTGGGAGGTTCGGATTAATGCAGAAGTGAGTCTAAAGTCACTTCCATTCCAGAGCGAAGAGAACAGGTGGGGTGATAGACAGATGAGGGAGGAGATGTAGGGGGGTGCTGCACTGTGAAGAGCTTTGTGGGTGAGAACAAGCAGTTTGAATTGGATCCTATAGTGTATAGGCAGCCAGTGCTATGACTGGCATAGAGCAGAAACGTCTGAGTAACAGTTAGCTAGATAGGTGATCCTGGCTGCTGCATTAAGGGTGGACTGGAGAGGGGAGTGTCTAGTGTGGGGGAGGCCAATTAAAAGAGAATTATAATAGTCAGGCGGGAGTGAATCAGGACCACAGTGAGGGTTTTTGTGAATTCCAAGGTGAGAAAGGGGCAAATTCTAGAGCTGTTCTTCAGGTGTAAGTGGCAAGAGCAGGCAAAAGATTGTATATATGGGTTGAAGGAAAGATCAGAGTCAAACGTAACACCCAGACAGCGATCCTGCTGACTAGGCATTATCGTGGTGCTGCACAATGAGAGAGAGATGTCATATTTAGGGAGGTTAGTGGAGGGCAGGAGCTGAATAAGTTCAGTTTTGGAAAGGTTCAGTTTCAGGTAGAAACTGCGGTTAGACAGTCATTGGTATTCTTTATTAGAGCGAGAGTAAGGTAAGGGGAAGAAGTGCATAGTTGTGTGTCATGAGCATAGAGATGGTACTGAAAGCCAAATTTGCTGATGATCTGTCCAATCGGGGCCGTGCAGAGAGAGAAGAGAAGAGGTCCAAGGACTGAACACTTAGGGACCCCAATAGTGAGAGGAAGAGGGGAGGAAGTGGAGTTAGCAAATGATACACTGAAAGAGCAGTCAGAAAGATAAGAAGAGAACCAGAAGAGAGCCGTGTCTTTGATTCTGATGGAGTGCCGCATGGAGAGTATGAGATGGTGGTCAACAGTGTGAAAAGCTGCAGAGAGATAAGAAGGATAAGCAGAGTGATCACCATTACGTTTTGCTGTCAGAAGGTCATTGGTCACTTTGGTGAGAGCAGTTTCTGTAGAATGTACGGGGCAGAAACCAGACTGTCACGGGTCTAGAAGAGATTGAGTGGAGAGGTAATGAGTGAGGCGGGAGTAGACCAGGCGCTCCAAGAGTTTAGAAATGAAAGGGAGGTTGGAGACTGATCTATAGTTGTTTGTGCAGGATGGGTCAAGAGAAGTTTTCTTTAATAATGGGGTAATGATCGAGTGTTTGAAGGAGGAGGGGAAGATGCCAGTAGAGAGGAAGTGATTGAAGGTTTTGGTTAGGCGAGTGGTGACCACCGGAGACAGAGACTGGAGTAGGTGAGAGGGGATGGGGTCAGCAGTGCATGTGGTGGGATGAGAGGAAGAGATGAGCCTGGAGAGTTCTTGACTGGGTCAAAAGTGGAGAGTCAGCCGGAGGAAATGTGGGGAGAGGTAGGGGTAACAGCGATTTGAGGTTGGGAGTTGATTTCCTGACAGATGTTTTCTAATTTCTCTGTGAAGTAAAAAACCAGATCATCAGCACAGAGGTCAGTGATAGGGGCCTGTACTTTAGGACTGGGGAGAAAATGAAAGAAGATCACAGCGCATAGCTGCACGCACTCTTGCACTGGTTGGATCTGTTTTGCTTTCCAGATAACTGTGCAGATTTTTCTTGGTCTGGTGCCACAAGGGTTAAAGCAGTTCTTTTGTTCTTCTAGGCTTTCCATCCTGAGTTTTGTTTGCTATTCCGATTTTCCCAGTCCCCTCTGTAATAAATACTCACCTCTCAGCTTGGGTAATCCCTAGTGATAGCTTTTTATGTCTTAGAGTGGAGTTGTGAGCTGTGGACAAAGAAATCATTTAAGGAGCCAAATCCAGATTTTGATGCTTGGAAGCTTGATTGGTGTTTTACATTCCCTTTTTGGTTTGCCTCACTAATCTCTCCCTTTACACTTCCTGCAGTTTGGTGTGCATTGTTTGATTGCTGTTTATTTCACACTTGTCTGTCTTGTCCCATTTGTGTCTTTATTCTGGAGTGGGACTATTGTTCCTGCTGTCCTGCACACTAGTCAGAGTTGTGTTCAGGGAAATGCAGGGATAGGATGGCCACATGGGGTGAAAGAAAGTCTAGGGACATCAGAGAGCTCAGGGTTGCTCAGAGAAAGTGTCTGGGGTTGCTCCTCCCTATTTTTCCCTATTGTCAATTCATCCCTTCCTCCCATCTTGCTGTGCTGACCAGCTGCCTTGGTGGAGCACGATAATCAGGAGGGGCACTGGAGTGATGCATGGTGCCTATCATCTGCAAAGTCCAACCTCAACATTAGAGGTTTATGTGAAAACAGGTTGGCACTTAGTTACACCGTTCTTGGCCGCCAGCAGCTATAAAAGTTTACTGGTGGTGGTGCCAAGTGTCGGACTTTAGCTGAGCAGACATTTATGACCTAGCCTAAGGATATGCCATAAATGTAAAGGAATGGACAAACTCTTTAACATTTATTTTTAGCAAAGCTTTACAAGATGATTGTTAAAAAATGTTTTGTGTTTTCATAATAGTGGAAAAATGTTTTGTTTTGTTTTTTTATTTTAGCAAATAATCCTTGCACCAATTTGGAGAGAAATGTCACTGCTAATCATAAAACAGAAGATAAAAATCTCATGCAACATTCTTTAGAAGAAAACTTCATTGAACCTAGAGGATGTTTAGGAATTTACAGTACAAATCAATCCTCTAATTCCCTGCATCATGAGATACCTCCTCTTGATCAATCACAGATTGTTGTCCCAAGTACAGACCACAAAGAGACTAAAATGTTTCAATGTGGTGAATGCGAAAAATGGTTTGCAAAAAAGTCAAATCTTTTTGCGCACCGAAGAATCCACACAGGAGAGAAGCCATACTCATGTTCAGAATGTGGGAAATTGTTTACCTGTCAATCAGGTCTTCATCAGCATGAAAGAACACACACAGGGGAGAAGCCATTTTCATGCTCAGAATGTGGGAAATGTTTTACTAGGAATTCATTTCTTTCCAGACACAAAATATTCCATACAGGGGAGAAACCATTTGCACTTACTTGTTCTGAATGTGGGAAATGTTTTACTAAGAAATCAGGTCTGGTTGAACATCAGCGAATTCACACAGGGGAGAAACCATTCTCTTGTTCAGAGTGTTGGAAGAGTTTTATGAGCAAAACCACACTCAAGGATCACCAAAGATTACACACAGGCGAGAAGCCATTTGCATGTTCACAGTGTGGTAAAGCTTTTAACCAGAAATATGTTCTTGTGCAACATCTGAGAATTCATTCTGGGGAGAAGCCACATTTATGTTTAGAATGTGGGAAATGTTTTACCCAGAAATCAAACCTACGTAAACATCAGAAGTTTCACACAGGTGAAAAGCCATATCCATGTTCAGAATGTGGGAAACGTTTTACCCAGAAATCCGATCTTGTTTACCATCAGAAAATTCATACAGAGGAGAAACCATTTCTGTGCTCTGAATGTGGGAAATGTTTTATTACTAAAGTTAAACTGGGAATTCATCAGAGAACTCACACAGGTGAGAAACCGTATTTGTGTTCCCAATGTGGGAAATGTTTTACTAGGAAATCAAGTCTTGTTCATCATCAGAGAAAACACATAGAAGAGAAGCCAGCTTTATCATTAGAATAAAAAAGTGCTTTACTAAATAATTACAGCCATCTAATGGGGATTTTTTTTTAAAGAACACTGAGGTGACCAGTTAAAACTTGAAACATAACCTGGATCATGAATTCCACATGAGAGACACACAGTTATAAAAACCTGCAGCAAATATGGAGACTACCATCATAAGGCTTAGGAATTAGTTTTTGGCGTGCACTCAGTTTGTCATAATGTTCTGAGATGCTAGTGAAGGGATCTGGATCATGATACACAATGAGTCCGATAAACACTGCACACACAATGGATTTTGATGCAAATAAAAGTTTTTTTTTTATTTTGTTCACACATGCGACTCTATGAATTGATGTTTTGGCTAAGCAATATCGCTGGAAAGAGAAAGATCCAAGTAAGAATCATATACATATATACATTATTTACAAACTATATACATAATAATGGCAACATATGTTGTAATGAAAGCGTCTGAGGCTGGTTTTACACTAGCATTGCATCCTGATCAGGACAAAAGCGCATGCATCTGCATCCACCGTTGCATGTAAAAACGCATGTCACAGCAGCAGGTTTTTTTTTTTGCCTGATCAGACAAAAAACGCTGCATTTGTATCAGTTTTGCATGCGTTTTCGTCCTGATTCGTCCTGCGTTTTGCTATAGGAGGGTGTGCTCACTGTACATGGACAGTCCCATGCTGTTAAAAGAATAGATAGATAGAAGAGCTAGATCGGGCTTACCAGTCTCCTGCTGCTGTTTCCAGGGCCGTCCATTAAGCTTTATGCATATTCACTGCATTGACCGGCAACAGCCAATCATAGAGGCTGACACTCTGCGAGAGCCTCCGTGGTTGGCTGTTGTAGTCAGACTGCATTTCCTCAATCTGGACAATGATTGGGCCTGGTTGAAATACACATTAGTGTATGGCATTGACAACGAACCTGCTGTCATAGTGTGTTAAATAAACAGATAATTTAAAAAAAAAAAAAAAAAAAAACAGTTGGGACTTTGCAGTATTTTTCAGTCTAGCCCAGTAAAAGCAGACAGCTGCAAGCTGCCACCCTCACATGCATAATTTTGCCTTAGAAGGCAAAAAAAATTGTGGGCTCCGCCCTCTTTTAATTGCCAGCCAAGGTAAAACTAGGCAGCATGAATACAAAGAAAATGCGGCACTCACCGTAGTTGCTGACAGTGTCAGGAATTTATTATCTTATAGGTACATTATGCAGGGAGGGAGGGGGTGCAGAGGAGGATAACGGCAAACCGTTTCACGCGGATAGCGCTTCTACGGGTCCTGTGAGAGGCAATGGCGTACTGCCACTCCTAAAATAGGAGTTGCTAGTTACGTCAATGCCAGTAATTAAAATCTGTACAATTAGATACATCAACGCTAAAAGATCAAATCAATACATTAGTATAACTATATATAGTAATGTACAAAGAAAATATACACAAAACAGAAAAGGAATGGAAATTCTTAAGAATAAATAAACTAAACAAATGACTGCGGCATGATAACCTTATGTTGTATCTCTAGTTCTTATGGTGACCATATTGCTATTGCTAAGGTGGAACAGGAGCAACTACAATAATCTCAACAACCACATGAGGGGGTGAGAGAAGTGTGCACTCTCAAAATACCCGAAGCAATGCAGGGGTCTCACTTATTAGTTTTATGATAGAAAAAGAGAACACTTGCGAAAGGGCATTAATAAAAATTAATTAATTAAGCTAATAAAAAATAAGCACCTATGTACCTGAAATTGAACAAGAAGAATCTCTGTTTTTCTGTTTTTGAGGACACTTCTAAGACTATTATCTCATTGTAAAAAGCTCATATTCGTTCTATTAAAAACCAATACTGCTCCAAAAACTAAGTTAAATTGTGGGGAAGATATGAATACTCACAAGAATATTAAGAAATACTACATTGTATGCAATTATATCATAACAGTATATCATTTACACATATTGAATTATTTTTAAGAATATTAAATTAGATCAAAACGATAAAAAGGACAAAGAGAGTAAACACTAAAGTTACTAAAAGAACTGACAAGTCTTGGTGATATATGCAAACAGAAAAAGAAAACAGCACAGAGCGAGGGATACTGGATGTATAAGGAGCATATACATACACGTACCGGTATATACACATAATAATGCATATATACACAAGTCTCCATTACAGGAATACTGCCATGTCCAATTTATCATTGAGCTCCCTGCACTTTCTGGATCCGTTTAGCCTCATTTTGCAATAAGAATTTGTGACTATCACCTCCTTTAATAGAAGGTGGAAGTTTCCCAACGCCCGTAAAGAATAACACATTTGGATCTCCCTGATGGCATTCTCTGACATGTTGAATTAATCTTATGGAGCCTTTTCCAGATGAAATTGAGTTATAGTGCTCCCGAACCTAACGAACAGGGGGCGTATGGTTTTTCCAATATAAAATCTGTCACACGGGCAAAAGATGACATAAACAACCCAACTTGTACGGCAATTGATCAAATACTTTACTGTATGATAAATACCCCCATTATGGAAAGTTTTCCCTGTTTTATGGAATTTACACCAGGGACAATTCTGACATTTATAATTGCCTGTGGGTTTCTTTTGGGATAACCAATTCTTCTTTTCCATGTGCTGTATCCTCTCATGTACTAAAACATCCCCTAAGTTCTTACTCCGTCAATAGGAGGGGCAATGTCAGATTTACTAATTTCTCTATCCACATTTATTATGTGCCAATATCTAATTACTGGCATTGACGTAACTAGCACCTCCTATTTTAGGAGTGGCAGTACGCCATTGCATCTCACAGGACCCGTAGAAGCGCTATCTGCGTGAAACGGTTTGCCGTTGTTCTCGTCTGCACCCCCTCCCTGCATAATGTACCTATGACATTGGAATAAACTCCTGACACGGTCAGGAACTCCGGTGAGTGCCGCATTTTCTTCGTATTCATACTGTTTATACACTGTTGCTGATTGCAGTGCAACGCCGGAGCGACCACTGCCCGCAGTTGCGGTGGGTGATTGAGCTGCCCTACGGGCACACAAAGGTCAAACTTAAAGTTTTAATATAGATATTACAGTGCATACAGTAAAAAGATAGAAAAGAAATGACACACATATGCAAAGCAGATATAAAATAAAGGGAGAATATAGCAGAAATACCTAAGGGTACCTTTTACACGTCGCAACATTGCATGCAATTTCACTTGCAACTTACTGGTTGCAGTGAAATCATGGACACATTGTTACATTTGTACACGGCAACAAAATAGAACAATGTGTCCATGATTTCACTGCAACCAGTAAGTTGCAAGTGAAATTGCATGCAATGTTGCGACGTGTAAAGGTACCCTAACTTTCCAGTCTTAAAAAGTCTTCTGTTTCTTTGCGGAGATGTCATGTCTGTGGTTGTGCACCTGAGCAGGTCTGTTGCGCTCCTGGGCATGTTCTGGCTCCCTCCTGGGTCACCCTTTGCAGGCTTCAAGGGGCAGGATGTCGCCTTTGGGGGGAAGGAACTTGCTTGGATGCTTCTCTAACTGGTATGTTGTGTGTCACTGGGAGGCAGGACACCGCTGCTTTCGGAAACTGTGCCACTAAGGGGTCCCGAGAAGCCGGACCCCCTGGTGTTGGCTGTTGCCAGCGGATCGGATGTTGTATTCAATGAGACAGTCATAAGGTGGGAGATTTCCTCCACTTCACTCACATTCTGTGGGCAGAATGTGGGGAGTGGGCATTGCCCAAGTGGGTCACATGACTGCTGAGAGGCAGTTTTAAACATGCCATGTGTTGTACTTAGCTGCTGATTATTTTAGTTGTGTTGGGTGCGGTTAGGTGAGTGCATGTGCTCTGAGGTTACTGCTGTTTGCAGCTCTTTCAATTGCTAAAGTGAACCAACCAGCAGGATTTAGGCTATAAATAGAAGCCAGTGCCTTACATTGGGATGCTGAATGCAATCATATGTTACTTGAATGATTCCATGTATGATGGCAGAAAAAAGTGTCATAAAACTCCTGGAAAACAGGTCAACAGCCTGTCACTATGTGAAGGTGTTTTTTTTTTTTTTAATTACTACCCTGAGGGCAAACCTTTCGACTCTAAGTCAAACCCTCCCCCCTCCCTGTCACTATTTCTCAGTCACAGGGTGCCTGACCTCATGCATGCTCATAGCGCTATTCCAGGCGTCTTGTTTGTTACTGGGCTTATAACTTCTGCCCTCCCTCACCAGTTTCTCACTGATCAAGCGCGTGGTCACTAGCAGGGAGAAGACCCTGCCCCCACCTGTCCACGTGTCCATGAGCTCTCTCCTCACAGTCTTAGACTGCGGGGAAATATAGAAGATTGAGGAGAGGAGACCCCATCTAGTCACAGAAGCAAGAGACCGAGGAGACAGTGACAGATCCCCACTATTGTCATCACAGTACTGCAGGGTAAAACAAAAACCCGCAATTACTGGTAATACCACTGTACCACCAAGAATTATATACCTATATACTTCCATTTAGAAAAATAAATACTTCCACTGTACCACCATTATATGACTACTAAATGGTGGCCCGATTCTAACGCATCGGGTATTCTAGAATATGTATGTAGTTGACATACTGTGACTGACAGAACTTGCTAAGTCAACGTGAGTGAATGCAGGATGGAGCCGTGGGGGGGGGGTCAGGATGGTGGAGGGGAGGGGCAGGATGGAGCGGTGGCGGGGCAGGATGGAGCGAGCGGGGGCAGGATGGAGCCGGGGAGGGGGCAGGATGGAGCGGGGGCAGGATGGAGCCGGGGGGGGGCAGGATGGAGCAAGTGGGGCAGGATGGAGCCGGGGGGGGCAGGATGGATGCAGGGGGGCAGGATTGGGCAAGCGGGGCAGGATGGACCCGGGGGGGAGGGGGGCAGGATGGGAGCTAGGGGGGAAGGATGGATGCGGGGGGTGGGATGGAGCCGGGGGGGGGCAGGATGGAGATGAAGGGGGAGGCAGGATGGATGTGGGAGAGGCAGGATGGATGCAGGGGGGGGGCACGAAGGCGGGGGCAGGATCCCCCTCGCCCCCTTCTGTTCTCACCCGTCTTCTGCAGTGGTCATGTGACAGGGTGGGCTGTGTGATGTCACATCAGCCCGCCCTGTCACATGACCGCAGTGTTTACAGACTGAGAGGACGGGTGAGAACAGCGGGAGGCGAGGGGGGGCAGTATCCCCCTCTCCCCCCTCTGTTCTCACCCGTCTTCTGCAGGGGTCATGTGACAGGGCGGGCTGTGTGATGTTACATCAGCCCGCCCTGTGTACAGACGGGTGAGAACAGCGGGAGGTGAGGTGGGGGCGTGGAGGGAGAGGCGAGGAGGCGGCGGCGGGTTCCTTGTGGATCCCGGCAACAGCGGCGCGTTAGCGCCTGTCGCCGGGCTTCAGTGATAGCGGTGCTAACGTGCCACTGTCCCCGGGGTGCAAATTGGGGTGCAATTCGAACTTTAAATTCGCGCGCCAATTTGCATACTTTGCGCTCATGGGTGCCCGCCGGAGGCCTCTGTCTGGCGCGCGATTTTTGTGACCGACAGATGCCTTAGACCAGTGTTTCCCAACTCCAGTGCTCAAGGCATACCAACAGGTCATGTTTTCAGGATTTCCTTAGGATTGCACAGGTGTTAGTTTAATCACTTGCACAGGGGATAATTCCATCATCTGTCTAATGATAAAGAAATCCTGAAAACATGACCTGTTGGTGTGCCTTGAGGACTGGAGTTGGGAAACACTGCCTTAGACAATTATATAGTAGATTGTGAGGTTGCGTTTACTTACTACTTCTCATGCTGGGCAATAAAGGCACACAGCCAGTTTTCTATAAAAGATAGTCTGTCTTGTTTATTAGCACACATAAACTATCAGCATATACGAAGCACAATACTTCAGTGTTTATATAGAGAACACCAATTCACGTACCAACAGCTACTTCCGCTGACTCGTCCGCACAGTTTATCTCACTGATCACCGTCAGTATACAAAGTCCCACACTGGGGTTACCTACTCAGGTAGTTGTAGCAGGGTTCAGACTGGCTGCAGCCAGTCTTGTCGTATAGAAAGCCACTCACTGGGATCACCCACCAGGGCCTTGGACTCACTCTGTATTGCAGAGGTCCCCAACTCCAGGCCTCAAGGCCCACCAACAGTGCAGGTTTTCAGGATCTCCTTAGTATTGCACAGGGCTTGGAATCATTACCTGTGCAGATGATCACATTAGCACCTGTGCAATACTAAGGAGATCCTGAAAATCTGCACTGTTGGCGGGCCTTGAGGCCTGGAGTTGGGGACCTCTGCTGTATTGGCACCTGTCATGAGTCTAGATCAGTAGTTCCCAAACTCCAGTCCTCACGGCCCCCAACAGATCATGTTTTCAGGTCTAGAGTTTGGGAACTACTGGTCTAGATCCTCAAGAGCCACAGTTGTTTCCTGGACTTCCAGGAGCTCTAGCCTGCTCCACTCTCAGACATGCTTGTCTGCCATGTAGTCCAAACAAGAAGTTGCAGGACCTTCCTTACAACAGTCATGTGATACATCACAGTCTCATTATGTCACTGAGACACAAAAATGGGACCATAGTGGATGCTCAGTCCCTCCCATTACTTCTGAACATCCTATGAAACCAGCCCTTTAAAATAAAGTAAGATTCCTGATACTACAAGTCCCAGGCAAACAATCTGGTTTCACATCGCGACAGATCTCCATCTGTGCCAACATAGCGGCCACACACATTGCCCGTATACCTCACATTCCCTCCCCCTTTTCACACCTGTAGGAGGGAACATTTTTCATGAAACTGAGCCCTGTGACAGTGCATTCATACTACCCTACCACTTGAAGGGGCTTTCTCAAACGACTACGAGCATCAGCTCCTAGCACATGATTCATCAATGTCAGCTCATTCCTTACATACCTAAAGTCCATCACTGTCAGCAACTTTTTCTTCATAAACAGATCACTATCAGATTTTGTCAACTCACATTTCCAAGTCATAACTTTGTCAGACTTTACCCCCTCCCAGTGGTCAATACAGCAGTGCAATACGCTTGTATCTAAGGTCAGGTCTAACTCTATACTGTCACATACTCTATTGGGTCTGTTGTTTGGACCTTTCAGGCTTGAGTTGCTGGAAGACTCATTACCTCTAAACCGATTACACCTTCAGGACATATTTCGCTGTCTCTCTGTTCACGGTTGTCTCCATCACCCTTTTTAACCAGTCAACCATTACATCATTTGTTCCTTCTTTTGGCTCTAGCTTCTGGTGTGGCCATTCCAATATTTGGAGGACCCCTTCTTTGTGGGGTGTTGCCATTTAAAGAGGACCTGACACCCCCCTGGTGCATGTGAATCCTAATGCACTGAAATGCAGCATGTCTGCTGCATTCAGGGAAAGGATCCCCCATGTCTCTAGCCCCACTGTACCCTGAGTTATATACCTTAGAAAATTAGTCTAATGGGTGGGATCATATTACCAGCTCCTCGGCGCTGGCACAGTCCTCCATCCTGCTCCGTGGTTGTTATTCCCCCGCCTCCTGCTCTGCCCTCTGCTTCTGCTGTCTGTCAATCACGCTGGCCGCATAGAGCGGTCATGCGTGACGTCACCGGCTGAGCACGCCATATTCCCACCCTGCTATTTGAATTAAGCCTGTCAATCACGTTGGCCGCATAGCGCGGCATTGCGTAACATCACCAGCTGTATATATAATACTGAGGCTGTGCAGGGCTGCATATATAATATCGAGGATGTGAGCTGTATATATTTGGAGGCTGTGGCAGCCCAGCTGCAGCCTTCAATAATATATACAGCCTGCAGCCTCTATATTATATATACAGCACAGCAGTCTCTGTATTATGCAGCCCTGCACAGCCTCAGTATTATATATACAGCCCCACCAGGAGCCTCTATATCAGTGATGGCGAACCTTTCTGAGGCCGAGTGCCCAAACCGCAACCCAAAACGAAATTATTTATGGCGAAGTGCCAATACGATAATATAACCTAAATTACAGCAGTAGTAATCATAAGCGCTGCACAGGGGGGAAAGCCAGCAGATGCCAACTCTCTTCCCTGTACAGGGCTTGTAGTCCTGAAACATTAATGATCAATTCAATTATTTTAACAATTAATTGATTTTAAACTTACCTTTGCAGTCTTCTCTTCTCTTCAGCAGTGGTCATCCAGCTCATGTGTACTGCACATTGAAGCTGAGCCGCTGCCACTGCCCTTTCTAGAAACAGCAGGTGGATTGATCTGTATGGAAAAAATGCAGAATATTAGACAGATAGGAGATAGATTTGATCATGGAATGCAAGCAGATTTCATGCTGAAATCCTGGTCCCTTTCCTTGCAGTAATGTGCTCCATCCTGACCCCCATTCCTCCTGACCCTTGTAGCTATGTGCTCCATCCTGACCCTCTCCTTGTAGCTATGTGCTCCATCCTGACCCTCTCCTTGCAGTAATGTGCTCCATCCTGACCCCTCTCCTTGCAGTAATGTGCTCCATCCTGACCCTCTCCTTGCAGTAATGTGCTCCATCCTGACCCTCTCCTTGCAGTAATTGCTCCATCCTGACCCTCTCCTTGCAGTAAGTGCTCCATCCTGACCCTCTCCTTGCAGTAAGGTGCTCCATCCTGACCCTCTCCTTGCAGTAAGGTGCTCCATCCTGACCCTCTCCTTGCAGTAAGTGCTGCCTCCCCATATCCATCCGATCCTCTCTTTGCAGTTATGTGCTCCATCCTGATCTTCTCCTAGCTATATGATCCATCCTGACCATCTCCATGCATTTATGGCCCCATCCTGACCCTCTCCTTGCAGTTGTGCTCCATCCTGACCCTCTCCTGGCAGTAATGTTCCTATCCTGACCCCCTTCTTGTAGTAATGTCTTTATCCTTATCCCCTTGTAGTATGCCCCATCCTTGTCCCTTCGGTAATGTCCCATCCTTGTCCCTTGTGGTAATGTCCCCATCCTGCCCCTATCATGTAGTAATGCCCCATCCTGCTGTAATGCCCTATCCTTGTCCCCTTGCAGCAATATGCCCCATCCTGCAGTAATATGCCACATTCTTGTCCCCTTGCAGTAATATGCCCCATCCTGCAGTAATGCCCTATCCTTCTCCCCTTGCAGTAATATGCCCCATCCGTGTCCCCTTGAAGTAATATGCCCCATCCTGCAGTGATGTGTTTCATCCTTGTCCACTTGCCATTAATATGCCCCATCCTTATTCCTTTGCAGTAATATGCCCCATCCAGCAGTAATGTGCCCCATCCTTGTCCCCATCACATAGTAATATGCCCCATCTTGCCCCCTGGTAGTATTGCCCTATCCTTGACCCCATCACATAGTAATCTGCCCCATCCTTGTCCCCATCACATATTAATATGCCCCATCCTTGCCCCCATCACATATTAATCTGCCACATCCTGCCCACATCACATAGTAATATGCCCCATCAGCCCCATTACATAATAATATGCCCCATCAGCCCCCATCACATAATAATATGCCCCATCAGCCCCCATCAAATAATAATATGCCCCATCAGCCCCCATCACATAATAATATGCCCCATCACATAATAATATGCCCCATCAGCCCCCATCACATAATAATATGCCCCATCAGCCCCCATCACATAATAATATGCCCCATCAGCCCCCATCACATAATAATATGCCCCATCACATAATATGCCAAATCATGCCCCCTGTTACTATTGCCCCATCCTGCCCCCAGCACAGAGTAATATGCCCCATCCTGCCCCCCTTAGTAATGCCCCATCCTGCCCCCAGCAGAGTAATATGCCCCATCCTGCCCCCTTAGTAATGCCCCATCCTGCCCCCAGCAGAGTAATATGCTTCATCCTGCCCCCTTAGTAATGCTCCATCCTGCCCCCAGCAGAGTAATATGCCCCATCCTGCCCCCTTAGTAATGCTCCATCCTGCCCCCAGCAGAGTAATATGCTTCATCCTGCCCCCTTAGTAATGCCCCATCCTGCCCCCTTAGTAATGCTCCATCCTGCCCCCTTAGTAATGCTCCATCCTGCCCCCTTAGTAATGCTCCATCCTGCCCCCTTAGTAATGCTCCATCCTGCCCCCTTAGTAATGCCCCATCCTGCCCCCTTAGTAATGCTCCATCCTGCCCCCTTAGTAATGCTCCATCCTGCCCCCTTAGTAATGCTCCATCCTGCCCCCTTAGTAATGCCCCATCCTGCCCCCTTAGTAATGCTCCATCCTGCCCCCTTAGTAATGCCCCATCCTGCCCCCTTAGTAATGCTCCATCCTGCCCCCTTAGTAATGCTCCATCCTGCCCCCTTAGTAATGCCCCATCCTGCCCCCTTAGTAATGCTCCATCCTGCCCCCTTAGTAATGCTCCATCCTGCTGTAAATAGAAAAAAAAAAAAAGTCATACTCACCTACCTGCTGCAGTTTCCTCTTCTGCTGTGTCTTCTCCTCCCGACCCGCGCTGAATGCGGTCACGTGACGCCGGGTGCGTCACCTGACCGCTGTCACATGACGCTGGCCGGGAGGGCGGGGCTAGGAAGAGTGTCGGAGAGAGGAGAAATGTCTCCTCTGCTCCGACACAGCTTTGATCTGCCGGCACCGCGGCGTGCGTCGGCAGATCAAAGCGGCAGTGTAGTGGCGAGGCCGCGTGCCAGCGGAGGCGGCTCTGCGTGCCACCCCGGGCACGCGTGCCATAGGTTCGCCATCACTGCTCTATATTGTATATACACATCTCCCCACTTCAACATTATATTCATGAGTTGTGGTCTGTGTTTAAGGGGCCTCCAAATAATAAATGTAGCCAAGCACAGCCTCAATATTATATATACAGCACAGCCTCCACATACTATATACATCACAGCAGAAGTTTCCAGATAATATGTATAGCCCAGCACAGCCTCCAAATAATATATACAGCACAGCCTCCATATTATATATACATCACAACCTCCAAATAATATATATTACTCAGACTTCAAATAATGTATATATAAAATGGATGCTGTACTATATATAATACATCTTCCAAATAACATATATAGAACACAGCCTCCATATAGCCCTGCACAGATTCCATAGCCCAGCAGCAGCCTCAATATTGCCCATAATAGCCTCTATAGCCCAGAACAGCCTTCATAGCCCAGCATAGCCTCTATAGCCCAGAACAGCTTCCATAGCTCAACAGCAGCCTCTATAGCACAGAACAGCCTCCATAGACCAGCAGCAGCCTGTATAGCCCAGAACAGCCTCCATAGACAAGCAGCAGCCTCCAGATTTAATATGGAGGTTCTTCTTCTGCTATATCTGTCCCCTGGCCTCATCTTGGTACATATAACCCCCCATCTTGCTGCACACAGTGAAAAGAAAATTGTTCATCCTCCCCTTCCCTCTGCTCCCCTTGGCCATGTCCTCCTCAGATGCTGTCCACATCCTTATATAGCAGCAGACTCCGGTCTGCGCTTCCTTCCTGCAGGCTGCACCAGTGTGATGAGGTGCAGGGTGATGACTCATGACTCTGCTGCAGTCTGCAAAGGAGGAAGCCACATTGCCTGGGTGCCGGCATATCACATGCAAATTAGCCATGTACAGAGGGCAGCACTCAGCTGCTGGCTGAGTGGCCTTGATGGGCCCCTCCTTGTCAGGGCTGCCTGTTCTTGATGGGCCCCTGACCATGAGGGCTGCCTGTCCCTGATGGCCAGTGGGCCCCCCCAGCTATTCAGGGCCCTGGGTGTGCCTGTTGCTGACGCTGGCCCCGCCATGACCTTTTGTCGCCTTTGCTTCTGCCTAGAGTGAATGGGGATTTCAGTGTAAACAGAGGCAAGGACCTGACAGATGATGATGATACATTTTGTAAACACTTTGATGGCCTTTTACAATTCAGAAGTATGGATCACATCATTGTGTCACTCCCTTACGATGCTGAAGTTGCTTTCTTATTCGTTCCGTTTCTTATTCGGGCTGAAGTTGGTTTCTTATTCGGCTATTTTTTATTTTCTGCTTTTTTCAGCTTTTTCAATAAAAATAAAACATTCTAAGTATATAATAATATGCAGTCATGTGTCCTTTTATGAATACAGTTAAAAACAGACAAAAAAAATAGAAGGCTGGCACAAAAATGGGCATCAAAGTGGGCACTGAGGTATGGTATTGAAGGGGTTAAATGCCTTTGTGCCACTAATCTGACACCTGATTTACACACTTTGTGATGCCACACATCAAGTTCATGTCAATCCAGCCTGGCACAAATGGGTTCTGGGCATCAAAACTGGCATCAAAGTGGGCAGAGAACCAATTTTCACACATGTGAATAAGTAACAGCTATTTTTAAGGGGTTAAATGCCTTTGTGCCACTCATCTAACACCTGATTTACATACCTACTGATGCCCCACATGAAATCCATGTCTCTCCAGCCTGGCACAAATGGGTTCTGGGCATCAAAACTGGCATCAAATTGGGAAAATTGCACATTTTCACAGATTTGAATAAGTAACAGCTATTTTTAAGGGTTAAATGCCTTTGAGCCACTCATCTAACACCTGATTTACATACCTACTGATGCCCCACATGAAATCCATGTCAATCCTGCCTGGCACAAATGGGTTCTGGCATCAAAACTGGCATCAAAGTGGGCAAATCACCCATTTTCACAGATTTGAATAAGTAACAGCTATTTTTAAGGGTTAAATGCCTTGAGCCACTCATCTAACACCTGATTACATACCTACTGATGCCCCACATGAAATCTATGTCAATCCTGCCTGGCACAAATGGGTTCTGGGCATCAAAACTGGCATCAAATTGGGAAACTTGCACATTTTCACAGATTTGAATAAGTTAGGGCCCTTTCACATCAGCGGTATTTTCAAATCGCGGCAGATGCGGTGAAAAAAATGCATCTGCCGCGATTACCGCAGGCAGATGCGTTTTTTTTTCGCGGCCGCACCTGCCGCAAGTGCCGAAACCGCACTTGCCGCACCTGACGCACCCTTACCGCAAGCCCCATAGACATTGCATGGGGCTTGCCGCAAGTGTGCCGCAAGTGTGTCGGTTATGCGGTAATCGCGGCAGATGCGTTTTTTTCACCGCATCTGCCGCGATTTGAAAATACCGCTGATGTGAAAGGGCCCTAACAGCTATTTTTAAGGGGTTAAATGCCTTTGTGCCACTCATCTAAGGGCCCTTTCACATCAGCGTTTTTTTCAAATCGCGGCAGATGCGGTGAAAAAACCGCATCTGCCGCGATTACCGCATACCGGCTGCACTTGCGGCACGGTTGCGGTGCGGTTGCAGTAAACGCCATACAAGGTATAGGTGGACTTGCGGCAGGTGCAAAACCGCACTTGCCGCACCTGCCGCAAGTCCGCCTATACCTTGTATGGCGTTTACCGCAACCGCGCCGCAGCCGTGCCGCAAGTGCAGCCGGTATGCGGTAATCGCGGCAGATGCGTTTTTTTCACCGCATCTGCCGCGATTTGAAAAAAATGCTGATGTGAAAGCACCCTAACACCTGATTTACATACCTACTGATGCCCCACATGAAATCCATGTCAATCCAGCCTGGCACAAATGGCTTCTGGGCATAAAAACTGGCATCAAATTGGGAAAATTGCACATTTTCACAGATTTGAATAAGTAACAGCTATTTTTAAGGGGTTAAATGCCTTTGTGCCAGTGGCGTAACTAGAGTCTGGTGGGCCCCGGTGCGAAATTTTGACCTGGGCCCCCCCACCCCCCCACCAGGGCCGGACTGGGACCAAAAAGCAGCCCTGGAAAAGAAGCCCCATCAGCCCCAATACGTAAATTTTGCTTTGTTGTGGCCCTCACCCCTTTCTTAAAGAAGTTATTTGAAGAGCCACATGTGAATGGTTCAGTGGAGGGAATAATCAGCCACAGCTCCATTTACATGGTGCTCTTCAAAGCTCCATTTCTCAGGATTGTGGGGTCCCAGTGGTCAGACACACAGCCAGCCACACACAGAGCTACAGTCAGCCAGCCACACAGACACAGCCAGCCACACACACAAAGCCAGCCACACACACATACACACACAGCCAGCCACACACAGCTAGCTACATAAACAGCCACCAGCCACACAGACAGCCACACACAGACACAGCCAGCCACACATATACAGCCACAGACAAACGGCCAGCCACATAGACAGCCACCAGCCAGCCACACACAGCCAAGCATCCCTAGTCACACACAGACACAGTCAGCCACACACAGCCAAACAGCTCCAGCCACACAGCCATTCAACATCAGCCACACACAGCCAGACACACACACAGCCATCCACAGCCAAGCAGTTCCAGCCACAGCCAACCCCAGCCAGCCACGTGGCACCATCCACACACAGACACACAGCCCCAGCCACACACAGACACATAGTCAGCCACACACAGCCAGCCACACACAGCCAGCCACGCTTCCTCAGCCACACAGACATATAGTCAGCTACACAGCACAGCCCCAGCCATACACAGACACAGTCAGCCACACAGCCAGGTACACACAGTCAGCCACAGCCATACAGCCTCAGCCACACACAGATACATAGCCAGACACAAAGTCAGCCACACAGCCGGCCCCAGCCACACAGTCAGCTACAGCCACGCAACCCCAACCACACACAGCCAGCCACAGTTATGCAGCCCCAGACACACACAGCCAGCCACAGCCACATAGAGACACAGACAGCCCCACACACAGTAAGAGAGAAGAGAGTGAAGCACACACACACTACTCACCACCAGCAGTCTGGTCTGATGTATGGGCCCTGTGTAATTTTCTACATACTTTCAAGATTCACAGATTGACCCCTCTCCCCCTTCTTTATGTATTACTGTCCCTCATCCTGCTATATATGGTCCTCCTCCTGGAATGTGGCCCTTATTGTGGTATATATCCCTCATCATGGTTTATATGGTCTTCCTTCTCCCGCCACCATATAATGCATCAGTGTATGAGGCACTCAGACTTATACAGCATCCGACATGAGGCACAGATATCAGGCACATTCCATCAGTAATGTACAATGAGGCACAGGGCACATTTAGGGAACAGCCTGGTTCTATAAAGTGCAGCGCACATGGACCATTATGGGGTACAGTGCTTGGTTCTCTGACCTGGCATTGGTGCAGTCCTGTTATGGGGTTTAGGTGCCACTTTTATACTATTTGAAGCACAGGACACACTGTGGGGCACAGTAGGGGGCAGAATTACAAAACATTTCAGGTGTGAGCTGGTGTTGGTGCAGTCCTGTTATGGGGCACAGTGTGGGGCGCCATAAAGCACTCAGTACAGGGCACTAATGCATAACATTTTGAGGATAACCTGGTGTTGGTGAAGTCCTATTATGGAGACAGTATGAGGCACAGTATAGGACACAGCATGGGGGCACACAGTGGGGAGGGGGGCACACGCAGAACATTTGAGTCTGACCTGGCATTGGTGAAGTCTTGTTATGGGGCACACAGTATAGAGGTGGGCGGCACAGTATGGGGGAGGAATCAGTATAAGGGTGGGGGGCACGCACAGTATTGTAGAGGGCACAGTATGGGGGGCACACAGTATAAGGGGGTGGGCACACACATGCACAGTATGGGTAGGGGGGCACAGTATAAGGGGTGGGCGTGCACACAGTATGGGTAGGTGGGCACAGTATATGGGGCACACAGTATAAAAAGGGCACAGTATATGGGAGGGTATTAGTAGATGGGAGGGTATTAGTAGATGGGAAGGCACAGTATGGGAAGGGGGCACACAGTATATGGGGCACACAATATAGGGGGGTACAGTATATGGGGTGGGCACGCACAGTACATGAGGTGGGCACGCAAAATATGGGGAGGGGGCACAAAGTATATGGGGAGGGCACAGTATGGGGGCACACAGTATAGTGGGAGGGGGCACACAGTATATGGGGCACACAATATAGGGGGTACAGTATATGGGGTGGGCACACTCAGTATATGGAGAGGGCACACAGTATATAGGGCACACAATACAGTCTCTGACCTGGCGTTGGTGCAGTCCTGGTACAGAGTCTCGAAGTCTCTCCTGGGGATCAGCTTGCTGTGGTTGATCCCCAGCTGGATGGCCCCCAGCCCCCGCAGCACCTGCAGACAGATGAGCTCCTGCCCAGATCCAGCACAAAGGACGCGACCCGCACCCTGTGCATCTCCACCATTCGGCATTCACTGCTGCCCCCGGGAGCCGGGCTGTATGCGCCCAGCAGCAGAGATTCCGGCGGGCTCAGCATTACAGGAGGAGGGGCGGACATGGCCATGCTCGGGCTCCCAGCCTGACAGAACAAGCACTGAGGAGGAGAGGAGGGGCGGGCACAGCAGCAGGAAGTGAGCTTTCTCTCACTTCCCGTCCTCCCTCCTCTCCAGCCGACGCTATCGAGGTCGCGGCGGCCGGCTGTCAGCACGGGTCACGGGGCCCCCCGGGGGGTGCGGGCCCCCGGGGGGGTGCGGGCCCCCCCTGGGGACGGGCCCGGTCGCAGTCGCGACCGCTGCGAACGCGGTAGTTACGCCACTGCTTTGTGCCACTCATCTAACACCTGATTTACATATCTACTGATGCCCCACATGAAATCCATGTCAATCCTGCCTGGTACAAATGAGTTCTGGGCATCAAAACTGGCATCAAAGTGGTCAAATCACCCATTTTACAACAGATTTTGTAATAAGTAACAAGGCTTATTTTGTAATGGGGTTGTTATCAATAGAACTTTTGTGCCACATCAATAATCTTTACAACACCTGATTTACATACCTACTGATGCCCCACATGAAATCCATGTCTCTCCAGACTGGCACAAATAGGTTCTGGGCATCAAAACTGGCATCAAAGTGGGCAAATTGCACATTTTCACAGACTTGAATAAGTAACAGCTGTTTTTGAGCGGTTAAATGGCTTTGAGATGCTAACATCTCACCATAAATACATACCAAGTGATATCCTGCATCAAATTCATGTGCTCCAGCTTGGTCCAAATGGGTTCTGGGCATCAGAACTGGCATAAAAGTGGGCAGAAGCCCAAATTTCACAGTTTTGAATAAGTAGCAGGTGTTTTTGAGGGGTTAAATGACTTTGGGCCACTGATATCTCACCATATGTACATATCTTGTGATGCCCCGAAACAAATTCATGTCACTTAAGCCTAGCTCAAATGGTTCTGGGCATCAAAACTGGCATCAAACATTGAAATCTGGGAAAATAAGTAATTTTCTACTAAGTACCTGCTGTTTTTGAGGGGTTAAATGGCATTGGTCACAGATCACACACCATCTATTATATAATTGTCTAAGGGTTTTTTGAGTGTGTCTGTCGCCGAAATCGCGCGCCACACAGACGCAGCTCATTGGTTGCGCAGGTATACACAGTCCAGCCGACGGTGGACCCAGCGCGCGCGAGCCAGACGGAGTTCAGCCAGCGGCTACCTGCGGCACGGAGGTCTGCGGCGAGCCAGACGGGAGATGAGCGGCGTCAACCGGTCATTTCCCGGCTGGTGAGCCGCTGACCTCTGTGCCGCAGTAGCCGCGGCTGAGCTCCAGTCTAAACTCCGGTCAGCAGCGAGCTAGCCAGGAGATGACTGGCGTCAGGCTGCTCGCAGCGGTGGTACCCTACGCGGCATTCAAACCGCGCGCCAAGTCGCAGTACTCTTCTGATTGGTTGCCGCGGCCCCGGCAGTAGGTTTGAATGCCGCTCCTCTGATTGGTTGCCGGGTTCAGCGCCGACCAATCAGAATAGAGGCGTGCGCCATGGCGCATATTTCAAATACACTGTACTCAGTGTATTTGAAATATGGCGCCATGGTGCACGCCGCTATTCTGATTGGTCGGCGCTGAACGCAGCGACCAATGAGAGTATTGGCGCGTGGTTTGAATGCCGCTCCTCTGAGTGGTCGGCGCTGAACGCGGCGACCAATCAGAATAGCGGCGCGCGCAATATTTCAAATCCACTGTACTGAGTGTATTGGAAATATGGCACCATGGCGCACCCCACTATTCTGATTGGTCGGCGCTGAACGCGGCGACCAAAGAGAGAAGCGGCGTGGGTTTGAATGCCGCTTCTCTCATTGGTCGCCAGCGTCAGCGCCGACCAATCAGAATAGCGGCGCGCCATGGTGCCTTATTTCAAATACACTGTACTCAGAGGTTAGCATTGTATAGTCGCTCAGTGGTTAGCACTGTATGGTGGCTCAGTGGTTAGCACTGTATATGGTGGCATAGTGGTTAGCACTGTATATGGTGGTTCAGTGATTAGCACTGTATGGTGGCTCAGTGGTTAGCACTGTATATGGTGGCTCAGTGGTTGGCACTGTATGGTGGCTCAGTGGTTAGCACTGTATACGGTGGCTCAGTGGTTGGCACTGTATGGTGGCTCAGTGGTTAGCACTGTATATGGTGGGTCAGTGGTCAGCATTGTATATGATGTCTCATTGTTTCTTTGGTTTAAGTGAGTCCTCCCACTGAGAAATAGTCAAAATGGAGATTCAGCTGAGCCCAAGGAAAGAGTGACAAGGTAGGATAGGGACCCATCAGATCTAAAATCACCTTGAAGCTGGTTGATGGGCAAACAGGTATTGACCAATATGTGTACCAAGAACCTTAGTTTATAAAGATAAAATATCCAAAAAATACATAGACGATAGACACATAGGTGGGTGATTGATAGATATCATGTACTCCTTGCATTATTGTTAAATCTTCATAAATAAACTACATACATATTCTAGACTGCCCGATGCGTTAGAATCGGGCCACCATCTAATTATTATAACTAGATGGTGGCCCAATTCTAATGCATCAGGTATTCTAGAATATGTATGTAGCTTGACATACTGTGACTGACAGAACTTGTTAAGTCAACATGAGTGAACTACATATATATATATAGCAGCGCTATGGTATATGGCGGTAAATTACAGTACATGTATAGCAGCACTATATTATATTGCGGTACATTACAGTACATGTATAGCAGCACTATAGTATATGGCAGTACATTACAGTACATGTATAGCAGCACTATGGTATATGGCGATACATTACAGCACATGTATAGCAGCACTATAGTATATGGCGGTACACTACAGTACATGTAAAGTAACACTATAATATATGGTGGTATTTTATAGCACATGTATAGCAGCACTATGGTATATGACGATACTCCGCTCCCCGCGGTCCCCCGCTCCTCCACAGTAACAGTAAAAAAATCCTCAGTATACTCAGGATACTCACCTGTCTGCCGGCTCGCTCCACCTCCGTTTTCTAAGTCCTACAGGCCTTTAGTTTCCCAGGCAACAACGGGTCCTAATCAGCTGATCGGTCACATGACTGCTAATTGCCAGGGGGCAGGTTAGAGCAGGGGGGCAGGATGTTGACGGGGGGGTGCAGGATGGTGCAAGGAGCGAGTGGGGCAGGGGGGCAGGATGGAGCCGGGGGGGGGGCAGAATGGAGCCAGGAGGGGCAGGATGGAGCCAGGAGGGGGCGGAATGGAGCTGGGGGGGGCAGAATGGATGCGGGGGGGGGCAGGATGGATACGGGAGGGCAGCATGGAGCCGGGGTGGGGGAAGGGGGGCAGGATGGATGCGGGGAGGGAACACGATGGATGCGGGGGGGGGCACGATGGAGGCAGGGGGGCAGGATCCCCCTCGCCCTCCTCTGTTCTCACCTGTCTTCTGTAGTGGTCGTCATGTGACAGGGCGGGCTGTGTGATATCACATCAGCCCGCCCTGTCACATGACAGCAGTGACGGAGGAGACGGGTGAGAACAGCGGAAGGCGAGCGGGGGCAGTATGGATGCGGGTGGGTTGGGAGACGGGGGGCAGTATCCCCCTCGCCTCCCGCTGTTCTCACCCGTCTGTGCACAGGGCGGGCTGATGTGACGTCACACAGCCCGCCCTGTGTACAGACGGTTGAGAACAGCGGGAGGCGAGGTGGGGTGTGGGGGGAGAGGCTAGGTGGGGGCGGCGGGTTCCCTGTGTATCCCAGTAACAGTGGTGCGTTAGCGCCTGTCGCTGGGATTCAGCGACAGCGGCGCTAACACACCACTGTCGCCGGGCTGCAAATTGGCGCGCAATTCGAACTTTGAATTCGCGCGCCAATTTGCATGATCTGCGCTCTTTGGCGCCCGCCTCTGGCGGGCACCAATGAGCAGCCTCTGTCTGGCGCACGATTTCTGTGACCGACAGACGCCTTAGACAATTATATAGTAGACTACTGTGTTTCTCTGAAAACAATACTATTAGAGGTTTTGCTTCACTGCTAAATATAAGTAATTCCCCAAAAGTAAGACCTACTATTTTTTTTTGAAGAATGCCAACCAAATAGACCAGGGCACGCAGTTGTGATTCATACTGATATTACCGTAGACCGCCATCTTTGTCCAGGTGAGCACCGCTGTATTTATGCCAATGTGCTTCTCTGAGCTCTCTGGCTCAGGTGCAATAGATGTAAGCCGCCGGCCAGTCAGAGGCCAGCAGCCGCTGGCCAATCATTGGCCAGCATGTAACGTCATGCGTTGACATTACCTGCTGGCCTCTGATTGGCTGGTGGATGCTGGCCTCTGATTAGTAGGTTTTACTTTTGGGGAATGCCTTATATTAAGTAGTGTAGCAAAACCTCTAATGCGTATTATTTTAAAGGTAACACAGTAAATAAATGTGATGTGAGATCAGTGGGCGAAAGATATTTTACCCCTTAAAAACAGCTGTTACTTATAGAAATCTGTGAAAATTGGGTTTCTGCCATCTTTGATGCCAGTTCTGATATCCAGAACCCATTCGCACCAGGCTAGGGGGATATGACTGATGTGGGGCAACACTGGGTATGTAAATATTGTGTGATATCAGAGGCCCAAAGCCATTTAACCCCTCAAAAAAGCTGTTACTTATTCAAATCTTTGAAAATGGGTGATTTGACCACTTTGATGCCAGTTTTGATGCCCGGAACCCATTTGTGCCAGGCAGGATTGTCATGGATTTCATGTGGGGCACCAGTAGGGGGACATACTAAAAAGAATGAAGAAAAGGAATAAATAAAAAGAATGAAGATAATAATTTATTACCAAAAGATTATGTAAAAAAGGTTTCTTGGGTATCTTAGACATGGAATGGACACATATCCCATATAACCAGATGTATATTATGTTACCTGAGCATTATAGGTGTGGAATGAAGATGAAATATCAGTAGATAATAGGAAAATGAACACATATCTCATATAAAGAGGTGTATATTATGTTACCTGAGCATTATAGTTGTGGAATGAAGATGAAATATCTGTAGATAATAGTAGAATGAACACATATCCCATATAAGCAGGTGTATATTATGTTACCTGAGCATTATAGGTGTGGAATGAAGATGAAATATCAGTAGATAATAGGAAAATGAACACACATCCCATATAACCAGGTGTATATTATGTTACCTGAGCATTATAGGTGTGGAATGAAGATGAAATATCAGTAAATAATAGGAAAATGAACACATAGGAAAATGAACACATATAATATACACCTGGATATGTGTTCATTTTCCTATGTGTTCATTTTCCTATTATCTACTGATATTTCATCTTCATTCCACACCTATAATGCTCAGGTAACATAATATACACCTGCTTATATGGGATGTTACCTGAGCATTTTAGGTGTGGAATGAAGATGGAATATATGTAGATAATAGGAGAATGAACACATATCCCATATAACTAGGTGTATATTATGTTACCTGAGCATTTTAGGTGTGGAATGAACGTGAAATATCTGTAGATAATAGGAGCACACTTGCAGCATGCCCCATGCATTCTCTATGGGACGTGCAGCAAATACGTTTTTTGCCGCGATCCAGCAGTTTTGGCAAGTCAAAACCGCTGCTAGCTGCATTTTTTTTGACCTGCCGCAGGTGCCAGATGGCAGCCAAAACCGCATTTGCCACAAGTCCCATAGAGAATGCATGGGGCTTGCCGCAAGTGCAGCCGTTAAGTGACAGATGTGGTAAATCTGCCAGATCTGCTGCAAATCAGAAAAAACGCTGATGTGAGAGGGGCCTTACTGAGCTGTTTGGTGCACTTTTGATTTAAAACTGCTTCATCTACTGCAGATCTGTCAGTTCTCTGAATGTGGAGCTCTGTTTAACCCTGCCCATATCACTGATTCATACCCTTTGCACCTAGCAGGAGGCTGCTAGCTCCTCTGAGAGATAACACATGTGTCTGGACACCGGTGTTCTGTCTCCTGCAACTCAGGCATGGGGGCAATTGTAGCACCTGTGACTAGCCATGCTGTCAGGGAGGAGACTGGTGGTGTTTAAAGACACAAGGCTGCCATAGGGCATCATCCACATAGACCTATGTGGCTGATGCCCTATGGCAGACTTGTGTCTTTAAACACCACCAGTCTCCTCCCTGACAGCATGGCTGATCGCAGGTGCTACAATCGCCCCCATAACTGGGTTGCATTAGACTGGGCACCGGTGTCCAGACACATGTGTTACCTCTCATAGGAGCCAGCAGCCTCCTGCTAGGTGCAATGGGTATGAAAAGTGGCAAAATCTTGGTGAGCTTTTTGAAATTTTATGGCCTACTTTCAGTGAATCACTGATTCAGTAGCAATATGTGAAACTAAAAGGAAAGAGAGCGCAATAGGGTCTTATCTTCAATTGGAAATATAAAGAATAGGTGATCACTGCTCACCTGGAAATGTTGTGTGGCACGCAACGGGCATATACACAAAATGGCAGCTGCAGGGTCCACAAATCAACGGAAACCGTAGTAGAAGAAGGAATATACAGGACTGTGTTCACCGGACCCGCACTGCCGACAGAGGAGACGTCCAGACAGTAGTTGGTAGCAAGTGGCTTTTTATTCCATCCGCAGTAACAGTGTGCTCCCTGAGGAAGGAGTCTGGTCTGGCTCTAAAACGCGTCGGATGGAATAAAAAGCCATCTGCTACCAACTACTGTCTGGACATCTCCTGTGTCGGCAGCGCGGGTTCGGTGAACAAAGTCCTGTATATTCCTTCATATCTTTTATTGGCAGCTTTCTGTGTACACTATGCATAGGCAGAAAGCTGCTAATCAGTGGTGGTGTTGTGGATGGACTACTTGACATGAGATTTAATAGTCCTCTAGTGATAATTTCCAACTGATAAAACTGTTTTGTTTTGTTTTTGTGTTTGTTTTTTTAAACTACACTATGTATCTCAGTAAATATCACCTCGTTGGAATCAGGGCCCCTACATTGTGCTGCTCTCAGGTTAGGAAGGTAAAAGCTGGTGCTTCTGGAGCAAAAGGGGAAAATGTAATGTTTTTTTGCACTTTCTTATTCATTATCTCATATGCAGTATTGAACGTAACCATGAACCGCAACATTGTAGGCAGTTTAGCCATCACACTAGATCAAGATCATGCCAGGTAGGCAAAACTCACACATGGTACAAATAAACCTGTAGCTACAACTAGATTTCTTTTATAAGTAGTAATCTACTTATATAATCCGCAGTTGGGATTTCGGGCGTTGTAGCCGAATCCCAACATGCTTTGCGCGGGACTGCGAGTGATGACGCGCAGCGTCATCACGAGCCGCAGACCCGCACTACTCTAAAAAAAAAAAAAAAATCCTCACCTCTACCCGAGCCCGCGCTGTCTCCCGCCGTCTCCCGCCGTCTTCTGCCGTGTTCCGCTAGGCTCCCGGTGCCTGCAGTGATCTTCTATCTACTGAGAGTGAAGGACCTGTGGTGATGTCAGAGTCACGTGACACCAGCTTACTCCAGGCAAATCGCGGGTCACGTGACTCTGACATCACCACAGGTCCTTCACTCTCAGTAGATAGAAGATCACTGCAGGCACCGGGAGCCTGCACAGCCACCGGGAGCCTAGCGGAACACGGCAGAAGACGGCGGAACACGGCAGAAGACGGCGGGGCTCGGGGTGAGGTGAGCATAATCTTTTTTTATTTTTTTTAACCCCTGCCTTGCACGAGCGCACCACAGACACCTGTATACTCCACCACCACACACGCCTGTACACTCTGCCACCACCACAGACGCCTGTATACTCCACCACCACACACGCCTGTATACTCTGCCACCACACACGCCTGTACACTCTGCCACCACCACACACGCCTGTATACTCCACCACCACACACGCCTGTATACTCTGCCACCACACACGCCTGTACACTCTGCCACCACACACGCCTGTACACTCTGCCGCCACCACCACACACACCTGTACACTCTGCCGCCACCACCACACACGCCTGTACACTCTGCCGCCACCACCACACACGCCTGTACACTCTGCCGCCACCACCACACACGCCTGTACACTCTGCCGCCACCACCACACACGCCTGTACACTCTGCCGCCACCACCACACACGCCTGTACACTCTGCCACCACCACCACACACGCCTGTACACTCTGCCGCCACCACCACACACGCCTGTACACTCTGCCACCACCACACACGCCTGTACACTCTGCCACCACCACACACGCCTGTATACTCTGCCGCCACCACCACACCTGCCTGTATACTCTGCCGCCACCAGCACAGACGCCTGTATACTCTGCCGCCACCAGCACAGACGCCTGTATACTCTGCCGCCACCACACATGCCTGTATACTCTGCCGCCACCAGCACAGACGCCTGTACACTCTGCCGCCACCACCACACACCGGTATACTCTCCCACCACCACACACGCCTGTACACTCTGCCACCACCACACACACCTGTACACTCTGCCACCACCACACACGCCTGTACACTCTGCCACCACCACACACGCCTGTATACTCTGCCGCCACCAGCACAGACGCCTGTATACTCTGCCGCCACCAGCACAGACGCCTGTATACTCTGCCACCACCACACATGCCTGTATACTCTGCCGCCACCAGCACAGACGCCTGTATACTCTGCCACCACCACACATGCCTGTATACTCTGCCGCCACCAGCACAGACGCCTGTACACTCTGCCGCCACCACCACACACGCCGGTATACTCTCCCACCACCACACACGCCTGTACACTCTGCCACCACCACACACACCTGTACACTCTGCCACCACCACACACGCCTGTACACTCTGCCACCACCACACACGCCTGTATACTCTGCCGCCACCAGCACAGACGCCTGTACACTCTGCCGCCACCCACCACACACCGGTATACTCTCCCACCACCACACACGCCTGTACACTCTGCCACCACCACACACACCTGTACACTCTGCCACCACCACACACGCCTGTACACTCTGCCACCACCACACACGCCTGTATACTCTGCCGCCACCAGCACAGACGCCTGTATACTCTGCCGCCACCAGCACAGACGCCTGTATACTCTGCCACCACCACACATGCCTGTATACTCTGCCGCCACCAGCACAGACGCCTGTATACTCTGCCACCACCACACATGCCTGTATACTCTGCCGCCACCAGCACAGACGCCTGTACACTCTGCCGCCACCACCACACACGCCGGTATACTCTCCCACCACCACACACGCCTGTACACTCTGCCACCACCACACACACCTGTACACTCTGCCACCACCACACACGCCTGTACACTCTGCCACCACCACACACGCCTGCATACTCTGCCGCCACCAGCACAGACGCCTGTATACTCTGCCACCACCACACACGCCTGTATACTCTGCCACCACCACCACACACACCTGTATACTCTGCCACCACCACCACACACGCCTGTATACTCCACTACCCACAGACCCACCTGTATACTCTTCTACCCACAGACCCGCCTGTATACTTTACTACCCACAGAGTCACCTGTATAATCTCCTACCCTCAGAGCCGTCTGTATACTCTGCTACCCACAGACCCGCCTGTATACTCTGCTACCCACAGAGCCCCCTGTATACTCTGCTACCCACTGGCCCGCCTGTATACACACAATTCATTTCACCCTGCTCCCGATGCAATTGCATCGGGCCTTTTTACTAGTCACATATAATTGGGAGCACTTCCTTTATAATCCAGTGTTAAAATGACTCAACATGATTTCTACTGTTTTAAACATGGTAGAAGTGTCTAATTTAGTAGTAAGTTGTCCTGAATTATTGGTGGTAAGGCTTCCCAAACCCCTACGCTCTATCCTTGATTGACGTCTCCTGTTTCATCCAACATTCTTATCAAGACTAGATGGCAGGATAAAAACACAAGTCATTTCAGAGATAATTGATTCATTAGCATATTGTGCATGATGTTTATGGGTCTCATATCTACTAAAATACCCCATTTACACCAACTATATTGCATTATATCCCTGACATGGCTTTTATTGGAAAGAATTCTATTTCTTATTAAATAACAATCTAGAGAATTGATATACAAGTGGACATAGACTGCGCTGCCAACGGAAAGAAAAATAAAGTGTTGTGTATTCCAAAGTGGTGGTCTTTATTCATCCGACATGTTTCAGAGTGTGTTCCTCACTCCTTCCTCAGGGAACTAACCAAGGGGACTTGGGGAATAGACTCTGGTTCACATGGTTTGTGGATTCTACAGCAGCCATATAAGCAATCAAAACTGGTTGTGTCACACAACCTGCCCAGGTGAGCGAACCCAGTAAATTATCTCCGATTTTTATTAGGATAAAACTCTATGTGCACTCCTTTTTATCCACAGTTTCATTGAATCTAGAGAATTGTCTTCTTGCTTCTCTGTGTCACGATGTGACTTAGGGATAGAATGACAATGGGCACCTACTATGCCCCTCAAGTTGTAGGGACCCTACACTATCCCTGTCCCACCCATTACCTTTGATGGGGGAGATGCCTAGGTATTGTATGTTGCTATGCTCCTAAACAATACTAATCTGATGCTCCCTGTCATCTGGAGAAGATAGAAACACAAGTGCATGTGGAAATACTGACAAAGACTTAGGGTACCGTCACACCTGGAGATTTCGGCGGCGATTTTATAGGTGACGCTGGGGCGGGGCCTATCGCCGCCGACATCGCCGATGCATCAACTAATGTGAATAGGCGAGGGCGACACATTTGAGCGTTGCTGTGAAACCAGGCGAGCACTCTGGGGTGATGTGTACACATCGCCCCATGTAAACGGTGGACAGCGATCTCACAGGCGATGGGAGCCACAGGCTCCCATGTTACAGCATCGTCACTAGGGCTTTTAGACACCCCAGCGGCGCCGCCTGTAAGATCGCTGGTGCGTTGCCGGAGGTGTCGCTGCATGTAAACATGCAATGGCGACGCTGGCAGGGTGCTAAAAACGTGCGTGCTCCCGCACGTCACCGCCTACATCTCCGGCGACGTCACCTGGTGTGACGGGCTCCTTAGGCTATGTACCAAAACAACTTTTTAGTCAGAGAACAAAAGGAGAAAAACCTGTTAATAAAAAATAAAAATAAACTATATTGAGCAGTAATGAAGGAAAGCAAAGGAATACACCAAACGGCATACAGAAAATCCAGAAGCAAACCCCCTGTTACGTCTGAAAGACACACATTTCTAATTCATTATCATCATGCTATATCTGGCACTACCAGAACAGTCCAGCCAACCTATATAGGAGGAGAGAAGATCTGACTAGTTCTCCCACAACATTGCTTGGATGTTTAACTCCTTTAGTTCAGAGTATTAATTCATGCTAACCCACCGGAGAGCAACTAGCTTTTGTGTCAACTCCTGTATACCCCTGCGCTGATCACAACCATCAATGAAGGTAACAGGAAGCGTGCAAGAATCTTAAGATTCCTCAGACCTCGACGCCACCATGACAGTTGGTGATGCTTGAGAAAACATCTTAGGGACACTCTGCTATTACTTCCAGAAATGCATGAAGAAACTATATGTTGGCTTTTGTGGATGTATCGAGACCAGGTAAGGACACCCTCCTTTGAGAAGGGAAAAGGTAGCATCCAGCTGAAAGACATAGTAAAAAGGACCTGTGACCACCCTAATAAGTGAAAAAGATTATGTTCAATTTGGGGCTCTGAAAATCCATTTTTGTCCATTAAAAATTAAAAGGTTTAATTCAGTGTAATGGTCTTGATTGTACTTAAAATAAGGCAGTTGTGCACTTACTTCAGCATGTAGTAGGGGTCACAATATAACTTTTATACTCCTTGCTTATACTAATCCATCTGTTTTCGGCTATGTGCCCACTGTGCTTTTCTACTGTGTTTTTCGCTGCGTTTTTTGTAAGAAATACACATCGCCTGCAATTTTAACATTGAACTCAATATGATCAAAAGCAGTGCCCACTATGTGCGTTTTTGTTGCAGAAATCGCTTGGGTTTTTTTTTTTATTGTTGTGTCCCTGCAATTAATTATCTTGTGCTATTTTTGTGCTGCATTTTCCAATTGCCAGCCATTCTAATGAGCAGAAAAAGACAGCACTAATTAAAAGCAGCAAAACGGCACTAGAAACGCGTAGGTGTGTTTTTGAAACAGCTGCGTATTTGTGGCTGAAAAAAAGCAGCACAAATGCAACACAAAAAGATAGACACAGTGGGCACGTATAAACGTCCCTGTAAATTATCTTGTACTTTTTTGGGCTGCATTTTCCAACTGACAGCCTTTCTAATCAGCTGGAAAATGCAGCACTAAAAAAACACAGCAAAAATGCACCAGAAATGCTTTGGTGTGTTTGAAACAACTGCGTTTTTGTGGCGGAAAAAACACAGCCTTAGAAGCCCAGGGACAGCATGAAGTGACAGAATGAAGTATCTGTGTATTTTGGGGAGGAAGCATTTTGGTTTTCTCGACTTTCCTCTTTTCTGTATTTCTGTATTCTTCCCATGTGTATGAAAAGCTGCATTATGAAAGTTTTTCTTAGGCTGGCTTCACACTGCAGTTTTTCCCTGATCAGGTTAGATCAGGTTTGAGTGCCAAAACTAAGGGTGCCTTCACACTGGGGCGTGATCCGGTCCGGGGCTGTCCAGGATGACCCTGACAGCCGTGGACTGGATCAGCACACAGAACTGGAGGGCTAATATGCCCTCCAGTCCGGTGTGCAGCCGCCCGCAGCTCCCGCTGCTAAGTCAGGACCGCGGTGCCGCGGTCCTGGCCTGTCAGTGGCTGCAGCTGCGTGCGGCTGCACACCTGTCCGGAGGGCATATTAGCCCTCCAGTTCTGTGTGCTGATCCAGTCCGCGGCTGTCAGGGTCATCTCGGACAGCCCCAGACCGGATCACGCCGCAGTGTGAAGGCACCCTCAGAAATAAGAAAAACAGCATTAGACATTAGTTGCATTAATAATCAGCCACACAAATTGGTCTTATCCTGGGTAATTTATGATGCAGTTGCTGGCCAGTGATCTTTGTCTATTCTTACCCAATCACAAATCTTTATACTGTGGGGAAAAAAAATATTTAGTCAGCCACCAATTGTGCAAGTTCTCCCACTTAAGGAGATGAGGTCAGAATGTAATTGACATCATAGGTAGACCTCAACTATGAGAGACAAAATGAGAAAACAAATCCTGAAAATCACATTGTCTGATTTGGAAAGAAATTATTTTCAAATTTTGGTGGAAAATAAGTATTTGGTCAATAACAAAAGTTCAAACAGTTCTACTTTGGTTTCATCTGACTATATAACATTGTCCCAATACTCTTCTGGATAATCCAAATGCTCTCTAGCAAACATCAGCCAATCCGACATGTAATGACTTAAGCATAATAAATGGCTTTTGCATACTAAAAGATCGTTTCATGCTCACTAAGGCTGCCTTCACACTTGCGTCTGGAGCGCAGCGCACCAAACGCAGCCAAACGCTTGCGCACATGCGTGCCTATGTTTAACATGGGAATGCATGTGCCTGCGTATGGCTGCGTTTGGCCACATTTGCGTTCAGATGCGCATAATTTATGCGCCCTCCGACCGCACTCCAAACGCAGCATGCAGCATTTTTTTGTGCGTTTGCGGCGCTTGTTTTATCCACAAGCACACAAAAAATGCAGATCCATTGAGATCCATGCAGTGTCCTCCGCATGACACCGCAGGAGAACGCTGCAGATCACATTGAAATCTCTCCCGGTGGCTGCTGGTGAAGGCATACTGTAGCTATGACAGAAATGATTAAGACGGATAATTATTTTTTAGACTGTTTTCTGCAAACAATTTGAATCTTCATAGGATTTAGCTTAGTTCTGTTGTAGTATCTATGTTGAAAGCTCGGTGACAGGACAATTGTGTACAAGATAATTGTGTACGGACAATTGTGTACAGACAATTGTGTACAGGGCAATTGTGTCCAAGGACAATTGTGTACAAGGACAATTGTGTACAGGGCAATTGTGTACAAGGCAATTGTGTACAAGGCAATTGTGTACGGACAATTGTGTACAAGGCAATTGTGTACGGACAATTGTGTACAAGGCAATTGTGTACGGACAATTGTGTACAAGGCAATTGTGTACGGACAATTGTGTACAAGGCAATTGTGTACAAGGCAATTGTGTACGGACAATTGTGTACAAGGCAATTGTGTACAAGGCAATTGTGTACGGACAATTGTGTACAAGGCAATTGTGTACGGTTGTGTACAAGGCAATTGTGTACGGACAATTGTGTACAAGGCAATTGTGTACGGACAATTGTGTACGGACAATTGTGTACAAGGCAATTGTGTACGGACAATTGTGTACAAGGCAATTGTGTACGGACAATTGTGTACAACGCAATTGTGTACGGACAATTGTGTACAACGCAATTGTGTACGGACAATTGTGTAGAAGGCAATTGTGTACGGAGGCAATTGTGTACGGACAATTGTGTACAAGGCAATTGTGTACGGACAATTGTGTACAACGCAATTGTGTACGGACAATTGTGTACGGACGATTATTTACAGACAAGTATAGGGAAAACAAAAAATTAAACGTCCAAAAAAAGGAAATACTTTATTCATCATTGATTTTAACGTAAGATTGCTTATTGAATAACAGTTTCAAAGCTTCTTCTATTCTTATTCTACAAATATTGCTGGTCTTGTCTATCGTGCCTGCATGTTGCTGATCGCTCGTAGATACCGCAGCTTGTCTCCTTGATTGTGATAATCAGCCACTTTCACACGCAGTCGTTCAGCTAGCTGGACATACTTGCTTCGTGGATGCTCAACATTCAGTACCTCAGCATTCTGGGCTGTAAGTCTATGAATTGCCATGTCACTAATGAGTCCGTTGAACAGTTTCCACACGGTAGGATGAGCACAAAGAAAGAGTGCTTGTAAGGCGTTATGAAACCCCTCGCAGCAATTCGTGGTCTTGGGGGCAGAGGCCAAAGCGTCAGCATAATGATTCCAGACCTCTGGAGTAAACCTTGCGTTTCGAAAGCGTCCACCTACTCCTGGCCCCCTAACGTAGGTATGCTCAAAGTAGGAGAGGAGCTGATTGGTAGCATCATCATCAGGGAAGATTTGGGCTAGTTCGTCATACCTTGCACTTACTTCGGCTGGTGGGACAAACGCCAAGGAGGCCAAAGATTTTACCTTGAGATTGAACTCTCCATCCTCAGCCTCAAATTCAGCCTTTAGGCCCAGCTCATTGACCTTTCGAATAATGGACTGGCTCAGATGAAAGAAGCAGCCAGAAATCGCTGCAGCTGGAAACTCATCTTGGAAAGCTGACATTGCTGCCATCTCAAAGTCAAGAAGAATTTTCTGGGGATTTGCACCTGGCATCAACCCTTTGAGCGCCGTGATCATTCGACGATAGGTTGGACCAGTCTTGTTTGGCAGCAGGCAGTAGATCAGGGGAGGATAGGAGTTGCCGACTTTTGCATGGAGAGAATACAGCTGAAAGAACATGGTTGGCACCACCTTGAACGTTCCATCGCCAAACCATGTCTCTCCTCTTTCGAAATAAGGCAACAGTTCATTGCTACCAATGGCAAGAATCCTGTGGGGGTCATCTCTTGCAGAGTCATATAAAATGATGTCGCTGTATTCCTGGGGGATAGCAAAATTGATGCTTTGAGGAGGAGTCAGCATGGTGTTTGCTCGCTGCCTGACCCGACGTGTATTTCGCTCAACGTCACTTCGCTTGGGCATTCGAGACAACACGTCATCAGACCTGTCTCGAAGAACCTGTCCAACAATGCTTCTAGTAGATGCTTGAGAGCTGATTGCTTCTTGCCTCAGAGCAGCCATTGTAGCTCTGGCTTCAGCTTGAACTGGATCTGCAGAGTGACTGTGCTCAGTCGGCTGTTTAACAATCGCGGCTCCAGATGTGTGCATGCGTGCGGGACACTTGAATTTGTTGACTTGCCTGCACCGCCATTCTTTGATGCTGTCATCACGTGTCCTGTGCAGGATATACTCGTGTCCCCCAAGCCTAAGGACATCTTTGTCTTTTTCAGACTTGCTCATAGTAAAAGTCATGGTGAAAGTTGCAAGGGGTGAGTAATGAAACTGAAAGTAAGCGTCATTGTGAAAGTGGCCTGTACAAGTGGCCTGTACACAAATAATTGCCTTGTACACAATTGTCCGTACACAATTGCCTTGTACACAATTGCCTTGTACACAATTGTCCGTACACAATTGCCTTGTACACACTTGTACACAATTGTCTGTACACAATTGTCCGTACACAATTGTCCGTACACAATTGCCTTGTACACAATTGTCCGTACACAATTGCCTTGTACACAATTGTCCGTACACAATTGCCTTGTACACAATTGTCCGTACACAATTGCCTTGTACACAATTGTCCGTACACAATTGCCTTGTACACACTTGTACACAATTGTCTGTACACAATTGTCCGTACACAATTGTCCGTACACAATTGCCTTGTACACAATTGTCCGTACACAATTGCCTTGTACACAATTGTCCGTACACAATTGCCTTGTACACAATTGTCCGTACACAATTGCCTTGTACACTATTGTCCGTACACAATTGCCTTGTACACAATTGTCCGTACACAATTGCCTTGTACACTATTGTCCGTACACAATTGCCTTGTACACAATTGCCTTGTACACAATTGCCCTGTACACAATTGTCCTTGTACACAATTGTCCTTGGACACAATTGGCCTGTACACAATTGTCTGTACACAATTGTCCGTACACAATTATCTTGTACACAATTGTCATGGAACCTGAAAGCTCAGTTTCGTGGGGCTGTTATCTCCTTCAAGTTTTTTGTTTATTACTCTGTCTCAAATGGTTCTGTTCTGTGGTACTGTATGGTTTTATTACAATTTTTTCCTACCCCCATCACAGCACCTGTGAGGCTGAGAGAGTTGAGTCCATCCCTATCATTGGACAGGAAGCTAAGAGCACAAAATAAAAAGGCAACTCCCTCTTCCTCCTTTATGTGGTTTCCTGTCCTCAGGATGTTGGAGCATTGAGCAAACTGCTCAAGCAGCTGTGAATAGAAAGCTATACTGGTGTTTTGTAGCAACCTCTTGGAAAAATGACAGTAAGTACAGGAGCCCAGTTGGGCACTGAAATGCTAACATTGCTCTTGGAAGGTCTATATTTAATGCTTAAATGACTACTCATGTTTGACGTCTGTCCTAGGGTGCGGTGCCTGCTTAGGGCCTTCTGTTTTAGTAGGAAATGTGGCTTGCAACCTGGGCCTGTGACTTGCAACCTGGGCCTGTGGCTTGCAACCTGGACCTGTGGCTTTCAGCCTGGTCATTTAGCCTCGCAGCCTGTGCGTCTAGCCTCGCAGCCTGTGCGTCTAGCCTTGCAAATAAAGTATAAAGTCCCGCTTACCATACCAATTTCTCATTCACATGGAGAGTGGCTCAGTTCTTCCAAGACCAGATATATGCACAAATAGAGTAGAGAAATCCAGGTCATACATGTGAAATTCTTTCCTCTTTTTATTTCTCATTCAAGGTGCATTACAGGATCAAATATGCATGATATGCACATCCCCAGTCAACGTGTTTTGGTTGCGTGTTGCATCCGTACTCATGATTATAAGGGTACTGTCCCACGCTATGATATCAGTAACAATATTGTTAGCAATGTCACGTGACCGAGATCATTAAAGCATCATTTCAACATCGTTGGTGAGACGTCACACGTCCAGATAAGTTGAATGACGCACGAACGTTCCAGCGATCTACACATTGTTTGATCTAGCCAGCGAAGGATGTTGGCCATCGTTCAGCCGCCGTCACACAGCAAGTATACGAACGATGAGAACCTTCAATGTGGGCGTTCTGTTTCACGGAGGGCAGGATATAGATGTGCCAGTTTGTGTTTTACCATGCCCCTACAGCTCTGATTGATGGCCACATCTGCGTTTACCATTGGTCAACCTTCATTGGGAAAATGGCCAGTAGGTTTAACGCTTTTACCACTGTCAACATCACGCCATTCATGTGTCAACCAACTTGGGAACACACACAATAATGTAGTAACTAGCCATCACAACATATGTATATGTGCGACTCCACAGTTTTCTTTGCAGATCACAAAGTCTCATTTGAGGGCGCACAAGTGTTTAACAATGCCTAGACAACATTGAGGGCGACTTCCATCAGTCTACTAGGTTAATTTAGGTTTGAATTTATTTTTACCAAGTCAATGGCACACAACATCCAAGCACGGATGATCAAATATGGCTGCTTGGGTTGGACAACACACAACAGTCAATCGGAACGCAAGCACAACCACAAATCGGCATTCAGGGGGCGCGGAAACAACAACGACAAAGCACGGCTATGGAATTGATTTCTGCATCGCTGAAGTTGTGAACGACATTGTTCATTGCGACGTCACACACAACAATGCAGCAGGTTGACAGAACATTAATTGGACAACAAACGACGGATTTCAGGTCTGGAGCACAAATTTTTGATCAGCGAACCAACGATTTATCGTTTCAACATCGTTCATTTACACGCAATGATGCACAAACTATGTCGTTTGAACGATCCAAAAACCATGGCGTTTCACCAATATCATTACCGATATCGTAGTGTGTGAAGGTACCTTTAGGCTAAGTTCACACTGGGCGTTTTTGGTGCTTTTTTTTTTTTTTTTTTTAAACTGCACCAAAAGCTGATCAGTCAAAACGTTTGCCAGGAAAGTGAAAGGGATTTTCATTTTACTTTCAGATGTTGCGTTTTTGACTGCTGCTTTGGTGCATAAAGCACATCCAGAAAATAATGAGAATGTCAATTTGTGCTCTGTTTTTCTGGTGCGCTTTCTGCACCAGTAACATCCAATTACTGTCACAGCCCCTTCCATAGGCTGCACTGCTGGAGGGGGGCGGGGATCGCCCCCTCCACGCTGATGAGGAGTGATCTGATCTGATGATCACTCCTCATCATCGGAAGCATCATGACGGCAGTGCAGGGCATTGTGCCCGCCCGCTTCTTCCTTCTCTGCAGCCGATCTCTCTGCAAGGAGATCTGGCTGCTGAGAAGGATCTGACAGTGGGAGACAGCGATCTGCTATACCCCACTGTCAGATCCTTCTCTGCAGCCAGGTCTACCTGCATGCAGATCGGCTGCAGAGAAGCGATCTGACAGCTGGGCACAGCGGATAGCTGTGCCCAGTTGTCAGATCGCTTCTCTGCAAACTGATATCCATGCAGGGTCATCGGGCTGCAGAGAAGCAGCGGGCGCAGGCAGGCGGCGGTGCCCTTCACCGTCGTCATGCTTCCGGGCTCTGTCACCCACTAAGTGCTGTGATATTACGATCACAGCACTTAGTGTCCGTGAAGAGGGAGTGCAGGGTCGTGTGATCATGTGACCTCTAAGACTTGGATTTTTCACAGTGCTGGTGCACTGTATGGCAATGGTTTGCCATACAGTGCACCATCACTATGACAGAGACTACAACAAGGGATCAAGTATCCTCTTGGTGTAGTCTCTGGGGTCATAGTGATAGTGCACTGTATGGCAATGATCTGCCGTACTGTGCACCATCACCGTTTGGGAGCGCCATTTCACTTTTTGAATGGAACATTAGCTCCAGAAGTCAAATGGTGCTCCTTACCTTCCAAGCCCTGCCGTGCACCCAAACAGTGGTTTATGCCCACATATGAGGTATCATTATATTCAGAAGAAATTGCCCAACAAATTTTGGATCCCTTGCCCAAGTGAAAATGAAAAAATTGAGGCTAAAAGAAAATATTTTTGGTAAAAAAGTACTTTTTCATTTTTTGGATCAATTTGTGAAGCACCTGGGGGTTCAAAGTGCTCACTATGCATCTAGATAAGTTTCTTGGGGGTGTCTAGTTTCAAAATGGGGTCACTTGTGGGGGAGCTCCAATATTTAGGCACACAGGGGCTCTCCATATGCAACATGGTGTCCGCTAACAATTGGAGCTAATTTTCCATTCAAATTGTTAGCTGACCCCATGTCGCTTATGGAGAGCCCCTGTGTGCCTAAACATTGGAGCTCCCCCACAAGTGACCCCATTTTGGAACTAGACCCCCACCAAGAAATGTATCTACATGCATAGTGAGCACTTTGAACCCCCAGGTGCTTCACAAATTGATCTGTAAAAAGTCACAAAACCTTTCTTTTTTCATTTTTACAGATCAATTTCTGAAGCACCTGGGGGTTCCAAATGCTCACCACCCATCTAGATAAGTTCCTTGGAGGGTCTAGTTTCCAAAATGGGGTCACTTGTGGGGGAGCTCCAATGTTTAGGCACACAGGGGATCTCCATACGTGACATAGTGTCCGCTAACAATTGGAGCTAATTTTCCATTCCAAAAGTAAAATGGCGCTCCTTCCCTTCTTCTGAGCCCTGCCGTACGCCAAAACAGTGGTTTATGACCACATGTGAGATATCGGTATACTCGGGAGAAATTGCCCAACACATCTTAGGATCCATTTTATCCTGTTGCCCATGTTAAAATGAAAAAATTGAGGCTAAAAGAACATTTTTGTTGGAAAAGTGAAAATGTCCATTTTTTCCTTCCACGTTGCTTTAGTTCCTGTGAAGCACCTGAAGGGTTAATAATCTTCTTGAATGTAATTTTGAGTAGCTTGGGTGCAGTTTTTGGAACGGTGTCACTTTTGGGTGTTTTCTGTCATGTAGACCCCTCAAAACGACTTCAAATGTGATGTGGTCACTAAAAAAATGGTTTTGTAAATTTTGCTGGTAAAATGAGAAATTGCTGATGAACTTAGAACCCTTATAACTTCCTAACAATTTTTTTTTCCAAAATTGTGCTGATGTGAAGTAGACCTGTGGGAAATTTTATTTATTAAGGAGGACCTGTCACCCCCCTGCTCCATAGCAATCTAAATGCAGCACTGGAGGGAGTGGCCTAGCCATGAAGGAGTGAGGTCATGTTTGGCTGAGCTCCTGATACCGGGCATGATAATCAGCGCCTGAGACCACCCAGCGTGCCTCAAAATTATACCACGATCCAGCAGAGGATCGGAGGAGGCAGAGGAAGCGGTGCAAAGTCCATAAGGCCCGCCGGTGAGCCAATCCGCCGCTTTTTCCCCCGGACCGGTGAGAGCCAGGACACAGCCATCAATCCCAAGATGGCTGAAAGGGGCGGGCACACCAGGGATCCCGCGCCTACAGGGAGATGGGCCTCGTGCGCTGCCATTCCCAGCACAACACCCGGCAAAAACACATCTCCGGGAGCCCCTTACATGCCCGCTCTCAGGCTCAGGAGACAGCTGCAGCCCATATAGAATTAAATATAACAGCAGAGCCTGGAACCCTGACCCCCAGGCTGTGTATACAGGAGATGACCATTATGGGCCCGCACTGCAGGGAGAAGCTCCTCTATTGGAGATGGGATCGTGCTCCCAGTGTCTGCAGGGCTCGGTTGTTCTGGCTGAACTGTGTGAATTAAGAGCCCGTATGACAGATATCCCTACCAGGGAGGATATGGAGGCCTACATTACAAGATTGGAGCAGGCATATAGGATGGAGCTGGCAAGTGTGAGGGGAGAAGTGAGTCAGGTGGACGTTCAGGGCCAGGAGCACTCAGCCAGGATTAGAGCCCTAGAGGAGAGGTCAGAAGCTCAAAGCGGGCTAATTGAGAGACAATCTGACCAGATTCAGTACTTAATTGAAGCCATGGATGATGCAGAAAACCGTGGGAGACAAAACAACATAAGAGTTCCTGAGTTACCAGAGTCTATGGAGTCTAGAGATCTCCCCCAGACCCTGCAAATTATATTCAATGAGATCCTGGGTGAGCAGTCCTAAAGGGAAATAGAACTTGATAAAGCATAGAGCCTTGGGCCCTAGACCCACTGATCCTGGCCAAACACGGGACGTGATTTGTCGTGTCCATAAATACACTATCATGAGCAGAATTAGATTTGGGATGGTGACTCGCTTCCAGGGAGAAAGCATCCAGGTGTTGCCAGGCCTGTCTCGCCTCACCCTACTTAGAAGATCCAATATGGGACGTACGGCTTTCCTTCTAAGAGGCAACAATATCCCCTACAGCTGGGGCTTTCCATTTCACCTGCAAGTAAGGAGGGGGGGTCATCAATATATCCTGCGTTCCCCAGCGGATGCTCCTGCCTTTTTGGAAGGCGCTGGACCTCCCTCCAGTGCCTATTGAGAATTGGCCTGCGAACCCGCTGAATACCCGTGAGGGCCCTTCCAGCAACGTAATGAGCCGTTCCGGCAGAGGACAGGGGAGGGACCAGAGAGATTCGCCCCTTACTTGAATAGCCCATGAAGTATGACTGCACTGGATACTGAGTCTATAGACTCTGGGTGATTGCAGATGACCACCCCCAGTTTTGTTCACTTAGCCTTCCGGACTTAGCTCCCATTAACATGTTAGGACATTCGGTCTGATTAGTATGTTTTATAGCTTCTATTTTCGTGCCTGGATAGGGAGAACCCTTTGTGGAAGGCCTTATCCCTAAGTGGGATTGACGGCGTCATTAGGCGCCGACGGTACTTTTTGCTATCCCATTTGCAAGATTCTTGTAGACTCTGTCCGCTGTCCGAGTCTTTTACTCCTTCTTGTATCTTACATAGTTCTAGAGCTTCACACTTTCTCTTTTCTTTTTAACTCTCTAGTTTCCTCTAGCCTTAACCCCCCCCCCCCCTCGTGTTTCCCTCCTACCCCCCCCCCCCCCCCCTTTTTTTTTTTTTTTTTTTTTTTTTTTATTTTGCTTATTTCAGTAATTCTATTTTAAGTCTCCTGTTCTACTTACTCTATTTTATTTCCCATTTATTCTTTGTTTTACTTATGCTATTTTATTCCACATTTATCCTTGCTCTCTTTGTGTGTTTTGTGTTCTTTCTGTTTGTTTTTATTTTTTTTTTGTTTTTTTGTTATCCTCCAGAGCTCAGTTACACGACCTTCAATGGCTGACGTCAAGTAGGGATCCCTGAATGTCTGTGGGTTCAATATTCCGCAGAAAAGGATGAAAGTATTAAGTATTATCCCATATGCATGCCCAAAGACTGCACATTGTCTTGCTACAGGAAGCCCACTTCAAATCAAATTGTTTACCTCCACGTACTAACAGATATTATAGAACATGGGTACACCGCTCTAACCCAATGGGGAAATCAAAGGGGGTTTCTATAGGGATTCATAAATCCCTTAGTCACTTAGTCATGGGCTATGTTGTGGATCCTGATGGCAGATTTATATTTATAAAGATTCGAGTCAACTCTACTATTTTCACCATTGTCAATGTATACCTACCAAATCATGATCCAATATCCAAGTGTATAGCTATCCTCTCCGCTCTGACAGATTTTGCTGAAGGGGTCCTGGTGGTGGGTGGCGATTTACAATTTTACCATGGACCCGACTCTCGACGTGTCCTTGGGGCGGCACCCCTTCTCTTCCCGCAGGGTTTTCGCTTTTAGTAGAGAAATGCTGAAACAAAGTCTGGTCGATATCTGGCGGGTCCTTCACCCCTCGGAGCGAGACTATTCTTACTACTCCCCAGCTCACTCCTCCTACAGTAGAATAGATAGAAAAGATAGATTTCTGGTCAGCCAGCCTGTCCTGACCTGGAATGTCGAGGCCACTATAGGTCTGGCAACCATTTCAGATCATGCTCCAATCTTTCTCCGGTTCACATTGCCCGATGGGACTCCCAGGCCGTGGACCTGGAGACTTAACGACAACTTGCTGCTGATCAGATGTGCTTGGCCTATGTCAGGGATACAATTAGGGGTTTTCTAGAGAATCACTCTACAGACTCCACTTCCTTGCCAACGCAGTGGGAGGCGTTGAGATGTGTTGGGACGTTAATTAAACATGGGGCATGCCTGAAGAGAGAAAGGGGGGAGAGGATCAATTCTCTGCTTGCTGCTATTGGCACTCTGGAAACATCTCATAAAGTCTCACTCTCCCAGGAGAACCTAGCGGATCTCATTAAAGCACAAGAGGATCTGAAATCGATACTAGACCAGCACTCACTAACGAGGTTCCTCCGGTTTATGTATGAGTTCGGAGACAAATGCGGGAGGCTCCAGGCTAAGATGTTACACCCCAGAGAGGATCAGGGACATAACCCACAAATTAAGCGACCTTCCGGAGTGGTATCACAACACATATGGATATTTCGGACACTTTCCGGAATACTATGAGAAATTGTACAATATTAAAGGATTTTACAGGGACCTGCCAGAGTCGTCTTTTGACTGTAATATTCAACAATACATTAAGGATACAGCCTTACCAGTAATGCCCCTAGACAGACACTGAGGCCCTAGAGGGGGATTTTACTGGGGAAGAGATTCAAGACATAATCAAAAACTCCCCGGCAGGCGAATGTCCAGGGCCCGATGGTTTTACGCCTAAGTTTTATAAAATCCTTGGTGAGCAGGTGGCACCTTTCCTGATGAGGATCTTCTCTGCAGTCTCTTCTCAATCCCCGTGGGTTGCGCAATCATTGGAAGGGCACATTAGTGTAGTCCCTAAGCCTGGTCGAGACCTCAACGAGGTGGCCAATTATAGACCCATCATATTAATGTCGACATAAAATTGTTCTCGAAAACCCTTGCCAACAGATTGGCACCCCTTCTCCCAGAAATCATACATACTGACCAGGTGGGGTTTGTTAAGGGCAGAGAGGCAAGGGATAACACTAATAAAGTTCTATTGCTACTGTCAAAAGCATGGGCCACAGGCACCCCTTTATGCCTTCTGTCGATTGACGCGGAGAAGGCCTTTGATCGAGTCGATTGGGGATTTATGAGGGCCTTCCCTGGGACAGATTGGGCTAGGATCCCAATATATTAATTTGGTCCTTTCCCTCTACAGCAAGGGTCTCACACTCGGCTGGGTTGGTGGGCCGCACATTGAAAAACATTTATATTCGGGGGCCACATCCCTTGTAGGACTAAGTGATATTTTTAGTAATACCAGAATTTTTTGCTCAATGTAGTAAAGTACAAATCCTGATCCCCTTCTTGTAGTAATGTCCCCATCCTGTAGTAATGTCCTTTTCTACTAATGTTCCCCCATCCTGATCCCTTTTTCTAGTGATGACCCCCCCCCCCCATCCTGATCCCTTTTTCTAGTGATGTCCCCCATATCCTGATCCCCTTTTGTAGTGAGGTCCCGCATCCTGGTCCCCTCTAGTACTGATGTCCCCCATCTTGATCCCCTTTTCTAGGTATGTCCCCCATCCTGATCTACTTTTATAGTGATGCCCCCCCATCCTGTTTTACCTTCTTTTTACACACTCACATACACACACACCCTCACACACAACATAGTAACATAGTTTTTTAAGGTTGAAGGAAGACTTTAAGTCCATCTAGTTCAACCCGTAGCCTAACATGTTGATCCAGAGGAAGGCAAAAAAAAACATGTGGCAACACAAGCTCCACATTGGGGGAAAAAATTCCTTCCTGACTCCAGATATGGAAATCAGACTAATTGCCTGGATCAACACCCTATCAAAGAATCTAGTATATATAACTGGTAATATTATGGTTTTCAAGAAAGGCATCCAGGCCCTTCTTAAATGTTAGTAGTGAGTCACTCATTACAACATCATGTGGCACAGAGTTCCATAGTCTCACTGCTCTTACAGTAAAGAATCCACGTCTGTGATTATGATTGAACCTTCTTTCCTCCCGACGTAGAGGATGCCCCCTTGTCTCCATCTCAGGCCTAAGAGTAAAGAGATCATTAGAAAGTTCTCTGTACTGTCCCCACATATATTTATACATTATTATAAGATCACCCCTAAGCCTTCATTTTTCCAAGCTAAATAACCCCAAGTTTAATAACCTGTCTTGGTATTGCAGACCCCGCAGTCCTCTAATAACCTTGGTCGCTCTTCTCTGGACCCGCTCTAGTTCAGCTATGTCTTTCTTATACACCGGAGACCAGAATTGTACACAGTATTCTAAGTGTGGTCGCACTAGTGACTTGTATAGAGGTAAAATTATGTTCTCCTCATGAGCATCTATGCCTCTTTTAATGCATCCCATTATTATATTTGCCTTTGCAGCAGCTGCCTGACCCTGGCCACTAAATGTGAGTTTGTCATCTACCCATACACCCAGGTCTTTTTCAGTGACAGTTTTGCCCTGAGTTTTACAATTAAGCACATAATTATACCTTTTGTTTCCTCTGCCCAAGTGCATGACCTTGCATTTATCCCCATTAAATCTCATTTGCCATTTATCAGCCCAAGCTTCTAGTTTACATAAATCCTCCTGTAATATAAAATTGTCCTCCTCTGTATTGATTACCCTGCAGAGTTTAGTGTCATCTGCAAATATTGAGATTCTACTCTGTATGCCCCCTACAAGGTCATTAATAAATATATTAAAAAGAAGCGGGCCCAACACTGACCCCTGTGGTACACCACTGTTAACTGTGACCCATTCTGAGTGTGATCCATTAATAACCACCCTTTGTTTCCTATCGCTAAGCCAGTTTTTAACCCACTTACACATATTTTCCCCTATCCCCATTGCTCTCATTTTATGTATCAACCTTTTGTGTGGCAACGTATCAAAAGCTTTTGAAAAGTCCATATACACCACATCCACTGCATTTCTTTGGTCCAGTCCAGAACTTACTTCTTCATAGAAGCTTATCAGATTAGTTTGACAGGAACGGTCCCTCGTAAAACCATGTTGATATTGGGTCATGAGGTTATTTTTCTTCAGATACTCCAGTATAGCATCTCTTAGAAAACCCTCTAGGATTTTACCCACAGTAGAGGTTAAGCTTACTGGCCTATAATTTCCAAGTTCAGTTTTTCTTCCCTTTTTGAATATTGGCACCACATTTACTATACGCCAGTCCTGTGGTACAGACCCTGTTATTATGGAATCTTTAAAGATTAAAAATAATGGTCTATCTATGACAGTACTTAATTCCTGCAGCACTCTGGGGTGTATCCCATCCAGGCCCGGGGATTTGTCAATTTTAGTGATTTTTAGACGATGCCGGACTTCCTGCTGGGTTAAGCAGGTGACATTTAATTGACAGGTTTTGTTATCACTGATCATATTGTCTGTCATGGGATTTTCTTGTGTAAATACTGTTGAAAAAAAGTCATTTAGCATATTGGCTTTTTCCTCATCCTCATCCATCATTTTACCCAGATTATTTTTAAATGGGCCAACACAATCATTTTTTAGTTTCTTACTATTTATGTAGTTAAAAAATATTTTGGGATTATTTTTACTTTCTCTGGCAATGAGTCTCTGTTTCAATCTTTGCTGCCTTGATTTGCTTTTTACAAATGTTATTTAATTTTCTGTACTTATTTAATGCCTCATCACTACCTACTTGCTTTAATTCCCTAAATGCTTTCTTATTGTCATTTATTGCGCCCCTTACAGCCTTATGTAGCCATAGTGGTTTCCTCCTATTTCTAGCATGCTTATTCCCATAGGGTATATATTGTGCACAGGCCCTATTCCGGATGCTAATAAACGTCTCCCACTTGCTTTGTGTACTTTTATGTCTCAGGATATCGTCCCAGTTTATTGCAATAAAGATCATCTCTCAACCGTTGGAAATTTGCCTTCCTGAAGTTTAGTGTCCTTGTAGCCCCTCTACTACACATCTTAGTAAAGGATACTTGAAAACTTATTATTTTATGATCACTATTACCCAAGTGATCTCCAACCCGTATATTTGATATGCAGTCTAGCCTGTTGGTTAATATTAGGTCCAGCAGTGCCCCCCTTCTTGTTGGGTCCTGAACCAGTTGTGAAAGGTAATTGTCTCTCGTAGTTGTCAAAAACCTATTACCTTTGGGGAACAGAAACCTGCAGTTCTAGCAATGTATTTCAGGGTAGTTGAAGTCACCCATAATAATGACTTCTCCCTGAGTCGCTGCTTCATCTATTTGCTTTATGAGGATATTCTCCTCCACTTCCATTATTGTTGGAGACTTATAACAAACCCCTATCAGTAATTTATTATTTTTTCCCACTCCCCTTATCTCCACCCACAGAGACTCTACATTTCCATTAGGTTCACCTATATTATCACGCAGGATGGGTTTTAAGGTTGATTTTACGTATAAACATACACCTCCCCCTCGCTTATTTGTACGGTCATTTCTGAACAGACTATAGCCCTGTAAATTAACAGCCCAGTCATGGCTCTCATCCAGCCATGTCTCCGATATCCCCACCATGTCATAATTATTTTCCAACAAAATCCATTCTAATTCCTCCATTTTGTTGGTGAGGCTTCTGGCATTAGTGTACATGCACTTTATGCATCTCTCTTTACCTCTATTCCTTCCTACTATATCGACTGTTCTAACCCCACCCCCCATGCCACCCACAAACCCACACGCATACTCTCACACACACATACACACACACACACACACACTCTCACACATCCTCATACACCTACTCACTCTCATACTCACACTGTGTGTGAGGTGTGTGTGAATTTCAGTTTCTTATACACACATCCTACACACTCACCCTCACACACACACACCCTCTTACTCACACTCACACTTTTCTCACTTTAATGATGCATCACTCCAGTGCAGGGGGCCACCGCGGTCCACCGATGTGCTGACGTCCAGCATCTGCTGTGCTATGACTTCCTCCAGCTGCCGTTCAGACAAGCTCTGTTGCTCAGCAGAATCAATGCAATCTGCCAGCCAGAGGCCCGCATGTGATGTCATATTCCGCCATCAGCTACGGGCCTCTCATTGGCTGGTAGCTTGCATTCATCTTGCTGAGTGCCAGAGCTTGTTAGTGCCGCGGACGGAAGTCATCACGCAGCGGGGACTGCAGCGGCCCCATGCACTGTGGCGATGCATCATTAAGTTGTCCAAGGTGCCACGGGCCCCATAGTGAAGCGCCAGGGGGCGTGTTTGAGTCCCTTGCTCTAAAGGGAGAACTAAATGGATGAATTAAAAAGTCCCTTTACATCTTTGCTAGCCAAGTCTATTGAATCCATTCCGTTCTCTGTACAAATACGTCTATTAGGTACATGGTTGAACGGATGGCATTCTAATACCTTGAGTTAAGAGTCTCAGAGCTTTGACCAATATTATATGAGATCTAACTGAGTCGCTTTCTTATAGGAAAAAAATGGTGGTTTATCAGAGACCATAGTTATCACTTGGTTTTCATAGTTTCTTTGTTCGTAAACTAATTTGTTTGGCTTATCTCTGTTTTCAACTAATGATCTTCATGGTTGGATTGTATTAGCATCCTTTTTTGCATAATTTATGCCATTATAGAGAGGAGAAAAATTCTAGAATCCCTAAACAAATGTTTGATCGTGGCTTTTCTTAATATTGAATAGCTCAGATCTCTTCTTTGCCTGTTCCATTATATCAGCTCTCACTATGTGGCTAGGATGTGGTAGCCAGTATTTCTCTAAGATAGAACTGCAGTTGTCCATTTAGACTTAGATAAATTTCTTAGGGGGACACACAAAAAATGAGATTATTAAAATCAGATTATAATAAAGTACTAAATATTTCTTCTGCTTTCTAGAACCCATTTGGCATTCTGGGATGCTCAATCTACACTTGATAGTTCAGACTCTACTCAATGCTCACCTAATAGCATAGAGTTAACTAGAGAGGTTCCTTAAAGTCAAATTCTTGGCTTTGGAGGGCCTTCAATGGAAAATGTCAACAATATTGGGTTTAATGTTGCATAATATTTTATGCAGATGCTGTTGCTGGGCCCATCATTCCTAGTCAGGGCCTTGTCCAGTGTGTCAAAAGACCTGGTAACCTTAACATTTGTTTCCATTAACAAGCTAAGTCTTGGTACCAGTTCCTATATAGTTCACTTTTTGGTTAGGTGTTTAAAAATGAGTACAGAATATCAAATTGAATCCGTGGAAGATAACCAACTACACATAAAATTAAGCCTATAAAATATGTGAAAATGGGGGGTTGTTTTAATCAGTAAAATAATTCCTTTTTTACTTTTGTTGCTGTTCTCAGTTAATAGAGCTATTATCACGAGTATGCACAACGTTCACACTCTTCCTTCGTGAATCACTATACATTTAACTAGGATGTTCTTGGGATCTTTCTTGAGGTGTAAGGTCTTACAAGGGTGCTACCTCCCTATAAGATGATCTCTTTGTAATCTCACTCAGGTGCTGTCATGGGGGAAGGGAAAAATGATCATTAGTTAACAGTAATTTGATTTTCCTGAAACCCATGATAGCAGCCCTATTTTTCCTCTCTCTGACTTATGGTTGGTGATGGTTCTCAGTCTTCTCATCTCACAGTGAAGAATGGGCTTGAGTGAATATATAAATAATAACAAGGATAATGATTGTAGTTTAGGTGACTCCTACTTCTTGGAAACCACAAGAAGGAAGTGAGTGTTGCCTTTTTATTTTGTGCTCTTGGCTTTCTGTCCAATGATAAGGGTGGAGGCCACACTCTCTGTCTCTCGGATACTGTCATGGGTTTCAGGTAAATAACATTGCCAGTAAGTAATTACCATATTTTTCGCTATATAAGATGCACTTGATTATAAGTTGCACCCCCAAATTTGGTGAAGGAAAAGAGAAAAAAGTAATTTTTAATGTTGAATGGGGTCCGACTTATAATGCCAGTGTCCGTCTAACAAATCATATAGCGTATATGTCCCTCATAGCACCCTCATCCTGGTACATTGTTCCTCATCCTGGGATATAGCCCCCCATCTTTAAATTAGCCCCCTCAATCTGGATATGGCCCCCTTATATTGGATATAGCCCCCTTGTGCTGGCAAACATCCCCCAGTGATGCCACATGTCCCCTATTGATGGCACTCATCCCCCGTGGCTGGCACACGTCCCCCGTGCTGCTGGCACACGGTTAATGGATGATGACATTATGAGATGCTGATTTAAGTAGACTGGAATAAAGTTACTTTTCTACATTGACCTATGTGTTAAACCTGGTGACAGCAGCTTTCATTACATCTGATAATTATCTGTCTCCAGTAGTATTTTCTAGATGGCTGGAGCATACATCGAGCAAATCCTTATGAACAGGGGCAGCTGACTTTTTTTTCCTATGAATTTTGGTACAGAGTTGTGCCTTTTGTGTTCACCTATTAGAGATGTACCAATTACACTTCTTTTATGATATGTCTATCTTAATAATCCATGGATTTGCATCATAGAGTGCCATATTGTTTAATTATGTTATATTTTGTGATTGGCAAAAGTGAAAATAATGTAAACCATTTCTTTCTATCAGATAATACCTGTGGGATCTGGAAAGAACACATTCTCGTAATTCCAAATTATGAAGCTGAATACAATGATACCATGGAACACTTTTCAGGAGAAAATCTCATAGCCCTTAATGTACATCTGGAAAATCACAGTAAATAAAAATACAATTGCCCTAATCACAAGGAACTTTATCCCAGTTATTCAGAAATACTTACCCTGAGTACAAATCAGAAAGAGGGTAAAATGTTTCATTGTTGTGAATGTGGAAAAACATTTTAAAAAAATTCAAATCTTTTTATACACAGAAGAATTCACATAGGCGAGAAACCATTTTCTTGTTCAGAATGTGGGAAATGCTTTACCCGAAAATCAGGTCTTGATCAACATGAAAGAAGTCATACAGGGGAGAAGTCCTTTATTTGTTCAGAATGTGGGAAACGTTTTGCTCGGAAATAATTTCTTTCTAGACATAAAATAATTCACACTGGAGAAAAACCATATGCCTGGTGCCTGGGACTGTATATCACCATACACCAACTCAGCTCAGCATGTGTGATACTTAAAAATATCAGAGGGTCATATCATGTAGATTCATGTATTGTTGGGTGGTTCCATGAAAGCATCCCCAAATGCCGGAGAGTCAAGAAAGACTACCCAGGAGCTCCATATGCATAGAAATCTCTTCCTGGCATCAGTGACTTCTGCTGTAAGTTCCTCCATGCGGTAAATCCTACCCATTTCTGCCAACCATTCCTCCATTTGACGAGAATGCGTTGTTTTCCAATGTTTAGGTATAACTGATCTTGCTGCCATTAGGCAGAATCGTAAGATATCAGAGCTTTGGGACTTTATAGATCCAGGTACAATAGACAGGAGGGCAACTGAGGGTGTTCTCTCAGGTTCTTGACCACTGATTTTCCTATATACGTCAAAAACCAATTGTCAAAATGGTTGAAATTTTTCGGACTCCCACCAGATGTGCATCATAGAACTACCACTTACCCCACATCTCCAACAGTTATCCGGGATGGAAGGGAAAACCACGTATATGTTAACTGGGCACTGATATCACCGGGACAGGATCTTGTAAATCCTCTCTTGAGCCAAGCATGCCATTGAGAGTTTATGAGTAAAGAGACATTCCAATCCGCCCCAGACATGTCAAATCTCATCTCCTTTCAGCATCTCCCAAAAAATTTGGAACCATCTTCCACTTTGCCCCTATTTAAGATAGTACCATATATACCCGTGTATAAGCCGACCCCCCTACTTTTGCCCCCAAAGCCTGGGAAAACGTATTGACTCGCGTATAAGCCGAGTGTGGACCCCAGCACAGGTATACAGCCCCCAGCAGTGTGGTATACAGCAGGTCCCCAGCATAGTATACAGCCCCAGCAGTGTGGTATACAGGTCCCCCTCACAGTATGGCGCCTCCCCCCTCACAGGATGGCCTACGCATGCAGCGCTGCGCACATACATTACCTGGCTATCAGCTGTCACCCTCCGGTGGCGAATCGCTGCTCCATCCGGCCTTCGTCCCTGCGGCTACACGGACCGGCGGAGGAACGTTCCGCTCGCGGACGTTCAGCCCTTCGCCGTAAGCCAGCGGCCCGTCACTACTGTCTCATCAAACACACACACAGCCTCTCACTACAGTCCTCCCAAACGCATACCATCCCAACCACATCACACATACACACTCAGACACCCGCACACACACACACAAACACACACACACACTGTCAGCGTCTACCCGTAGTTCATACTTACCACCCCGTCTTCCTTGATCGTCCCGTCCTCCGGTCCTCTGTGTCATCCAGACGTCTTCCTTCCGATCCCGACCTCTTCTTAGTCCGGCCGGGAGCTCCGCGTCCTGCTTCCTCTTGGCCGGCATCTTCCCCGCAAAATGCCTCAACCAAGATGGTGGCCGCAATGATTCTTCAGTTACCGCCCACAGTCCCCGCCCAGTTCCCGACCACAATTACGCCCCCTCAGGTCGCGCCCACCATCTTGGTTGGGGCAAATACAGTTTCAGGCGCCATATTTGAATTTTTTTTACTTCACAGCACATTTCTACTGCGTGGAGCCGGTCCCAGGGACGTCTAATATCAAGCTCCCTGCCATTTTCACATGTAGATAGATAAGAATCTTTATCAAAACGAGATTACTTTAGTTTTGAAGTGTTCTTGACACATTTTGTTATTTATTTTTACAAAATTTTATATTTTTTTTACCTCACAGCAAATTTATACTGCGTGGAGGCGGTCCCAGTGACGTCGCATTTCAACCTCCCTGCCATTTTCGCCTCACAACAGATAACAATCTTTATCAAAACGAGATTAATTTAGTTTTGAAGTGCTTCAGACATATTTTGTTATTTATATTACACTCCTATGTGCTCCTTTAGCTATATACTGCCACTTTGTCATTGACTATTGCACTGCGAGACTGCCTGTTATTAATCTCTAATTTGCCAACAACACAGTTATAGCTATTTATGTCAAACAACATGACCTCTGAACACAACTATAGTCATGACACACAGCGAACAGCTGCCAATGCCGCACTTAAAATTTCGTCACATACAAAGTATACTAATGACAGCGAGCAAAAAGCTGCCGATGCCGCACGTCACCACAAAATGTGTGCTAATCAGAGTGAAGAAGAGAGACGCCAGCACCTGGACAAGCTAAATGTTACTAGGAAGAAACGCTTTATGAATGAGTCTGCTTAGCAAAATAAAGTTTGCGTAGCTAAGCACGCTGCTGTTGTACGCCGTCAACATTCTAAAAATATTACTTCCATCTCCACAGTCTTCCATTCTGACCAGAATACACCTTCCATCTCTCCTTCCATAGAATGTGCACACCCTGAACCTACTGTATTTGTTTGCGCTTACGTGCAGAATGTGAAGCAGTGTGCTACACACACTCCTGAACAGAAACGATGTCGCCTGCACACCGTTAAGTCTGCTTTCAATAAATGCGGCACACATGACTCTTCTATGGCAACAATCAAACCTTTAATACATGCTGCTGGTGCACACTGTGAACAGCGCAACAATATTGCTTTTACCTCCACAGTCATAGACTCTGAATGAGGGAGGAGGTGGAAGGTGTTTCATCAGCAATCTGTGGAAAGTGAAGATCCTCTACCAGGTCCACGCTTTATATATGTTGGCTTCCAGCATCAGTCTGATGGTGGGGTTACACGTCCCGATATCGCGGCGATATCGGAGGCAACGGTGCGGGAGCGCGCATTTTTTCAGCCCTTTTCCCGATATCGCATCGGCGGTTTACACGCTGCGATATCGGGAAACAACGTCCCTCCGATGTCTACGCCCACCAACCCAGTAACGACCATTTAACATGGGAGTTAATGGGTAGCGTCGGCGTACAGATCGGAGTTGGGCTGTCACACGCTGCGATGCTGCTACAACGGCCATGCGATATCGGGGAGTTGAATAGCTCTGCTATTCAACTCCGATATCGTTTTGGCATCGTTCCAGCATCGCGTTGTACGCTCAGACCGTACAACGCGCAAACGATATCGGCTCCAACTTGCGACCCACGTGACTTTTTGTCGGAGTTGGGTCGGAGTTGGACGCTGATATCGCGGCGTGTAAACCCACCATAAAACTCCATTACCACAATCTGGACGTATACATTCCAAAGGTTTCACTGATGATGACAGTACTGTGGTACAACACTCCTGTGGCCTATGGACTATGTTTGTGAACATTGTCAAGCATTCCATTTTAATGCTGAGATACCATCAGATAAAAATTTCACTCTATGTTGTCACAAGGGTAAAGTCCATGTACCTATACCCCAATATCCTCACGTCTTCACACGTTTGCTCACAGGACAAAGTGAGTTTGGTAAGAATCTTATGGAAAACATCCGTGCCATTAACAGTTCCTTTGCGTTTGCCTCCATGGGTGTCAATATTTCGCCACCTCCTGGATATGGCCCATGATACATGTCCCGGATACATGGACAAATATATCATCGCACAGGAACCTTACATCCATCTGATGATGACGTTCCAGTATATGCCCAGCTTTATATTTTAGCTACCAATTCGGCTAATCAACAACGCTTGCAATGTCAACACAATCAAAATTGTCATCCTACTTTGATGAGTATCATTGCTCTCCAATTAGATCATATTAATCCTTTTGTAGCTGCGTACAAAATGTTACGGGATGTTGAACAGGAGGAACATCTTAAAGCTCTTGCAAATGGTACTGTGATGCCTAATATAACCATGGCCCTAAAACAAGATCGCGCATGTGGCGCCCCTGCTTCCAGGAGGCCACAAAAGGGAACTGCAGCCAGGCAGGTAGGACAACAAGTTGCACAACAACACCCTCACAGCCCACACAACCCACGTACAGTAGATGGCATCCAGCCCCGAGATTGGAGACTCTAGGCAAGCGAGGGGTGGTGGATTTAGAGGAGTGGGTTGGGCACACACGTAGTCAGGTGACTTGACAGTAGAAATAGTGAAGGGGGAGGAGGAAGGAGTTCAGTAGGCCCAGGTTGCCGAGCATACAAGACCAAGAGTGGGCCATAGTGAGCTGAACAGCAAAGACCAAGAACAGGCCAAGAGACAGCAGAAGGTTGAGCTAAGCTGAGCAGCAGAAGGAAGCATACGTCCTGGCAAAGTGGGGTGTAAGGAGCGCAGAATCTGTACTGAGCCAGTGTGAGCCGGAGGAGAGAGAAAGCCTATCCGGAGCCAGTACCCCCAGGGGTGTGCAGGAAAGAGATGGACGGTGATACCCGGGCCCTAGACTTACAGCTAAAGCAACCTACTGCAGGCGGAGTAGCCCTCCTACAATACTGAAAGACGCAGAGGGAAAGAGCCTGGTAGAGCCTCACACTTGAGGACTGCTGGAGGCTGGGCTGAGTAGAGTGTCGACTCTAGAGAGGACCGTAGTTTCATCCGAATCCTCAAACAACACGACGGGGGACCACAGCTACGCGTTAGGGTCCCTACCCCAAAGGACAGGCAGCTCAGTGACGACGAGGAGGACCCACAAGGGCCCGAGTCACCGCCATACTCTCCGGCGTTACACACACCAAGTGAACCCAGAGAACGTAAACAGCCCGGAAAGGACACAGAGACAGTGTTAGGGGTCACAGAGAGAGGCCTGGCTGCAGAAGTAAAGGGAACCCAGAGAGGGAGAGTGTGCCCGTGTACTTGAACTGAGACATGTAAGAACTGTACTTGATTTGTACTTGAACTGTAACTGCAGTGTAAAGTGCTTTGAAGAACTTGGAATCAGACAAGGGAGGCAGATTCAGGGTCTCCGTGTTTACTCTCCATCTGCTTAAGTGACATTCCCTCCATACAGGATTACAACGATTCTCCCACCTGCAGAGCCACAGCACAGCCTGCCAGCACCAGCATTGAGGAGAGATCCCTGCAGCGTCTGCACAGTAAGTGTACTGAACATTCCACAATAGACTTAACCCTTACTGCCCCGGGGAACACAGTTCTACCCACTGGAACTATTCTATCTACGCTGCTATTCCATCATCCCCGGAGGTTCTGCAGCAGCGGCGGCCCCATCACTGGCCGCATATAGTGGGTGGCGTCACGACTGACAATCCCCTGTAAATAATCCCCTTTTATTGCCGAGCCCGGGACACGGACCAGGACCACCCGTGACTTCCCCAGCAGCTGACCCGTCCGGTACCGAGTACCCCTGTCTCAGTGGGCCCGACACGCACAAGACCCTCGACGCTACAATAACCCCACTGTCAATGAGGTAGCTGTTGTATTCGAAAAGGGACAATGGAGAGCCACCATTCAATCGCAATATTTTAGTACACTTAAAACCTGACCCTAACAATCCTTAGGTTTAGTTTTTGGTGCCAATCAGCATTCTGCACAGTAATTTAGATGCCCTCCTCTATCCACTCTTTTTCCCGTACGGAGAACAAGGCTGGCATGATCACATAAAGCAACAAGCCCCAAGTACACGCAGAATTACACAGCTGCAGTACTATTGCTACATGCTTTCTGTAAGAGAGCAGTTTAATCCAGTACTGAATGGTGGCAAACTCACCCAACAGTATATTGTCGATGCTTATGTCAAAATCGAGGCAAATCGCCTACATTTTATCCGGAAACATCAAAAGGATTTAAAAGTTGAGGACTACTGTGTATTACAAGAGCATTTATTAATCAAATCCATTCAAAAAGGCATCCCCATTGGCAAAACCGTCATTTTACCTTCCTCCTTTGAGGGTAGTCCTAGGAACATGCAACAACGGTATCAGGATGCCATGGCTATTGTCACCAAGTACGGTCGCCCTGATTTGTTCATCACTATGACCTGCAATCCTAAATGGAGCGAGATTACATCTAATTTACAGCCTTGGCAGCGTGTAGAACACAATTCTGAACACACGTGCTACCAAATCAGGTCTAAGTTAGAAGCTCTGTTACAAGACATCAACAAAGGATTGTTCGGAAAAGTTTGTGCTATGGTGCACGTAATCGAATTCCAAAAACGTGGTTTACCACACGCACACATTTTAATCATTTTAGATACCAACTCTAAATTAAGGACTAAGGAGGATGTTGACAATATCATCTGGGCAGAAATTCCTGATGCTAAAGACTACCCTCTACTTCATGACATTGTTTTGCAACATATGATTCATGGGCCCTGTGGAGAATACAACCCCAATTCCCCAATGTATGGATCTCGGCAAATGTACTAAAGGTTTCCCTAAAGATTTTCAAACATCTACCATCATAGCTAAAGATGCCTATCCCGTTTATCGCAGAAGCTCTGGCCTTTCCATTCAAACACACTCTAAAACAGTTGATAATTCTTGGGTAGTTCCATACAATCCCTTTCTACTTTTGATTAATAATGTCGAAGTTTGTGGTTCAATTCAAAGTGTCAAATATTTGTTTAAATATGTCTACAAAGGCCATGACAAAGCTAACCTTGACATTTGCCAGACTCACATTGACCATGATGAAACACATCAATTTATGGATTCCAGATATGTCAGTGCACCAGAGGCAGCTTGGCGCATTTTTGCTAATCCTATGCATAAGCAATCTCATACCATCATTCGCCTTGCCGTACATTTGCCTCATTCTCAGTCACTCTATTTTCATGAGGATGACTCCATTGCTAAAATCCGACAAAAACTTCATCACAATTCCACTCTTATGGCCTACTTTGAGCTTAATGTCAATGACCAACATGCTCATAACTACTTATACCGCCAAATTCCTGAGTACTATGCTTGGAATGGAGGGTCTTGGAAACTTAGAAAGGGAGGAGGTGGGTCTGTTATTGGAAGGATGTACACTGTCAGTGTGAAAGATCAAGAACGCTACTACTTGCGATTGTTACTATTACACGTGAAAGGTGCTACAAGAAAGTTCGAGAGTATTAAAACAGTCAATGGACCTGACAAAAAGGAGTATGATACTAGAATCCTCCTAAAGAGATTCCTAACCCCCTTGGTTGCGGAAATCCCCTTGACTAAAGCGGGGGGTCCTTTAACCCCCTGAGTGTGGTTTATGACTACGGGAACAGGCCGACATACACCTGAAGAGGGTTTATAAAACTGAGATTGTATATTGATTAACACTTTATACTGATGTTCTTATTGTGAACTCCTTGCCTATACTTTTTGAATTGTATTTACATGTATAACCAGTACTGTTTGTTTTCTTTTTCAAAAATTAATAAAAAGAGATTAACCACAAAACAGTCAATGGAGTTACTTATGAAACTTTCAAAGAGGCAGCATTAGCTCTTGGATTACTCTTTGATGATAGTCTATGGAAAAATACGCTACAAGATGCATGTATTCTCAACATGCCAGCACAGCTTCGAGACATGTTTGCCTATATCTGCATTTTTGGTCCTCCTGCTAATCCTCTGCAGTTATGGGATGAAGTCAAGGAACACTTTGTACAGGACTACTGCCGTGCATACCACTCCAATTCTGACGACTGTATAAATAGTTAAGGCTATGCTATAACGGATGTGCAAGATGTTCTGAAAAGCCATGGGAAAAGTTATACAGATTTTCAATTACCACGACCTGTAAATAAACCACACCTCCTCCCGCTGTATAATAAGGATGTGGAGTTACAAACAGCTGCGGAGATGAAAGCTACTCTAAATGACGAACAAATGTTGGCGTATAATACTATCAGTCAAGCTTTACAAGACTCTACTGACAGTACAAAGTGCTTTTTCATTGATGGTCCTGGTGGGAGTGGAAAAACCTACTTATATCATCTACTGCTACATCAGCTAAGAGGAGAAGGACACATTGTCTCACCGGCTGCCACCACGGGAATTGCCGCCAACTTACTCGAAGGAGGACGCACAATCCATTCTCTTTATGGCATTCCAATCCCTGTCAATGAAACTTCTGTTTCACGCATTAAAACTGATACAGAGGCAGCCAAACAGTTGAAGAATACAAAACTATATATCATTGATGAGTGCACAATGCTCTCTAAATATGCATTGCATGTCATTGATAGACTTTTACGCGATGTCATGACAACACATGTCTCCAAAAAACAGCAAACACCGTTTGGAGCTAAAGTTATTGTTTTGGGAGGAGACTTTAGACAATGCCTTCCTGTCATCGCTCACGGAACCAGAACTGATATTGTAGAGAGCTGCATTAAGTATTCCCAACACTGGCAAAATTTCATTAGGATGCCACTCATTAACAACATGCGCTCCATTAACCAACAATACAGTACTTGGTTGCTTCAACTGGGAAATGGTGAACTTTCCAATGATTTTAACCTTGGAGATGATGTCATCGAAATACCTTCATACATGCTTTCCAGTGGCTGCTTAATACGTGATATCTTTGGAGACAACATTTCTATTGATATTAATAACAATGAGAGTATTAATATTGCGGCATCACATGCAATTCTATGCCCTAAAAATGAGGATGTGGATAATGTTAACTCCAATATCATGGATCGTCTGAATGGTGACTACACCGAATATACCAGTCATGATTCCATTGATGCTGATGAATCAGATGACCCTGACCAGTATCCAGTGGAATTCTTACATTCGCTTACACCAACTGGAATGCCTTCACATCGGCTAAAACTAAAAAGTGGCACAATTATCATGCTCTTACGAAACTTCAACACAAAAAAAGTTCTGTGCAACGGTACTCGCTTGATTGTTACTGCTTTGCTTCCCAACATCATAGAAGCTAAAGTCATCACTGGATCAGCAGCTGGAAATATTGTTTTTATTCCACGTATCGATTTATGTCCATCTGACACAGGATTACCATTTAAATTAAGACGCCGCCAGTTTCCCGTAAAGCCAGCGTTTGCCATGACCATTAACAAATCTCAAGGCCAGACACTACATCGAGTTGGTATCTTTCTACCTGAACCAGCATTTGGCCATGGTCAACTGTATATCGCCTTTTCTCGCGTCAGGCAACGCTGTAATGTCAAAGTTCACGTTGTTGATACACCAGCTCAAGGCAAATTACTTCCCAATAGTACCAAAGTGTTCACTAAAAATATTGTTTATAAAAATATTTTACGTTAAATTCTGTTCATAGATAGTTAGGTGAAAAAAGATAGTTAAGTGTACATAGTTTTTTTCATATTAAACAAAAAATACAAAAAAATTAGTTTAGTCATAGATATATAGGAAAAAAAAACAACAAAAAAATTAGTTTAGCCATAGATATATAGATTTCAACTACTTATTTAGGAAATAGCCATGTAACATATATAGTCCTTATTTTTGGATCTTAAATCCTTCATTTAGATAGTTCACAGTATATATATATATATATATATATATATATATATAATATATATATATATATGAACACACATTTACTTAAAGGTGATCAAATAATAGATGTGTATCATTCAAATTTTGTGATATGAACCACAATACAAAGGTCCAGCATTATAGGTGCTGAGAAATTTGCTTTTCTTTTTAAACAGGGAGAGGTTTTTGTGAACAGCTGAGAGACAGGTGGGATGGCTGCTCACACACATCTCCATCTTAAGGTGTGTTCTCTAAGTTAGATAGATAGGGAAATAGATAGATAGGGAATTAGATAGCCAAAAACTGCTGCTGTAAAAGCTAAATCTGTATTTTGCTGTTTGTGGAAGGTTTGGTGGAAAAAGCACAATTTCTGCACTTGCTGACTAAGGGCTCACTTATGGCACACTTGCCATAAGTTGCATGCAATGTATATTGAATTTATGCTTTATTGGTGGCAGGTGCACCACATGTGGTTACAGCAGTTTCGGCGGCAAAAACCTCAGTAACCTGCGGTTTTTTACTGCCTGCATTTGGTGCACCTGCCGAAGCCACGTTTGCCGCATTTACGGCAGGTTAACCATAAGTTCTATATACATTGCATGGCACTTGCTGCATGTGTGCTGCAGTAAGGCCCTTAGGTGCCAAGTGCAGAAATTTTATTTTTTACATCCAGCAGATTCAGGTCAGACGACCATTACACTCATAACCTGGGCAAAGCTGCACACAGCACTAACTGAAGGCATTATGAATGCAAGACACCAGCCCCAATCACTAACAACCTCCTTTCTCACAGAGGGAGTGACCACTAGTTGTCCTGCAAACACAATGGGTTCCACATAGGGCGCAGTTCACACAGGTTTGCACAGTGTAGGCCCAGCCTCTTACATTAGCCCCCATCTCAGTAGGTGGGCTGTTGCGACATTCAACACCGCTACCTGCGCAGGAACAAACACACCCATATGGCCCAGCTACACACAGCAACAAAAGAGTGCAACAAAAGAGTGCAGTCACATATCACATGACCGCAAGCGGGCCAATCACAGCGCCCGATGTCATTATGACATCATGCAAGGTGCTTGCAGGTCAATGCCTGCTCCTGCTCCCGGTTACCGAACACTCGGCGGAGGGTAAGTATAACAATCTTTATTATTTTTAATACATTTGGCATTATTTTACATTTGATTTTGCAGTGTTTAATGCACTGCGAAATCAAATGGGGCTGTGACAGATGTCACAGAGGGGAGGTAGAACAGGATTCTTCCTCCCCTCTGTGACATCACTGAAGAAGTAGCACCGTAAAAACATGCGGTGTGTGAATGCACCTGCTAATTTTAGGGGGCTTTTTTACGCAGGTCAAAACGCTGGAAAAGGTGCCCACGCAAAAAAAGCACTTTGTGTGAACACAGCCTTAGGCCCCTTTCACACGTGTTTTTTTCAAATCAGAAAGATCAGTTATTTCAGTTAACCTCTTAACGACAGCCGTACGTCTACAGACGTCGGAAAAACAGGGTACTAAAGCCCAGCCGTACGTCTGTAGACGTACCCCAGGGAAAAGCCCTGTAGCGCCGCTCCTGGAGCTAATACCTCTAGGGTGTCAGCGTTCCGATTGTAGCTGACACCCTAGAGATTAGTAATTAGCTGCTTTTGTACCCGCACCTGTAATGTGATGACCGGTAAACACCGTTTACCGATCATCACATTACAAACAGTGAAAGTGCCGGTAAAAAGTACTTTCACTTTGATCCGACATGAAAACACATGTCAGATCAAAGTGAAAGTATTAACCCCTTAGCCCACCAAGACCCCCAGTACTGGGGATCACCCCCCCCCACCCCCATCCCTCCCCAAAACATCCAAAATGGCGGCAGCCGGCGGTAAAACCCGCCGCCTCCGCTGCATCTCCATGTGATCTGACAGGTCAGATCACATGGAGATGCCATCCATGGCTGTCCCCTCAGTGGCCCCCCAATGGCATTCCTCCCTACCCCTCCTGCCTGATCCCCTCTGCAGTTACTCCCTGCCCCCTCCTCCCTGCTCCATGCTCCCGTGCCTCCTTCATTAACTCCATCCGATCAAACCTCAGATCGGATGGAGTTTTCCCAAAACCCCCCTGTCCTCACCCCTCTGGGCACCCCCTCTGGGCACCCCCTGCCCCCTCTGGGCACCCCCTGCCGTCCTGACTCTGCTTCTTCTCTCTGCCTCTGTCCCGGTGCCTCTGCTCTGTGGGCGTGCATCGGGACAGAGGCAGAGTTAACCCCTGAATGACCACACAGGGATAATTATCTGCACTTAACCCCTGAGTGACCACAGAGGGGTTAACTGTCTGCAGATCACCCCTGTATTGTAACACAGGGGTTAACTGCAGATCATCATCCCTGTGTGCTCACTCAGGGGTTAACGTATCTGCAGTTAACCCCTGTGTTACAAAACAGGGGTGATCTGCAGACAGTTAACCCCTGAGTGACAACACAAGGGTTAACTGCAGATCTTAACCCCTGAATGACCACACAGGGATGAACTCCTCTGCAGTTAACCCCTGTGTTACAATACAGGGGTGATCTGCAGACAGTTAACCCCTGAGTGACCACACAGGGGTTAACTGAAGATCATCATCCCTGTGTGGTCATTCAGGGGTTAACTGCAGATCAGTTAACCCCTGAATGACCACACAGGTATGAAGATCTGCAGTTAACCCCTGAGTGACTACACAGGGGATAACTGCAGATCATGCTGAATGAGAATCGTCGCGGGACCTCCCACTGGACTACGTCGGACCTTCCCTTTGGACTACGTCGGACATCACAGTAATAAAGATGGGGTCTAAAGATTGTTTGTGGGGTTTTTTTCCAATAAAAATATTTGTCTCTGTTTTGTGTCTTCTTTACAATTTACTAGAGATTCATAATGGTCCGGTCTAATATTGGCCAGACGTTATGAATCTCGGGCTTAGTGCCAGCTGCCAAAAAGCTGGCATTAACCCCTTATTACCCAGTCTGCCACCGCTACACGGCAGCTGGAAGAGCTGGATACAGCGCCAGAAAATGGCGCTTCTATGAATGCGCCATTTTCTGGGGCGGCTGCGGGCTGCAATTCGCAGCGGGGGGGAACCAGAAAGCTTGGGCCTCTCTACGCTGAGGATTCCAGCCCCCAGCTGCCTAGTTGTACCTGGCTGGCCCAAAAACGTGGCGAAACCCACGCCATTTTTTTAAAAAAAATTATTTCAAGAAATAATTTTAAAAAAAAGGGCTTCCCTATATTTTTGGTTTCCAGCCAGGTAAACTAGGCAGAAGGAGTTGGTAGCAGCCCGTAGCTGCCTGCTGTACCTGGCTGGACCAAAAATATGGAGAAGCTCCATGTCGTTTTTTTTTTTAATTAAATAAAGAAACACTAAAAAAAAAATGCAGGAGAGGAGACGACCAGGACACGGTGTCTCCATATCTTGTGCACATGCTCTAAAAGTGAGAAATTGTGTGAAAAAAAGAAAAATGTTCAATATGACGTTATCAAATTCTGTGAAGTAGCTGTAGGGTCCAAATACTCACTATACCCCTAGATATAATCCTTGAGGCATCTAGTTTCCAAAATGGGTTCACTTGTGTGGGAGCGCCAATGTTTAGGCACACAGGGGCTCTCCATACGCATCGTGGTGTCCGCTAACTATTGGAGCTAATTTTCCATTCAAATTGTTAGCGGACATCATGTCGCGTATGGAGAGCCCCTGTGTGCCTAAACATTGGCGCTTCCCCACAAGTGACCCCATTTTGGAAACTAGACCCCCCCAAGGAACTTATCTATATGCATAGTAAGCACTTTGAACCCTCTGGTGCTTTACAAATTGATCCGTAAAAATGAAAAAGTACTTTTTTTTCACAAAAATTTTCTTTTGTCCTCAATTTTTTCATTGTCACATGATTAACAGGATAAAATGCATCCTAAAATTTGTTGGGCAATTTCTCCTGAGTACACCGATACCTCATATGTAGTCATAAACCACTGTTTGGGCGCACGGTAGGGCTCCAAAGGGAAGGAGCGCCATTTGACTTTTTGAATGGTAAATTAGCTCCAAAAGTCAAATTGCGCTCCTTCCCTTCTGAGCTCTGCCGTGCGCCCAAACAGTTGTTTATGACCACATATGAGGTATCGGTGTACTCAGGAGAAACTGCCCAACAAATTTTAGGATGCATTTTATCCTGTTAATCATGTGACAATGAAAAAATTTAGGCTAAAAGAACATTTTTGTTGGAAAAATTGAAATGTCCATTTTTTGTTTTCATTTTGCTTTAGTTGCTGTGAAGCACCTGAAGGGTTAATAATCTTCTTGAATGTAGTTTTGAGTAGCTTGAGGGGTGCAGTTTTTGGAATGGTGTCATTTTGGGTGTTTTCTGTCATGTACACCCCTCAAAGGGACTTCAAATGTGATGTGGTCACTAAAAAAAATGGTTTTGTAAATTTTGCTGGAAAAATTAAAAATTGCTGATGAACTTTGAACCCTTATAACTTCCTAACCCAAATTTTTTTTTTTTCCAAAAGTGTGCTGATGCAAAGTAGACATGTGGGAAATGTTATTTATTAACTATTTTGTGTCACATAACTCTCCGGTTTAACAGAATAAAAATAAAAAATGTGAAAATTGTGAAATTTTCTAAATTTTTGGCAAATTTTTTTTATTTTCACAAATAAACGCAAAAATTATCGACCTAAATTTACCACTAACATGAAGCCCAATATGTCACAAAAAAACAATCTCAGAATCGCTAGGATCCGTTGAAGCGTTCCAGAGATATTACCTCATAAAGGGACACTGCTCAGAATTGCAAAAAATGGTCTGGTCATTAAGGTGGAAATTGGTTCCGTCACTAAGGGGTTAACAACCTGATTCTTGCAGGATCCAGTTTTTTGCTCATTCACTTTAACCCCTTCATGACCTGGGAATTTTTTTAATTCTTCATTTTCGTTTTTTGCTCCCTTGTTCCAAGAGCCATAACTTTTTTTTATTTTTCTGTCAATATAGACATATGACGGCTTGTTTTTTGCAGGATGAGTTGTACTTTCATATGCAATCGTTTATTTTACCATATAGTGTACCAGGAAATTGCAAACAAATTCTAAGTACAGTGAAATTGCAAAAAAAGTGCAATTAGGTAGGGGCGTGCCCAGAAGCCTACATGTGAGGACGTTCAGACCGGGAGCTCCTGAAATGGGGACCTCAATAAGCGTAAATAATTCAGCTTAGCCCCTCTCATGGGTCGCAAAAAAGCAACTAAGAACCCCAGGGATCCGGGGGCGTCTGTGCCGGGCACCCTGGATGGATATCTCTCCAGGGGACAGCAGGAGCAGCGGGCAGATGGAGCGCAGATGAAGGAGAGAACTCCCAGAGCGGCATCAGACATAGCCAGCCCGGACGGATCCAGCTTGCAGCATACATCAGCTGCACCGACACAGCCGGGAGCCGTCTCCCCGTCACCCGGAGGAACAGGAGTCGGGACCCAGGCGCCTCCATTACAGCAGCGCGGTAAGATGGCGCTGATAGTGGAGGTCCCGCCCCCCTCCTTCTCCAGCTCCCCGCGGCGACAGGTGGCCTCGGATCTCTCCCCCACACAGCGGGAGGACTGTCCCTCTCCCTCCCCGACGTCCCTGGAGCCGGACCAGGAGCTGCCGCCAGCCTCACGGGGACGAGCTGCAACAGCTGAGGTGGGTGATGCGGTCCTCATGTCCCCTGTCCTATGCCCTGTGGGGGAATGTTCATATCCGAGGGAGGCTGTTAACTGCACAGAGCGGGAGTGCAGATGGGGGGATTCTCTGACCCCCTCCTCAGATGTCAGCCCTGAAGAAAGACCCCGGGGGAGCCTGTCAGGTCTTCCCTCTTCACAGCAGGACCTGATGAACATGGCTCATGTGGGGACCGGCTCTCTCTACCTCCTCCCAGGATCCCCCCAACTTGTCAGTGAGGGGACCCCTGCAATTGATCGGGGAGCTCCCTATGTGGAGCCACCTAGACCCCAGAGGTCGCCCAAAACACCCCGGTTGAACCACTCTGGATTTGGGGGTGGGGAGAGGGACTCCACTGCTGTTGTCTCTGACACCTGCCAAGATTCCTTGTTGGACCTCGACGACGTGATGGACTCTACAGCCCTGTTGCGGCCTGACAGCTCCCGGCCTTCCACACAGCCCCCCCAGGAGTGGTGGACCCTGATACAGCACCTCCCTACGAAGCAAGATTTTCAGGCTCTCATTCAGGAGGTGAAGTCCACATGTCGACAAGAAATAGCACTTGTCCGTCAGGAGGTAACGGGGCTGACCCAGCGAATCCACCAGCTGGAGGAGGAACATATAGAAGCTAGACAGGCCATTACGGAGTTGCAGTCGCTTGTGTCCTCCCAGGCTAGGATGATAGATGACATGCAGCGTCACGTTGAGGATCTCGATAACAGAGGCCATAGACACAATATCCGGGTTCGGGGGGTACCGGAGGTGAGGGAGAGAGAGGACGTAGAGACAACGCTCAACACAATTTTCAATACTATACTAAAACGCCCTCTGGACCACCCGATCCCCATGGATAGAGCGCACAGAGCATTAAAGGCCAAAAACATGGATGGAGCACCTAGAGACATCATATGCCACGTTACAGACTTTCGCCTAAAGGAGGACATTATGGCTAAGATCTCACCAACCAAACCACCATCTTTTAGAGGAGCCAAAATAGCTTTGTACCAGGACCTCTCTTGGATCACGCTGCAACGTAGACGGGCCCTGAGACCTCTCCTTAAATGCCTGGTGGACAGAGAGGTTCAGTACAAATGGGGGTACCCGTTTAGTCTATCAGCTCGCCGAGGCAATACAACTGCCACCCTGAGATATCCGGATGAGGTCCCAGCGTTTTGCAAGACCTTTGGATTTGAGGCACCAGCCCTGCCTGATTGGACCTCGCCGTTACTACCCTCGACTCTTCAGCGGACTTGGCAAACTGCGACTTCAAGGAAGCGGCGAGCGAGAACCACCGCGGATGACACCTGAACTCTCCTAACTCTAGCGCAGGATTTTCGCTGGCAATTTCAGAGGGGTTCTTGACTAGACGCCTCACTGCCCAATGGGTTATCTGATATATTAATAACTCCCATGAGAGGGATATTTGCTTATCTATCTGTCCCCCTGTTTCTTTCTTCCCCCTGTTCCCTGCCCTACCCCCCCCTCTCCCCATCCCCCTTCTTATTCCCCCCCCCCTACCTTTTCCCCCCTTTTCCTCCTCTCAGACTCTTTCCTCCCCCCATGTCCTAGAGGGGAACTTGCTTTTACGCACTGTCCCCGGGAAGGGAGGCTATAACTGGTGTTTTGTTCTCTACATTGGGGGCTAGAAGGTCACGACCCCCGGCAAGAGTACAGACCAAAGAAGTCAAACCCCTTAGAGGAGTATAGCGACTTCTTGGATTTTCTGATCTCCTAATTGGAGACTGATTTTTACGGGTCGACTCTTGCTCTGGGATCCCTATGAGGCGGATCCTAACAAATTTAAGTTTTACTGTTTGTTACTTGCTTATTTTACTTTTTACAGGTGTTTTGCAGTATTTTAGATTTCAATGCTTGCAGCGTGTCTATGACTTTCCTTTGCAGAGAGACTTTGAGCTTCTGGTTCTACTAGTAGAAAGAGAGGGGACCCCTCAAATCTCCGTAGAGATTTATTTGCAGACATTTACCCACCCCCATCATGGTAAAATTATTCTCACTTAATGTCAAGGGACTTAACACACCTGTCAAGAGGAGACTGGCCTTGAAGAGACATGAGAGAGTCTGGAGCGGATATTATATTTCTACAGGAAACACACCTCACACTTAGCGGATCACTTAAATTGGCCCAGCATTACTTCCCCAGAACCTACTCGGCTACAGCTAAAACAAAAAAGGCAGGAGTGGCGGTCCTGTTCTCCCGCTCATGTAGAGTACATGTGCGAACGTCCGAACTTGACCCACATGGCCGATTCATTATCCTTAGGGGAGATCTGGAGGGTAGGCCAATACTCCTATGTAACCTTTATGCCCCAAATACAGCACAAATGACATTCTTGTCCTCTGTCTTAAAACGTCTACACTCTGAACGAGATACCCTTCATATTATTGGAGGAGATTTCAATTTGGCCTTTTCCAGCTGCACCGATAGACTCCATTTGCAACCTCCTGCGGACGTCCGCCGAGAGGAGGGACGTGACTCTGTGAAGTTTCGTAAATTAATCCACACCCACGGTCTTTATGACTTATGGAGGGTGGATAATCCGACTACCAGACAGTACACATTCTATTCCCATACTCATAAATCTCATAGCAGAATAGACTATTTCTTTGGAAATATCCCGACCCTCCGAACATTGAAAAAAGCTGAAATAGGACACATTACATGGTCAGACCATGCTCCCCTACTAGTGAACCTTGAAATTACCCCCCATGTTCCAAGACCGACCCACTGGAGACTTAATGAGTCTTTACTGACAAATAATGTGACGAGACAGACTCTACGGACCTCACTGACACATTATTTTGCTGAGAATGCCCCGTCGGCCCCCTCGCTCGGATCCCTATGGGAGGCGCATAAGGCGGTCTTCAGAGGCGAGTGTATAGCGCTTTCCTCTAGATTAAAAAAGGACACTAAATTACAATTTCCATCTATGAGGGGAAACTGAGGGCCGCCGAGTCGAAACTCCTTGCGGGACCCACACGACGCGGTCTGCATGAGGTGATTGAACTACGAGCGAAACTAAGGGACTTGGCACTGGGAAGGGTTGAGAAACTTATTCGATTCTCCCGCCGGAAATACTATGAATACGGTAATAAACCCCACACGATGCTTGCGAGGCAACTGCAGAATAAAGCTACAAACGGAAACCCCACTGGGATCAGAGGGGCTGACGGCACAATTAGATATGACCCTGAAGGGATGGCTACGGCCTTTCACACTTATTATTCTTCGTTATACTCATTGCCCTCCCCACTGCCAAATGACCACCAGACTAGAGATAGGGTACTGAACGACTACCTCAGTAACTGTCAGCTTCCCAAACTACCTCGGTCAGCTCTCGACGACCTAAATGATAAGATCTCCATTGAGGAGGTTGAAGAAATTGTGAAAAAATTGCCCTCTACTAAAGCCCCTGGCCCTGATGGTCTACCATATCTCTATTACAAGACATATCTGCCCTTGCTTTCGCAGCATATGGTCTCCTTGTTTAATAGCTTCATGACTGGAGGGGAAATTCCTGCCTCTATGCTTCACTCCTATATAACAGTTATTTTGAAAGATGGCAAGGACCCCGTAGACTGCGCAAGTTATAGGCCTATAAGCCTTTTAAATTCGGACTTAAAAATTTTTACAAAAATTTTGGCGGAGAGGCTGAACAACTGGTTGCCTCGATTAATTCATAAAGACCAGGTCGGCTTCGTTCGGTTTCGCCAGGCGGGCGACAACACTCGTCGCTTACTGGACTTGGTAGACGTGGTGAACAAGAGGGGAGACGAGGCCGTTTTGTTGAGCCTAGATGCGGAGAAGGCCTTCGACAGGCTGAACTGGGACTTTATGTTCTCTGCATTACATCACTTCGGCCTGTCGGGGTCCTTCATCACCGCACTGCGGGGCTTGTATTCTGCCCCGAAGGCAACGGTCCGCCTATCCCATGCACACTCTGGGCTGCTGGAGATTCGTAACGGTACGCGCCAGGGATGCCCTCTTTCCCCGTTGCTATATGTACTTAGCATCGAACCTCTCGCAGCTTACTTACGCAGGAGTCCCGATGTAGCTGGAATCCGGATTAGGTCAAAAGAATTTAAGATTTCTTTATTCGCCGATGATGTCATGCTCACACTGACTAATCCAGTAGTAACCCTTCCCAACCTAGGTAAAATTCTAGAGTCATACTCATGCCTGTCTGGGTACAAAGTGAACCCAAGTAAAACTGAAGCACTGCCACTTAATATACCCGAACCTAAACTTGGATATTTGCAGAAGTTTCATAAATACACCTGGAGAACCTCCTCCATTAAATATCTGGGGGTACATATTACTCCACGATATGGCGAAATGTATGGGGCAAACTTCCCCCCTTTGATCCGAGATACTGAGATACGATTACAGAAGTGGTCCTCATTGCCGGTCTCCTTTTTAGGTAAAATAGCAATCATAAAAATGTCGATCCTCCCAAGTTCCTATACCTGTTCGAGACAATTCCATCAAAAGTCCCACAGGCGGTCTTAAAGAAAGTACAGTCGATCCTCCTGAACTTTGTCTGGCATTCGGGGAGACATCGTATCCCTAGAACAGTGATGTGTGCCCCCAAATCACAGGGGGGTTGGCCTGCCCAGATATAACCAAATATTACTATGCAGCACATCTAAGACGTATCCCCTCCTGGTCGACTCTCCCCGCATTCAGCAAATGGATGGAAATCGAAAAATTATGGCTGGCTCCCTATCACCCCGCAGCCCTGATATGGGGTCCACCTAACGAGATTTCTCGGGCCGCACTCCTGGGCCCTATGGCATTTACCAGGGACATCTGGAACACACTGAGAATTAGATACCAGTTAGCTACTCATGCATCGTTCCTAACACCGTTCCTCTATAACCCACACTTGGAGGACATTATAGATTCGGGGGCGGGATCCAGTTGGGCTTTGGCAGGTCTCTTCACATACAGGGACCTGGTGGACCCCCTAACTAGGAGGTTTAGGACCTTTCCTGAGCTATCCCGGAAGCATAACCTACAGAAGACCTTATCCTACTCATACCAACAAATATTACACTATTTTAGAACAAAGATGGGTTCCCCGGAATCCCTTGTACCGACCGATTTTGAGAGGATATGTGTAAAAAATACAACAACTAAGGGGCTCATTTCTGATATATACACCATACTTCACTGTCCCAGCACTGTCCCAGACGTCTAGTTGTCATACATATATGGCGAAATGGGAGTCGTGGTTGGGACACCCACTGACTATGAGACAGTGGCAGGTGATCTGGTCGAGAGCTCACAAGACCTCTATCAATACCCTCCACAAGGAGAACCAGATTAAACTCCTGATGAACTGGTATTGTGTTCCCGAGGTTCTCCATAAGATGAATAGGTCCATTCCAGATGTGTGTTGGAGATGCGGAACCGTTGGAGCATCCCTCTTCCACGTTTTCTGGGACTGCCCGACCCTGGGAGATTTCTGGAGAGGGGTGGGGAGACTGCTGACCACGGTCTTTGAAGTTGAAATGCCAGTTGACCCCTGTGTGTTTTTACTAAATCTTACACCCAGAGGTTGGGATAGATCCCGCACTAAACTACTAACCCATCTTTTAACCGCCGCTAAATGCCTCATCCCAATATACTGGAAAAAAAACAACAGCCCCTACATCGCTGGATCTTTATATCAGAATCCAGGATGTATACGTTATGGAGAAGATGACAGCCTCTCTGCATGACAATATGGATAAGTTTGACAAGGTGTGGGCACCGTGGACTTCATTTAGAGGAGATCCACTAGGGTATTGAGGAGACTGACTCGACTTATTATGCAGAGGTGAATGGTCGCCCGGAGCGGATCATGATTACATATCTTTGAGAAAAAAAGGGGTTAATGTGCACTGCCGGAGTCCGGGACCTCTATGTGGAAGCTTAATAATTTGAAAATCTAACGACCAGGAGACGAGAATAGACACACTGAATATATTATTACTGTTCTGTTTCTGTTCATGTATATTTTCTTTATGTAATGTATGAATGAAGAATGTCAATTCGCTTGATATTGGCTTCTGTTACATGTTATAAATTAAAAATTTTCAATAAAGACAAAGTTGAAACAAAAAGTGCAATTACACACTTGTTTTTTGGGTATTTTAGTCACCATGTTCACTATATGGTAAAACCGACATGGCGGGGTGATGCCTCGAGTTGGTACGAGTTTGTAGGCACCCAACATGTACACCTTTATTGGTATCTAAGTGGTGAAAAAAATTCAGAAGTTTGAGAAAAAAAACAGACTTTTTGCGCCATGTTCTGTGACCTGTAGCGTCCTCATTTTTCGGAATCTGGGGCTGTGCGACGGCTTATTTTTTGCATCTTGAGCTGACATTTCTAATTATACCATTTTTGGGTTGATCTGCTGTTTTGATTGCTTGTTATTGCATTTTATTGCAATGTTGCGGCGACCAAAAAAACGTAATTTTGGCGTTTGGATTTCTTTTTCCATTACGGAGTTTATGGCTCTAATTAACAGATGATAGATCGGGCGATTCTGAATGCGGCGATACCAACAATGTGTAATTTTTTTAATACTTTTATTGTGATTGGGGGAAAAGGGTGGTGATTTGAACTTTTATGTTTTTTTTTTTGTTTTTTTTAACAGGTTTTTAAAAACTTTATTTTATAACTCATTCTTATCTTAACACTGCCCCACAGAGAGGCACCCTGCTGCACAGTCCGATCACTTCTGGGAGATACAGATGAGCTGCAGCTCATCTGTATCTCTCAGAACTCCAGACTTGTGGTTGGCAGCGCCTGCCAACCACAACCCGGAAGTGCTCTGTGACAGCATCCAGGGTCTAGACAGGACCCCGGCCTGTCACGTGAGCGCCAGAGAGTATTATTATTATTATTATTATTATTTATTTATATAGCGCCATTGGTTCCATGGCGCTTTACATAAGAAGTAGGGGTAACAAGGACAGGTACAGTACATATGAGCAGTCAAGGCTTGCTGATACACGACGGGAGAGGATCCTGTCCACGAAGGCTCACAGTCTACAGGGGTGGGGGAGGACACGATAGGGGGGGGGGAAGCTCCAAGCGTTTGGTGGAGCGGCGCTGGGTCTCATCATAGGTTGTAGGCTTGTTGGAATAGATGCGTTTTCAGGTTCTTTTTGAAGCTCTTGAGGGTAGGCGAGTGTCTGACGTGCTGGGGGAGGGAGTTCCAGAATCTAGGGGAGGCACGGGAGAAGTCTTGTACGCGGTTGTGGGAGGATGAGATGAGGGGGGAGGAGAGGAGGAGTTCTTGTGAGGAGCGTAGGTTGCGTGCAGGTTGGTACTGGGAGACCATGTCGGAGATGTAAGGAGGGGACAGGTTGTGGATGGCTTTGTAAGTCAGGGTTAGGATTTTAAATTTAGATCTTTGGGGGGTGGGGAGCCAGTGAAGTGCCATGCGGAGAGGGGAGCTAGGGGAGTAGCGAGGAGACAGGTGGATTAGACGGGCAGCTGAGTTCAGGATAGAGTGGAGAGGTGCAAGGGAGGAGGCAGGGAGACCAGTTAGCAGTAGGTTGCAGTAGTCAAGGCGGGAGATGATGAGGGCGTGGGACGAGAGTGTTGGCGGTGTCGTGGTTAAGAAACGGGCGGATGCGTGAGATGTTCTTGAGTTGGAGTCGGCAGGAGGTGGCAAGGGCTTGGATGTGGGGCTTGAAGGAGAGGGAGGAGTCGAGGGTGACCCCGAGCCACTTTGCGTGGGGGACTGGGGAGAGAGAGCAGTCGTTGACTCGGATAGACAGGTCTGGCAGAGGGGGAGGGCGGCTGGGGGGGAAGACGATGAACTCTGTTTTGTCCATGTTCAACTTGAGGAAGCGAGCAGAAAAGAAAGATGAGATGGCGGACAGGCATTGGGGGATTTTAGACAGAAGGGAAGTGATGTCGGGCCCGGAGAGGTAGATCTGGGTGTCGTCGGCGTAGAGATGGTACTGGAGGCCATGGGACTCAATGAGTTGACTAGGCCGAGGGTATAGATGGAGAAAAGTAGCGGTCCAAGTACCGATCCCTGGGGGACGCCGACAGTAAGGGGGTAGGACGAGGAAGAGGTGTCGGAGTGGGTGACGCTGAAAGTGCGGTCCGTAAGGTATGAGGAGATCCAGGAGAGGGCGAGGTCGGTGATACCAAGGGATTCTAGGATTTGGAGTAGGAGGGAGTGGTCGACTGTGTCGAAGGCGGCGGATAGGTCGAGGAGGAGGAGGACGGAGTAGTGTTTTTTCCTCTTTGCGGTCAGGAGGTCATTGGTGACTTTAGTAAGGGCTGTTTCGGTGGAGTGATGACGTCGGAAACCAGATTGCAGGCGGTCGAAGAGGGAGCGGGAGGATAGGTAAGACGACAGTTCAGAATGGACGTGTTGTTCGAGTAGTTTGGAAGCGAAAGGGAGAAGGGATATTGGGCGATAGTTGGCGACGGATGATGGGTCGAGGGAGGGTTTTTTGAGGATGGGTGAGATCAAGGCGTGTTTGAAGGAAGAGGGAAAGACGCCAGTAGTGAGTGACAGGTTGAAGAGTTGGGTTAGGGCAGGGATGAGGGCAGTCGTGAGGTTTGGGATGAGATGGGTAGGGAGAGGGTCGAGGGCACAGGTGGTGAGATGAGATCGTGACAGGAGGGTGGAGAGCTGGGCTTCAGTCACGTTGGAGAAGTTTCCTATGGTCGAGGAGGGTTGGGCAGTAATGGTGATGGGTTGGGGGGACGTCGGGCCAAAGCTTTCTCTAATTTTGTCAATCTTGTGTTTGAAGAAGGTGGCGAAGTCGTCAGCGGAGATGAGGGGGGAAGGAGGAGGTGCTGGGGGACGGAGAAGGGAGTTGAAGGTTCTGAATAGTTGTTTGGGGTTTCGGGACAGTGTGTTGATTAAAGAAGAGAAGTAGGTTTGTTTTGCGGCAGTGAGTGCGTCCTTGAAGTTGGAGAGGGATTGCTTGTACATGGTGAGGTGGGCCGTGGAGTGGGATTTCTTCCATCTCCGTTCAGCGACCCTGGACGCTCGGCGAAGCTCTTTTGTGAGAGGGGTGAGCCAGGGTTGTCTGTGTGTGCGGGTTTTGGTGTGTGTGAGGGGGGCAGCCTGGTCGAGAGCCGCAGTTAGTGTGGAGTTGTAGAGGGTGGCGGCAGTGTTAACGTCGGGTGAGGAGGCAAGGTCCATGAGAGGGAGGAGGGAGTGGGAGAGTGAGTTGAAGTCGATGGCTTTTAGGTCTCTGCGTGGGTGACTGAGTTTTCGGAGAGGGGGGGGGTGAGGTGGGGGGAAAGAGGGAGGAGAAGGTCAACAGGTTGTGGTCAGACTGGAAGAGGGGTAAGTTTGAGAGGTCGGTGAGGGAACAGAGGCGGGAGAAGATGAGGTCAAGCGTGTGGCCGTCTTTGTGAGTGGCTGAGGAGGACCATTGGGACAGGCCGAAAGAGGTGGTCAGAGATAGGAGTCGGGAGGTAGGCGGGTCGGGGGTGTCGATGGGGATGTTGAAGTCGCCCATGATGATGGTGGGGATGTCGGAGGAGAGGAAGTGGAGAAGCCAAGTGTTGAAGTGGTCAAAGAAAGAGGTGGTTGATCCCGGGGGTCGGTAGATGACCGCGAGTTGGAGGTTGCAGGGGGAGAAAATGCGAATAGAGTGCAGTTCGAAGGAGGGAAAGGAGGCGGAGGGAGGCGGTGTAGTAGGGATGAAGGAGCAGCTGTCGGACAAGAGTATACCCACACCACCCCCACGGGTGCTATTAGGGCGTGGTGTGTGGGAGAGCGTGAGTCCGCCGTAGGAGAGGGCGGCAGGGGAGGCTGTGTCGGCGGGGGTGAGCCAAGTTTCGGTGATGCCGAGGAATTTGAATTTATTGGTGATGAAGAGGTCATGGATGTAGGAGAGTTTGTTGCACACTGAGCGGGCATTCCAGAGTGCTCCAGACAGGGGGACTGGGGTTGGGTGAATGGGTATACGGTTCCGGGGGTTGCGAGAGTTTGTGATGGGGGATGGGCGAAAATTGGAGGTGAGTGGAGGGATGTGGTGGGGGGGTCCAGGGTTGGGGGATATGTCACCTGCAAGTAGGAGAAGTAGTGAGAGGGTTAGGAGGTGGAAGCAGGAGAGTTTGCGTGGGGGCCGTGCGTGTGTGGAGAAGAGTGATTGGGTGTGGAGGAACAGTTCGGAGGAGGGGGTAAGGTGGGTGGGTAGGAAGGATGGGGAGATCGTTATGGCCTTGGTGGGTGGAGGGATGTTTGGGGTTAGGAGGAAGTGGAGTAGGATGGGGGTGAGAGTGAGGAGGAGGGGAAACATTGTGGGCAGCAGGTTTTGGCGGTAAGAAGTGACGGGGGTGGGATGTGGCAGGGGAGGTGCGTGGATGGAGAAGGGGTGGGGTAGAGCTGGTGGGTGGCGGAGGACGGGGTGGAGTCGGGGGTGGCATGCGGGGTGTGGTGTGGCCAGGGGTAGGGCGCGGTCAGGTAGTGGGTGCAGCCTGGGGTGGGGTGGAGTCAGGGATTTTAATAGGAGGGGTGGGGTGTAGCTGGGGGTGGAAGACTGCTAGGGAAGTGGTATAGCCGGGGACGCAGGAATAGTCCAAGATGCATAAAAGCCAGGGATGGGGTACAGCGAGGGGGTGCCGTCGTGGTCACAAGTGGGGTGCAGTTCGTCGATGGAGTGTTGTAGCTGGAGACGAGATGATGGAGCCGGAGATGAGGTGATGGAGCCGGAGACGGGATGATGGATGTGAGCCGGAGATGAGGTGGCGCTGCCGGGTGGTGCTGTTGGATGATGAGAAGGTGCCGTCGGATGGTGGAGTGGTGCAGCCGGGGATCGGATGGTGCAGCCGGAGACGAGATGATGGGGCCGGAGACGAGATGATGGGGCCGGAGACGAGATGATGATGCCGGAGACGAGATGATGATGCCGGAGACGAGATTATGGAGCCGGGTGGTGCTGTCGGATGATGAGATGTTGCCGTCGGATGATGGAATGGTGCAGACGGGGATCGGGTGGTGCAGCCGTGGATGGGGTGGTGGAGCCAGGGGGTCCAGGGTAGCAGGAGAGATTGACAGCAGGCAGGTGGTCGATGGTAGCCAAAAGCCAGGCGTAGCCAGGAGGGTCAAGCGCAGCCAGGAGGGTCAAGCGCAGCCAGGGGGGTCAAGCGCAGCCAGGAGGGTCAAGCGCAGCCAGGAGCGTCAAGCGCAGCCAGGGGGGTCAAGCGCAGCCAGGAGGGTCAAGCGCAGCCAGGAGGGGGGTCAGACACGGCCAGGAGGGTAGGTTGTAGCCGCGGGGCTGGGTGCGGACTGGAGCCAGGTGGAGTCGGGGCCCAGGTGGGGACAGGCTAAAAGCAGCAGGGGCCAGGACAGCAGTCAAGGGCCCAGGTGCAGTGTACAGGGGCCAGGGGTGGCCTGGGGTCCTGGTTGTGCCTTGGGGCTGGTGCAGCCGGTGGATGGTGGGGGCCCCTGTTTCCTCACCTGTCTGGCGTGGTGTTATACGAGTGCTGGTGCTCCTGTCCTGTTGCTGGTCGGTGCTGGCAGGGCAGGCGGCCGCTCAGGGCGTCAGGCGCGGTGCTGCTGCTGCGGGCCGGGAATCCGGCCGGGAGTGTGGGGCCTGCCGGCAGAGTGCGCAGTCACCGCTGCGCGCGTGCGGGGTCCCGGAGCGGGTGTCCCGCCGCTGTGGTGGGCAAGAGAGACGAGCCGCCGGCTAGGTGGCCGCGGGGCCTACAGTTCAAAGTGGCGCCGGGCGCTGCTGGAGGAGGCCCGCACCCACAGTGATGGTGCCTCCTGGTGGAGCAGGTCACGCCGGGTGAGGAGAGCGGGGACTCCGGGGAGGGAGCGGTGCCGGTGCAGCTGGGGCCGCAGGCCTGAGTGGGGGCCGCAGGGCACGGCCGGCCACAGGATGGGGGTGCGTGGCCCGGATGGTTGGTGGGGTGCACAGGGGTGACGGCAATGGAGTATTGCGGGATCTCCGGTGAAGGCGCCTTTGGATCCCGCTGTCAGAGATTCACGGCGGGATCCAAAGGGTTAACAGCACCGAGATGTCAGCTGTTTGATGTGAGCTCTGCGCCGGAGCTCACATCAAACCCCCTTACCACTCCATGACGTTGTACAACGTCATAGGTCAGGAAAATTTAATGAGATCAGGTAAAATCCTGTTGGTTCAGGTTTTTTCCTGACATCATTAAAGTGAATGGGCAAAAAAAAATCAGGTTTTTAACTGAAATAAAACTGATCTTCCTGATTTGAAAAAAACGCAAGTGTGAAAGGGGCCTAACTCAACCGTGCATGTCATTCAGATTGAGTTTCAATGCTCACACTATTGTAAAGAATGACTGCACATGTGAACAAACTTTATCTTTTTACCGGTATAGCTACAGGTCTGCACATGTGGTCGATCTTTTTATATCAGAGCTTTTATGCTACTGTGCATGCCCAAAGACTTCTCATTCACCTCACACTAACAATATAGTCTACTATATAATTGTCTAAGGCGTCAGTCAGTCACAGAAATCGCGAGCTAGACAGAGGCGGGCGCCAATGAGCGCAGACTATGCAAATAGGCGCGAGAATTCAAAGTTCGAATTTCGCGCCTATTTGCAGCCCGACGCGCCTCACAGCCCCCCCGCTCCTCCTGCCTCCGTGGCACCCTTGCTCTTCCTGCCCCCCCCCCGCTCCTCCTGCCCCCCACCGCTCCTCGCGGCACCCCTCCCTCTGCCCCCCCTCCGCTCCTCCTCCCCGGTGTCCCCGCTCCTTCTCCCTGGTGTCCTCACTTCTTCTCCCCGGTGTCTCTGCTCCTTCTCCCCGGTGTCTCCGCTCCTTCTCCCCGATGTCCCCGCTCCTCCTCCCCGGTGTCCCCGCTCCTCCTCCCGGAGACCACCGTTCCTTCTCCCCGGTGTCCCCTCTCTTCCTCCTGGTGTCCCCGCTCTTTCTCCCGGAGCGGGGACACCTCCTCCCTGGTGTCCCCGCTCCTCCTCCTGGTGTCCCGCTCCTCCACGTTGATAATAAAAATAAAAAATCCTCAGTGAGGATACCCACCCGTCCGCGGTCTTGCTCTACGTCCGTCTTCTAGGTCCTAAAGGGCTTGAGGACCTGTCGTTGCCTGGGAAACCGATCAGCTGATCGGTTTCCCAGGCAACGACAGGTCCTGTCCTGGGAGCTACAAGACGGAGGTGTAGCGAGCCGGCGGACGGGTGAGTATCCTCACATTCTGCCCCCACCGGCACCATCCTGCTTCCCCCCGCCGGCACCCTTCTGCCCCCCACCGGCACCATCCTGCCCTGCTGGCTCCATCATGCCCCGCTCGCCACCATCCTGCCCCCCGCCACCATCCTGCCCCCCACCATCCTGCCCCCCCACCACCATCCTGCCCCGCCGGCTCCATCCTGCCCCCCCGCCACTGTCCTGCCCCCCGCCACATCCTGCCCCACACCATCCTGCCCCGCCGGCTCCATCCTGCCCCGCCGGCTCCATCCTGCCCCTCTCGCCAGCTCCATTCTGCCCCGCCGGCTTCATTCTGCCCCGCTCGCCACCATCCTGCCCCGCTCGATCCCAAACTGCCCCGCTCGCTCCCATCCTGCCCCCCGCCACCATCCTGCTCCCCAGCCACCATCCTGCTCCCCCAGGCTCTATCCTGCCCCGTTCGCTCCATCCTGTCCCGCTCACTCCATCCTGCCCCCCCACCCCGCCACCATCCTGCTCCTCCCGCTCCATCCTGCCCCGCTCGCTCCCTCCTTCCCCGCTCACTCCCTCCTGCCCCGCTCGCTCCCTCCTGCCCGCTCGCTCCATCCTGCCCCGCTCCCACCATCCTGCCCCGCTCCCACCATCCTGCCCCCACCCCGCCACCATCCTGCTCCTCCGCTCCTCCTGCCCCGCTCGCTCCATCCTGCCCCGCTCGCTCTCATCTGCCCCGCTCCCACCATCCTGCCCCCACCCCGCCACCATCCTGCTCCTCCGCTCCCTCCTGCCCCGCTCGCTCCATCCTGCCCCGCTCGCTCCATCCTGCCCGCTCCCTATTCCATTGTCAAGCCAGGGACACGGTCCGGACCAGGACCACCCGTGACTTCCTCAGCAGCAGACCCGGTCCGGTACCGAGTACCCCGTCCCAGTGGGCTCGACACAGGGCTGTAGCTTGCTTATGAGCATATCTTTGCTAACGGATGATGGATCTGTGGAAAACATGGATCCGTGGGCATCAGTGGCATCTGTTGGCACAGATCTGTGCCTGTCCGTGTGATCCTTGAAATTCAAGGATCTCCACGATTGTGCAAAAAATGTGATGTGAAACCGGCCTAAGCCCCCTTCACATCACGATTTTTGGCTGTCCGTGGGGAATCTGTGCTTGGCCGGATCCCCACGGACAGCCACGGATCCACACGGATCTCTGCAATCGGATGGCAAATAGCCATCCATATCTGATCTGATGCAGGATCTGTGTGGATCCTGTTCTCCCTGCCTATCCTTGTCTGTCCCTGCATCTTCTCTACCTGTCCCTGTCCCTCCCTGCCTATCCCTCTTCTATCTCTGCCCCCCCCCCACTCTTCTATCCTCTCCCCTGTCCTCTCCCCTTCAGTATGTGAAAAATAAAAAAAATCCTCGCAGAGGATACTTTACCTGCTCCATGCGACAGTCCCCTTCTGCCGGGTACATGACCTCCCATGATATCATAGAGCTGGTCACCTGACGTGTCAGCTGACCGGCTCTGTGAAGTCACCACAGGTCTGTCAGCCACCAGATGGTGACTGTTGCATGGAGCCGTCGGAAGGTAAAGTATCCTCTGGGAGGATCTTTTTTTTTTTTCACATACTGGAGGGGAGAGGACAGGGGGGAGATGATAGAGGAGAGGGGGGGGCAGAGATAGAAGAGCGACAGGCAGGGAGTGACAGGGACAGGCAGGGTTATGTACTGAGTACTGCTTCTGGGCATGCTCAGTACATAATCACGGAGCCGACAACTGATCTGATTTAGAATCAGATCCGATGTCCATAGGCTACCATTGCGATTTTGGATCCGTGACTAAATGGGAAGGCTATGGATTGTGTTTAAATCGGATGGCCAAAAGGACACATCCGAGCACAATCCGAGACCACAGGGATACATGGGTCGCAAAATCGCATCCATGTGTATCCGTTTTGAAACGGATACACACGGATGCCTCAATATCATGATGAAACCGGCCTTATTTTTTCTTTCAGAAGCCTTACTACTTTCATTACCTGTATTAAGTGCACCTGTTTTAACTCGTTTACCTGTATAAAAAACACTTGTCCATGCAATCAATCACACTCCAACTTCCTCACCATGGCCAAAACCAAAGAGTTGTCTAAGGCCGGGTTCACACCACGGCATGATCCGATCCGGGGCTGTCCGGATCCCCGGATCAGATTTCGGCCCCATAGCTGCCATCCGGCTCCATCCGTTCCCATAGCTTACTATCTGCCATCCGGCTTCTGTCGAGCCCACTGGGACGCGGTACTCGGTAACAGACTGGGTCGCTGCTGGGGATGTCATGGAGGTCCTGGTCCGGACTGTGTCCCGGGCCCTGGCAAGTAAAAGGGGAATATTTACAGGCGATTAAATGTTTATTGTGACGCCACCCACGGCTTGTGGTCAATAGTGGGACCACCGCTGCTGCAGAACCTCCGGGGATGATGTTAAAGCAGCTATAGATGGAATAGTTCTTCGCGGGTAGAACTTGGTTCCCCGGGGCAGTGATGATTTAAGTGTATTGTGTAGGCTTGTAGTAGGTGCAGTTCACTTATTGTCCTGCTGCTGCAGCCTTCCTTCGTTCGGTGTTCAAGGCTGACAGGCTGTGGCTCTCCAAGTGGGATCTCTCTGCAGTCCTGCTGGAGGGAATAATGCACGAGAATACAGTTCTGTCTTAATCATGCAAGGGAGTCAGAGGCAGGGTTCACCTTGTTTACTTAGCAGTTTGTTCAGCATAACAGCTCAGTTACAGTTCTTACAGTGGCGGACCTTGAGCCCAGAGGGCCCTGGTACAGCCATGGTGAGGAGCCGGGGGGTGGTTTTGCTGGCGGCCGTCGGTGAGGAGGGTGTTTGGTACTGGCGGCCATCGGTGAGGAACGGGGGGGTTCAAGGGAGCAGCGGCTCTCCTACCTGCGCTGAGCTGCGCCGAATTCATGCATTCCTGGAAGCCGGGGAGGCAGTGGGGCAGAGGAGAGAGGAGGGCGGGATCAGGCAAGGAAGCAGGAAGCCTACAGGGAGAATTATTCCAAATAGATCAGCTATGTGAACTGTAAATGTGGGGAGTGGAGATGAGCAGGGGAGTAACTACAATAGGTGCAGGGGTTGCGATCGCACCCGGGCCCTGCAGCCTAGAGGGGCCCCAAAAGTCCCTTTGGCCTATAGAAAAAGACTAATACTATTAAAGATTTCCAATAATTGGGGCCCCGTTTGAGCTTTCGCATTGGGACCCATGGCCTGAAGTTACGCCACTGAAGATGAGCCACCACCCTAGTGGTCGAATTCGATTTGATTCATTGAATTTGGGGTATGTTCGTCGAATGTTCATTGAACACCATCGAATTCCATTGAAAATGATGACACGCAACCACAAACACATACAAACACATAGAAAACACCTTCTAAAGTGTCCAAAAGGTGACAAACTACTCAGAACATTCAATAAACACATGGAAAAGTGACAAGTACATATAAAAATGCGAAAATAAAAGAGATGGACGAGTAAAAGGAGGAGACACAGATATAGGCATGTCATGCCCCTCTAAAATCCGTTTTTACTCCAGTATTTGTAAGGCATCATGCACACGATGAGTATTTGGTGAGTTTTACTTCACTATTTCTAATTCCTCGTGCAGACGATGAGTATTTGTGTGTGTAACGTGGCCTTTATCGTCTGCACGAGGCCTTACAGATACTGGGGTTAAAAACCTCACCAGATATCTGTATCCAACTTCTGAACAGATCTCTGGTTGCAGTGAAATCATGGACACATATTGTTACATTTGTACACAGCCACAAAATGGAACTATGTGTCCATGATTTCACTGCAACCAGAGATCTGTTCAGAAGTTGGTCACAGACGTTAGAGCCGCGATAAGCGGCCGTCACACGCAACGATTTCTTGCCCGATATCGTTTAAGCGATCTCCTTTTTGATCGCTTAAGCGATATCGTTTTGGCATCGTTGCATGTAATCAAGCGATTTTACTATGTAAAATCGCTTGATCGTGACATTGCAGATCTGAGCTCCGGAGCTCAGATCTAGCGATGAACGATGTCGCGATCTGCTTCATCGTGGTGTATGACACCACGATGAACGATCTCCCAGCGGCAGAGCCTATGCTGGGAGATGGTAACTATGGTACACGTCGGGTAACTAAGCGCCGCGCGGCGCCTAGTAACCCGATGTGTACCATAGTTACCAGCGAGATCGCGGCTCCACATCGCTGGTGAGTCTGTCTGTGTGACATCTCACCAGCGATGTGAGCGATATTGTAAGCGATTGCGCGTGCACGTGATCGCTTACAATATCGCTAGCGATATCTGTGCGTGTGACACACCGCCTTACACACACCGAGTCTTTGGTGAGTTTATCTGTAAGGCCATGTGCAGACGATGACTATTTGATGAGGTTTTTCCTCAGTATCTGTAAGGCCTCGTGCAGACGATGAGTCTTTGCATGAGGCCTTACAGATACTGAAGTAGAACTCACCAGACGATGAATATTGTGTCACATTTAGGGAACTACAAGAAGAGTCTCCATTTTTTCCAAAAATTTGGGCACAGACACCACTTAAGTGGCATCAATTGTCCCACAGTTGCAAACTTTAAATGGTTACTTTTAGGCAAAAATCCACAAGGCTTTAGTCTCCCCAAGATAACACAAACGATAGAAAAGTCCTCGCGGATCCATGCCTTGGTGGTCATCTTTATGAACGTTAGTCTGTCCACATTCTGGGTGGACAGACGCTTGCGCTTTTCTGTCAGCACACCACCAACAGCGCTGAAGACACGTTCCGAGAGAGAACGCTGGCTGCGGGGCACGTCAAGATCTCCAAGGCGTGAGTGGCGAATTCAGGCCATTTTTCCAGATTGGAAGCCCAAAATGAGCAAGGCTCCTGTTCCCCAGTCATGGCATCAATGTTAAGTTGGAGATAGTCAACACAGCGGATGGTACACGAGTATGTGTCAGACTTCTCGTGTCTTCAGGCCTTGCAAATGATGGTTTAAAAAAATTGTGAAACGAGGCCACAAATTTGCTGTTACCACCACCAGATACGGTGTTACTGGTACGGTGTGAGTGATGATGACTCGCCAGTCCCACAGTTGACAAGTTAGAACTGTGAGATTCACTCTGTGTACCACTGGTGTTTTGTGGAAAAGCTGATATGAGATTATGTATCAGCTTCTGCTGATACTCCTGCATGCGTGCGTCCCTTTGTATGGCAGGAATTATTTTGGCAACTTTGGTCTTGTACCGGGAATCTAAGAGTGTGGCAACCCAGTAGTCGGCATTACATCTAATTCGGACAATCCAAGGGTCATGTTGCAGGTAGTGCAGCAAGAAGGCGCCCGTGTCTTGCTCATCCAGGAGGACCAAGTCCTTGTGTTGGTGGTTCGGAGGTGAGAATCATGCTTCCTTCGTCTGCCCTCTCCCCACAACCTCACACAACAGAAATGTCATCAAGGTCTCCCTCATCTGCTGACTCTTCCATGCCCATCACAAGTTCATCCTCCATTTCTTCCTGGGCTCCTGCACCTTCCTCAAGAGTTTGGTTGCTACCATGCGCCCTCGTTAATCCCTCCCCCACCCTCTCATGCCTGTCGTCTTGGTGCTGCCGACCGTAAGGACCTTGGAGATGTTGTCATCCCTTCCGCATAGGACTCCTCCTGTACTTCCTCCACCTCCTCTTGTCCCACCACCTGACTCCAGAGTGTTTAGAGTGTGCTCCAGCATGTAGATGATCGGAATAGTCATGCTGATCATGGCATTGTCAGCACTAAACATCTTCGTCGCCATCTCAAAACTGTGCAGAAGGGTGCATAGGTCCTTGATCTGAGACCACTCCTGCAGCGTGATCTGCCCCACCTCTGGATCTCGTTGGCCCAGGCTGTACGTTATAACGTATTGCACCAGGGCTCAGCGGTAATGCCACAGTCGCTGCAACATGTACAGAGTAGAATTCCAACGTGTTGGCACATCGCATTTCAGCTGGTGAACGGGCAAGCCGAAAGACCTCTGTAGCGAAGCAAGTTGTTGAGCTGTGGGATGCGAACGCCGGAGGTGAGCACACAGCGACCGTGCCCTCTGCAGAAGCCCATCTAGGCCGGGATAGTGTGTCAAAAATTACTGGACAACCAGATTCAACACGTGAGCCATAAAAGGCACATGTGTGACATTGCCCTGGCGAAGGGCTGCACCCTGGTTTGCAGCATTGTCGCACACTGCATTCCCTGGCTGCAGGTTGAGTGGAGACAACCATCGCTGAAACTCGGTCGCCAGAGCTGACCACAACTCTTCAGCTGTGTGACTCACATTTCCCAGGCATTTCAAGATAAAGACCGCCTGATGGTGTTGAGCCCTGCTGCCAGCATAATAGAAGAAGTCCTGCACACCTCCTTGTGCAGTTACAATGCGGGTGGCATTACCAGACAGGCTTTGGGCGTAGGCAAAAGCAGTGAAGGAACTTCTACCTACAGAGGATGGACGCACAACTCATGGGGATGGCAAGACTTGGACAGCAGACCCTTCTCCAGCTCTCACCATAGTTAACCAGTGCCCAGTCAGCGACATGGACCAGTAAACATGGACAGTAGTGTCACAAGTGTCTGCGGTGAAATGCACCCTGTCACACACACAGTTTCTCAAGGAAGCAGTGATGTTGTCTGCGACCTGCTGGTGTAGCGCAGGCACACCTTTCTTGGAGAAGTAGTGGCGACTGGGTATCTGTACTGGGGCACTACGACAGACATAAGATCTCGAAAATCTCTGTGTCCACCAGGCGGGAAAGGCAGCATTTCTATAGCCAACAGCTTGCAGATGGTGAAATTCAAGCGCTTAGCTTTCTCATGACTAGGAGGAAATGGTCTTTTACTTGTCCACATCTGAGGGATGGAGGGCTGGCTGCTGCGCTGAGACGGGGTTGAGTAGGGTGTCTCTGGCAAACTGCTGGTCTGTGAGGGAGGTGCAGGCGAAGATGTAATGTTGCCTTCATCCAAAGGTGGTGCTCTCGATGTCTGAGAGAGCTCAACACCAGCAGCATTGTCCACTTGAAAACCAAGTGACGACCTACCAATCACACTGCCTGTTGCGAGTAAAGAGGTGGAAGGTCTGCGTCCAAAAGCATGTGTGACAGCTGTCCCCACAGTTACAAACAATGAAGAGCACACGGATGCACTTGATGGGGCAGACGGTGGTAAGCCCGCCCTGCTAGCCCGCATTCTAACACAGTGAGCTTCCCACTCCGACTTGTGCTTCATGTCCATGTGGCGATTCATACATGAAGTACTCAAGCTAGTGTGTTTTTGGCCTCCACTCAGAGATTGGTGACAAATCTTGTAGATTACATGAGTTGGGAGATCCTTGGCGATGTCAAAAAAGGCCCAGGCTAGGCAAGGCTTAGAGCCCATGCGAGCTGCAGAGCCACCACGATTTCTGCTCAGAGGCAGAGTTGTGGCTGCGGATGCAGTTGTTGACGTGCTTCAAGTACTCCGTCTATGTCCAGGAAGGCGCAACCTAACCTCGTCGGCAGTAGCATCCTCCTCCACCTCATCTGCTGACCTCATCGACTAGCTGACTGTGGGTTGACAGTAAGTGGGATCTCCAACCTCATCATCATCCTCTGTGTTCTCACACCCCTCGTCCTCGTCAGAGACAACCTTTTCCTGCCTTGACCAAAAACTTACCGGATTGGATTGACATATTATGTGAGTCTCATCAGCATCATCCTCATTTTGTCCACCAAGAGTAGTTACTGTTAAGGTACCTTTACACGTGGCAACTTTTCTAGGAATTTCACTGGCAACTTACTGGTTGCAGTGAAATCACGGAGACATTGTTCTATCCTGTTGCTGTGTACAAATGGAACAATGTCTCCATGATTTGACTGCAACCAGTAAGTTGCCAGTGAAATTCCTAGAAAAGTTGCCGCGTGCAGTGCTTTTTTGTGGCGGTACATGCCATTACGCCGTACCAGAAAATCTAAAGAGCACTGACCTGTGAGTTTCCCTCAGCGCCGGAGGACCTGCGATGATGCCACATATATGTGACTTTGGTGGCCTCCAGCTTCTTTCCCTCTGGGCAAAACGCCGAAGTCAGTCTGTCACGTACCCTGCACTGCAGCCTGCACAGCATTAGTCATCTGACAGGGACTGTGATGAGTGCAGACGGCGGCAGACTGTGCAGGGGAAGAGGATGTAGGGGGGATAGAGATCAGGGCAGGCAGGGTATGGAGAATTGAGAGACAAGGGGGATGGAGGATGGAGAGATCAGGGGGATCGAGGATGGAAGGAGCAGGGGGATGGAGAGACCAGGGGGATGAAGAATGGAGGGAGCAGGAGGATGGGAGGGAACAAGGGGGATGAAGGATGAAAGGAGCAGTGGGATGGAGGATGGAGAATGGAGGGCGCAGAGGGATGGAGGGATCAGGTGGATGGAGGATGGAGAGACCAGGGGGATGGAGGATGGAGCTAGCAGTGGGGAGCGAAGGACCCAGTCGGGGAAGCCGGGGGTGAAAAGTCTTCACCGGCGGCTTTCTCCTTCTATTCTGCACTCCCCGCTCCCTCCTGCCCCTTCCCGCTTCCTGGAGCTGCACTCCCTGCCCAGTCCTAATTTAGGATCAGGTGGGGAGGCAGCGGGGGGAGCGGAGGATCTGGTTGTCATACAGCAGGGAGCACAAAACCGAAGGAGAAAGCCGGCGGTGAAGCCTTCTTCTCACTGCCGGCTTTCCCGCCGGTAGTTTCAAATGAACAGCTGATTCTGATCAGCTGTTCATTTGAAGTAGTGATGCTGTCAGGGTTCATGTGAGTTCATGCTTGCCTGCATGAACTCACATGAACTTTCCCACGCCCGGGTGCACAGCTCAGCTACATCGCTGGTAGAGGTTCTCTACCAGAGATGTAGCTGAGCTAAAGAACAACCCTGGATTGGACTACGTCGGACGGAAGAAGGATTTATAATAAAGATGGGGTCTAATTGTTGTTTGTTTTTTTCTAATAAACATTTTTTTTTTTGTGTTCTGTTTTTTTTTTTTTTTAAATCACTAGAAATTCATGGGGGTCATCATGTCTAATATTGGCGCCGTGACCCCATGAATTTTGGGCTTAGGGCCAGCCGATAATACAAAGCTGGCCCTAACCCCTTTATTACCCAGTGAGCCACCGCACCAGGGCCCTGGATGAGCTAGATACAACGCCAGAGGATGGCGCTTCTATGAACGCGTCATCTTCTGGGGTGGCTGCGGGCTGCAATTCGCAGCGGGGGGTGCCCAGAAAGCTTGGGCCTCCCTGCGCTGTAGATTCCAGCCCTAGCTGCCTAGCTGTACCTGGCTGGACATAAAAAAAAAAAAAAAAAAATGCGTGGGGCTTCGCGTTATTTCTATTATTATTTCATGAAATTCATGAAATAATAGAAGGAAGCCCTTTTTTTTTTATTTCTGTTTCCAGGCAGGTACAAATAGGCACCTGGGGGTTGGGGGCAGCCCGTTCCTGCCTGCTGTACCCGGCTGGAAAACAAAATTACGGTGAAGCCCACGTCAAATTTTTTAGGAAAAAATCATAAAAACATAAAGAAAAATACATTTAGGGACTGCATCTTTTTTAACCCCTCAAGGCTGGAGCACAGCGGCATTATAGGGGGGTTAACTCAGGCCACCTGAGGACAGCTCAGCTGACGTGGGCTTCGCCGTAATTTTGGTTTCCAGCAGGGTACAGCAGGCAGGAACGGGCTGCCCCCAACCCCCAGGTGCCTATTTGTACCTGCCTGAAAACAGAAATAGAAGGAAGCCCATTTTTATTTATATTATTTCATGAATTTAATGAAATAATAAAAAACAAATGTGTGGGGCTTCGCGCTATTTCTTTTATGTCCAGCCAGGTACAGCTAGGCAGCTAGGGGCTGGAATCTGCAGCGCAGGGAGGCCCAAGCTTTCTGGGCACCCCCCCGCTGCAAATTGCAGCCCGCAGCCACCCCAGAAGATGGCGGGTTCATAGAAGCGCCATCCTCTGGCGTTGTATCTAGCTCATCCAGGGCCCTGGTGTGGTGGCTCACTGGGTAATAAAGGGGTTAGGGCTAGCTTTGTATTATCAGCTGGCCCTAAGCACGAAATTCAGGGGGTCACGGCGCCAATATTAGACATGATGACCCCCATGAATTTCTAGTGATTTAAAAAAAAAAAAAAAACACAACACAGAGAAAAAAAATGTTTATTAGAAAAAAACAAACAACAATTAGACCCCATCTTTATTATAAATCCTTCTTCCGTCCGACGTAGTCCAATCCAGGGTTATTCTTAACCTGATTCTCTACCAGAGATGTAGCTGAGGTAAACGGTGTCTGCTTCCTCAGAAACCTCTGATTTTAGCGGACACCCAGGGAACGGGGCTGTGCGACCTGGCCATAATAAAGTTCAGAAGAAAGTGACAAATCAACGCATGACACGACGGGACCAGCATTCGTACTGTTGTTCTACGGTTTCAGTACAGTACTGTAGTCTGTTCTTAACTTCTTATGTTCTAGTATATTTTAATTTTGATATCATATTTCACATTCACATTTTATCATTAGGCTGAACGGGGCCATACCAATTTGTAGTGTGACCTGCAATCGACGACGTCATTGTTGACGTATATCCGGTTAGGCGGTCGCCGGGTCTGTTCTGGTTTGATTCGTTTAAATCGACGTTTATATTTGTGTTTTATCTTTTATGAAGCTTTGTACGAGTTCATTGAGTTTTGTTTCGTCAAACTTGTCTAGATGGATAAAATAACGCACTATTTCTCAGTGGGTGCGGCTTCGGCGCGCAAAAGACCCCGAACAGACGTGGAGACAGAAACAAATCTGATGATAGTTGAAGAACCGGTGGCCTCGTTCTGCTCTATCAAACCTGCATCAGCTAGTGTTAATGATCCTGATGACTTAAAACTGCTGTCGTCTGGTGATTCAAAGGCTCCCGACTGGCCAACATGCTGGACTCTAGACCAGACGAATGATTACTGCAGTAAGTACAATTGGCTGTACGTTTGTGAACAGAAGCTCGGTTGTTCGTCGTGCAAGAAAGTTGGATATCTGGGTGTGGAGTCAAACATTGGGATGAAAATTTCAAATGCTTGGGCCAACTGTAACATAACATTCTTCGGCGAAAGTCGGCAACAGCAGCTAACATCTCTGCGAAAGAAAATTTTTGATCACAAAGACACCGCCAGCCACAAAGCCGCAGTTAGGCTGCTTGCAGAGGCGGACAGAGAATCACTCCAGACGGTGATTTTGCGTGCACAAACTCAAGAAAAAGAAACAACAGCTAAAGTTTTCCATACAGTGTATAAAGTAGCAAATGAAAATCAAGGTTTTCATAATTTCGAAACTGAAATTGATTTGCAAGAACTTAAAGGATGTAAATATGGCCTACATCACATTTTGACACTTTAATAAATAGCATGGTTAAACCACGGACTCTCCCAGGGTTATATGGGGACTCGGGTGTCTGGGCCCTGCTGTGGTTGGGATGTCACTGGTGACCTGCCCAGATCCGTTGCCCTGGTGCTCAACAAAAAGGGGTAGTTGAACTTTATTCCTATTTTCAAAGTTCACGTGACGCCACCCGCAGATTCTGGTGATTAAGCACCAGCGCCGCTTCAGACCTCCGGAGGGCGATGGTACAGCAGCCGAGATGGTACAGCTCCCTGCAGGTGGGGCTGGCTCTCCGGGGCAGGGATGCACCTGTAGTGATGGAAGTGCTGATGATGGAGATATTTCACTGCTGCACTGCAAATTGTTTAAGCACATGGAGACTCTGTCACTCTACCCGGGTACTTTACTGGAACAATGCTGGTGGTGGTACGGTTCACAGAGGACAACAGTCGTTAGGTAAAGGTAGCTACCCGGGTAGTCACAGTGGGCTGCAAGGTCTCTCGAATTCTCCCGTGGTATGCCTTCCTTGCTCTGACCCGTGTCCTGCTGCTGTTGCCTGTCCTGGAACAGCCACCTTAGTACCAGGACCTATCGGGGTGCTTTCTGAGTGTCCCGGCTTCCTGCTCTCCTCTCTCCTGCACTGGAACTCAACCCCTATGGGTTATCCTGGCATGACTGATTCCTTTCTGACAGGGTGTCGGGCCGGTAGACGGACCCGCGATGTTTGGTGTTACGACTCAGGGGCTGAACTCCATGTGCCGTGTCCTCGGAACCGGCACTCCGGTAAATGTACCAGGGTTCCCTCCTGAAGTATGGATGCTCTGATCTGGGGGGTCCCCTCCTTCAGTCTGGGCTGCCTGTTCTCTCGCTCCAGGCCCCCTTTCTTGGAGTCCCCTTCTTTCTCTCAGGGCTCCCATGCTCCTTCGTCCCTCGAGGCAAACTTAGAAACCCCGTTTTGCTACCTCCCTCCTCCCCTACCTTTCCCCCCCCCGGGACTAGTCTCCAACCATTTCTCTAGGTGGGTGTGTGGGAGTGCCACCACCACCTGCTTATATCAAGTGCTGTGGAAGCTTTGGAGGTAGGACTATTGTTCTAAGTAGGAGTTGGAGCGGAGATCACTGATAACTAGGCTCTTATCATGAGCCTGCACAAATCAGAGGAAATACACATTCAGATAGTGGAATACAGCAAGATGAGAGAAGGACATCTGTGCCAAAGGCTGATCATTATATTCTAAATGAAAGATTCCAAACAGCCACTTTTACATGGGTGTAATATGAGGAAAAGAAAAAAGCTGAATCATCCAATGCTTCATTCCACAAGATTTGCTCCAAGAGGTGGTCCACAACTGAAGTATTCGTCACTTACCCACAAATTAGGTCATAAGACCGGTAGTGATCTGACACCTGTCACCCCAATGACTAAAAGCCACTCTGGCAGTGGCCGGCAATCAGCAGCTATGTACATTAGTTTAATAAGTTGCAGAGAGTGGGGCGTGGCCTGGCGGCATGTGTGGAGGATGTGCGCCCGACGAGCTCCCGCACCGCATCCTGCATTTACCCTGTTATCCTTCACCCACGACAGCCCTCTGAGCCCCCAGCTTAGACCTGGTGAGTGGGACCCCGACACCGCACACCAGACTTACCGTCACCGCCGCAAAATGGTGAAGCAAACCCAGAGGAAGGCCCAGAGAGAGATGGGAGGCGGCATCCAAGATGACGCCGGAGCAGAGGCGCGCTCCCTCCTGGAGAGTGAGGCCGTCAGCGTCTGCAGAAATCAGGCGGTCGCGCTCCGCCTGCAACAATATGCCCGTGTGGAGAAGCTGGAGCATGCAGGGCAGGGAGAAACAGAGGACACAGAAGAGGTAATGGCTCCAGAGAATGGAGGCGGCGGGGGGGAATGGTAATGAGCACATAGCATCATAGGAGGCACCGTAAAGCTGGGGGGCTGTGGTGGCCCAGAACAACCAGATGCTGTCCACTCTTACACTGCAGACACCTGAAGAGCCCACTGTCAAGGACGTATTCTTGGCTGTGATGCAGTGTGGGTCATCCTTATCTCATGTGCTGACGCAGCTAGGCCACCTGCATGAAACTGTGCAGACAGTAAGACAGGATCTGCATGTAGGGAAGGAGAGGACTGGGGAGTTAGAGGAGACACGTTTCTCTGTGGAAAATCAGCTGGCTGGCTCTGCTAAGTCTCATGCAGAGTCTAGGAAAGAGTTCAAGGCTATACACGCTAAGACAGACGACCTAGAAAACAGGTCGCGGCGCAACAACGTCCGTATAGTCGGTGAGCCTGAACGATATGAAAAGGATAATCCCACAGTGTTCTTTGAGACATGGATTAAAGAGACCATCAGTGTAGCCCATCTGGCGCACCTGTATGCTATAGAGCGTGCCCATAGGGTTCCAGCTCGTCCACCCCCACCGGGACATCAGCCTAGAACGGTCCTGGCGAAACTCCTCCATTACCGAGACCGGGATAAGATACTTAACTACGCCAGGGAACATCCAGACTTGTCCATCAACGGCTCTAGAGTCTCCTATTACCCCGACTACTCCCCAAAGGTCCAGCGTCAAAGAGCTAAATTCTTCACGGTCAAGGCTCGCCTACGGGATTTGGGAGTGAAATATTCTGTGCTGTATCCTGCTAAACTAAAGATTCTCATCGGCGACAAGTCACATTTTTTCCTAGAAGCTCAGGAGGCCATGACCTGGATAGATCACAACAAGGCGAGGTTGCGGAGAGGGGTCGACCGAGATAATGCTGGCTGAAGATCATTTGGGTCAAGCTGGAATCCTCCTTTTTCATTCTACATGACACTGATGTCCTCGGATGATAGTTATTTTGACTTGCTCTGGACCGGTTGGAGCCGCCTCTGCATACTTTTCCTCCTCTTTTGATTGGGGGGGAGACGCGGGGAAGGGGAGGGGGGAGATTTCGATTCCCCCCCGCCCCTTTTTTTTAATAATTTTTTTTTCCCTCCCTCTCTTTCCTACTCTTATCCTCTTGTGCTACTTTTTGCACTCTTTTGATAATAGCCCTCTTTATGCACCCTGACTGGAACACAGTGTCCAATAGACTCGGGAGTGTAGGTTTTATACCCTACTGTATGCGGGCAGCGGTTTGAAACAGAAACGCCCGGTTTACTAAGTGAAGGGGCTAACATCACCCTTACTTTATTTGTTACCTTTGTTTGTCAGTTTACACTTGTTTATGGGGGGGCGGGGGAAGGGGTGGGACTGGGGTTTTGATTGGTCCTATGTTCTAGAGGCAGCTCAGATACAGGTAGTACTTAATTCTGATTTCACCCATAGTCTAGCTGTGACTTATTAGCTGGAACACAAAAGGCCTAAAATCCCCAGTTAAGCACCAGGCCATACTTAGCCTACTAGCAGGCCAGAAGCCAACGGTGGTGTGCCTGCAAGAGACTCATCTCACTTCGGAAACTCTTGAAATCCTTGATAAACTATGGATTCAGGCGGGCTTTCATTCCACATATTCGGAATATTCTCGTGGGGTTAGTATACTGGTCCACACGAGGGACCAATTTCAAAGTTATAGGACACATGTTGATGGGGAGGGACAATATGTTATCTTACCCTGCAGGCTCTTCACAAGAGTATTGTTGATAGGATCTTGTGAATAATCCTACTACTATAGGCTGGTGGAATGTAAATAGATTCTAACCACTTTGGGGGATTTTCCAAATATTCCTTATATAATAGTGGGGGATTTTAATAACATTGCTGACTTCCACTGGGATAAGGGTTCCCATGATCCTCTCAAATCGGGAGGTAACGTTTCGCCGTTTGAGGTCTTGCTCCGAGAGACAGCATTGATTTACCTTTGGAGAAATAGACATCCAAATGTCTATAAATACTCATGCTTCTCGTCCACTTTCTCCTCCCTGTCACGTATTGATCTCGCCCTAGGGGACCGTCATATGCAGGAAATGGTCTCTGAGGTCTCCTACCTCCCTAGGACGATAACGGGCCACTCCCAGGTATCAGGGCCGGCGTCAGCACCCGGCGTACCCGGGCAAGTGCCGGGGCCCGACAGCTTGGAGGGGGCCCACCGGGCCCCTGAGGGCTAGGGTCACACTTGTGTTGTGACCCTAGCCTGACGCAAGTATTGTCTGCTGCAGCGCAGAGCGTTTAACGCTATGCGCTGCCAGCAACTGAGCCCATAGAAACCCGCAGTTTACATTGACAACCAATGGTTGTCATGGTAAACGTCGGGTTTCTATGGGCTGCCTCCAGCGCATAGCAGCGTTGCAACATACAATACTTGCTTAAGGCTAGGGTCACAATGCAAGTGTGACCCTAGCCTCAGGGGCCCCTGAGCACTGCCACCACAGCCAGAGCCATATCCAGGGGGCAGCTGGGGGGTCATTTTCAGGCTCCTGCAGGCTGCAGCACCGGAGGTCTCCCTCCTCCCCCCTCCACGGGAGCCGACAGAGCTGCACACTCTGTGCTAGTGTGCTTGCAGGACCTGTGATGATGTCAATGGATGGGGAGGAGTCAGGGGTCTCATGATCAGCTCCTCAGTGTATCCAGGACAGTGCTGGCCATGAATGATGCTCAAATAAGGTGAAGTTTGTGTGTGGTCAGGAGGCATTTACAGTGTGAATGTAGCAGAGGTGAGTGTGTACTAGGTGTATGGCAATTAGGTGAAGGTTATGTGTGTGGTCAGGAGGCATTTACAGTGTGAATGTAGCAGAGGTGAGTGTGTACTAGGTGTATGGCAATTAGGTGAAGGTTATGTGTGTGGTCAGGAGGCATTTACAGTGTGAATGTAGCAGAGGTGAGTGTGTACTAGGTGTATGGCAATTAGGTGAAGGTTATGTGTGGGGTCAGGAGGGATTTACAGTGTGAATGTAGCAGAGCCGTGTGTGTACGAGGTGTACGGAGCAGAGCCGTGTGTGTACGAGGTGTACGGAGCAGAGCCGTGTGTGTACGAGGTGTACGGAGCAGAGCCGTGTGTGTACGAGGTGTACGGAGCAGAGCCGTGTGTGTACGAGGTGTACGGAGCAGAGCCGTGTGTGTACGAGGTGTACGGAGCAGAGCCGAGTGTGTATGAGGTGCACGGAGCAGAGCCATGTGTGTACGAGGTGTATGGAGCAGAGCCGCGTGTGTATGAGGTGTACGGAGCAGAGCCGCGTGTGTACGAGGTGTACGGAGCAGAGCCGTGTGTGTACGAGGTGTACGGAGCAGAGCCGAGTGTGTACGAGGTGTACGGAGCGGAGCCGCTGTGTGTGCGAGGTGTACGGAGCGGAGCCGCGTGTGTATGAGGTGTACGAAGCAGAGCCGCGTGTGTACGAGGTGTGTGTACCAGTGGTAGCCCCCCGCGGATTCCACTCCTATAGTCTCAGCCGCCTTTGCCAGCAGCATTCTTCTCCATAGTCTCTTCTGCCGCTGTCTGCATTCTGCAGCTCAGCATGGAGGGGCACGATGTCATCACTGTGCTGATATGTGCAGAGCGACCGGAGGAGACCGGAGCGGCGAGAAGAAAGGTGAGGAGAAAGAGAGATCCAGACGGCCAGACACTCCGCTTGGCTGCGGTGCCACCATATGGCAGTGCGGCTCCATTGAGCTGCTTGCATTATTTGTGTGCTTGAGAATGCTTGTGTATATACCAAGCATCCTCAGACGCACAAAAATGCAACATTTTGCATTTGAAGGGTATTTTTAAAAGGCGCAAGGGAATGCAATCGCATTTTAGCCCGCTCCTAACAATGTGTAATATACCGTATATACTCGCGTATAAGCCGAGTTTTTCAGCCCAAACATTGGGCTGAAAAGTACCCCCCTCGGCTTATACGCGAGTCAGTGCTGTATACCGATGTATACATCGGTACATACCGATGTATACATCGGTATACAGCAGCCCCCGCATCCCCAGTAATGCAGGGCCCCCCCAGCCTCACTCCGGTCACCTGTAAAGCAAACTATACTTATCAATGTCCCGCTGTCCGCGCCCGCTCGCCGCTGCCGTCCACGATCCTCCATCTTCATGCGTCTTCTTCCTGTTTCTGTGCTCGTCGCAGGCAATGATGTAATTCCCTGCGACGAGCACAGGAAACAGGAAGAAGACGCATGAAGATGGAGGATCGTGGACGGCAGCGGCGAGCGGGCGCGGACAGCGGGACATTGATAAGTATAGTTTGCTTTACAGGTGACCGGAGCGAGGCTGGGGGGGCCCTGCATTACTGGGGCTGCTGTATACTACCGCTGGGGCTACAATATACTACTACTGGGGCTGTATACACTACCACTGGGGCTGCGTCTATACTACCACTGGGGCTGTATATACCTCTGGGGCCCTGTATACTACCACTGGGGCTGTATATACCTCTGGGGCCCTGTATACTACCACTGGGGCTGTATAAACCACTGGGGCTGTATATACTACCACTGGGGCTGTATATACCACTGGGGCTGTATATACTGCTGGGGCCCTGTATACTACCACTGGGGCTGTATATACTACCACTGGGGCTGTATATACTACTAGGGCTGCGTCTATACTACCACTGGGGCTGTATATACTACTGGGGCTGCGTGTATACTACCACTGGGACTGCTGTATACCACACTGCTGGGGGCTGTATACTTGTGCTAGGGTCCACCCTCGGCTTATACACGAGTCAATAGATTTTCCCAGGTTTTGGGGGCAAAAGTAGGGGGGTCGGCTTATACACGGGTCGGCTTATACACGAGTATATACGGTACTCACTGTCAGGAACAGCTCTTGCTGGATTCGGCAGTCACTGTTCCTGTAAAGCTGCCTTCACATAGGAGTTTTTTTAAAAATGTGGCAGTTGCGGTAAAAAAAACCCCGCATCTGCCGCATTTTCCGTTAGGCGGCTGCACTTGCTGCACGTTTGCGGCAAGCCCCATGCATCGTCTATGGGGCTTGCGGTAAGTGTGCGGCAATATATATATATATATATATATATATATATAGTCCGCGATATGTACTTAAAGGGGGCCCACTGAGACCTTTTCGCCCGGGGCCCACAGAAACCTGGAGCCGGCCCTGCCAGGTATCATCATTAAATGGGAAGATGTGAACACGAGACAAGGGGTGACGTGGAAGCTGAATCCTTATTGGCTACAATTAATTGACAGAGGGGAGCGTTTCGTTGCGGAATTGCAGAAATACTTACAGCGGGGGCAGAGCCACTATTAAATTGTGACAGTGTGGGATACTCTAAAGGCATATTTATGGGGAATGTGCATAGGGGAAATCTCAAAAGTTAAGACGACTGCCAAGGCGGGGGAACGGCTGGTCTTTAGGGAGCTTGAAGAGGCGGAGAAGGCCTTTTTGGCCCAGTCTACTCCTGATACCCTACAAGGACTGAAGCTGGCACAGGATCAGGTCACTAAATATACTATGCGTGTTGCGGAGCAGAAACGTATGTTTCAATCCATACAATATTTTGAGAATGCTGAGAAAGTTGGTCACTTGCTTTTTATAATTACCTCAGCCCAGTGGGAGTCACCCTTTATAGCCCAATTGCGCACTCAAGAAGGAAGCATGGTACACAATACACCTGATATCTTATCTACCCTACAGCAATTTTATGCTGAATTGTACTCTACACATAGTCATTCATGGGAGGATGAGATGGAGGAGTTTCTGGCAGGTGTAGAGTTGCCTAAATTATTGCAGGATTTGAGGTGTCGTCTTGAGGAACCTATTAGTCTGGATGAGTTAGAGCGTTGGGTACCATGTCCAATGGGAAGGCACCTGGTGCAGATTGCTTACCCGTGGAGATATCTAAAAAATACAAGGAGATAAGTTGCCAAAAGAGTTGGCAGTAATATCAGGAGAGCTTGATTTCAGGCTCCCTTCCATCCTCCATGCGGGAAGCCATTATAACGGTCATTCTGAAAAAGGGTAAAGACCTGACGCTCCCGGACTCCTATAGGCCTATCTCCCTATTGCCGGTTGACACCAAACTCCTGTCCAAAGTATTGGCTATCAGATTGGCAACGGTGGTTGAACACCTGATCCATTCGGATCAAATGGGATTCATGCCCAATAAGTCCACTGCTATTAACATACGACGGCTCTTTTTAAACATGCAGATAGGGGCGGATAATGCGGAGCGGAGGGTAGTCCTGTCACTCGCCGCCGCCAAGGTGTTTGATAGTGTTGAGTGGCCGTATTTATGGCGCACACTGGGGCGTATGGGATTCGGTCCTGGTTTTATTGCTTGGATTCGTCTCCTCTATGCTGCACCGCGGGTTGTGGTGCAGGCTAAGGGATGATGTCGGAGCCCTTCACTCTCAGCCGTGGTACGAGGCAGGTGTGCCCTCTGTCCCCGTTGCTGTTCGCTCTGGCGGTGGAGCCGTTGGCCTCTAAGATACGGCATGATCCTGAAATTGTGGGTTTTAAATATGGGAACCACATGGAGAAACTTGCATTATATGCTGATGACTTGCTCCTGTTCCTGGCCGACCCCGAGCAATCCTTTTGCAGAACAATATCACTACTGGCTGACTTTGGAGGCGTATTGGGGTTGGTCATTAATTGGGACAAGTCTGTCCTACTCCCTCTGGACCGAGACATATGTATTACAACTTCTATACCGATAGTGAAAGAATTCAGGTACTCGGGGATCGTCATTTCAGACAAATTGGCATACTATGAACGACTTAATCTTTCCCCTTTATTACTTAAAATGAAGCAAAAAACCCGTGCCTGGGCTAAACTACATCTCTCAGTGGTAGGCAGAGTAAACCTGTTGAAGATGGTTGTCATACTTCAACTGCTGTATATCCTGCACAACGCTCCAATCTGGCTCCCCCAGAATAGATTTCATAGGATCAACGCTGTTTTTCGGGACTTCATCTGGCGGGGTGGTCGGGCACGCGTTAAATTGGAGCACTTAAAAGCCAAACGATGAGGGAGGCTTGGCTCTGTGTCGAATCCCTGGCTATATTACCTGGCATCCCAGTGCCAGCATCTGACAGGGGGTGCTGAAATTAACTCAGCTGACTCAGTCGGTCGTGTTCTTGGTGGGACGGGGGCCTCTGCTTTCGCATTTGGAGGCTGATAGATTCCGCCCCTTTACTGTAAGGTGTCCCACATTACTGCTTTTACGCAGGGTTTGGGAAAAGGTCAAGCAGCTTAGAGGCATTACAGCATATACTAAATACACTCCTATCTGGGATAACCCTCATCTGCCAGAGTTGAGGTCTCTCAAGGGGTTTGCACAGTGGAGGAGGATAGGAATCTGGTCAATTTCACAACTGTTGAATGCAGGGATATTTAAGTCCTTTGAGGAGCTATGAAAAGATTACGCACTAAGTCAGTCTATGTTTTTATCAATATCTACAACTACGCCATGCCTTTAATACCCAACATCGGATGAATAGCATTATTGTGCAACAGGACACTATAGTCAACGTCCTGGGTTCGCAGTCAACCTGTAAAGGCTTGATTTCCCTTGTATATAGCTGTCTCCTTTGTGTATTCCTATCTAAGCATCCAATTGGTTCTAGGGCCAAGTGGGAGGCACAGCTGGGTACTATCTCTGATGTGCAATGGGATTCGATTCTGGAAAGTGTCCCTACTATGTCCCTTAGTGAACCTAGCCGCATGTCGCAGCTATATATTCTATATAGGGTATATAGAACCCCTACATGGCTTTTCGATCGGGGACCTTTTGGAATATAGTCCTCCATATTATTTACTCGGCTATGGGGCAAACCATTCCCAGAGATCCTATTTTGTGTGTATTGGGGTGTGCTGAATTGCTTTACGGAGATGAGTATCTTTTGCTAGCTATTACTAGAATGCTATTTGTGGCCCGAAAATTGATTGCTCTTTATTGGATATCAGACAAATCACCTACCCGTAAAGAGTTTATCAATAAAATTAACCTCACTATTTACAGAGAGAAAAATATTTACTAAGAGGGGGCGGGAAAGTGTATTTAATAAACTTTGGGATGGATGGTTGAACTCACCGGGGTTGGTCTCGCCAGACCTGTTGTAGGCTAGGTTGAAACTGTTTTGATCTGTGACATCAAACTGTACTTGAACTTTTATGCATCTGTGCGCTGTACTTGATGCTTAAAGTTCCATGGGACCATGGAGGGTGGGGGGGTGGGGTTTTAGGGGTTTGTTTCTTTTTGTTCAAGAGAACCCTTTTTGATACTGCTTGGCTGTTTGATACTGTAATGAGCTGTATGTGATAATTTTTATTGATTTTTAACATCAATAAGAACATCTGATAAGAAAGATAAAGTACAGCACTCTGCAACTTTTTTTTTTCTCTTATTCAACCACCCCATACAACAGGAATGGAGCAGGAGTAGCGCTATTATAACATTATTTTCTCTTGACCACAGCCTGCAAATTATCCCCTAGACACAAATAAAAAGGTAGAGATAATAAAAAACCCTAGGATGCCATGATGGATGGATCTAGATATCTACTACATAAAAGCCCTATCCAGTCTGTCTGTCTCATCTAAGTTTTGCCAGAAAACATCTTGATGATTCCCAAGACATTTGTGAGAATACTCTGTCGACTGACTAGACAGATCTTGAACTTTTTGAAAGGTGTATGTCCCATTACATCTGGCATTGAAGTAATACAGCATTTCAGAAAATGAACATCATACCAACAGTAAAACATGGTGGTGTTAGTGTGATGGCCTTGGGCAAAATGTGCTGCTTCCGGACCTGGAAGATTTGCTGTGGTAACTGGTAGACAGCAGAATCCATGGTTCCAAACAGATAGACGGACATTTTCCTTCAGGATTGTTTGTGACCTCAACCTGAAGCTCACTTGGGTTATGCAACGGGACAATGATCCAAAACCAGCAAGTCCATCTTCGAAGATTTTTTTTTATCTGAGTAGGCCACTTTGAATGGCTTAAAAGTCCTGACCTTAATCCGCTTGGGATGCTGTGGCATGACCTTAAAAAGGCGGTTCATGCTCGGAAACCCGAATATGAGTGGACTAAAATTCCTCCAGAGTGCTGTAAAAGACTTATTACCAGTTATTGCAAATGCTTGATTGCACTTGTTGCTGCTAATTGTGGCCTATCCAGTTATTAAGTTTAAGGGGCAATCACATTTTCGCACAGGGTCCTTTAGGTATGTATTATTAAGATAAATATAAATAAAGACATTCCTTTATAAGCTGTATTGTGTTCTTATTTGTGTTATCTTTGGCTAATATTTAAATTTGGTGATCTGAAACATTTGGTGATCTGAAACATTTAAGCGTGACAAACATGTAAAACTAGAAGTGGGCTCGATGCTATTGCATCGGGAGGGTCCCCCACCTCTCTGTGTGTGCCTCCCAGTGTCCTCCCGCTTCCATGTGCTCCCTTCCTCCTGTGTCCTCTCTGCTCCCCCACCTCCCTGGCCCTCTTAGCTTCCCTTCCTCCGTGTGCCTCCCTGTGCGCCTTCCTTTGCTCCCCACCTCTTGTACATCTGTGTGCCCCCTGCCTCCCTGTGTGTTTCCTTGTGCCCCCTTGCCACCTTGTGCCTCCGTGTGCTCCCCCCGTCTCCCTGTGCTCCCCCGTGCATCCGTGTGCCCACCGGCTTGCCTGTGTGCCCCCCTGCCTTCCTGTGTCCACTGTATGTGACTCTCAGTGCTCCCCCCGCCTCCCTGTGCCTCCGCGTACTCCTCCACCTTCCTGTGTGTGCTTCCCTGTGCTACCCCATGCCTCTGCCTGCCCCCGCCTCCCTGTGCTCCCCATAGCCTCTGTGTGCCCCGCGCTGCTGTGATTGCCCCCTGTCTTCGTCTTCCCTCCACCTTCCCGTTTGTGCCTCCCTGTGCCCTCCCATCTCCCTGTGCATGCAGGTACCTGGTTCTACAGACCAGGACCTTTTTGTGATGTCACGATCATGTGATCAATCACATGCACCTGATCACATAACTGTGACATCACTACAGATCCTGTATGTGAAGCACAGAAGTCAGTCTGAGTGTGGCGTCGTGTTTGCGTCAGGTCCGGTTTTTGGCGGCACTGCTAGCGGTAGTGTGCAAGGGGCCAGTACCGCTAGCGGATGCAATATTAGCACACATCACTTGAGTGTGCTAATATGGCGTGGCGTGGTGTATTGTGGGATTTGTGGACATTACCTCAGACGTTGATGACACACACAAGTATATAATAGATAATAAGAAATCAGGAAGGTGCAAACACTTTTTCGCACCACTGTATATACTTTGCTTTGTACTAATAGTTTCAACAAAGTACCAAGAGTTTACCTTTTTTTATTTATTAATTTACTTTTAAATTTCACTTTTTAGTGCACATGAACAACAGAAGTGACTACAATGCATTTTGGTAAACATAACAAGAAAAAGGAAACATGAGCTTAATTTACAGTGATAAGGATTAAGTGCCATACATTTATTAACATGTGATTGTAAATTTAAAAGTAACCTGTCGGCTAGCTTATTTCCCCCCAGCTATCACTATCTGTCCCTGCAGCTTCATAGGTTAGACAGGGATGGTTAGAATAGGACTAATACTGTAGTGTTAAAGTTGAAAAAAATGCATTTATACACTTACATTTTCTTATGTAAATGAGCAACCGACTAGTCTGAAGGGGTGTTCCTATAGTATCCATACATGACTTCGTTCAATGGTTATCACGCCCCTGTGGGCGTGATAACCTAATTTACAAGCGCTATCCCTTCTTGGTAGATTCTAAAATGTATGGGCTGCTTAAGGTATGACGTGATTTCTCTTCCCTATCTTGCACCAGGCGCATCTATTTCCGGTCTTTAGCATTGTGAATGAGTATTGGATGTACTTGCCGGCTCCAGAGTATGTGCAGTGCATATCCTACAGCTGGCAACTACATATAATACTCAACCACAATGAACAGGACTGGAAATGACGTGGCGGGCGAGTCATAGCTAGCAGGAGTGAATTCAATCTAGATGAAAGGACCACACCTGTATATTAGGTTATCACGCCCACCAGGGCATGATAGCTATGGAACGAGGGGAGATATGGACACTGCGCATTCTGAAGCCGGCAAGTACACCCAACACTCACCCATAATACGCAGGACCGGAAATAGGGCGCGAGATAGCAGCTCATACATTTTAAAATCTACCAGGACAGGACAGTACTTATAAATTAGGTTATCATGCCCACAGGGGCTGCAAGGATGGATACCACCAGTCTGTGGCTCATTTACATAAGAAAATGTAAGTTTATAAATGCTTCTTTTTAACTTTAACATTACACTATGAGCTCAGACAGTGATGGTTAGAACAGTACTATGAAGCTGCAGGGACAGATAGTGATAGCTGGGGGGGGGGGGAGCATAAACGACCTGACAGGTTCCCTTTAAAATGTGGGGTTAAAGCTCCTGTAACCTAGCAGGAGCTGATTAGATCTCCATCTGTCAGACACAGCCGGGGGACCCAAGGGAGCACACAGCAGCAGTTTATGTAGTGTACAGCAGCACTGGCACTGCCAATGCTTTTCTACGACTTGGTGATTTTGTGATCGTCAGGTATCTGCCATAATAGCAGAGATCCTGGGTCTTAGCAGACCGAGATGTGCTCTGCCTTTGACATGACACTGTAGTTGCCCGTTTTTCCCTGTAACTGAGCTCCTAAGGATGCCCAAGTTACAGTAAGCAACAAAAAAATGTTTCCACAATACATACAGTACAGACCAAAAGTTTGGACACACCACCTCATTCAAAGATTTTTCTCTATTTTCATGCCTTCAGTGTGAATCTACAATTTTCATAGTCATCAAAACTAGGAATTAACACATGTGGAATTATATACATAACAAAAAAGTGTGAAACAACTGAAAATATGTCTTATATTCTAGGGTCTTCAATGTAGCCACCTTTTGCTTTGATTACTGCTTTGCACACTCTTGGCATTCTCTTGATGAGCTTCAAGAGGTAGTCACCGGAAATGGTTTTCACTTCACAGGTGTGCCCTGTCAGGTTTAATAAGTGGGATTTCTTACCTTATAAATGGTGTAGGAACCATCAGTTGTGTTGTGCAGAGTCTGGTGGATACACAGCTGATAGTCCTACTGAATAGACTGTTAGCTGCTGTTTTCTTGCCATAATACAAATTCTAAGTAAAGAAAAATGAGTGGCAATCATTACTTTAAGAAATGAAGGTCAGTCAGTCCAAAAAATTGGGAAAACTTTGAAAGTGTCCCCAAGTGCAGCTGCAAAAACCATCAAGCGCTACAAAGAAACTGGCTCACATGAGGACTGTCCCAGGAAAGGAAGACCAAGTCACCTCTGCTGCAGAGGATAAGTTTATCCAAGTCACCAGCCTCTGAAATCGCAGGTTAATAGCAGCTCAGATTAGAGACCAGGTCAATGCCACACAGAGTTCTAGCAGCAGACACATCTCTACAACAACTGTTAAGAGGAGACTTTGTGCAGCAGGCCTTCATGGTAAATTAGCCCGCTAGGAAACCACTGCTAAGGACAGGTAACAAGCAGAAGAGACTTGTTTGGGCTAAAGAATATAAGGAACGGACATTAGACCAGTGGAAATCTGTGCTTTGGTCTGATGAGTCCACATTTGAGAACTTTGGTTCCAACCACTGTGTCTTTGTGCAACGCAGAAAAGATGAACGGATGGACTCTACATGCCTGGTTCCCACAGTGAAGCATGGAGGAGGAGGTGTGATGGTGTGCTTTGCTGCTTTGAAGCTCATCAAAAGAATGCCAAGAGTGTGCAAAGCAGTAATCAAAGGAAAAGGTGGCTACTTTGAAGATCCTAGAATATAAGACATATTTTCAGTTGTTTCATGGGTCATTCCATGTCAAGTGAACCAATGATTATTACCTCTATATTTTTAATTCTTTTGAGATTTTGTTATTTGATAATAGCATGTCAGACAATGCAAAATGTGAAGAGAAAATTTTTTTTTAAATTTATTTTTTTTTAAAATGATTTTCAAAGTTCGTAAAAAGTGTGAATTTCGCTGTTGCCTGCCTTTACGTTTCTCCTCATAACTAAGGCTAGGAATAAGATAGAGAGACAAAATAAACACCATTCTACTCAGAACTATGCAGGCTTTCACCAGATATGTCACAAGAGGATCTTTGTTAATATTTTACCCATGTGATCGCAAGCGCAAAACTTTAAAACGCATTTCCGAAAAATCGGCGCGCTTTAAATATTTCAACAACTGCCCATGTGTCTGCTTTGCTCTTAGCCACATCTGTACCAAATTTCAAGTTGGGATCGCGATGGGATCTTATTTTAAAATATTTTACTATTAATAGCGTCAATGGGTCATTCCATATCAAGTGATCTAAATATGAATATTTTTTTTTTACCTCACGTCTTTAGATTTTTTTTTTTTTTTTTCCTTTATGAATTATTCTAAACTTTTAATTTGTAATTAACTAAAGTAATTTTTTTTTTCATTAGTTAATTTTTTACAGATTTTTAAAGTTTAAAAAAAGGGTGAATTTTGGCCTGGTATGACTTTATTTTGTTTCTCTATCTTATTTCTAGCCCGAGATACAAAAATGTAAACACCATTCTACTCAGAACTGTCCAGGCTTTCACCAGATATGTCACAAGAGTATATTTGTTAATTTTAATTTTTTACCCATGCGAACGCAAACGCAACATTTTGAAACGCATTTCCTAAAAAACCTTTTAATAAAAATTTTCCAAAACTGCCCATGTGTCTTTTATGCTCTTAGCCACATCTATACCAAATTTCAAGTTGGGATCGTGATGGGATCATATTTTAAAATATTTAACTATTATAGTGTCAATTCAAAAATCTTGAATTCAGATCTGTTCAACCTGTGGTCTAAAAGCGTGGGGTCTATATTTATCAAATCCATTATTTTTACACATTACTGTATTATTTTGATATGTTACAGCTTAGAAGCAGGAGAGGACATATAGGAAAAAGCTTTGTTAGGGCTCAACCTGAGAAAGCACAGGGATAGACAGTGAATGCAGAGCAGATGATAGGCCAGCAGCTCTGTCAATCATGTTAAGTGTCTACCCACTGCATTCAGGAAGTAAGACAGCTCATTCAGACCTTTCATGTCCTGACATGTCTGGACATCTTCACTCCTGAACAAACAATAGTCTGTACAAAGCCATCAAGACTGTGTACTAAAATATGGGTGAGTAAATATATTAATAGTTTAATGCTTTTATTATTAAGGGCCAATACACACAGTGCTATTCTTAGGGATCATCATTCAGAAAAACAGCCCCATTGATTTCTATGGGGTTCACCACATGCAGTGTTTTTGGAAACACTCAAGAGTGAGTAAATCACTGCTTGAACTACTTTTTAATCGCTGCAAAAAAAGCAGCATTTATCATTTATATAAAAAAAGCTGCCATTTTTTTCACTAGCGATTAAAAAAACTAACGCATATGTGGTAAAAACTTGGTAGAAAAACAAGCTGCCAAAACTGCAGCGTGTATCTGCAGACAGAAAAAACTGTGCGCGCTAGCCCTAAAACTCACTTTATAGTAATACAGTTCTATCTCAAGTGTACTGTAAATCTTTATTTTTATTACCTATCTTCCGTACTTAATATTAACTGTATTTTTCCCACACAGCAATGGCTGCTACTTCTCAAGAAACAGCATTTTATCATAGACACTGTTGCAATCCTTTTGAAAAAATATGAATATGATTGGCGCTGGTGGCTGGCTACTGTACTCTCCAAAGATTGTGAAAATGAAGAAGTAGAATTGACTTTATTGCATCCTTCTGGTCCAGCGCCATCCTTTGTGTATCCAAGAAAGTCAGACATTTTAAAAGTGCACAAAAATCAGATATTAACTCAGGCGGAGCCTAACACCGTGACAGGCCGGACATACTCTTTGACACACAGGGAAATGGCGATTGCTAGTAAGCGTTTATGGACAAGATTACATTTCACCCACTAGAAGGGACAAATTGATAAAATGCCACTTTAAAAACATACTATTAATTGCTTGATTAGTTCATAAGAATAGTACAGTAGTTAAATCATCGTTCTATAAATTATTAAACACTTCATAAATCACATGTTTAGTGATAGAATAGAAAACACATTTATATGTATAAATAGGGGTTAACGTTTTTGGTTCTTTTAATCTTGTTTAATTAAACTTGAGGATATGATCACCTTTCTTCTTTTGGTTTGTTCAATACATTCAAGTTGAAAATGCTGAGCGTTGTGTTCTGATGATTAAGATGTATTTATCCTGGCACTTATGGGATTTGTTTTTTGTCTTTCTTTTTTGTTGCATATAAATGTTTTATTCAATAAGTTGTGATAACTCATACAACCATAAAATAAAAAATATATAAATTTGACAGGTCCCAAGTTGAATCTCTGCACAAATATAACCAAGAACACAATCAGTCATTTTTTCACAATTGCCCGTCAATAGTTTGAATTTGATATAAAGAAACATAGTCTTGTAACATATCAAATGAAAGCTGTTACCGTTCTGAGTAAAATGATGCCTCTCCCACTTCATTATCTTATTTCTAGCCTGAGATAAAAAAAATGTAAAGTCATACCAGGCCAAAATTCACCCTTTTTTTAAACTTTAGAATTTTTTTCTTCATCAGTTAATTTTTACAGATTTTTAAACTTTTAATTTGTAATTAACTAAAGTTGTACTTCATAAAGAAAAAGAATAAAAAAAATCTAAAGACGTCAGGTAAAAAAATATTCATATTTAGATCACTTGATATAGAATGACCCATTGACGCTATTAATATTAAAATATTTTAAAATATGATCCCATCGCGATCCCAACTTGAAATTTGGTACAGATGTGGCTAAGAGCAAAGCAGACACATGGGCAGTTTTTGAAATATTTAAAGCGCGCCGATTTTTCGGAAATGCGTTTTAAAGTTTTGCGCTTGCGATCACATGGGTAAAATATTAACAAAGATCCTCTTGTGACATATCTGGTGAAAGCCTGTATAGTTCTGAGTAGATTGGTGTTTACATTTTCTATCATATCTCGGGCTAGAAATAAGATAGAGAAACAAAATAAAGTCATACCAGGCCAAAATTCACACTTTTTTAAAACTTTAAAAATCTGTAAAAAATTAACTGATAAAGAAAAAAATTCAAAACTTTTTTTTTGTAATTAACTAAAGTTGTTCTTCATATAGAAAAAAAATTTAAAAAATCTGAGGACGTCAGGGAAAAAAAATATTCATTTTTGGATCACTTGACATGGAATGACCCTCATACTTTTTTGTTAAATATATAATTCCACATGTGTTAATTCATAGTTTTGATGCCTTCAATGTGAATCTACAATTTTCAGTCATGAAAATACAAAAAACTCTTTGAATGAGAAGGTGTGTCCAAACTTTTGGTCTGTACTGTACATATAATAATTTAGTTATCTACACCAGGGGTCCCCAACCACTGGTCCGCGGACTGGGACTGGGCCGCAGGGGTCTGTGTGACGGTCCGCGCCGCCGTAGACCAGCACTACACAATGTGCTGAGCTCTGCGGCGGCTCTGAGTGCTGGGATGCGGCCCGCCTCCCGGGGTGATGTCACTACCCCCGCCGCTGCAGCAATTAGGTTGTCTCGGCTGTATGCATAGATGTATGGGAAATCTCTCGCCCATCACAGTGCAGAAGCCGGGCCAATCACAGTGCAGCAGCCTGGCCCTGATTGGCTACTGGCTGTTGCACTGTGATTGGCCCGGTTTCTGCACTTTGATGGGCGGAGAGCTTCTCCCATACATCTATGCATACAGCCGAGACAACCTAATGCTGCAGGTGCAGGGGGGGCTGGTGACTGCTATTTGTGTGTGCTGGAGATGGGGCTTGAACAGGATAATAAGGGCTTTAAGTGCATGGTGGGGACTAGAAGAGGAGGATGGTGGGGCTGGAAGATGAGGATGGTGGAGCTGGAAGAGGAGGATGGTGGGGCTGGGAGAAGAGGATACTGGGGCTGGAAGAGGAGGATACTGGGGCTGGAAAGAGGATACTGGGGCTGGAAGAGGATACTGGGGCTGGAAGAGGAGGATGGTGGGCTGGAGAAGAGGATAACTGGGGCTGGAAGAGGAGGATACTGGGGCTGGAAGAGGAGGATGGTGGGCCTGGAAGAGGAGGATGGTGGGGCTGGAAGAAGAGGATACTGGGGCTGGAAGAGGAGGATGGTGGGGCTGGAAGAGGAGGATGGTGGGGTGGAAGAAGAGGATCTGGGGCTGGGAGAAGAGGATACTGGGGCTGGAAGAGGAGGATGCTGGGGCTGGGAGAAGAGGAGTACTGGGGCTGGAAGAGGAGGATGGTGGGGCTGGGAGAAGAGGATACTGGGGCTGGAAGAGGAGGATGGTGGGGCTGGAAGAGAGGAGATGGGGGCTGGAAGAGAGGATGGTGGGGCTGGAAAGGAGGATGGTGGGCTGGAAGAGAGGATACTGGGGCTGGAAGAGGAGGATGGGGTTGCAAGAGGAGGATGATGGGGCTGCAAGGGAATTATGTGGATACCACATTGTGGGCTGCAAGGGGATGGAAAAATAAAACATCCCCTGAAAATAATACGTAACACATCTTTTGGGGGAAGCAGAGTACTAAACTCCACCCCTTATATATGGCCACGCCCCCATATGACCAAAGCCCCGCCCCCGCCGTGCCGCGGACAAATGGGCTTGCATGAAGCCGGTCCCCGGAGAAAAAAAGGTTGGGGACCACTGATCTACACGACTGTAAAATCCTGGAAAATTCATTCAACAGGTTATTTGGTCTGAAACAAACTGTCAAAAATATCATAAAAAAATAGCTTTTTTCAATATTTGCATTGCAAAAAATATTACATAAATTACACAGTAATTTTACGTATTCCAAAGCCGTACTAAAAAAATGATACAATTTGTCTTGTATAAAACAAAGCTTCACACAGTCACATTAGTGAAATAAAATCATGGCTTCTGAAAAGTAGAGAGGGAAAAAATAAAAAATTGGCACGTCATTAAGGTCTTTACAGACCTCCTAATTAAAAAGTTATTATAGCTGCTGGAAAAATGTTACATACAATGTTATCTCCAAGTGCTTGTACAGTGGGGGGGAAATAAGTATTTGTTCATGTCTGTCAGTGGGCAAACTTACTAAATCAGCAAGGTATCAGTCTATAATTCTATAATTTTAAGGGTAGGTTGAATTTAACAGTCAGAGATAGAATATAAAAAAGATAATGCCAGAAAATCATATTGTCTAAATTCTATATAGTTATTTTCATTTTGCAGAGAGAAATAAGTATTTGATCCCTCTTGCAAACAAGACTTAATAGTTGGTGGAAAAACCCTTGTTGACAAACACAGCAGTCAGATGTTTCTTGTAGTTGATGATGAGGTTTGCGCACATGTCAGGAGGAATTTTGGTCCACTCCTCTTTGCATTAAGATTTTGAGGCTGTCGCTTGGCAACTCGGAGCTTCAGCTCCCTCCATATGTTTTCTATGGGATTAATGTCTGTACACTGGCTAGGCCACTCCATGACCTTAATGTCCTTCTTTTTGAGCCACTCCTTTGTTTTCTTGGCTGTATGTTTTGGGTCATTGTTGTGCTGGAAGAACCAGCCACAACCCATTTTTAATGTCCTGGCAGAGGGAAGGAGGTTGTCACTCAGTATTTTACTGTACATGGCTCCATCCATTATTCCATTGATGTGGTGAAGTAGTCCTGTGCCCTTAGCAGAGAAACACCCCCAAAACATGTTTCCACCACCATGCTTGCATGTGGAGACGGTGTTCTTTGGGTCATAGGCAGTGTTTCTCTTCTTCCAAACACAGCGAGATTTAATGCCAAAGAGCTCAATTTTTTGTCTAATCAGTCCACAACACATTCTCCCAATCACTCTCAGAATCGCCAAGGTGTTAATTGGCAAACTTCAGACGGGCCTTCTTGAGCAGTGGGACTTTGCGGCACTGCAGGATTTTAATCCATTAGGGTGTAATGTGTTACCAGTGGTTTTCTTGGTAATGATCTCAAGGCAGCTGGGACCACTATCACCAAGTTCTCCCTGTGTAGTTTTATGGTGGGTTTACACACACCAATTTATCTGTTCTTTTAAGTAAATTAGATTTTATTGATAGGAAAAAGCAATGACAACAATGAATAAAGTCTCATACACACAATAACTTTTTGGTATTGCTCAAGAGATATAAAATCCACTGCAAACAGTAGTATAGAGCACTATATAAAACTAAGAAGGAGTCCGATAGACCCCCATAAAGAATAACATGGAAAACAAGATATCCTTATATCAAAAGAAGTCTTAATCAAAACACCTGTAAAGGAAGAAAAGAAAAGGAGAGAAGGAAAGGTGTGAAATAAGATGAAGAGCATAGAGAAAGGACGAATAAAACAGACCTTATATGACATGTGTTGTAAATATATATAATCTGCCAAAAATAACCTATATTTGGCTTACTTATTTTCGCTAGCCCGTGAGCCACTCTCGCAACTCCGCGGTCTCACGAAACAATATCCATGGGGACCAAATTTTGCAGTGTCTATCAATGGAGTGAGAATCAAGTATTGAAAAGTTGATTAGTTCTTCTAGTCTGCACACCCTGTTCAATTCAGCAACCAGGTCCTGTCTCGAGGGACAAACTGTTTGTCTCCAATAAATCGAAATTAAGTATCTCGCAGCTGTTAGGAAATGTCTCAATAAACCTTTTTTAAATTTCGAAAGAGACATATACGAACAATTCAACAGGGCCAATTCCGGGGTCAATGTAATGTTTTCTGACGTGACTCTGCGATATAAATCTGCCAACCCGAACGCCGGAAGCATTAACTACTTTGACATCACGTATACGGAAATATATTGAATCTTCGGCTATGCCGAAATTGGCAGATTCAGTCTCGCAATCCCTGGAGATGCCTATCTCAGACCGGGAGATTGAGGAGGCGCTGTCGTCAGCTAAATCCGGGAAAGCTCCTGGACCAGATGGGTTTACGATTGTTTATTATAAAAAGCTGAAGGACTCTCTGTTACCACACCTGAAAACATTTTTTAATGCTTTGGCGACAGATACACCACCCAAGATGCCTTGAGAGCCAATATAACTGTGATTCATAAATCAGGGAAAGACCCTCTGCTATGCTCCAGTTACCGCCCGATATCCTTGTTAAACGCGGATATTAAGCTCTTTGCTAAAATTCTTGCGACAAGACTCTCCCCGTTTATTCCGGACTTGATTCACCCAGACCAGACGGGATTTGTCACGGATCGCGAGGCAAGAGACAACACCACTAAAGCCATAGACTTAACTTATACAGCCAAGATATCTAAAACACCACTGATGTTGTTATCTACAGATGCAGAAAAAGCATTCGACCGCGTTCATTGGACCTTTATTAAAGAGACATTGTCTCACATAGGGTTGGGTGCTAAGATGCTTGGATGGGTGTTGTCTCTGTACTCCGTCCCGTCGGCAAGAGTGAGGGTCATTGGGATCCTCTCGGAGTCATTTGATATTAACAATGGCACGTGACAAGGATGCCCGTTGTCTCCACTAATTTTTATTATGACCTTAGAACCTTTACTGCGTCGTGTCCGGATGAACGGGATATTTCAGGCATGCAGGTAAAATCGGGTGTATATAAAATTGCAGCATATGCAGACGATCTCCTGTTCTTTTTAACAAACCCAGAGATTTCTCTTCCCAACTTATTGAAAGAATTGGAGACGTATAATACTCTCTCTAATTTTAAAATAAATAGATCAAAATCTGAGGCACTAAATATATCGCTTCCTCCAAACCAAATAAATAGATTACAGAACGCCTTTTCATTCCATTGGTCTCCTAAAAATCTTAGTTACTTAGGGGTGCGGATTACTCCAGATGTACAAGATCTGTATAGTGCGAACTTTCCATCACTCCTGCGGTCAATTAAAGCAGATTGTGAGAGATGGCTATTATCTACTTTCACGTGGTCAGGTAGATGCCAGCTCTTTAAAATGAATATTCTCCCTAGGATATTATATTACCTACAGACATTACCTATTACCATTCCACTATCCTTCTTTACGACAATTGCACGATTGCAGACAAAATTCATATGGAGTAATTCGAAACCACGTCTAGCGAGATCAATCCTGCATAGACGGAAAAAAGATGGTGGAGTAAATCTGCCAAACATCAAACTTTACCATATAGCCTCCCATCTCACGAGAGTAATAGATTGGTGTAGACAAGGTACAAACAAACTGTGGGTACAAATCGAACAAGATTCTACTCCCTTTAGACTCCAAACACTACCCTGGGTGTCACTTCGGAAAGAAGAATCATTATTTGATCACCCGACAATTGGGCCCACTCTCAAGATATGTGACCACACCTTAGTTAGATCTTTAATGATACCATCTGCCTCTGTCTTGAGTCCGATCCTTAGTCATCCGGATTTTAAACCAAGTTTGGATGACCCTGTGTTTCAGCGTTGGATTAGGGCAGGTCTGGATAGGATTGAAAAATGGAGTGAGGGAGACTCATGGCCAACGATCGAACAACTTAATTCAATCTCATACCCGTCGGCGTTGGGTTTCTGGAGATGTGTACAACTGGTGCATTACCTTCATGGACTTCCTCCTAAGAAGTTATATATACGGCCTAAAACGCTGTTTGAATCCATATGCTCTACTACAGTTGACTGCAGACATGCCTTATCACAGACATACGCGTGTTTGGTGTCCCCTCCGGACCTCCCGACTCCCCATTTCATGCTGCGATGGGAGACAGATTTAGGTCTCAAGTTGACGACAGAACAGAGAACTGCTATTTATACTCTAGCTCACTCTACTTCAATAAGCACTAAACTGCAGGAAGCAAACTATAAATCACTGACGAGATGGTATAGAGTCCCGGCTCATTTGCATAGACTCTATCCTTCTATAGACCCGAAGTGTTGGAGGTGTGGCGGAGCAGATGGTACACTACTTCATGTGTTCTGGGAATGTGCGAAGCTCCAGCCATATTGGACGGAGGTGACAAGGATCATAAGGCAAGTTACGGGATTCTCGGATGACCTAGGTCCAGGCCTCTTCATGTTACACCACTGTAGGATTCCTCCAAATAAATATAAGCATACATTGCTGAGGTTCTTAGTCATGGCTGCGAGATCTTGCATCCCGATGCTCTGGAAAAAGGAGAAGTGTCCCTCAGTGACTATGTGGATAGAGAAGGTGAATGATCTCATGCACCTTGAAGACCTGACATCAGTTATACACGATTCATACGAGCAGTTTAGAAATACATGGTTTGACTGGATGACTTTCCAACAATCCGAATTGTATAAGACTCACAGAGGATCCTGAAGAACTGATTTCTAGAGACTAGTTGGTTAAGGGATACGATAGAGAGTTTCTCTGCTTCCATGGGAGCTGAAACTCCCTGGGAACCCTACCTTTTCCTTTCCTTTCTACCCTCCCCTTAATTCCCTTTCCCCTCCCTGCACTGATTTCGACTTTCCTCTCTATCTTTGTTTTCTATCCTTCTTTATTTACTTTTTGTTTTTCTATATTGTTAGGATTAGACGGATGCCTATGGAACAGGTAAAACTAATCTTTTACTTTGTTTGGCAAATAACTCTGACATGTTATAATAGTTGGGTTGACTTCTCAGCCAGGGTTAGTTCGAATATTGATACAGTAGTTTAAATAAGCTTTTCAAGTTTAAAGCGATATCAGTATCCGTCATGCGATTTTATCAAAAGAAATTTATATTTGATATTTGATATAATCAGTTTATGTACCTGCAAGATGACTGATGTTGTAAGTTTGTTTTTTCCTTTCTAACTTTAAAACAAAAATAAAGAATTTAAAAAAAAAAAATCTGCCAACCCGGCCCAGAACACACCTATGGGTGGGCAACTCCACCAAGTATGTATATAGGAACCCACGTCCCCACAGCTCCTCCAACACATGGGCGATGAGTCTGGGTAGATTCTATTTAGGTCTTCCGGACACCTGTACCATCTCGCCACCACCCTGAAGCTACGATCCTGAGCGTCTGCCGAAATAGAGGCTTTATTGGAGAAGATATATATGTTCTCCCATTCTTTGGGGGTGAATGACCTCTTCAGATCCACTTCCCACCTGCGCTCAAAGACAAGACTCTGGTTCTGTGACTCTCAGATTGAGAGCTCAACACACTTATATAATACTGATACCGCATGCTCCAAAGGTTCTCCACCCCTGCATCTCTGCTCGAACACTGTTAGTGAACGGAACACTGAATCTTTCTTCAGGGATTTGATATAACTTACTAATCTGGCATACATTAACCAGGAGTCAGCTGGAGGAACGTCTCCCGGGAATAGAGCAGACAGAGCCCTAACCCCCGAAGGTGACAAGTATTGGGATAATGTAGGATAGGAGTCTCTCGGGATGTTCAAAAAGAGAGCTCTCTCCTCTTCTACCGGGAAGCGCGGGTTCCCGTAGATAGGCGTCAGGGGTCCCGGCCAGGACGTCAAATGGAGGTGTGGATTACGGCTATAAAGAAAAAGGTGTAGTTGGGAAGTGACAAACGGGGTATCACGGGGTGTGTTTAATCCCTCCCACCACACCAGGGCCTGAGGAGAGCTGACCATCAACAGGGATTCGGCCTCCACCCATCTCTTTTTGTCTTTGAGCCTGAACATCTCTAGTATGCAACCCCCCAGAGTAGCGGAATGGTAAGTTATAAAGTCCGGCAACCCTAAACCCCCCTTTTTTATTGGTCTACACAAAGTGTGGAAGGAGATCCTTGGCCGTCTATGGGACCATATAAATTTCAACAGTTTAGATTTTAATCTGGAGAAAAAGGCTGCAGGGAGCATGAGAGGAATCGTCTGGAAATGGTACAGTATACGGGGGAGGAGGTTCATCCCTACCGCGTGAATCCTCCCGAGCCACGAAAGGGACAATTTATTCCATTTGATCAGATCTGACTCCACACGGGACATCATTGGGAGGAAATTTACTTTATAGAGATCGGCGGGATCACGAGTTAATTTAATACCCAAATAAGGCAGGGAATCTCGGGACCATTTAAATGAAAAATCTTTCTGCAGGAGTTGGGATACCAAGTGGGAGAGCGAGACGTTTAACAACTGTGACTTGGACATATTAATTTTTAAATTGCTCAAAAAGCCATATTTACCCAGCTCTGACATGATGTTTGGAATGCTGATCAGGGGATTAGTGATATATAGGAGGAGATCATCAGCAAAGAGAGCTACCTTGTGCTCTCTCGCTCCCCCCCCCCATTCCCTGTATAGAGGGGTTGTTCCTGAGCGAGGAGGCCAGCGACTCCATACAAATAATATACAGAAAAGGAGATAATGGGCAGCCCTGTCTTGTTCCATTCTTAATAGTAAGAGGGTCAGACAGGGAGCCATTGATCCGGATACGGGCTGTAGGATTATTATAAAGAGCATTTATACAGTGTAAAGTGGAATCTAATAGACCTAGATAGCGTAGAGACTCCATCATGAACACCCAGTGTACCCTGTCAAAGGCCTTCTCTGCGTCCAATGACAGGATACACATGGGTATACCACGTCTCCTGGCACCGTCTATCAGGGCAATGGATCTGATGGTATTATCTCTCGCCTCCCGCCCAGGGACAAATCCCACCTGGTCAGCATTTATCAAGTCTGGGAGATACAGTTTAAGTCGGTTAGCTAGTAATTTAGAGTAAACCTTGATGTCTATGTTGATCAGAGATATGGGACGGTAGCTCCCATAAAGAGAGGCATCTTTATCTGGTTTTGGGATGACTACAACATGCGCCATCAGCGCCTGTGGAGGGAAGGATTCCCCACCCGCCACCCCATTGCAGACCTCCAGAAATTTAGGGGCTAACAACTTCTGGAACCTCTTGTAGAAGCTGACAGAAAAACCGTCAGGACCCGGGCATTTACCCACTTTCATGGATTGAATACATTCCTCTATTTCGTCTAACGAGAACTGTCTGGCCATTGCGTCTACAGCGGGCTTCGGCAGGGTAGGCATCCCACACTCCCGGAGATAAGAGCTTATTTTATCTTTCAGGTGAGGCAGAGGCATATCGCTGTAGGGCCCCTTCAAGTTGTATAGGTCAGCATAAAACTGACGGAAGCCTGCCAGTATGTTCCTCGATCTGTGAACCACCCTCCCAGTTGCGTCTCTCATTCGTAATATCGTAGCTCTGTTCTCTCTACGGTGAAGGGCTCTGGCCAGCAGCTTACCTCTTTTGTTACCCAGGTAGTAAAAATGGGAGCTGAGCTTACTCTGGAATACCCGATCTTTTTCGTCTAATATGGATAGAAGTTTATGTCTGGTAGTGGAGAGGGAAGAAAATATCTCCGGAGATGGGTCTATTTTGTGTTGGGATTCAAGGCTAGAAATCAGCTTCAGCAGTTGATTTATTTCGATAGATCTGGATTTTTTAAGCCGTGAGCTATGAGATATAAAAAGCCCTCTGAGAACGCATTTAAGAGCTTCCCACTTTACCGGGTTGGAAGAGGGGTCTGACTCGTGGTCAGCATAAAAGTCAGAGATGGCCTTTTCAATTGCTGCAGCACACGTAGGGTCACGTAGTAAGTTATCATTCAAGCGCCATGAGTATTCCCGAGGGATGTCAGCATAGAGTCCCAGAGAGAGGTAAACCGGAGCATGGTCTGAAAGTAGAATGTTGTCTATATCCGAGCGCAGGTGGGAGTCCAAAAGAGAATGGGATACATAGAATCTGTCAATTCTAGAGTAGCAAGAGTGAACTGACGAGAAATATGTAAAATCCCGAGTCTCTGGGTTTAGAGTACGCCAGGCATCTACTAATGAAAGACTCTCCCATTGCTTCCCCAGGTGGCGGAGAGACGGCACAGGCCGGCTAGACTTACCCGTGGAGACATCTAAGGAGGGGTCAGCTGGGTAGTTGAAATCGCTACCTAGTATGATCCGGGCCGAGTCAGAGAAGTCACGCAGAGCTGATCTGAAGCTTGCACCGAATTGACGCAATCCCCTGTTAGGAAAGTAAACATTTGCGAAAACATAAGTACGGTTACATAACGATACCATGATGAATATATAGCGTCCCGATGGGTCTATCGTTTGTTTCAATATGGAAGGAGTGACTGATTTGTGAAATCCAATGGATACACCCTTGGATTTTGACTCTGGGTTGGTGCTGTGAAACCATAAGGGGTAAAGGGGTGATTCGCACTTAGGCACTGAGTCTGAACGGAAGTGCGTCTCCTGGAGTATCAGGACGTGTACCCGCCTTTTATGAGCTGAATACATGACCTGACGCCTCTTCTGAGGTACATTCAGCCCCCTCGCATTGAAAGAACAAAGTGTTAAATCAGCCATTGTCATCTGGTCTCACATTTCTCAGATCAAAAACAGGGTCCCATTCGTCCAAAGAAAAGAAGAAGAATAGAAAGAGGTATAGTAAAGAAGAAGACAAATGCAAGTTAGATAGTAACTGCAGCACAGAAGTCTTAATACTTAAATCGTGCAAAGTAAGACAGTACAACAACTGTCTAGCACACATGGGGATTACGGGAGCCAAGGAGGTGGCCGCTCCTACTCCTTACTGCACCCCAAAACCTATATAACTAGTTGACTATTATTCAACACCGCCGGCTATGGCAATCAAATTTTCCAAAAGGGAAGGGTGGGTGGGAGGGAAAAGGAGGAAGGGGAGGGAAAGAGAAAAAGGGAAGGGTGGGGGAGTGGGAAGGGTGGGATACGTTGAAGTTGGGGAGGAAAAGGAAAGGGAAGGAAGTGAGATAAAATGGGATATCACATCAAGGACCTAGGCCACATTAAATCTGAACAACATATAGAAAAACCAGAGTCTTTCATGAGTTCGGAACTGTCGAATTCCGGGGTCTTCGCCTTTCTTGCCATCTTGCTGGAGGTGGAGGCAGGTGGTGAGAAGGAGGCCAGTCCGGCAGGTCGACCTGGGGAAGATCAAACACTTTCAAAAATGCAGAAAGGTCGCCAATTTTGCGAAACGAGGCAGATTTTCCATCTCTATGCGCTATTAATTGGAAGGGGAAGCCCCATCTGTAGACAATGCCGTTGGTCTTAAGTAGGGTCAAAAGAGGTCTCAGACCCCTTCTTTGTTGCAAAGTACGTCTTGCCAGATCCGGGAATAAAGCAACCTCCACGTCCAGAAACCGAATGGGACCTTGCTGTCTAGCCTCTTGCATAATGGCTTCTTTAGTGGTAAAATAATGCAGGCGACAGATCACGTCACGTGGCCTGGATTCTGCGGATGGTTTAGGGGCCAAGGCTCTATGAACTCTGTCCATGACTATCTCAGAATCGATAGGTTCCCCCAGGATTGTGTTGAATAGTTGCTGGACTGTTACTTTTAGGTCTATAGGAGAGATAGACTCAGGGAGGCCTTTGATGCGAATGTTATTCCTCCTATTCCTATTTTCTATATCTTCTTGCCCATAAAGAATGTCCTCAATCATGCTGGAGTGCAGCTGTAACAGCTCTCTATGTGCCTGCAGCTCAGACAATGCACCCTCCTGCACAGCCTCCACATCTTCTACACGTGCAGTGAACTCAGCTTTGAGGGTTTGTAACTCCCTCCTGTATGTTCCCTCCAGCCTGCTTGCCAGCCTGTCCAAGTCTCTCTTAGTAGGGAGAAGTTTGAGGAGATTACTTATCTCGGTGGGGGGAAGATTAGCTGCGTCCTCCATCCGGGCTGAATCCTCATCAGAGTCCTGCTGTAGTGGAGTGAAGCGGCTGCCTCGTTCTCTGGCTTCCCGCGCTCCATTTCCTTTAGCCTGAGAGGACTCCGCCATCTTAGCTCTGCTGCTAGCCTGGCTGGAGGAGCTGGAGGAGCGAAGAAATCGGTCCAAACTGCCACTATTGTTGGAGCGATCGGTGCCAGGGCCTCCCTGCGACTTCCTAGGCTTGCCCATATGAATAAAGCCGACGGTGAGGAGGTAGAAATGGTGGTTTTATGAGGGTTCAGGAGCGGAGCAGCTCAGACGCACGTCTTATTCCCTCATCAGCAGGCCACGCCCCAATTTATTGTTCAATATCTGAACAGATCTCTGGTTGCAGTGAAATCATGGATACATTGCTCCATGTTGTATACCGCCACAAAATGAAGCAATGTATCCATGATTTCACTGCAACCAGAGATTGGTTCAGAGATTGAACAGATAAATTGGTGTGTGTAAACCCACCATTAGGCTGATCTCTCACATTCCTCATGATCCTGGATTCCCCACAATGTGATATTTTGCATGGAGCCCCAGATCGATTTCGATTGACAAACATTTAGTATTTCTTCAATTTTCTTACTATTGCCCCAACAGTTGTCTCCTTCTCACCCAGTGTCTTACTTATGGTTTTGTAGCCCATTCCAGCCTTGTGTGGGTCTAGGATATTTTCCATGACATCCTTAGAAAGCTCTTCGGTCTCACCCATGTTGTAGAGGCTAGAGTCTTTCTGATTAATTGAGTGTGTGGACAGGAGTTCTTTTCTTACAGGTGACAGTTTAATACAGTTGTATTTAATGCAGGTAATGATTAGGAGTATTTAAATGGTCTGTAGAAGCCAGAACTCCTAATGGTTAGTAGGAGATTAAATATTTATTTCTCTCTGCAAAATTCAAATACATTTATATAATTTAGACAAAATATCAAAAAATAAAATCCAGAAAATCACATTATCTCCCACTGTTATAATTAACCTACCCTTAAAATTATAGACTGTTCATGTCTTTGTCAGTGGGCAAACTTACTAAATCAGCAAGGGATCAAATACTTATTTCCCCCACTGTACATGAGCAATTGCTGTTCTGTTGAAGTAATACTCCAGATATTGTTTTTTGTTCGCTTGTGTGTAAAATCCCTTCCACATTTCAATCATGTATACAGCTTCTCTCCGGTGTGAATTTTGTGGTGCTCAGCTAAACCTGCTTTCTGGGTAAAACATTTTCCACATTCTAAACATGCAAATGGCTTCAACCCTGTGTGACTTCTCTGATGCATAAAAAGTCCTGATCTTTTGGCAAAGCATTTCCCACATTCTAAACAGAATAATGGCTTCTCTCCTGTGTGGATTCTCTGATGTTCAACAAGACTGGATTTCTGGGTAAAACATTTCCCACATTCTAAACATGAAAATGGCTTCTCTCCTGTGTGGATTCTCTGATGTTCAACAAGAGCAGATTTGCAAATAAAACGCTTCCGACATTCCGAACATGAAAATGGTCGCTCTCCTGTGTGGATTTTCCAATGTTTAACGAGATCTGATTTCGTGATGAAACACTTTCCACATTCTGAACATGAAAAGGGCCTCTCCCCTGTGTGAAATCTCTGATGTTGAATAAGAGACGATTTCTGAGTAAAGCATTTCCCACATTCTGAACAAGAAAAAGGCTTCTCTCCAGTGTGAATTCTCTGATGCTGCAAAAGGTCTGATTTGCGGCCAAAATATTTCCCACATTCTGGACATATAAATGGTCTCTCTGCATTGTGTATTCTCTGATGTTGAATTAGATTTGCATTCCGGGAGAATGTTTTCCCACATAGTGAACATGAAAATCCTTCATGACTCTTTATATGACTACAAAGACTACTGTTCTGAGTTAGGCATATACTACAATCAGATGTGCGCATCCTCTGATAATTAACATTTGGTGCTTTCTCTAAAAAATGTTTTCCCAACTCAAGTCTAGGAAATAATTCACACCTTCTACTATATGTTAGATCTGTAATCATGTCTGATCTATGAAAAGGATGTCCTGGGTTAGAAGGATGGGACAACATGCCTCCTGGATAAATCATTTCTGAAAGGGTCTTTTTTCCAGGAGAACACTGGGTGATATTCTTTACTTCTCCATCATAATCTTGAATACTGGGGACATTTCTCTTCAAATCTTTGGTGGAGTCACCTGCAGGGATTAAAACAATGTTTTATTATCTTCTGTTAACATGGAAATTAAAGAATGAAAAAAAACTAAAATTTCTAGAAAAAGAAGGAACAACAATCTACCATAAGTCAATGAAAAAAGGGAAAAAGAAAAATGAGACATTAGTTTCTCAATGTAGGAATGTAAATAATAATAAAAAAAACTATTCATTAAAGGGAATCTGTCACCTCCGACAGCAGCATAATGTAGGGGCAGAGACGCTATTTGGAGCATGAGTGTTTGCTGTTATTTTGATAAAATCACTGATTGAAATCTAGCGGGACATACTAAAAAGAATGAAGAAAAGGAATAAATAAAAAGAATGAAGATAATAATTTATTACCAAAAGATTATGTAGATGTAAAAAAGGTTTCTTGGGTATCTTAGACATGGAATGAACACATATCCCATATAACCAGGTGTATATTATGTTACCTGAGCATTTTAGGTGTGGAATGAAGGTGAAATATCTGTAGATAATAGGAAAATTAACACATAATATACACCTGGTTATATGGGATATGTTACCTGAGCATTTTAGGTGTGGAATGAAGATGAAATATCTGTAGATAATAGGAGAATGAACACATATCCCATATAACCAGGTGTATATTATGTTACCATGAGCATTTTAGGTGGGGAATGAACATGAAATATCTGTAGATAATAGGAGAATGAACACACATCCCATATAACCAGGTGTATATTATGTTACCTGAGCATTTTAGGTGTGGAATGAAGATAATTTTCCTATTATCTACAGATATTTTAACACATACACATGGTTATATGGGATATATTATGTTACCTGAGCATTTTAGGTGTGGAATGAAGATGAAATATACACCTGGTTATATGGGATATGTGTTCATTTTCCTATTATCTAAGTATATTATGTTACCTGAGCATTTTAGGTGTGGCATGAAGGTGAAATATCTGTAGATAATAGAAGAATGGACACATACACATGGTTATATGGGATATATTATGTTACCTGAGCATTTTAGGTGTGGAATGAAGATGAAATATCTGTAGATAATAGGAAAATGAACACATATTCCATCTTCATTCCACACCTATAATGCTCAGGTAACATACATCTGGTTATATGGGATGTGTGTTCATTCTTCCATTATCTACAGATATCCCATATAACCAGATGTATATTATGTTACCTGAGCATTTTAGGTGTGGAATGAAGGTGAAATATGTGTAGATAATAGGAAAATTAATACATATCCCATATGATGAGGTGTATATTATGCTACCTGAGCATTTTAGGTGTGGAATGAAGACTTAGGATCGGGTGGGGAGGCTGCGGGGGATCCTGCTTTTAGCAGTGGCTGACTGTCACTATTGTGCGGGAGCGGGTGGCCGGTTCACTCACCGTCCTCCGTGGTCGCCGTCTTCTTTTGTGTGTTTGCTTTTCGACAGCAGCCGCATAGAACGGCGGCGGCCGCAAAGCACGGCCGCTATCACAGCATTCAGTGAAAACCGGATTCGCCCGGATTGCCCCGGTCCGGTGTAATCCGGGACCATAGAGCTTTATGTAATGGGGTGCCGGATTGCACTTGACGGGTACAATCCGGGAGAATCCAGCTTTCAAAACTGGATTCTCCCGGATTGCAGCGGACCGGGGCAATCCGGTTTTCAATCCAGTTTTCTTCCCGTCTGGATTTTTAAATGAACAGCTGACTAAGGTTAGCTGTTCATTTGAAGTAGCAGTGCTGGCAGGGATCATGTGAGTTCATGCTTCCCTGCATGAACTCACATGAACTTTCCCAGGGTGCACAGCTCTGCTACATCTCTGGTGGAGGTTCTCTACCAGAGATGTAGCAAAGCTAAAGAAGAACCCTGGATTGGACTACGTCGGACGGAAGAGGATTTTTTAAAAATAAAGATGGAGTCCCTAAGTGTCTTTATGTTTTTTTTTTTCAAATAAAAATATTTTTTCTCTGTGTTGTGTATTTTTTTTTTATTCACTAGAAATTCATGGTGGTCATGTCTACTATTGACCATGAATTTCAGGTTTAGGGCCAGCTGATAAAGGGTTAGGGCCAGCTTTGTATTGTTACCCAGTGAGCCACGGAACCAGGGCCCTGGAGGAGTTGGGTTCAACGCCAGAAAATGGCGCTTCAATGAACGCGCCATTTTCTGGGGCGGCTGCGGGCTGCCATTCGCAGCGGGGGGTGCCCAGAAAGCTTAGGCCTCCCTGCACTGCGGATTCCAGCCCCCAGCTGCCTACCTGGACCTGGCTGGACATAGAAATCGTGCGGAGCCCCACACATTTTTTTTTTGTATTATTTCATGAAATTCATGAAATAATAAAAAATAAGGGCTTCCCGATATTTCTGTATCCAGGCAGGTCCAAATAGTCAGCTGGGGTTGGGGACAGCCCGTTGCCGTCCGCCGTATTTTTGTATGCCAGCCGGATACAGCAAAGCCCACGTCAAAATTTTTCTAAAAATCCATTGAAAAATCCTCTAAAAAGGGACTGCATCTTCACTAACCCCTTGACCATGGTCGAGGGGTTAATAAAGATGCAGTCCCTTTCATTTATATTGCTTTTTGGATTTTTCAGAATAAAATTTGGCTTGGGCTTTGCCGTATTTTTTGTATCCAGCTGGATACAGCAGGCAGCGACGGGCTGCCACCAACCCCCAGGTGCCTATCTGTACCTGGCCGGACACAATAAAAAAATGGGGCTCTTCTATGTTGTTATTTCATGAAATAATAAAAAAAAAAATGCGTCGGGCTCCGCGCTATTTCTATGTCCAGCCAGGTCCAGCTAGGCAGCTGGGGGCTGGAATCCGCAGCGCAGGGAGGCCCAAGCCTTCTGGGCACCCCCGCTGCGAATGGCAGCCCGCAGCCGCCCCAGAAAATGGCGCGTTCATTGAAGCGCCATTTCCTGGCGCTGAACCCAACTCTTCGAGGACCCTGGTGTGGTGGCTCACTGGGTGATAAAGGGGTTAGGGCCAGCTTTGTATTATCAGCTGGTCCTAAGCCCGAAATTCATGGCGGTCACGCCAATAGTAGACATTACCGCCATGAATTTCTAGTGAATTTTTTAAAAAAACACAACACATAAAATATTTTTTTCTATTAGAAATAAAACAAAAAACGCACTTAGACTCCATCTTTAATTATTAAAAAATCCTCTTCTGTCCGCCATAGTCCCAAAATCCAATTTCAGCACTGCTCCATCACTCTGCATAGACACACATGTCTTTTCAGAGTGATTGCAGGCTGAGAAATTACAATCTCAGCACTGCTACATCATCACTCTGCATAGACACACATGTCTATGCAGAGTGATTGCAGCCTGAGAAATGAAAACAGCCAGAGCTATGACCTGAGGTGAACCCTGACTATGACATGAGGTGAACCCTGCTGTCAGAGCCATACTGCTGCTGCCGACCACTGGAGATTGCCGACCGCCGCAGCTTGAGCTATGACCTGAGGTAAACCCTTACTGTTTTCATTTCTCAGCCTGCAATCACTCTGCATAGACATGTGTGTGTATGCAAAGTGATGTAGCAGTGCTGAAATTGGGAATATTATGTTACCTGAGCATTTTAGGTGTGCAATGAATTTTAAATATCTGTAGATAATAGGAAAATGAACACATACACCGGGTTATATGGGATATGTGTTCATTCTTCTATTATCTACAGATATTTCATCTTCATTCCACACCTATGATGCTCAGGTAACAGAACACATACACTTGATTATATGGGATATATTATTTTTCCTATATTCTACAAATATTTCACGTTCATTCCACACCTAAAATGATTGGACATATATCCCATATAACCAGGTGTATATTATGTTACCCAATCATTTTAGGTGTGGAATGAAGATGGAATATATGTAGATAATAGAAGAATGGACATATATCCCATATAACCAGGTGTATATTATGTTACCCATTCTTCTATTATCTACTATATAATTGCCGTAGGCACTTCCGTGTCGGACCCCGCAAAAGACCGTGGCTTTGTCACTCTGTGACGTCACCACGAGCGAAGCATTGCCCGCGTAGCGGGCATTGCGACCCCTCGCCGCTGTCAGCACACACCCCCAACCCCTGTCACCACACCCCCCCATATGTCCTCACCCCCCCCCCATATGTCCGCACACCCCCGCTTCGATCCCGCTCCAGAGCCGCTGCTGTCAGCAGATGCTGACACAGTGCTCCAAAGCCTCTCCTGTAACCACACTCCCCGATGTCCACACACCCCCCCCCGCTGTCACCACACCCCCCCCATATGTCCGCCATCACAATACTCACCCCGCCGGAAATTCGCGGCAGATGCGGTGTAAAAACCGCATCTGCCGCATTTGCCGCATAACCGTTACACTTGCGGTTTTTTTCGCGGCCGCACTTGCCGCAAGTGCAAAACCGCACTTGCCGCACCTGCCGCAAGTCCCCCTATACTCTCTATGGGGATTACCGCAACCGCGCCGCAAGTGCAGCGGTTATGCGGCAATCGCGGCAGATGCGTTTTTTTCACCGCATCTGCCGCGATTTCAAATAATATATATATATAGATATATATATATATATAGATATATAGATATAGATATAGATACAGTTAGGGCCAGAAATATTTGGACAGTGACACAATTTTCGCGAGTTGGGCTCTGCATGCCACCACATTGGATTTGAAATGAAACCTCTACAACAGAATTCAGGTGCAGATTGTAACGTTTAATTTGAAGGGTTGAACAAAAATATCTGATAGAAAATGTAGGAATTGTACACATTTCTTTACAAACACTCCACATTTTAGGAGGTCAAAAGTAATTGGACAAATAAACATAACCCAAACAAAATATTTTTGTTTTCAATATTTTGTTGCGAATCCTTTGGAGGCAATCACTGCCTTAAGTCTGGAACCCATGGACATCACCAAACGCTGGGTTTCCTCCTTTTTAATGCTTTGCCAGGCCTTTACAGCCGCAGCCTTCAGGTCTTGCTTGTTTGTGGGTCTTTCCGTCTTAAGTCTGGATTTGAGCAAGTGAAATGCATGCTCAATTGGGTTAAGATCTGGTGATTGACTTGGCCATTGCAGAATGTTCCACTTTTTTGCACTCATGAACTCCTGGGTAGCTTTGGCTGTATGCTTGGGGTCATTGTCCATCTGTACTATGAAGCGCCGTCCAATCAACTTTGCAGCATTTGGCTGAATCTGGGCTGAAAGTATATCCCGGTACACTTCAGAATTCATCCGGCTACTCTTGTCTGCTGTTATGTCATCAATAAACACAAGTGACCCAGTGCCATTGAAAGCCATGCATGCCCATGCCATCACGTTGCCTCCACTATGTTTTACAGAGGATGTGGTGTGCCTTGGATCATGTGCCGTTCCCTTTCTTCTCCAAACTTTTTTCTTCCCATCATTCTGGTACAGGTTGATCTTTGTCTCATCTGTCCATAGAATACTTTTCCAGAACTGAGCTGGCTTCTTGAGGTGTTTTTCAGCAAATTTAACTGTGGCCTGTCTATTTTTGGAATTGATGAATGGTTTGCATCTAGATGTGAACCCTTTGTATTTACTGTCATGGAGTCTTCTCTTTACTGTTGACTTAGAGACAGATACACCTACTTCACTGAGAGTGTTCTGGACTTCAGTTGATGTTGTGAATGGGTTCTTCTTCACCAAATAAAGTATGCGGCGATCATCCACCACTGTTGTCATCCGTGGACGCCCAGGCCTTTTAGAGTTCCCAAGCTCACCAGTCAATTCCTTTTTTCTCAGAATGTACCCAACTGTTCATTTTGCTACTCCAAGCATGTCTGCTATCTCTCTGATGGATTTTTTCTTTTTTTTCATCCTCAGGATGTTCTGCTTCACCTCAATTGAGAGTTCCTTTGACCGCATGTTGTCTGGTCACAGCAACAGCTTACAAATGCAAAACCACACACCTGGAATCCACCCCTGACCTTTTAACTACTTCATTGATTACAGGTTAACGAGGGAGACGCCTTCAGAGTTAATTGCAGCCCTTAGAGTCCATTGTCCAATTACTTTTGGTCCCTTGAAAAAGAGGAGGCTATGCATTACAGAGCTATGATTCCTAAACCATTTCTCCGATTTGGATGTGGAAACTCTCATATTGCAGCTGGGAGTGTGCACTTTCAGCCCATATTATATATATAATTGTATTTCTGAACATGTTTTCGTAAACAGCTAAAATAACAAAACTTGTGTCACTGTCCAAATATTTCTGGCCCTAACTGTATATATATATATTAATCTATATCTATATATCTATATCTATATATTAATCTATATCTATATATCTATATCTATATATTAATCTATATCTATATATCTATATCTATATATTAATCTATATCTATATCTATATCTATATATTAATCTATATCTATATATCATATTATATATATGTATATGATTAGTATATATATATATATATATTGTATAATAATATATATTATATATTATATATATATATTATATATATTATATAATAATAATTGGATTATTATTTGAAAATCTTAAAAAAAATGTAAAAATATTCTAGACACCCGATGCATTTGCATCGGGCTCACAGCTAGTCTACATATATTCCATCTTCACTCCACACCTAATATGCTCAGGTAACATAATATACACCTGGTTATATGGGATATGTGTTCATTCCATGTCTAAGATACCCAAGAAACCTTTTATACATCTACATAATCTTTCTGTAATAAGTTATTATCTTCATTCTTTTTATTTATTCCTTTTCTTCATTCTTTTTAGTACGTCCCAAATCTAGCAGTTCTCTGACTATTGAGTGCGCTACCACCCAACACACAACCCTGACTGGCAGCTTTCTTGCCATTAAAGGTGTACACAAAAAGCTGCCAATTAGTGGTGGTGGTATGCTCCTGAATATGGAGGACAACCGGGCGGAAGGTCAATTAGTCCTTTAGTGATAATCTCTTGCTGATAAAATAGTGATTTTATGAAAACTGCAGACATTAAGGAGAGTGAGAAGGTAAATATGTGAGGTGACTGTATGGTTAGAAGGGGGTATGGTAGAGGAGACAGTGTGTGGGGGAATATGTGAAAAATCTCTTGAGGGGAATAGTGTCAGCAGACAGGATGGGGGACTAATGTATGAGGGTGGGGTGAGAGGGAATAGCATGAGGAGACAGTGTGAGGGTGGGGTGAGAGGGAATAGCATGAGGAGACAGTGTAAGGGCACAGCCAAGAGGGAACAGTATGTCGTGGATAGGAATTTTGATATGTGGGCACAGTATAGAGATTGAACAGTATAAAGGGGACATGGAGTGAGAGAACAACGTGAAGAGGGGACACAGTACAGTGCAAGTGAGGGGAGATGTATGAGGAAACAGTATGAGAGGAGGGGAATGTATGCATACACAGTATGGGAAGCGAGGGAGATGGCATGGGTGCAAACACATTATGGTGAGCAAGGGTGAAGAATTTTGAGAACACAGTATGAGGAAAGAGGGGCTGTATGAGGGGGGATGTATGCGTACACAGTATGGATAAAAAGGGTGATAGGTGCAGACACAGTACGGAGAGCAGGGGTATGTGTGAGGAGAAAGAGTGAAGGGTTAAATATGTGAGGAGGCAGTATGGTTAGCTTGGGGAAGGTAGAGAAAAAGGGGAAGGAATTCATGAGGAGCCTTTTGAGGGGAATAGTGTGTAGAGACAGTACAGTGTGAGAAAAGTATGAAGGGGCAAAGAATAGAAACTAATTAATGTGTATGTGGTGGGCAGCAGTATAGAGAAGGAAAAACATGGGGGGACAGCTTAAGGGCACAGTCAGGAGGATTGAGTATGCCGAGGAGGGGAAGTGTGATATTGAAGCACAGTATAGAGGCTTGATAGTATAGAGGGGACACAGTGTTAGAGGACAGTATGAATAGGGGGCCCAGTATGGAAAGGAGAGAGGGCTGTGTGGAAGGCATGTATCATAAGAGGTACAGTGTGGGGTTCAGATTTTGTGTAGGGAACACAGGGGCAATTACCTAGTCAGGCGAACAGCATAGGGCAGATATTTTTATCTAAGAGCATTGTAATCATTCTGCTATTTTTAAGAGCATTGTGTTGGGATCTACTGCAGAAGACTGGAGAAGAGGGAAATCTATAGAGACAACCTTTGGATATTAAAATTCGTCATGGTGTCTAGACAAGATGAAGAGAAGACTCTGATTGAGAGACAAGGTCATCTATAAGGTACCTGGATATAAATGATTATTGTGATGCTATGTCTCACATCAGTACTGTGGTTCCTGATAAGGACATACTGGGAGTTGTAGGTTCATGCAATACAATAGATATACATATATACATCCCCCATCCTGGGCCCATCTTGGTATATATATCAGGATGGGGAACATATACATATATATATTCCCCATCCTGGGATATATGTTCCCCATCCTGATATATATTCCAAGATGGGCCCAGGATGGGGGATGTATATACCACGATGATACCAGAATGGAGACATATATACCAAGATGGCTGACAGATATACCAGGATCTTCCCAGGATGGGAACATATATACCCGGATGAGGGACAGATACATCACGGTGGGCCTAGGATGTGGAGGACATAGATACCAGGATGGTGGACATACAATATATACCAGGTTGGTCCCAGAATGGGGACAGTAGTGGTGGCAGACTTAACCCCTTCCCGACCCTTGGCCCACCGTTTGGGCCATGGAAAACAGTTCGTTCACGACCCATGGCCCAAGGGGTGGGCCATGCATTGATCGGGCTCCTGCGGCGCATGTGAGCGGGTTAACTCAGGTGTCACCGTTGCTACTGCAAGGTGACAACCTGAAGTTAACCCCATGGGGGGTGGATTAACCCTCCCGTGCCCAGGGCCCCTCCGATCTGCAGTTTAAAACTGAAACTGCAGATCGGAGAAATCACAGCGATTCCCCCCTCCCAGATCTGATTGGAGCTCTCCAATCAGATCTGGAGGGGCGGATCGGCTGGTGCCCAACCCCTACTCAGCCCCCCCAGCTCCAGGAAGCATTAGGGCCCCCCCTTCTCGCCTATCCGCCCCCCCCCCTGCCCCTCCGATCATCTTTTTCAGCCGTCGTCATTCCTTTGTGTGCCCCTGCCCCCTTCCTCCTCCAGTCCCTCCTGTGTCTTGTCCCCCTCCCTCCAGCCCCCCTTGTGTCCGGCCTGAGCCATCCACCCGTCCTCCTCCTTCTGTAATGCAGTGCCGGTGGGCTCAGGTGCCCGTCGGTCAGCCTGCACAGCCCCCTCTCCCCCTGCTCATCCCCCACCCCTTCCCCTGCTCATCCCCCCCTTCCCCTGCTCACTCTCCCCCCCCCTACCTAGCCCCCCACCTCTAGCCCCGCTCACCCATTCCGGAGCAGCCCGCCAGCCTCCGTTGCAGCAGCGGTGTAGCCCCTCCTCCTCTCAGCGGCTCCTCCTCCTCATGGGTAAGTATGAATGAATGAATGAATGAATAGATGGATGGGTGAATGGATGTGTGCGTGCATGGATGTGTGCGTGCATCCGTGTAAGTGTTAGTGTGTCCGTGCATGTGTGCGTACGTGGATGCGTGCGTGGATGTGCGTATGCGGATGTGCGTGAATTCCAGCGTCCGTGGATGTGTGCGTGCGTCCGTGGATGTGTGTGTGCGTCCGTGGATGTGTGCATCTGTGGATGTGTGCGTGCGTGGATGTATGCGTGCGTGGATGTGCGTGATTCCAGCGTGCGTGGATGTGTGCGTGCGTCCGTGGATGTGTGTGTGCATCCGAGGATGTGTGCGTGCGTGGATGTGTGTATGTGGATGTGCATGAATTCCAGCGTGCGTGGATGTGTGCGTGCGTCCGTGGATGTGTGCGTGCGTGGATGTCAGCATGCATGGATGTCAGCGTGCATGGATGTCAGCGTGCATGGATGTGTGCGTGGATGTGCGTATGTGGATGTGCGTGAATTCCAGCGTGCGTGGATGTGTGCATGCATTCGTGGATGTGTGCATGCGTGGATGTCAGCGTGCATGAATGTCAGCGTGTCATGCGTCCGTGGATGTGTGCGTGCGTGGATGTGCGTATGTGGATGTGCGTGAATTCCAGCGTGCGTGCGTCTGTGGATGTGTGCATGCATGGATGTCAGCATGCGTGGATGTCAGCGTGTGTGGATGTGTATGTCAGCGTGCGTGGATGTAGATGTCAGCATGCGTGGATGTCGGTGTGCGTGGATGCGTGCGTGGATGTCAGCGTGCATGGATGTCAGTGTGCGTGCGTGGATGTGTGCGTGCGTGGATGTCAGCATGTGTGGATGTGGATGTCAGCGTGCGTGGATGTCAGGGTGCGTGGATGTCAGCGTGCGTGAATGTCAGCGTGCGTGGATGTCAGCATGTGTGGATGTGGATGTCAGCGTGCATGGATGTCAGCGTGCATGGATGTCGCGTGCGTGGATGTCAGCGTGCATGGATGTCAGTGTGCGTGCGTGGATGTGTGCGTGCGTGGATGTCGGCGTGCATGGATGTGGAAGTCAGTGTGCGTGGATGTCAGCGTGCGTGGATGTCAGCGTGCGTGAATGTCAGCGTGCGTGGATGTCAGCATGTGTGGATGTGGATGTCAGCGTGCATGGATGTCAGCGTGCATGGATGTCAGCGTGCGTGGATGTGTGCGTGCGTGGATGTGTGCGTGCGTGGATGATGCGTGCATAGGTGGATGGATGGGTGCAATAAGGGATCAAGTGTCCTCTTGTTGTAGTCTCTGGGATCATAGTCATGGTGCATTGTATGACAGATCATTGTCATACAGTGCACCATAACTCTGACCCTAGAGGCTGTAGGAAGAGGACACTTGATCCCTTGCTGCAGTCTCTGTGGATTGAGCAGAGGCGATCGAGCGTCGTGGGACCTTCATTGTGGACTACGTCGGAGGCGATCGAGCGTCATGGGACCTTCGTTGTGGACTACGTCGGATCTTTTTAATAAAGATGGAGTCCGAATTTTGTTTGTGTTATTCTTTTCAAATAAAAAGATTTTTCTCTGTGTGTATTTTCTGACTATTTACCAGAGATTCCTAATGGCGGGTCTAACATTGGCCCTATATCATGAATCTCGGGCTTAATGCCAGCTTTTTATTGGCAGCTGGCACTAACCCCTTTATTACCCAGTTTGCCACCGGCAACAGGGCAACTGGAAGAGTCTGGGTACAGCGCCAGAAAATGGCGCTTCAATGAATTTGCAGCATGGGGGGCCCAGAAGGCTTGGGCCTCTCCATGATGCGGATTCCAGCCCCCAGCTGCCTAGTTGTACCTGGCTGGACCAAAAATATGGCGGAGCCCCACGCCATTATTTTTTCTAGAATTAGTACTAGAAAAAAAGAAAAAAAAAAGGGCTTTGCTGTATTTTTGGTTGCCAGCCAGGTACAACGAGGCAGCTGGGGCCTGCTGGCAGTCCGTAGCTGCCAAGTTGTACCTGGCTGGACCAAAAATATGGCGGAGCCCCACGCCATTTTTTTTTCTAGAATTAGAACTAGAAAAAAAAAATGGGCTTCGCTGTATTTTTGGTTGCCAGCCAGGTACAACAAGGTAGCTGGGGTTGCTGGCAGTCCGTAGCTGTCAAGTTGTACCTGGCTGGACCAAAAATATGGCAAAGCCCCATATTTTTTTTATTACTTCTACCAATAAAATGACAAGGAGCTTTGCCTTATTTTTAGTTACCAGCCAGGTACAACTTGGCAGTTGGGGGCTGCAATCCTCATCGTGGAGAGACGCAAATGTTGTGCCCCCCACGCTGCAAATTGCAACTCACAGCCACCCCAGAAAATAGCACATTAGAGGCGCCATTTTCTGGTGCTGTACCCCAACTCTTCCAGTTGCCCTTGTGCTGGTGGCACACAGGAGCACTCCATACGCGACATGGTGTCTGCTAACAAGTTGAATGGAAAATTAGTTCCAATTATTAGCGGACACCATGTCGCGTATGGAAAGCCCCTGTGTGCCTAAACATTGAAGTTCCCTCAAAAGTGACCCCATTTTGGAAACTAGACCCCCCAAGGCACGTATCTAGATGCATAGTGAGCACTTTGAACCCCCAGGTGCTTCACAAATTTATCCGTAATAAGGAAAAAAGAAAAAAAATTTGTGGAAAAAAAGGTGCTTTTTAATTTTTATGGATGAATTTGTGAAGCACCTGGCGGTTCAAACTGCTCACTATGCATCTAGATACGTTCCCTGGGGGGTCTAGTTTCCAAAATTGGGGCTCCCCCACAAGTGACCCTATGTTTAGGCACACAGGGGCTCACCAAACGCAACATGGTGACAGCTAACAATTTGAGCTGATTTTTATTCAAATTGTTAGCGGACACCATGTCGCGTTTGGAGAGCCCCTGTGTGCCTAAACATTGGAGCTCCCCCACAAGTGACCCCATTTTGGAAACTAGACCCCCCCAGGGAACATATCTAGATGGATAGTGAGCATATTGAACCCCCAGGTGCTTTACAAATTGATCTGTGAAAATGAAATTTTTTTGTGACAAAAATTAAGTACTTTCTTTTAGCCTAAATGTTTTCATTTTTACATGGCAACAGCATAAAATTCATCCTAAAATTTGTTGGGCAATTTCTCCTGAGTACACCAATACCTCATATGTGGTCATAAACCACTGTTTGGGCGCACGGCAGGGCTCAGAAGGGAAGGAGCGCCATTTCACTTTTTGAATGTAAAATTAGCTCCAAAATTCAAATTGCGCTCCTTCCCTTCTGAGCCCTGCCGTGCGCCCAAACAGTGGTTTATGACCACATATGAGGTATCGATATACTCGGAGAATTTGCACAACACATTTAAAGATCCATTTTATCCTGCTGCCCATGTGAAAATGAAAGAATTGAGGCTAATAGAACATTTTTGATAAAAAAATTAAAATATCCATTTTTTGTTTCCACTTTGCCTTAGTTCCTGTGAAGCACCTGAAGGGTTAATAATCTTCTTGAATGTAGTTTTGAGTAGCTTGAGGGGTGCCACTTTTGGGTGTTTTCTGTCATGTACACCCCTCAAAAGGACTTCAAATGTGATGTGGTCACTAAAAAAAATTATTTTGTAAATTTTGGTTGAAAAATGAAAAATTGCTCATGAACTTTGAACCCTTATAACGTCCTACCAAAATAAATGTTTTTCCAAAATTGTGCTGATGTGAAGTAGACATATGGGAAATATTATTTAATAACTTTTTTCTGTCACACATCTCTCTGGTTTATCAGAAAAAAAATTAAAAATGTGAAAATTGTGAAATTTTCTAAATTTTTGCCATATTTTTGATTTTTTCACAAATAAACGCAAAAATTATCGACTTAAATTTAATACTAGCATGAAGCCCAATGTGTCACGAAAAAACAATCTCAGAATCGCTAAGATCGGTTGAAGCTTTCCAGAGATATGACCTCATAGAGGGACACTGGTCAGAATTGCAAAAAATGCAAAGGTCTTTAGGGTCAAAATAGGCTGGGTCCTGAAGGGGTTAAAAAAAAATATTTTGGCCAAAACAAAAGGTAATGGCTGTGCATGTGGTATGGTGTTTGATGTTATGTAAGTGATATGTGTGATTGGTAAGGACGTGGTGAAGAAGTGGAGTTTTTCCAAGACTGGGCGGTGGAACTGTGGAAGGTTCAAGGTGCAGAGATGGACCTGGGGTGGAGCCTGGACAGAGTCTCAGGAGAAGCCGAAAATGTTGCCAGTATAGGGCCCTGAAATTCCTGCTGACAGTCCTAATCCTTTGCTCTATGCTGTGCACTTACATTATGGTTTCCATTTACATCTCCAAAATGTGTGACTGGGTGAAACCCCATTCACTGATGAATAATGAGGCAGCAGTTCAAAGTGACTCCATCTGCCTCATTATAGTAAAACTTCCGTTGGCAATTTTGTCTGAATCAAGTTTTACAGAGATTTACTTGGATGTAAGTGATCAGAGTAGAACGCTGGATAAATGAGTCACACCTTCCTGTGATCTTTGGGGGGCAGCATAAACAAATCAACAGCAGTTAAAGAAATTGTTTTATTAGTATTTTTTACTGTTCACCTTGCAGTATGAGAAAGCATCATCAGGTTACTACAATTATAGCAAAACCAGATTTATATGTTGTTGTTTTTAAGTTTGGCTACTATCACACTAAAAATGCTTTTTTCGCTTATTAATACACACCTGATTATAAGATGCACCCCCAAATTTGGTGAAGGAAAAATAAAAATAAATTTTTTAATGGTAAATGGGGTCTATCTTATAATTCCAGTGTTTGTCTTACAATCAGTATATATATCCCTCATCCTGGTATATATATCCCCCCATCCTGGTACATGGGCCCCCATGCTCGATATGGCCCCCTGTGACGGTACATAGCCCACTGTGATGGTACATAGGCCCTCATCCTGGCTATGGCCCCCAGTGATGTACACAGCCCCATCTGGCTATGGCCCCAGTGATGGTACACAGCCCCCTCACCTTGAGTATGGCCCCCCATCCTGCTCTCACTCCCCCACCTTGGAAATGCCCCCTCTCCATATCCAAGATGGGAGTAGGGGTGAGTGCAGGACAGGGTGGCCATATCCAAGGTGGGGGAGTGAGTGCAGGACAGGGGAGCCATATCCAAAGTGGGAGGAGGGGCGAGTGCAGGCTCACATAATATGAGCAGCTCCCCCCATCCATCTCCCAGCGCAACTTCAGGCACTGAGAGGTGGACAGCGGCAGGTGCAGTGCATATTATATGAGCATAAGGGAGAACGTGACCTCCCGCTGTCTCTGCAGCCCACAGCCATCCTCCTCCAGCCCCGGGAAACTGCTCCAGGGCTTCCCCCACAGTACAGTATATTCGGATTATAAAACACACCCCCCACTTTCCTCCAAAATTTGGAGGAGCAAAAGTGCGTCTTATAATCCAAAAATATGGTAATATCTTTTTATCGCTTTCTATTCCGCTTTCTGTGAGGTAGAATGAAGAAGAAACAGCAATTCAAGAATAGTTTTTTTTTTTACACCGTTTACTGTGCCGTAAAAGGACAACTTTATTCTTCATGCCATTACAGGGATACCATATTTAGAATGTTTTTTATGTATTTCCACTTTAACACCATAAAACAATTTATTTAAAAATAAAATTTGTTTTTGTAAAGCTTATACTGAGAGCTACATCATTTTTATTTTTCCGCAGATGGAGCTGTATGGTGGCTTGTTTTTTAAGGGCCAAGGCAATGTTTTCAGTAATACCATATGATGTTTCCTGAAAGAATTAAATAACAAGACAGTTTTATAGATCGTGTTGTTCCGCATCTGGTGATACTCAAAATCTGCACTTTTTTATACATATTTATTGGTATAATATTTTTTCATTATTTTGTGATTTTTATAAAAAAACATATTTACAATTTTTTTTTTTTACTTTTTTTAAAAACGTTTTTACGTTAGTTCCTCTATGGGACTTTATACAGTGATCAGAGTAATAAAAGTTAATCAATTGCAATGCACAAGCATTGCAATAGATTTTGCTTTTCAGTTTTACACTGGCAGAAGCTTCTTAGATCATGACCTTGCATGGTCTAAGAGGCTTGCCATAGCTGGGTGACCCGGAGGTTGCACTCCCTCTCCCAGCCTCCTAAATGCTGCGATTGCTATTGATCGCAGCACTTAGGGGGTTTAATAGCCAAAGGCAGTGCAAGAACTGCTCCTGGCTATGGGAGCCGGGTCTTGGCTGTCACATACGCCAAACTCCCAGCGGTGATTGTGTATGTGCAGCTCCTGTGTCTGCATTATTGCCATGATGTTTCCATGATGTATCCATGTCATGGGTCAGGAGCCCTTTCCCAACCATGACGTATGGATATTTCATAGATCGTGAAGGGGTTAAAGCATAACCATCATTTTAATTTTTATTTGAAATTTTGCTTCTTTCTCTGCCATAATTGATAAGTCATTATTAAAATTTTCAATTGAGATAAAATCTGTATTCAGTGAAGACTTTCCCATTACTGAGATAGGAGATGGCAGTTGTTACTGATGAGATAGTATGTAGAGGAGGGGGTGGAGCTGTTCCTCTACCTCCTCCCTTCAGCTACTTCCTCTAGCTCCTCCTTATTCCATTGTCTATAGAATCTCACTAGTAACAACTGCCATCTCCTATCTCAGTAATGGGAAAGTCTTCACTGAATACAGATTTTACCTCAGAATTGAGAATTTTGATAATGACTCATCAATTCTAGCAGAGAAAGGAGCAAATTTGTCTGAAAAGATATATTACAAAGTTGCCTATTTTCATGTGTATTATTAATTTATGAAGCAAAAATTAAAACGCTGGTTAAAGCTTTAATAGATACCAGGATTCTTGTTCTTTATTACGGTACTGCTCAAGAACTAGAAAAATTACTTATGTCTGACCACAGTAGTCTAATGTTGGTCTTAAAATAATTCAACACAAAAAACAAAAATCTACTTTGCTCCTTACTTATTATCTACAAGCATATTCTGAACCTGATCAGTCCAAATGGCACAATCAGAAAACTAACAAAATAAAGGCTCCAGTGGCAGAAACTGACCAATGAGTGCTCTTTGTGCTAATAACACAAAGTGAGGATGAGTGGCTGAGAGGCTTCTATCACAGTCCCAACCCTGCACTGTGTGACAGGAGCTCCTGCAGTGAAGGGGACTAACCAATGGCTTAATTCCTCTCCATTGCAGGCACCCAACTGCTGCTGTAAAGGAGGGATATTCCTCCTCTACTTGTGCGCCGTCCTGTTATTTTTGATGTTGGGTACCAGGAAAGTTGTTTTTTTGGGATCTGGGGGAGACAAAAGAGAGTGGTGCTTAAAGTGTGGTGGGAGGATGTTAACATGTGGAGGACTTGGCAATCCTATAGACACCCTACTACACAAGGGAAGATGAATGTTGCTGATCTGCAAGAAAAAGAAAGCATTACACCATGACTAAGGGCCCATTTAAACCGACTACTGTGGCTTTTAAATGATCACCAATCGGCTACATGCATGCTGATGGGTTTTCATTTAGGGCCATTTTTAAAAAGGCCGACCACACTTCTATGCGCACAGATCTGATTATCCTATGTGCATAAAACATTGTATTATTAGCAGCACATAACCTTGTTATACAGGATGATATGCCGCCTTGAACAATGATTTTCAAGTAAAGGACTTGTCAGGTTTCAGAAGAAAAGTCTACAGACGCTCTGACTGCCAGATTGTGAACATGTGTATGTGCATCCTATCAAAATTCTCCTATATTCCATGTTGGGTTGGTGGTCACATGATATTTATTATTTACCGTGTATTATTTGCATGCGTGCAGTCACATGCCGACTAGTCTCATTCAGCTTCTCACTATTATCTTGAAGAAACAAACTCAGATGAGACTAGAAGCCAGTGACTGCAAGTATACAAATCACAAACATGCCATCCTGTCACTAGCCACCCACACGGGACATATAGGAAAATTGTGACAGTGTACACAGTGCACATTGTCATGATTTGACAGACTTTACTTCTGAACCTGCAACACCCCTTTAAAAATCATTTTACCTGATGAACATGCATTTTAGGCAGCCTTCTTAGTGTGGGATAGGAAGTAATCCCTGCACGATTTTTGACATACATGTACATAAAAGGTTGTATCCCTGCCTTTGACATGGGCTCACAGACGATGGCTGATTTAATCAGCCATCATGCACCTTAAACACTTGTTAAATTAATCTCTGACAGCAGCATTTACCACACGGTGACAGGGAGAAGCCTTATTCCACACGCCCATCGGTGTGATGGTGTGATCTTTGGGGGCCGATGGTAGCAGAAAGAGGGGCATCCAGGTGGATGAAGTGCAGTTGCAGCTGATGGGTTGCCATAATAGCCGAGGGTCTGCTGAAACCACTAAACCCCTATGCCTGTCATTACGGTTCTCCTGTGAAAGACAGCGGTATAGCTGACATTCATAGGGGATTCACTATATATAGCAGTGCTATAGCGCTCAGACAACTTCAAACCTCCCAAGGGAATTATAAAAAAACAGTACAAAGTAAAACAAAAAATATTAAACCTTTAAAGGTTTAAATCACCCCTTTTTGGCATCATTAAAAATAAAATGATATGAATATGGCAATACCAAACATGTATTTTCTAACAGTCCGATGTATCATAATATAAAATAAATTAATTCAAACAATTAATGAGAAAAAGTAACTGAAATGGCAGAATTACGTTTTTGGCCGCTGCAACACTGCAATAAAATTCAATAAAGATGCGATCAAAACACTGCATCTACCTCAAAATAGTATCAGTTAAAACTTTAGGTCAGGGAGAAAACCCCCCAAACACAGCCCCATATTGTGAAAATTGAAAGCATTATGGGTCCTGGAAAAAGGCCACACAAGCAAAAAAATATATATATATTTTTTTTTAATTCTGATTTTTTTTTTTCACCACTTGCATAAAAAAAACTAAACTATACACACTTGGCATCTGCTTAATTGGACTGACCAATAATATTGCCCAGTCAGTACTTACCGTATTGTGCACATAGTAATTAAAAAAAACTTTGTCGAATTGCACTTTTTTTTACAATTTCAACGCACTTGCAATTTGTTTTATTCTTTCCAGTGCATCATATGGTAAAATAAATCATGTGATCCAAAAGTACAATTAGGCTACAAAAAAACTAGCCATCTTATGTCTATTATTTTATGTTTTTGGGGTGTTGCAAAAAACTGGAGTACGAGGAGGAAACCCACACAAACACTGGGAAAACATACAAACTCCTTGCTGAAGTTGTCCTGGGTAGGATGTGAACCCAGCGCTGCTAGGCTTGTAATGCTAACCTCTGAGCCTCCGTGCCACAAAACACAGGACTTATTTCCTGTATGTGTCTGACATGTAAGTGGTGTGCTTGCTGCATATGTTTGATGTGAGATTTTCATGTGTGTGTGTGTGATGCATGTGCCAGATATGTGAACAGTGTTTGTGTCACGTTTCTGATATATTTGTGGTGTGTGGTTAATGTGTCTGAAATGTAAGCGGTGTATGCTTAATATGTGACAATTTGTGTTGAAATGTATGCTATGTGAGCGGTGTGATGCTGCATGTTGATTGTGGCATGTGCTGCATGTGTCTGATATGTGAGCAGTGTGTGCTGCATGTGTCTGATATGTGAGCAGTGTGTGCTGCATGTGTGATGTCGTTGTGTCTTTGATATGTGAGCAGTGTGTGCTGCATGTGTCTGATATGTGAGCGGTGTGTGCTGCATGTGTCTTATATGTGAGCAGTGTGTGCTGCATGTGTCTGATATGTGAGCAGTGTGTGCTGCATGTGTCTGATATGTGAGCGGTGTGTGCTGCATGTGTCTGATATGTGAGCGGTGTGTGCTGCATGTGTCTGATATGTGAGCGGTGTGTGCTGCATGTGTCTTATATGTGAGCGGTGTGTGCTGTATGTGTCTGATATGTGAGTTGTGTATGTGCTTCATAACTGATGTGAGCAGTGTGTGGAAATAATGACAATTTCATTATTTAGCCATCATAAAACAGGTTGTGCCACAAACAATTGTATATCTCAGGACAGGAACCTATTAATTAAAAAGTACATTACACAGGGGCACTTTTATAAGAATGTGTCCAACCATGCAGAAATAGGTTGAATATACCACAGCTCCTGGGCAGGGAAAGAAGTAAAAATGAGTGTACAGACATTGCAGCCAGGGATCGCAGCAAATTCTTTATGTGCTGTAAGGCCCCTTTCACACTGGCTTTTTTGAAAATGCGGCAGATCCGGCAGATTTAGCGCATCTGCTACCTAATGGCCGCACTTGCGGCACAATGCGGCAAGCCCCATGAATTGTCAATGGGGCTTGCGGTTGGGTGCGGCAAGTGCGGTTCTGCCAGTTGCGGTACTTGTGGCAGCGAAAAAAAAAAAATGCAGCTGACAGGAGGTTTTTTTTTCGTGGCCGCAAGTGCCGCAACCAGCAAAACCGCACTTGCTGCACGCGCCATAGACAATGCATGGGGCTTGCCGCAAGTGCGGCCGTTAGGTGGCAGATGCGCTAAATCTGTCGGATCTGCCGCATTTTCAAAAAAAGCCAGTGTGAAAGGGGCCTAAAACAAGTTTTTAAACAGGCAATAAAAGGTTTTTCATTTTTGAGGAAGTTGCAAGTGCTTACTCCAGCGCCGTTTTATTGAAGAATTTAACTACAATGTGAACATTGCAGTGCACACACGTGTGCATCCCAAACAGAAGGTGTAGTGCCTCCATAGTTGCAGGTAGAGGGGGGAGCTACATAGTCTGTATACAAAGCCACAAGATCCTAATCACAGCTACCCTAGCACCAGGGACTGTATATTTAGTAGGTCCCAGGCAGGTAGAGCTTAGCAGAATCAGAGACGTGACGTAAGTGAGAGTGACAGTTGACAGCAGTCAGTCAGAGGGTGTGAGGAGAGCAGCAGAGACGGAAGCAGGGGACCCTTCGGTGGTGACAAGAGGGCACCTCTAAACTGAGAGGTGACCCAGACAATGAAGGGGACACTCCAGGACTGGTTGGAGCCGGCTGGAGAGTCCAGGTCAACACAGGAAAACTGGAACCGAGGCGGTTTGTTAAGGTTCATCCCAAACTGCTGACCGGCAGGCTGTGGGCCTTACCAAGAAGGTGCCACAGCACCCATCAAAGTAGTCCAACCTCTGTCCCATAGCTAGGTTCAAGACGCTGACAAGTAAGAGAGACTTTAAGCAACAGACCCGGGGACCAGAAACCAGACTCAAGAGTGGGAGTGTAAGGAGCCAACAGAGCCCATAAAGGAACAGTACTAAGAAAGTGTTAGAAAGGCACCTCTGACAGACTTTGTGGTAATCCCCAAAACTTGTGGCAACAAAACTAGACTGTACCGTGTACCTAATGAACCATCTGGTACCAGTAAAGAACTGTCTGGGCTAACTTGATGTCTCTGCATCAATTATTCGTTGCCTGGGAGGCTCCTACAGCACCACAGAGCCAAGGACTACTACTCCCCTCATCCACCCCGCTGACCTGAGGTAAAGCTCTGCCTGTGGGGAGCTGTACTACCCAAAGCTGCATCACCATCACCTCAGCGGCTGGCTGCAGCGCTGGTAACTATATTACCAGGTACCACAGGTGGCGTGACGTATAATAATCCCCCAGCCCAAATAGTTTTCCCCTCAGCCATTGAGTGTCCAAGGCACGGGACCGGGACCCGACCAGCCATGATCCCCACTGAAGTAGCAACCTGTCCCGGTATCCGAGTACCCCCTATCCTGTCGAACAACTCACATTGATCATCCTGTCTTCAGACAGAAGGACGAAGTCAGAATTGTGTTATAGATTGTTGGATACGCTTTCACTTTACCTCAGCAGCTTCCGGAAGCTGCATTGTGGTTGCTATAGGTGACCAGAACGATCTTACTATGAGGCAATTTTCATAAATGGGGCCCCAGTTACTTCTAAAGTGGCTAACCTTTTTTTTTTTAAATAGGCAGTTTAGCCAATCAAATGGTTTGATCCCTGCTTCGAACAAAAGGACACATTTAGCATTATATTATAGACATTATAGATACACACATCTAACGTCTTTCTCTCAGCTTTAGTTCTGCAGTAGTAAAGATGTGTGGCCTGTGACTGAACGGGGCAGATCTCATGTGTACTGCTGAAGCCAAGCTCGGGGCGTGTCCTCTTGCCGTCGAGGTTTCGGACAGACGGACGCATTTAGAATTGTATTATAGATGAGGCATAGTACATTCTAGTAATGGTTTTTCATATGTAGATGTTGATTTAATTGGTAACTAATCAGTTCAGTTCGTGGAACAATTGTAACTTCATTCACATAAGGCAGGACTATTCTCTCTGGCCTTCCAAATATAATGGAAACAATATGTAATACAATACAGAAACACATCTCGTGCATTAGCTTAACATTGGTAACTACAGTCTGCTAACATCTTATTTAAAAAGGACCTGTCATCAGATCAATAGTAGACAGTTTTTGCTGTTCTTTTATTTATGCTGCTGCCCTTTATATGCAGTTTTCTTCTTTTTTTTTACATCATCATATGGTTGTAGAGGTATGGGCCTTTTAATTTAGTGCTACGTTTTATAGGGAGTCTTGCATACAGGGCAATAATGCAGAGCAGCCTATAGACATGTCCCCAGAGAGCCCTGTGAGGTCCACCCCTTTAGTAAAGACCATAAAAATTAGCACTAAATACAAAGGTCCATATCTCTGGTACTGTATTGAGAATGAAAAAAAACAAAAACGGGATATGCAGTGGGAAAAGAAATTGATACCAAAAAATGCTCACTTTTTACCTTGTAACAGATCCTCTTTAAGTCAATAAACCTCCTACAAAGTATTCTCTTGCCCTTTGTTTTCCATATTTGGCGCACACCCAGCAATTATGAAATTGTTACATTTAAAGCATAACTTCACTTTAAAAAAAAAAAAAAAAAATGGTGTAGCTGTATCTGTCTGAATCAGGTAAAAATGTACTCAAGGGAACACATTGTCTGCACAGAATAAAACCAGAGAAACGCGTGTCACTTGGATATCCAATGAACATACATTTGTGATTAATTGTCTAGACCAGTTTATTACATAACAAATAGGGGACCTTTCACATCAGCTTTTATTTAGAATTGCGACAGATCCGACAGGTTCTCCGCATCTGCCCCATAATGGCCGACTTGCAGCACAAATGCGGCAAGCGCCATTCATTCTTTCTGGGACTTGTGGTAAGTAAAAAGAAACCCGCTGCATATCTGGCAAAACCACACTTGCCGCACATGACCGCAAGTTCTGGATCGGCTAAATCGCTCTTGCCACACCTGACCACAAGTCCCATAAAGAATGGGAACGGGGCTTGCCGCATTTGTGCCGCAAGTCAGCCGTTATGTGGCAGATGCAGCGAAACTTGCCAGATCTGCCATGATTCTAAATAAACGCTGATGTGAACGCAGCCTAACTTATTCTGCAGCACATGGGATATGGGATGAGCAAAATCTCAATTATCATGTAGTGTAAATACGCCTTTACACAAGAAAATCCCATGACAGACAACATAAATGCGGAAATGCAGTCACTGCTTCCATACATATGCAGAGGGGGCGGCACGGTGACTCAAGTGGTTAGCACTGCAGCCTTTGCAGCACAGAGGTCCCGAGGTCCTGGGTTCAATTCCCACCAAGGACACTAAGGACAACATCTGCAAGGAGTTTGTATGTTCTCCCCGTGTTTGCGTGGGTTTCCTCTGGGCACTCCGCTTTCCTCCCACATTGTAAAGACATACTGATAGGATGTGAGCTCCAAGAGAGACAGCATTACTGATGCTGTAATACTGTGATACTGTGATACTGTAAAGTGCTATGGAATTAATAGTGCTATATAAATGAATACATTTTATTATTATTATAATATAATACGGTGCCGGACACACTCAAAAGTTAATTTCTGAGGCAATCAGGGGCCAGTCTAGGGTATCCAGAACCACAATTACAGTATGTTTAAGGTGCTGGGCAGGGTTTGTAATGCCCAAAGGGAGTTATAGGTTCACTTTAAATGTCACCTGCTTAACCCAGCAGGAAGTACGGCGCAGTCTAAAAATCAGTAAACTTGACAAATACCCAGGTTAGGATGGGATATAACACTGACTACTGCAGGAATTACCAAATTTTTCGCTTTACACTCTGGATTATAAAATGCATCCCCAATTTGGTGAAGGAAAAGAGAAAAAAAATTTTTTTTTAATGTTAAATGGGGTCCGTCTTATAATGACAGTGTCCGTCTTACAATCAGTATATAAGGCGTCCCTCATGCTGGTACACAGCCCCCCATGCTATACACAACTCCCCATCCTGGTACATGGCCCCCCATGCTGTACACAGCCCCCCCATCATGCTACAGAGACCCCCATGCTGGTACAAAGCACTCCAACATGCTACAGAGCTCCCCATGCTGGTTTAAAGCCCTCCGTGCTTGTGCAGAGCCCCTTCTATCATGCCACTGATTTCCCCAAGCTGGTACACAGCCTCCCATGCTAGTACAGATCCCCCCACCATGCTACAGAGCCCCCCATCATGTTACAGAGTTTCCCATGCTGGTGCAGATCCCCCCATGCCCATACAGTGCCCCTCATCATGCTTCAAAGACCCCCGTGCTGTACACAGCTCCGCATCATGCTACAGAGCCCCCTATGCTGTACATAGTCCTCCATGGTGGCGCACACTTGAAAAATAATAAACCTTCATTCTCACCTCTCTTCATCGCTCCCTGCAGCTGTCGCCATCCGCGCTGTCTGCTTGTGCTGGTCATCTGGTCATCTGAGAAGCGCACAGTGATGACATTACTGTGCTGTGCTGCTCACATGCCTGGATGCAGGCACAGCACAGACAGCGGGTTGGCGACAACTGCAGGGAGTGATGGAGAGAGGTGAGTATGAGCCTCCATCACTGTGATAGTCAGTGCTTTCCATGCAATGAAAGTGTGGGAGGCAGCGACTAGCCACACAGAATCGTGTGGGGCTGCAGCCACTGATCTGTGCCCCCACTCGTTACACTCCTGTCATATGCGCTGCTCCCCCCACCGGTGATGGACAGCAGGAAGCAGTGCATATTACATTAGCCTAATGAGCGGCAGCATGTGACCACAGGCCCCAGCTGCAGCCTTATCCAGCCTCCTCCGCTCCCAGACACTGCTCCAGAGCACCCCCCCCCCACATCACAGCTAGTAGCTTCAGATTATGAAACGCACACCCCACTTTCCCCTAAAATTTTTGGGAAAAAAATGAGTCTTATAGATCATTAGTTTTAATCTTCAAAGACTCCATAATAACAGGGCCTGTACCATAGGACTGGCACATAGCAAATTTGGTGCCAATATTCATAAAGGAGACAAAAACTGATCTTGTAAATTATAGGCTGATAAGCGTAAAAATCCTAGAGGGTTTTCTAAGAGATGCTATACTGGAGTATCTAAAGAAAAATAACTTCATGACCCAACATCAACATGGGTTTACAAGTGACCGTTCCTGTCAAACTAATCTGATAAGCTTCTATGAAGAGGTAAGTTCTGGACTGGACCAAGGAAATTCAGTGGATGCTGTGTATATAGACTTTTTAAGAGCTTTTGATACAGTGCCACTGTCACGATTAGCTTAGTCAGGACCTGCAGCTCTCTGGCGCCCCCTTAGCCTGCTGGCCAATTCCGGTATTGCCAGAGGATAAGAAAGGAGCCCAGCTGCTCTAATTTATGTTGTCTACTGCGGCACGTGATGTGACAGGATGTACATATACCACCAGTTCCTGCCAGGAACGTATATATACCTCGATCCAGTCACCCTCAGGCCCACAATATCACATAAATACAAAAAACGTTATGCTGCCACCACTGATCTCTTTCAGGCGGATCAGTAACCTGTGCGATAGCGTAAAAACGAGCAGGGACGTCGTGAGAGCTCGTTCATAGGACAAGGAGATCGAGACTAGTAAATTATAATATTTTACTCCTTAAAAATAGGCAGTGATTACAAAAGATGTACAGAATATTACATAAGAGACAATATACATGTATGAATAAACAGTTATGAAAAATAAAAGGAATAACGTAAGAAAAGTTCAGACCTGGTCACGCATGGTAAACTTAGTCCGTGGGGGGCCGCTCCCCAGAAAGGTAGGATTCCTTCCGACAGCTGGTACGGTGTTTTAGCTATCTCGGCCCAGGTTGGAATGACTCAAAAAAGCCTTCTTTGCTTTTATTAAACCAGGGGAAATCTGTGACCCCCCCTCGCAGAGTGAGCCCTCCTTCGTGGGCGTGTCTGCTTAGACGTCCTCTCTCACCAGGCTTAATAAATCCCCATTCTTCATATCTGGGGATGGGGTGGGCTCACAGACATAATATATGACTCATATTTCAGGTCGGGTAATTCTGAGAAGTTTGATACCAAATATGACCTGCTTGTCATATTTAGAATGGCAGCAATCCATTCCCAGGTTCCAGAATGTGGTATACCTGTACAAAACACATCATTGAATGCGCAACACTATAAGTAATCTAAAAATATGAATTCTGTGTTTGTGGCATGAAAATATCTTCTTCAATTCGATTTTGAAAACACTGTGAGTTTGGACAAAGGATTTTCTTTAGCAGAGACAAAACTGGTTTAGACCTGTGTCCATCTCTTCTCTCCTGAAAGGTATTTATTAGGGGGTCGTAAAAGCTTGGGCTGGGGGATGCATGCAGAGGATCTCTGTAAGCTGCACACAAACCAGCTAAAAGGGAGGAGGGATGAGGGAGTTAGCTTTGGGCTGACTCTTCAGGACCTTAAAAATCATGAGCAATATTCATTTTCATGACACCTCCCCCTTTTCGATGACGCTATGGAGGAAGAACCTCTCGGTACTCCTCCAGGCGTGTCCCTGTGGGCTCTCCCCGCCGGGATAACCCATCGGCATTGCCATGCTCGCTGCCTTTTCGGTGCTGCACGGTAAAGTTGTACTGCTGGAGTGTGAGGCTCTAGCGTAGCAACCTTCCATTGGTACCGGAAAGGGAGTTCAGCCAACTCAGGGGGTTGTGGTCGGTCACGACAGTGAAGGGGCGCCCGTACAGGTAGGGTTGTAAGCGTTGCAGAGCCCATACAATGGCCACTCTTTCTCTATCATGGAATAGGCCACTTCCCTCGGTAGGAGCTTTCGGCTGAGGTACAACACTGGGTGCTCTTGGTTCCTTGAGTCGACCTGGCTGAGCACAGCGCCAAGGCCAAACTCACTGGCATCAGTCTGTACTAGGAATGGCTGCTTGCCGTCAATCGCCCTTAACACAGGTGACCTGCTCAGGGCCGTCTTCAGAGCCTGGAAGGCGACCTCGCAGGCCTCGGTCCAGTCGACTGCATAGGGTATGTTTTTCTTGGTGAGGTTTGTGAGAGGCTTCGCAAGGCTACTATAGTTTGGCACAAAGCGCCTATAGTACCCTGCGGTGCCCAAGAAGGACAACACCTGCTTTTTGGTCCTGGGGGTGGGCCAGGACACGATAGCGTCCACTTTCCCGGGCTCTGGTTTCAGCGTGCCCCCGCCTACCCGGTGCCCCAGGTAGTGGACCTCGTTCATGCCCATCTGGCACTTTCCTGGCTTAATGGTCAATCCTGCCTGGCGGATGCGCCCGAGCACCTGCCGCAGATGCTTGAGGTGATCCCCCCAGGTGGGACTGAAGACAGCAATGTCATCCAGGTACGCCACCGCGTACCTCTCCAGTCCCTGTAGCAGGGAGTTAACCATTTGCTGGAAAGAGGCCGGGGCATTTTTCATGCCGAACGGCATGACCGTGGATTCGTACAAACCAAAGGGGGTGATAAAGGCTGACCTCTCCTGGGCTTCAGGGCTCAGGGGGATCTGCTAATATCCCTGACTCAGATCCATAATGGAGAGATAGCTTGCACTAGCTAACCGCTCCAGCAACTCCTGAATGCGTGGCATAGGTTGTGCATCGGAGGCCGTGATAGCGTTGAGCCCCCTGTAGTCCACACAGAATCGGGTGGTCCGGTCTTTCTTCGGCACCAGGACTACAGGTGAGGCCCACGCGCTCTTGGACCGTTTAATCACTCTCAACTCCAGCATCTCATCGATCTCCTGGCGCATGACGTGCTGCACTTCGTCGGAGATTCGATAGGCTGTCCGCCGGAGTGGGGCATGATTACCGGTGTCCACCTCATGGACCGCCACTGCCATCCTGCCAGGCATGTTGGTGAACATGACTTGGAAGGATTCCAGCACTGCTCGCATGAGACCGCTGGCTTGTGGATAGCAAGGTGCTTATCTCCACATCCTCAATTGACCCACTGGCCTTCGCTTGGGCCAACATGTCCAGGAGGGGATCTTCCTCCCCATCCTCGGGCAGGTTGCAGACCGGTAGGACACAGGGCCCATGTTCTTGATGAGCCTTCATCATGTTGACGTGAAAGGCCTTCCGCCTACCCCGCTCGGGGTCGAGGGTGACCACGTAGGTGACTGGGTTGAGCTGTTGGTGAATGACGTAAGGGCCTTCCCAGGCTGCCTGAAGCTTGTCCTTTGGTACGGGGACCAGCACCCACACCATCTGACCCACCCGGTAGGTCCGCTCTCGGGCGTTCTGGTCGTACCAATGCTTCTGGTCAGCCTGGGCTTGCGCCATGTTGACATGCACCAACTGCGTCAAGGTCTGCATTTTGTCACGGAAACGCATGACATATTCCACGATGGACACTCCTGGGGTGCTCTGCTCCTCTTCCCAGGATTCTCTTATTAAACCAAGGGGTCCCCGGACTTGCCTGCCATACAGGAGCTCGAAGGGAGAGAACCCGGTCGAGGCCTGTGGGACCTCTCGGTAAGCAAATAGCAGGTGTGGGAGGTAACGTTCCCAGTCGCGTCCCTGGGACTCAACCAGCATTTTCAACATCTGCTTGAGAGTAGCATTGAAGCGTTCGCACAAACCATTGGTTTGGGGATGATACGCACTCGATACCAGATGCTGCACCTGCATTTTCTTACAGAGGGCCTTCATTATGCCAGACATGAACTGGGTCCCCTGGTCGGTAAGCATCTCCCTGGGAAATCCTACTCGGAAAAAGATAGCCAACAGGGCATCCGCCACCTTATCTGCCCTAATTGAAGACAGAGCTACTGCCTCTGGAAACCGGGTAGCAAAGTCTACCACAGTAAGGATGTATTTCTTTCCAGAATTGCTGGGTATGGGCAGTGGTCCCACAATATCCACAGCAATCCGCTGGAAAGGCTCCTCTATCACGGGCAAAGAGTTCAGGGGGGCTTTAGGAGCCGGCCCTGATTTTCCCACTCTTTGACACGTGGTACAGGAGCTGCAGTAGTTTTTTACATCTGTCCCCATTTTGGGCCAATAGAAGTGGTGAGACAACCAGGCCTTGGTTTTGCTGACCCCAAGTGTCCAGCGAGCGGAATCTCATGGGCAATCCGCAACAACTCATCCCTGAATTGGTAGGGAACGAACAGCTGTCGTTCCCTAGGCCAATCCTGTTGGGGTGTACCGGGCACAGTCTCCCGATACAACCTCCCTTGGTCCCAGAATACCCTCTCCTTATCAGTCTCGGAGGGGGGCTTACTGGCGAGGATCCTTAACGTCTCTAGGCTAGCATCTGTATGCAGAGCTGCCTGAAACTCCTGGCTGGAGGCAGCCAGGAGGGACTTTAAGGCCACATCCTCACTGGGACTCTCTGGGACCTGCTTTGGGTCCGAAACCGGTTCGGTTATTCCTCTGGCTGAGGAAGGTCCAGAAGGCAGAGGGTTCCTGGCGTTCTGGGCACTCTGGCTGCGGGTGACGGCGGCTATGTAGGCCCTCTCCCCGGGGAATAACACCGTCCCATCAGCCTGCCTAGCTGTGGGTACTACTTCCCCATCATCCCCTGTTACCTCAGGAGCAGTGCTCATCATGGGGCATACCATCAGCCAGGTCACCGTCTGTGGTGACACTGATCAGCTGCATGGCACTCCCTGCTTCAAGGGCCCTGGGACTCTTCCCTTCACCCTTAGCACTAACACTTACTGCTGAGGATCCCCTACCAGGAGCATCACCCCGCAGAGTAACATGGCTGAGTTCTCCTGTACCTCCAGATACATCGTCATCATCATCATCATCATCAACATCATCAGTTAAAGCATTGACATTCCCATCATTAGCATTAACCTTACCAACCATGTCAGATCGGGGAGGGGAGTCAGGGACATAATAAGCAAACATTTTCCCCAAATCAGTCCCCAGTAAAACATTTGTGGGCAAGTTGTCAGACACCCCCACTTCCTTCACCCCACTTCCCGCACCCCAATCAATAAAAACCCGGGCCATTGGCAGGGGACAGCGGACGCCCCCAATCCCGGTGACAGTCAGGGTTTTTCCTGGGATCAACTCTTCGGTGGACACCAGTTCAGGTCGGATGAGGGTTCGTTCGGCCCCAGTGTCCTTGAGGCCCACAGTGACAGTGTCCCCACAGTGACAGACTGCAAATTTTCGCAGGCCCTCCCAACTGATCCACCCACAAAAAAAACTGATACCTTCTGCCCTGGAGCCTTGGGTGGTAGATTCTTCCTCTGCTTCTCTGGGCAAGTGGCACTGAGATGACCGGTCTAGTTGCAGAAGTAACACCTGCGGAGATCGGATACCGGCCGAGTGGTGTTGGGAGGGGGGCCAGGGCCTCCAGAAGGTCGGCTGGCAGGGGCAGGGATGGTGGTCATCGGCTTACCCCCCTTCCAGCTGGTGATGATCGGCTTCCGTCCCTCCGGTCTCCGGTTGGCCTCGTAGGTGTGTGCGATCTGCGCTGCTTTGTTCGCATCTGGTGGCTCCCGATCCATCACGAACTGTCGCACCTCAGTGGGGCAGAGATGCAGGAACTGGTCTTTCACCATCAGATCCTTTAGTTGCTCAAAGGTGGTCACTGACAGTCCTTGGATCCACTGCTCGAAGTTGGTTCTGAGCCCGTGGACCACATCACTGTAGCTGTCGTGTGGTCCACGCTGGAGGTTCCGGAACTTCCTGCGGTACACCTCAGGCGTCAGCTGGAACCTCTGGATTAGAGCCTTCTTGATGGCCTCATAGTTCCCATCTAGTTCTCGAGGAAGAGCCACATACGCCTCTAGCGCTTTTTCTCTCAGCGCTGCGATTAGGTACGGGGCATACTGGTCATTCGGCAGCTGGTACTGTAAGCAAGTCTTTTCAAAACCCCTCAGGAAAATGTCCAGGTCACCTTTGTCATCCAGCACAGGGAAATGCTTTGGACGGGGCTTGAAGGTGGTTGAACTGGTCGATTCAGAGTTCAATGGGGTAGATGACTGCCTTTCCAGCTGGGCCATCCGCAGGTCGTGGTCTCTCTGAGCTTGGGCCTCAGCCCGTCGCTCTGCAGCATCTCGGTATTGCTGAATGAGCTGCAGGCGTCCATGGGAATCCTCAGCGGGACACTGCTGTAAGGCCAGTTGCAGATAGGGGTCCACGCTGCCCTGGTCGCTGACGCGGCATGCGTCTACAGGTGGGACCCCTGCAGGAAAACCTTCTAGGACTCGGTTTGAATCCACAGGTAAGGGCTCAGCAGCAACACCATCCATGCTCTGACTGACCTCTGCAGCCGGACGCAGTGCATCAACACTGACATGGCTTTGGCTGGCCTCTCCATTCACTGGGCTCTGGTGACGGGCTTGCTCTGCTTCAAGTCGTGCCAGCTCTGCAGCCATTTGGTCTCTGGTTTTGCCCCTAGGGTCAAGGCCATTGGCCGTACATATTCCAATTAGAACGTCCTTTTTCATCTGGGCGTAACCGAGCTCTCCAACCAAGACCATGGTTTCCAAATCAAAAGATAGAATAGAAAAAACAAAGAGGGGGGGAGGGGTAACTGCTACACACACAGTATTGTCTCAGATCTAATAACCACTGAGTTCGATCTTCAAAACATTTGTGCAGAGTTCTTGTAAGAACTGTGCAAGTTTTTAGTGAGAGGAATGATTGCTCAAACCAGATCACTAATGTCCTATGATCCCACCGCTGCCACCAATTGTCACTATTAGCTTAGTCAGGACCTGCAGCTCTCTGGCGCCCCCTTAGCCAGCTGCTCTAATTTATGTTGTCTACTGCGGCACGTGATGTGACAGGATGTACATATACCACCAGTTCCTGCCAGGAACGTATATATACCTCGATCCAGTCACCCTCAGGCCCACAATATCACATAAATACAAAAAACGTTATGCTGCCACCACTGATCTCTTTCAGGCAGATCAGTAACCTGTGCAATAGCGTAAAAACGAGCAGGGAGGTCGTGAGAGCTCGTTAGGAGATCGAGACTAGTAAATTATAATATTTTACTCCTTAAAAATAGGCAGTGATTACAAAAGATGTACAGAATATTACATAAGAGACAATATACATGTATGAATAAACAGTTATGAAAAATAAAAAGAATAACGTAAGAAAAGTTCAGACCTGGTCACGCATGGTAAACTTAGTCCGTGGGGGGGGCCGCTCCCCAGAAAGGTAGGATTCCTTCCGACAGCTGGTACGGTGTTTTAGCTATCTCGGCCCAGGTTGGAATGACTCAAAAAGCCTTCTTTGCTTTTATTAAACCAGGGGAAATCTGTGACCCCCCCTCGCAGAGTGAGCCCTCCTTTGTGGGTGTGTCTGCTTAGACGTCCTCTCTCACCAGGCTTAATAAATCCCCATTCTTCATATCTGGGGATGGGGTGGGCTCACAGACATAATATATGACTCATATTTCAGGTCGGGTAATTCTGAGAAGTTTGATACCAAATATGACCTGCTTGTCAATCCATTCCCAGGTTCCAGAATGTGGTATACCTGTACAAAACACATCATTGAATTCGCAACACGATAAGTAATCTAAAAATATAAATTCTGTGTTTGTGGCATGAAAATATCTTCTTCAATTCGATTTTGAAAACACTGTGAGTTTGGACAAAGGATTTTCTTTAGCAGAGACAAAACTGGTTTAGAACTGTGTCCATCTCTTCTCTCCTGAAAGGTATTTATTAGGGGGTCGTAAAAGCTTGGGCTGGGGGATGCATGCAGAGGATCTCTGTAAGCTGCAACACAAACCAGCTAAAAGGGAGGAGGGATGAGGGAGTTAGCTTTGGGCTGACTCTTCAGGACCTTAAAAATCATGAGCAATATTCATTTTCATGACAGCCACATTAAAGGTTGATATATAATATAAGAATACTGGGGATAGGGGAAAATATGTGTAACTGGGATAAGAACTGACTTAGTGATAGGAAAAAAGGAGAATTTTGTGTACTCACCGTAAATTCCTTTTCTCTTAGCCTCTAATTGGGGGACACAGGACTGTGGGTGTTATGTTGCTGTCCACTAGGAGGCGACACTAAGCAGAATCTGCAAAAGAGTTAAGTGGCTCCTCCTCTGCAGTATACACCCCTGGAGCAGGAAGTGCTTCTCCAGTTTTGTGCTAAAGCAGTAGGAGAATAACAGAAGAATGACAAGAATCATAGTAAAATACGGCCTGTTAGGTAAACAGGCAGCCACATAATAACAGTAAGGTAAAAACCTGTAACCGAACAGGCAGCCATGTAAGAACAGTACAATGAGGCCTGTAAAATAAACAGGCAACTATATAACAGCTTAGGATTAACATGATAACCTAGTAACGGCCCGAAACGGGCAATAGGGTGGGTGCTGTGTCCCCCAATTGAAGGCTAAGAGAAAAGGAATTTATGGTGAGTACACAAAATTCTCCTTTTCTCCTTCGCCTCATTGGGGGACACAGGACCGTGGGACGTCCTAAAGCAGTCCCTGGGTGGGAACAGCAATGGAAAATCACTAATGATAACAATAACAATGCACCTACAGGTGGGCTATTGCCGCCTGGAGGGTACAGCTTCCTAGACTTGCATTTCCCGAGGACTGAGTGAGAGCCTAAGGCGTCTGGCAAGCATGTGCATGCTGTCCGCGTGGCTGCCTTACACACTTGTTGTGCTAACTCCTGGTGCCTAATAGCTCAGTAGCCCAGGAGACTCCAGCGGTCATAGTAGAATGTGTTGTGCCTGCCGCCAGAAAAGACACAGCACCATGGATGAATGGTGCTACCTAAAAAAAATAATAATATAATAAGAGCAATAATAATGCAAATGATATACAGTATTCATTTATGATTGTCCTTTTTTTTTTTTTTTTTTTTTTTGTTATAATGCAAAAAAGCACCCCGGACGGTGGATTTAAGACATCTGATCAAGCATTTGTAGAACCTGGCCTGCCTGCTGCGTTTATCCTTCTGGAAAAAGGAAAAGAGGTTTCTAAACGGAACTTGTCCTGGGCGCGTATATGCGTAGGGTTCTGACCAAGGTCTAGGAATGTAGAGCATTACTGACTGGATGAACTGGCGCTAGACTTAGGGCCGTCAGAAATATATATTCAGGTAGGCGGACAACAAAGGACACCACCATCTGGAGGAAAAAACTAACCAGACGTAGGACAACCTTGTCTGGGTGGGAGACCAGAAAAAACAAAAAGTGGTTTACATGAAAACGCTGCAAATTTAACAACTCTGCGGAGAGAGGTAATTGCCATCCAGAAAACAATTCCCTGTGTGAGAAGACGAAGCGATCTTTCCCCATGTCTTAAAATGTGGTTAGCGTAAAGCTGTGAGGACAAGGGTCATGACCCCCGGGACTTGTAGACTTTGAGAGGGAGGAACAAGTCGGCAGACTCCTTGAAGAAAGGATGTTTAATTGAGGTCTGGTAGCAAGAAGTTGCCAAGAGGGGATGAAAAATGTTTGGAACTTGTCCTATGAGAGAACCTAAGGACAGATGTGAGTGTTTAACCGGTTGGGTGGGACTGGGAATCCTTGGGAGGAAACCGTGCTAAGGTTAAAAACCACAAGAAGAAGGGAAAAGAAATTGATTTTCCATGTTGATGGAATATCTCTTCTGAAAGCGGTGTCCGCGCTCTGATTGAGGTTGTGACAACATTATGTGAACACCCGGGTGTCCAGGGTCACAACGTCTATTTTAGAGCCGATGAATTATGATGGTAAGACGGCCTTCAGAGAGTAGGTCTGGACAATCGAGTAGGCAGCATAGCACGTCTGCTATGAAGTGGACGAGCTCAGCATGCCAAGCGTGCTTGGGCTAGTGTGTGTGTGTGTGGCCACAAGGATGATTTGTTGACAGTCCAGTTTGATTATCTTCACTACCTGGTATAGTGGTAGCCTGGGGAAAGAGAAGTGGAGTTGGAATTGGGTCCAGTCCAAGATCAGATCTTCCGCCGTCCATGACTGTGGGTCGTGGGACCTGGCTATGAAGCTAGGAACCTTGGTAATGAGGTGAGACACCATTACGGATGCTTTCGGAGTTCTCTAGTGACGTCAGAGTTGTATGAAGACATCTGGATGTAGGAACCCTATTCTGAGGTAAGCCCTTGGCAACAGAGGAACTGTTTGTTCTAATCATCTACAAGCGTAGAATAACAGCCGGTAATACTGAGTTTGTGAATTCCGCCTAGTGAAGAATGTGGTCAATATTCTTCATTGCCTGGGAACTGCGGGATTTGCTCTAGTGAATCGACATATGCCACAGCCGTGGCATCGTCAGACTGCCTTCTGAAAAGGCGGTCCGCCAGAGGAAGGGATAAAATCTTCAGTGTTGGGAATCTCGCCCAAATCTCCCGAAGGACGATGAGTATCGTTGATTCCGATCAGGACCAATCGGTCCGAGTGTTGAAATGTAGGTACAGCGCACCTTATGGTGTCCGACTCAGTAGGTGAATAGTACCCTTCAACTTGGTGGAAAAAGAAACTTCCCCTGCGTACTAGTAAGTGGTTGAGCCACCACAGGAGATACCACATGGCTGGTACTGGAAGATGACACCTCCTGATACGTGATCGTACCATCTTATCTCATGATGTGAGCATGGATAACTGAGGAGGCCTGAGGAGCAGCTGCGTCAAGGAATAACTACCAGTGCTACCACCGTCCTGCCATCATGTCAGTTCTGACAGGCTGAGGTGACCATTGAAGGAGAGTGCGGACTTCTGGTTGAAGTATGTATGCCTAGTCTTGGAAAAATCTGACCAGTGCTTTGAATGTATTGAATTGTGTTCCGAAAATACTAGAGACTGCAGTGAAAACTCGCGTAGACTCTTGGAGGATGACCAGTCAAACAAGTCTTAATAAAGTGTTCACCATGATAGAGAACGCTGCGTTCCCAATCCCTGAAGGTCGTGCGTTGAGGAGTAAATCATCCAGGTATGGAAGAGTGACCTCGTCCCTGAAATGCAGGAAAACCAGACGACTGCCATAACCTTTGTGACAACTTAGGGACCTGTAACAAGTGTGCACGGAAACGCCACAATTAGGAATGGGCTTTGCAAATTGTAAATATGGTAAGTGGCTGCAAGTAGAACATGCAGGTAGTCGTCCTGTATATCTAAGGATGAAGGTATTCTCCGTTTTCCATGAAACATTATTATGGAGCTGAGAGAATCCGTGCGGAAAAATCTGTCCCAGGTATGTTTGTCTAGCTGTGTCAGTCTAGCACGGGATGTACTGCACATTCTTGTTTATGGACTAAATTGGAATAAAACCTTTAAACCACGCTGTGCGTGTAGCACAGGCATAGAACCTTTAAACACGCTCTGCGTGTAGCACAGGTATAATGACTCCCTGATTAAGGGGCTCCTGACGTGAGTTTGGAGGGTTGTCTGTGATCGCTATATGTGCGTTGATCGAGTTTGTGTCGATCTAGACGATGATCCACTAAATGAATTTCCAAAAGGTTGGAATCTGGATTGCTGACTGCGAGTGAGGCACCGTTTGGTGCTGTGCGATTGACATCTTCAAGGCATGGTAGCGGACTCTGATGCCTGCTGTTGTGTTCAGCGGAAATGTGTCCCTAGGGAAAACTCGTTGTCAGATAGGGTACCGCACGAACCCTGCCATGAAGTCCGAACCCAACAGAACTCCCTTATGGTAAATGGGGCGCTGAGGGTCCCATGGGTACGGTCTTGTGTCCTGTGAGACACAGTTGAATGTTCGAGGTATAGACATTTAGCTTCCTGTGAGATGGAACGTTGATTTAGAGATGCATAAAGGTCCAAGTCTGGGATTGGATTGCGAAAACGTCAGACGTCGGAGCCATCGTCCTGCTGCATGCTAGTTTCCCATAAACCGCGACATAGTCGCAGACGTAATGACTGTCTATCTAGCTGTAGCATTATTTGCTCTGACAGGTACTGGCATCATTGGATGACACGGTGTAAGGAAAGCCAGGCTGTGCCTATTAGTGTGTCACCCGCATTAGGCAGAGGAACTCTGCTCGCTGGGTGAGAGTCATAAGAGGTAAAACTTCAGATGAACATAGGCGAAGTCGTATCACTTGTGATGACACAGAATAAACACATTACATCCATTGGGCATTGAGTGGAACACGTCTCCCCTGTGCGTACTGAGAATAGCCTGATGCCTAATTTCTTCACTTCACATTATGTATAGCTGCTGAAAATATGGTTTACAGCAGCACAGAGTATGTCAAGAGAGATCTTGTAGGGCACGGTACACTCATTGTGATGTAAGTGAGAACAGCGCTGTGCTGCATCAGTTTATGAAGTTGAAAAATTCACAAAAAAAACTGTATTCACAGCAGCACAGAGTATTTCAGGACATAAATATGTCGGTCTGCCCACTTTCTGTACAGCCCTCGTATACTATCCCATGGAGTCCAGGAGGCAGGTTTCCTGTAAATGCCTACGTAGGCTGTCATGCATGGCATAGCCTGTGACACATGGCATAGCCTGTCACTGGTGTACAGGGGGAGAGGAAGCTGCAGCAGGGAATTATATCCCTGCTGGCTGTCCTGTATCTGCCCCACACAGCCTGTCACACCTGGGGGGGTGGGGGGGGCTGCAGCAGGGAATACATCCCTGCTGATTTCTTGTATATGCCCCCATAGCCTGTATATGTGTGCTTGTGCCACAGTTTATCATGGCGCCCAGACTGCAGTTTGGCGCCGCCGGGAGGAGAAGGAGGGGGAGGGAACCTGAATGGGCGCGCAAAATCAGCGCCCAGAGGAACTTCCCGCCCCTCTCTGTGATGCAGTCCAGCATCATATGACGCTATCCGGAGGGCGGTGGGCGGGAATAGGCGGCGCCGTCCACGCTAGGCCTGAAGCCGGGGCCTAGCGTGATTTGCGGCCCCGCAGATGGCTGGGGGTCGGCGCGGAAGCCCGCAGACCATCCGGATCCGCAGGTCTGGCGGCGAGGGGGGCCATGGCGGATCCCTGCCGCCCAGGTACATTGCTGCCTGCTTTTGCAGGGGAAGCGTAGGGGGAGCTGGGTACCTCTTCCCCTGCCTTGAGCTGTGGGAGCCATGCAGGGAGAAGGGGGACAGGAAGACACCTCTGTCCCAGGTCCTTGAGTTGCCATGCTCCAGAGGCAGGAGTCTTAAACATTACACCACCGTCATATAGAGTCATATATGGAGGACAGTGCAGGGCTGAGAGGGGCTGTACCCGGACCCCACGGGATCTGTATATGGTACCAGACCCAGTTAGATAAGTGCAGCTGCGCTGCTGGTACCTGTGATGCCACAGCCTAATGACCCATAGGGTGATTAGGGAGTCGTCTCTGAGCCTGCGCTCTTGCAGGCAGCCATTCAGAATCCCAGCCCAGAATGCAGCATGTGCTGCTGATACCTGTGGTGCCTCAGCCTAAGCACCCAGAGGGTGATTAGGGGGACGACATCTGGCAGGTAGTCCAGCTCTGGCTTCAACTCTGGACCCCGAGGGAGTGAAAAAGGTGGATGTTATGCTGGGCTGTCTCAACGTTAACCCAGCAACCCAACAGTGGGAGGCCGAGAAAGGAGTAAGGCATATGTAAGGATTCTCAACCTCAACCCAGCGCCCCAACAGTGGGTGGCCGAGGAAGGAGCATGCTGGGGGCCACGCCGGACCCACTTTTCTTCATTGGAAGAAAAAAGGATGAAAAAAATAGACAGTAAAAATGGTCGTGTGCCTCCTTCGACACTAAGCAAAAAACTGGAGAAGCACTTCCTGCTCCAAGGGTGTATACTGCAGAGGAGCAGCCACTTAACTCTTTTTCAGATTCTGCTTAGTGTCGCCTCCTAGTGGACAGCAGCATAACACCCACGGTCCTGTGTCCCCCAATGAGGCGGAGGAGAAAAGGGTAGTTATTAATGGAACACAGTCAGACTGGGTCAAAGTTAACAATGGCGTAGCACAGGGGTTAGTATTGGGCCCACTTCTTTCTAACATATTTGTATGCCCCCTACAAGGTTATTAATAGAGTAGAATCTCAATATTTGTAGATGACACTAAACTCTGCAGGGTAATCAATACTGAGGAGGACAATTTTATATTACAGGAGGATTTATGTAAGCTGGAAGCTTGGGCTGAGAAATGGCAATTGAACCTTAATGGGGATAATGTAAGGTCATGGTCCTAAACTTGGGCAGAGGAAATAAAATGTATAATTATGTGCTGAATTGTAAACACTGGGCAAAACTGTCACTGAAAAAGACCTGGGTGTATGGGTGGATGATAAACTCACATTTAGTGCCCAGTGTCAGGCAGCTGCTGCAAAGGCAAATAAAATAATGGGATGCATTCAACGAGGCATAGATGCTCATGAGGAGAACATAATTTTACCTCTATACAAGTCACTAGTGCGACCACATTTAGAATACTGCGTACAATTCTGGTCTCCGATGTATAAGAAAGACATAGCTGAACTAGAGCGGGTCCAGAGAAGAGCGACCAAGGTTATTAGAGGACTGAGGGGTCTGCAATACCAAGACAGGTTATTAAACTTGGGGTTATTTAGTTTGGAAAAATGAAGGCTTAGGGGTGATCTTATAATAATGTATAAATATATGAGGGGACAGTACAGAGACTTTTCTAATGATCTCTTTACTTTTAGGCCTGAGACTGGGACAAGGGGGCATCCTCTACGTCTGGAGGAAAAAGGTTTAATCATAATCACAGACGCGGATTCTTTACTGTAAGAGCAGTGAGACTATGGAACTCTCTGCCACATGATGTTGTAATGAGTGAGTCACTACTAACATTTAAGAAGGGCCTGGATGCCTTTCTTGAAGACTATAATATTACCGGTTATATATACTAGATTCTTTGATAGGGCGTTGATCCAGGGAATTAGCCTGATTGCCATATCTGGAGTCAGGAAGGAATTTTTTCCCCCAATGTAGAGCTTAGTGTTGCCACATGGGGGTTTTTTTTGCCTTCCTCTGGATCAACATGTTAGGCTATGGGTTGAACTAGATGGAATTAAAGTCTTCCTTCAACCTTAAAAACTATGACACTCTGGAGTCCAAAAATGAGGTGGGAGACAGGCAGGGGAAAAAGGGATGAAAGGAAGAAGAGGGAAAAGTTATCCCTGGAAATGGGATATGGTTTGAAAGGATGAAGGGAACTTGATTCAGGCTGGGTAGTTACCCAGTTACTATATCAATGGTACTCCATGATTTGTAGTCATTAGGTTTTGGGGTATTGTGATTATTCTGATGATAATCTGTTTAATCAATTTCACACTGTTCATTTGAGTCTAATCCATTACATGACAACCTGTCAGCAGTCATTTAATCTGTTTAGAGAAGCTGTATGTACAAAAACAGCGATGGTCACACAATCATTCTGCGCACATAGAATACCAGAGCTCTTAGCAGCACGTTCTGTTTACACAGGACAATGCACTGCCGAGAAAAATGATTTGTAAGCAAACAAAGTGATTGGCAGCCTGTTTCTACAGGTCTTTAATGAAGAAACGAGCTTTCTACAAGTAGTCATTCCCATTAATCAGCCAGTGTAAAGCCCCAGTAAAATAGATTTAATACTATTGCCAATATCTGATAACACAATACTACACAACACTGCAATTGCAGAGTTCATAAGAGATTGTAATATAGGATATAATTTAGGATAACATTTTCAGCATTTAGTGTTTTTTACTCACCAGAAATGATAACTACATTAATTTCTTCCTCTTTAATTTGCTGCTCACTGCTTAAACAAGCTTGTTCTTCCTTGTCTGAAGCATCATCTTTAATATGAACAAGGTCTTCAATCTAAACAAAAAAACATAATTATATATACGGTAGACAATTTAGTTTGCCATATTTTTCGGATTATAAAAAGTACTAGACCATAAGACACACCTGTAGAACCTGTAGAAGTGCCGGACAGGCACGAAACAGCTCGCTGACCTTCATCCTCCACCCCCCTCCCTACTTTTTGTTAAACTGCCACCGGAATAAAGACGACTGGTTGCACATTAAAGGGACACTGTCAGGTCATTTTTCAGTATGATACTAATATTACCCTTGAATAGAACCTGGGCAGACCTTTTAAAAACATGTAAATCCATTATTGTGCACTTTCTAGTTTCCATGTTATCAGCATCTTCATAGCCTGCAAGGAGCTGGTGCATTAGTCCTCTCCATTATATTTCCAGCCGAATAGTCCAGTTGCTGTATAAGTGTTATTTAAATCTCCACACCCATCCAGGCTTGTGTTCACTCCCTCCCCTCTGTGCTCTGGGCTGGGAGGGGGAGGGTTTTTGTGCTGCAGCCTGTAAGATTTCTATGTGTATATATAAACTTTGGCTTTCCTGCAGACAAGTAATGTGTGTATCTGCTGAGGAAATGATCAAATATTCTTACAATCACATAGAGATATCTCAGACTGTACACACTACACATATTTGTCATACACACAATTACATGAAGAGTAAATGCTAAGCTCCCCCCTTCCTTCTCTATCTGCTGTGAATGAGTCACACAACAGACAGATCAGAGAGGAAGCAGGACAGTGTATGAAGCATGAATATTCAATCATTGACTGGGTGTGGGCAGCAGAGAAATCACTGTGAGTGACAGAGGGAATTCATCTTTTATTTTGAAGTTAACAGAAGATAGGAGGAAAATATAAATAATAGAAATACATGGATAGGGAGAGCTTAGAGAAAGGAATTAGAATATGCTACCAGTTACACATGGATTTTTGGCCTGACAGTTTTCCTTTAACGGGTGAGTGCCCTTTTTTTCAGATGAACTTCCAATTGTTGAAATACTGAATTAAGTGCATTTGCATATTGCCTGTCTGAGCCGCTCTAAAGAGGCCCATGATCTGCGGTGGTGCCTGGTTTTTTCTATATGGTGGACTATTATTATGGCACTACTGTAGAGGTGGTGCACAAGTAGGGCCCAGTTCCCTAATGGGCCCGTCACACGGGGAGATATCGCCGGCGATGTTGCCGAGATCTTCCTGTTCAGGCGATGTTGAATCGACATCGCCTGTGCGTCGCCGCGTGTAACGAGGCAACTGAACGGCGATTAATCTCTGTTTCTGAGTTCAGAGATTTCCCAACAGTGTCGGGAAATCAGGCGATGTAGCTTGAGCGATCTGTATGGCTACTGCCGTGTGACTCGGCGATAGCAATGGCACAGGCGATGTCTGTGTTCAGGCAATCCATTCTGTATGCCACATTGACGGTGAGGTGGTGCTGTGTGACACGGCGATCTGAAAAGCCAACATCGCTTCAAGGAAAATGATGGGAGTGATGGTGTACCACAGTCCGCGCTGCTCTGGGTTCAGAATAACTCACCAATGAGCCAATCAACTTTTCATCCTCTTTATTCCTCCTATGCGTTTCAGCGCCACACCCGGCGCCTTCCTCAGGGATATTACAATCATCATCACAAAGGGGGTTTTTATAGCCCTTAATCCACATAAAAGGGGTGTCATCTGTTTACTGGTGATGTCATCCTCATCATCAGAAGTGGGTGGAACCACCCATTTTGGCGCAATTTTTACATAAAACATCACATACAGCTCAAAATTGTTAGAAAATGCTCAGTGCCTCCATCAATTATTAGTCATTGCTCTCCAGGTTAAATTTTTCGAAAAATGAGGCATATAAAAGCCAAAAACAATAAAAAGATCGATCCATTCATTGATGTTTCAAAAAAATATAACACATTTTTTCTACTTTTATTGGACTAGAACCTGGGGTCCTGGAGGATACAATTGGAGCTCTATTGTTTTAATAATGAGCGCCACCAAGGATTCTCATATTAGAGCTGTTCAAGTTAAGGGATTATGTAGTTAAAAACAGCAATAAAAACAATAAATTATGAAGAGGAGGATAAGAAGGCTATAAAAAATATATATGCTAAAATAATTTTTTATTATAAATATCAAGAAATAAAAATATCATTAAAAATTTAATTATTTCCAGTATAAATTGAAAAATAAAAGGACTAGTAAAAACATCTGTATATATGTTCCTGAGTGGTGGCTCAACAGGAAAACAACGGGAAAAATGCTCCATATCAACACCTCAGGTTCCATCCCCCAACGGGGCACGTCACAAAATACAGGAGTTGCAACACAAATGTCGGGCTACATATATAAAAGATCATACATCCTTGAAAAAATCCAAAGAGATTTTTGTACCTGCATATTACAATCTAGACACAAGATGGCGCTCAAATGACTTTACATAATATGCATCTTGAGGTAGTTTCCATAAGAATAAATACGCTTACAAAAGGTTATGTTATAAAGAAATTACTATAAGAGAAAAAATCCTATGGTTATATGAGCCATGGCGATGGCGGGGAGGACTTCATAGTAAAACATGAAGGTGAAATAAACTCAAATGAAAAACACTGAGTTATTGATGCATATATGTGAAAGGTGCGTGTGAATAAATAGTTGAAATGGGGAAAGAATTACAGTATAAAAGTGGTCAACATTAATATTAGTGTATTAATAGTGTTATATTAGTGATTATTGAGAATTAAGAATTAGTTTTAAAAAATTCCTTTGATAAAGACTAAACTAAAATATAGAAGTGTGGAAGTGCTTAAAAATGGAGAGAAAATGAGGCGATAAACCTCTCTAAAAAAGTGAAATGTGCATTTTCGTGGAGAAGACTGCAATTCCTGATCCAGCAAGCAGGTGGCGCTAGATCCGGTACCCAGTTCTTCTCTGGAGACAATTTCCATAGTTACGGCACTGTATGTAGAATAAAACTGCAATTGTCCACCTCTGGGGGCAGTCAAGAGTAGTTTTTTTAAAAAGAATAAACTTATTTTGGAAAGACTGTAATTTTTGATCCAGCCACAAGATGGCTCTAGATATGGTACCCAATCTGGCTCCCGGAGTCAGTAGCCATAGTTACAGGCTTATGAGCAAAAAGGACTGCAAATGTCCGCCACCAGGGGCAGACAAGAGCAGTTCCTGGAAACAGAATACTGAGTTTTATAGATCAGAGATCATATAGAAAAGACAGTAGTATTCAATCCTGGAGGCGCCTTTTGGCAAAAAACCATAACCCTCTGTCGACTACTACTCCCAACTGGATCCCCATAGAAATAATGGAATTCCTTTCTCCGGGCCTGAAAATTGACTCTTGGAAAACTGCTGGAATTAATTATATCTCGGACATACCGTATATACTCGCGTATAAGCCGAGTTTTTCAGCCCAAAAATTGGGCTGAAAAGTCCCCCCCTCGGCTTATACACGGGTCATACGGTATGCTGTGGGGGGGGGGGCTGTGACCGGGGGCTGGAGGAGGCAGGAGGGGGCCGCGGTGACCGCAGGCGGTCACGTGGGGCCGCCTCATTAGTGCAATGAATATGCACGGCATCCCCCCGTCCATCAGCGGCGGGGGGATGCCGTGCATATTGCACTACACAGCCCCCCTCCTTAATATGGGTCCCCCAGTAGTAATAAACAGCCCCCCCTCCTTATCACGTCCCCCCCAGGCTGCGGCAGCTGTGAAAATAACAAACACTTTATACATCACCTTCCGACGCAGCTCTCCGCTCCTCCGGTCCTCTGCCCTCCGCTCGCGGCTTCTTCTTCCTTGTTGTGCCGGTGTCATGTGACCGGGCGCAGGAGATGACGTCATTTCCTGCGCGCGGTGACAGAAGTCGGCACATCAAGGAAGAAGAAGCCGGCGAGCGGAGGGCAGAGGACTGGAGGAGCGGAGAGCTGCGTCGGAAGGTGATGTATAAACTGTTTGTTATTTTCACAGCTGCCGCAGCCTGGGGGGGACGTGATAAGGAGGGGGGGCTGTTTATTACTACTGGGGCTGCTGGATACTACACTGGGGCTGTATACTACCACTGGGGCTGCAATACCACTGGGGCTGCTGTATATAGGGGCTGCAATACCACTGGGGCTGCAATACCACTGGGGCTGCTGTATATAGGGGCTGCTGTATACACCACTGGGGCTGCAATACCACTGGGGCTGCTGTATATAGGGGCTGCTGTATACACCACTGGGGCTGCTGTATACACCACTGGGGCTGCAATACCACTGGGGCTGCTGTATATAGGGGCTGCTGTATACACCACTGGGGCTGCAATACCACTGGGGCTGCTGTATACAGGGGCTGCAATACCACTGGGGCTGCAATACCACTGGGGCTGCTGTATATAGGGCTGCAATACCACTGGGGCTGCAATACCACTGGGGCTGCAATACCACTGGGGCTGCTGTATATAGGGGCTGCTGTATACACCACTGGGGCTGCAATACCACTGGGGCTGCTGTATATAGGGGCTGCAATACCACTGGGGCTGCTGTATATACCACTGGGGGCTGCTGTATATCATACTGCTGGGGCCTGTATACCACTGCTGGGGGCTGTATACCTGTGCTGGGGTCCACCCTCGGCTTATACGCGAGTCAATAGATTTTCCCAGGTTTTGGGGGCAAAAGTAGGGGGGTCGGCTTATACACGGGTCGGCTTATACACGAGTATATACGGTAATTAATAATGAAAAAAAACTTATCCCTTTTGATGAACTGAGTTCAATCTTTAACCTGAAGGAGCTGGAAGTTAAAATTTGGGACAAAATCAACAATCTTTATAACAAACACAAAATTAATTTCTTTCTCCCCCTAAATGTCACCCAAATGTTCAAACACTCAAATAACTTTACCTTTTGGAAGACTAATAATATATACAAGGAAATCAATGCTGATGTAGCACTAACTAAATCCACCAATATAGTAGCATGGGAAAGGGAATTAAAATCTTGTATTCCCACAGACTGCCTAAGTAAAACTCTCACAACTTTACATTCCTACATATCCTGCTCTTCTCTTATTGAATCTCACTACAAGATTCTTCTTCGTTGGTATTATACACCTGTCAGACTTCACCAGATCAAGGAGGATTTTTCTCCTTTGTGCTGGCGGAATTGCCACAAAGAAGGGAATATTTCCCATGTCTTTTGGGACTGTGAAGCCCTTAAATTATACTGGGGTGAAATACAAATATTAATCAATGAGATCACTAATAGTGACATTATTTTAACTCCAGAACTTACACTTCTCCTAATTGGCATTAATTCTATCCCAAGTGACTTTAGACCCCTTATTGCACATATCTTATTAGCTGCAAAAAATCTTATAGCAACAAAATGGAGAGACCCCGAGCCACTGCTGTTTAAAGTATTACTTGAAAAGATCGCTACTCATAACTCCTATGAACTCTCGTTTGCTTTGAGAAATAAACTTTACAGAAAATATGAGAGGAAATGGAGGTTGTGGAATTGTTATTTTCCCATTAATCATTCAACTATCCCTTCACATATTTCCATTTCTGGCTATACAAAACCTCAATGCTTGGAGAACTAGATATCCTTCCCTTACCCCCTCTGTTCATACCCTTTTTCTCTCTTTCCCCTCTTCCCCTTTTCTTCTCTAATTTTAGCGTTATTTTTGCTATAATTTCATGATTCTTGTGTGACTCAATTAACTTGACCCTTTTTATGGTAATTTATCTCTATTTGATTTTTACATATTTTTCAATACTTGTTTTGTACTCTTTGCTAATTTACATCTAGATTATTACAATGCTTGTTTTTATTATGTTTGTATACTGTATCTTAAAGGGTAAGCTTATGCCCTCATGAGTATTGTGTTATCTGTTATGTTATTCAAAATTAATAAAATACTTTGAACAAGAAAAGACAGTAGATATATTGCATATAATAAATAAATAAATAGAAATATATATGAAATATATATGAATCGACTATTTAACCCTTCATGTGTCCAATAAAGAGAGGGGGGTGGGGGGGGGGGGGTTACATGGTTAAGGATAGATATTAAATTAGCTCAGTGACCAAATTTAACCCTTTTGGTTAAATTGGTCAATCTGAAATACTAAGTGAAAGGTTCCTAGACAGCGAGACCAGACAGCGATCGTTTACTGCTGGAGGAAGAGGGATTGGCAGCAGTGATATGCTCAGAGATCCTCCTCTGCATGGGAAGAATAGTGCAGCCTATATAATCAACTTGGCAGGCAGTACAAGTGGCTATATATGCTATGTGAGTTGTTTCACAGTTAATGTATGTCTTTACTCTATACTTAGTGCTGGTGGGTCTATCACAGACAAAATTCGATTTGTCTATGTACTTACGTAGGCCACATCTCCGTTGTCTGAACATATAGTTCCACGTGTATCGCAGCCAGGTAGGTTTAAACCCGCATCTAATGCTATGAAAAGCACTAGGAGAAATGTAGCTAACAACATCCCTTCCTCTCCTAGCTACACATCTGACACCCTGATCCAAGATTTTGGACAGATCAGGGTCTTGGTACAACATTGGAACATATTTAAGTAGAATGTGAATTATACCTTTGTAGTCATTGGTGAAGGGTGTAGAAAAGGTGGTTGGATGTTTTCGTGAATCCTATCTGGTATGGGATGTACATTGTTGTTACTCATCTTTCCATAAAAAATCACCGAAAGGGGACATAAATTCAGAAAAACTCACCTAAATTAGCCATGTAAAACATCCATTGCACCTAGCAGGAGGCTGTCAGCTCTGCTGAGAGGTAACACAAGTGTCTGAATACCGATGCTCCATCTACTGCAACCAACCAAAGCTATGGGGGCACTATATATATGCATCACAAATGACCGACCCCCCCAGAAGGCCCTTGACATGGGTTACGAGCTTACGTATTTGGCCAAATATCCACAAACACCTCACATCTTCATCTTTCAGTGTTTTATTGCACCTTTTTATCTTTTGCAGTATGTGGCTGAGTCCTCTGGGGGCGTCGGTCATTTGTGATGTATATACATAGTGCGGTGCAGCCCGCCTGATCTAATAGCAGGGCGTGACCAATAGGCTGCAATCTGACACTTTGCCTCTCATGTGCCTGGATGACTGATGCCCAATGATAGCCTTGTGTCTATAAATACTACCAGTCACCTCCCCCATAGCATGGCTGGACGCAGGTGCCACAACCGCCCCCATAGCTTTGGTTGGTTGCAGGAGATTGAGCTTTGGTATTCAGACACTTATGTTACCTCTCAGCGGAGCTGACAGCCATGTAAAACATCCATTGCATCTAGCAGGAGGCTAATTTTCGGTGAGTTACTCATCTTTCCATCCAAACTCAAAGACCTAGGTTCATCATATCTCAGTAAGTCATGTCTCGGTTTCTTGTCAACTATATGTCTTGCATGGTCCACCAGCCAAGCCCTACAGCCCCGTGCACGCACTATGCGCTCTATGTCAGCACTTTGTGCAGCATAATCATCTTTTAGCCATTGTGAGTTCGCTTAATAATAGGCTCCTAATGGTGTGAGGAAGGCGACAACTGAATGCAAAACAGAATTCCCACATATGGATTTTCTGTACAGACTCGAAGATATTAAACCTGTTCGTTTGTCACCAATCAACGTCACATCCAAATAGTGAGCTCTACTGCCATGATCCCCCATGGTAAGTCTAATATTAAGACCACTTTTGTTACAGTACAACACGAAAGAAGTGTCATTAGTATCGTGAGACATTGGGATATTCGCTGCTCCCCGCCCGGCATTATTATTCACTGAGAAACAGTGAATATGCACTGTGCTTCTGTGCACTAACTGTCTTCAATAATATGGCGCTGGAGGAAGAGAATAGTGAGGATTATTATGGCACTACTGTAGATGTGGTGTACAGGTAGGGCCCAGTTCCCTTAGTTATAAATAGAGAACAACTTGGCACTCTGAAATTCGTTAAATTATTTTACTTCTTTATTTAGTGCAGTTTAAAGAAATATGCAGCAGCAAACACTTCGGCCTTAACATCAAGCCTTAAGCAGTGTGCAATGCTTGTCTGCAGAAGCTGCACTAAAAGTGGTGTGGGGGAGAAGCAGTATCCACTGCTAGGCTGAGTTGTGCTCTCAAAATTAAGAAGTAAAAAAAATTCAACAAATTTCAGAGTGCCAAGTTATCCTCTACTTATACCTCACTGGAATAGACGAGACTAGACTTTGAAATGTGACCGCGCTTGTGCTGCCACTGGCACCATTTTAGTAAAGACCTGAGGATTCCACAGACTGTCTTCAATAAAATGGCGCCGGAGATTGCGATCTGCACATGTGCCTCCCCAGCACCATTTTATTGAAGACTGTCAGACTGCAGAAGCACAGTGCATTGGCACTGCTCCCCATGCCCATAATCTCACCCACCTCTTGGTGCTGCCTTCAGCGCAGAGGTGGCCAGGAGCAGTGCATGTTCTTTTACTTAAATAGTGGGCACACATATTTGCCCCAGCGATGGCTCCTGCCTCATGCGATTCCACACTGGCACTGCCACCCCCACAGCCAGGTACATTAGACACACCCCTACTTTCCATAAACATTTTTTGGGAAAAAGTGTGTCTTAAAGTCCGAAAAATACAGTAATTAACTGATTTAAAGGATCTAAAAGAATTGGTCTGCCTCTACCTGACAATCCTGTGGATTCTTCTCATCTTCCACTGGACAATCCTCGGAATATGGAGGACTGGGACATCTTTCGGGTTTATTTCTCATAATGGATTTATCTGAAAGAGACATACACACAGTGGCCAAATGCCCGTAATTTATTAATATTTTACTAACATTTGCAGTTACATGAAGTGTCAAAATTGCACGTTTCTATAGACTTTTACCCACACATGTCACTTTACAAATGTGGGCATGGTCTTTAGAGAGATCACATTAAATGGGGAAGGTGAACATAGCACACTTTTTTTAGTGTAAAACTTTACCTGCTCATAGCAAAATTACATTTATTTTTTTGTCTGTCTGAGAGGTAACATGCGTGAAACTTTTAAAGGGGGTGACCAGTACCTAAAATGTCCTGTCTAAATACTTTTGTTACTTGACTTCACGTGACGTTTCGTTTGAGAGGTGCTGCTGTCACTTACCGTGCTTCTATCTCCACCTTTGACAATGTCTTGTTTCACAGTTAGAAGGTGTGGTGGCGGAGACAATGTTATAGTCTGCACTTATCTTTCCCACAGCCGTCAGTGCTATAGAGTCAAGATATCTTCAGACGGCAATGATGCATAAAACTGTATTAAGTAACTGTAATGCTGCTCCCCGATGACATTCTGTACCACAAGGGGTGAGTGACGCTGCAAGGAAGCTAATGCAACCCCAGCCTCCTGTAAAAGACTCCTCCCAAATGAAACATCAAAGGAAGTAAAGTAAAAAAATTAATAAATAAGGAATTAGCTAGATTGGAAGAAGTTTAGAGTATTTTATAATAAAGTTAATTCTAAAAGTGATAAGAGGATAATGATAACTATTTAAAAAAAAGACATTTTAGGTAGCAGACCATTCCTTTTCATAAGTTTGTTGCAAATCTCAACTACTACCCTACAATTTACTGTGCCAGTCTTATACACAATGGGACCCTATTTATTAAGTCATGATCAAATCACAATTGCTGTTTCCTTTATATCAATGTAAGTCACCACTTACCTGGTAAAGGGGGGGGCTCATGATTCTCCATCATGACATCCGTGTACAGATCCCTGTGTCCTTCTATATACTCCCACTCCTCCATGGAGAAATGGACAGTGACATCCTGACACCTTAGAGGAACCTGACACACAATGATACAGTCATCATCCAGACATCATCCCTTGTGTTACTGTATAATGTCCCAGTATTCCCAGCAGCGCTCACCTCTCCAGTCAGCAGCTCAATGATCCTGTTGATGAGGTCCAGGATCTTCTCATCATTGTATTTATCAGATTTCAGTGGTTGAGGTGGAGGCTCCTTTATGGGACTTTGACTCCTGCTCCATCTTTCTGAAACATGGATGCTTCTTCTTGCAATCACATGATCACTAGATGTCTTTTTTACTAATCTGTAATCCTAAATATGTAGACAGTTTGTAAGCATTACTATATACATGACCTGAACAAATCTGACAGGGTCTAGTAAACAGCTCTAAAATGTAGGCTCCCACAGTGGCTAACACACTGTTTCTCAGTAGCTATAGAAGCTCAGTATCCCCAGGACCATCCCTCCAGTTGATACCACAATTTACAAGAAATCTCAACATTTATTATGCTTTATTCAAAGAAACTGACACAAGTTGAGAATGTGATGCGGCCTATTTACAAGCCGCGCGGCGCTTAGTAACCCGACGTTTACCATAGATACCATCTCCCAGCATAGGCTCTGCCGCTGGGAGATCGTTCATCGTGGTGTCACACACCACGATGAAGCAGATTGATCAAGTGATTATCGCTTGATTTGAGCTCCGGCTCACAAATCTGCGATCAAACAATCAATTGATTTTACATTGTAAAATCGCTTGATTACACGCAGCGATGCACAAACGATATCGCTTAAGCGATCAAAAAGCAGATCACTTAAGCGATATCGTGCAGGAAATTGAAGCGTGTGACGGCACCCACAGGCAATGAAGTATGAAGTGCAAAGATGGCAGAGATTAAACGTTTACTCCCATATTCATAAATGGGTATTGTCGGATAGTGCTTGTAAATACAAGCCATTTTGAAATTTACTTGTAATAATGTTGTCAATCGATCTTGAGATATGCAATTTATACTTTACTATTGTTTACAGCTCATTGTCTTAGACACCGACCACCCGTGATAGACAGCAGACCTTGCACAGCACTTTTTTCTATTAAGCTTGTAAGTACCGTTTAGAAGCCAGGATTGCTGGAGTGCACGGTTACCTCCTAATGCTGGCCAGATCCAGCTCACTGCTTTTAAAGGGAATCTGTCCCCAGGTTTTTACAACCCCATCTGAAGGCAGCATGATGTTGGGGCCAAGATTCAAGAGATGTGTCAGTTACTGTACTGCTTGATGCCGATCTTATGGTTCTATTGCAGATCTAATGGTTCTCGAAATGTTGAGCTCTGTATAACCTAACCCACACCACAAACTGGCAGCTTTCTGTGTATACTGTTCATAGGCAGGACGTTTCCAATCTGTAGTGGGGGTAGGGTTACACAGGGTGCATGAATATGAAGGAATACGTGGCAGCAGGTTTACTAGTCCTCTAGTCAGATTTTCCTGCTGGTAAAACTGTGATTTTTCTCAAAGCTACAGCAAGCAGGCCACTGAGTGATGAACAGCTGGAATCAGGGTCTCTGTCTCTATATTATGCTGCTTTCAGATTAGATGGAAAAAAGCCGCTTCCCTTTAAGAAATACAGCAGTGGCGGTCAGTCTTCTAGGCAACAAACTATAAACAAAAAAAAAGTTTTAATATCTAAACAAAGGCTGTCAATTTTAGTAAACTTAGGGACCTTTCACATCTGTGATTTTGTAAATTCGCTGCAGATCTGGTAGATTTTGCCACATCTACCACATAACAGCCGACTTGCGGCAAGCCCCATTCATTTTCTATGGGACTTGCGGTCAGGTGTGACGAGTGCAGTTTTGCTGAATTCAGCACTTGCTAGCAGCATTTTTTTTTTTGCGCTGCAGCAAGTGCTGGATATGCCGGATCTGGTAAAACCGCACTTGACCACAAGTCCCACAGAGAATGAATGGGGCTTGCCGCAAGTCAGCCGTTACATGGCAGATGTGGCAAAATCTAGCAGATCTGCAGCGAATTTACAAAATCGCAGATGTGAAAGGTCCCTAAGTTACATACGGTAAGTGCTTGTCTTCACAATTACTATCCGGCAAGATCCATTTATGGAAACAACCCTTTAAATTGAGATTTGTACACATTCAGCCTAATGAATTGATGAATCGAAAGATTATGACTGTATCTCAATACATAATCCTAAAAAACGATTTAAAGTGCAGACATGCAACCACAGTCAGCTATATGACCAGTTAGTAAAGTAAGTAATTAATAATCAGTTAATATAACAATATACTACACCACAAATACTATGAAGTGCCAACCAAACTTACCATGCAGCAGTTGCAGTCTGATCCCCACTATCACTAACCTTCCCATGTACTCACAGTACTACTTGCTCACTCCTGCAGTGCACCCCCTACTGGCAATAAGCTGTAAACAAGCAGCCACCCACCACAGTTAGCAGTGGCACAAAGAGCATTGTCAAATAATTTTTTGGTTTCTTCTCTGAGCCGAGTGGTCTTGTGGTGGAATCTGCCTTGAGAGATGGAGCTTGATGCTGTCAGTGGCAGCTTTCAACTCCATGTCATCTGCACTCTGTTTGCCCAGACTGATTTTCATGTTTTGGAGACAAGGCTTTGTTTATGCTACATTCGCACACAGCGCTATTGCTGCATTTTGTGAGGATCCCTTTGTGGTACCAAACTGCACCAAGAACATGTCCTCACAATGTGCAGCCTTCTGTGTGTGAACACCGCTGCGTTATTTTCACCTCGCCGCGCTGCCCCGGTGATCTCCAGCAGTGTTCTGTCATCCCCGGAGGCCGCAGTGTTGCTGCATCTAGGACCCTGCGGCCTGATCATGTGACCAAGTGACGTTGCTTGGCCACATGTTACAGTGCCAGGTCCTCCCGCAGGTCCTGTGGCGTCGGAATGAGGGGAGATCGGGGAAGCGCGGCGAGGTGAGTAAATAACACAGCTGAATAACGCCAAGAAATTGACATGCTTATTCTTTTTATGGATCCACTTTTCAGCCCGTAAAAATCGCAGTGTCTGAATGGTAAATAGTGAAATGCATTGACATGGCTGGGACAGCTAACATCAATGCATTCCACTGCAATAGAGGATCGAGGATCCGTACAAAGCACACCAATAGCGCAGTGTGTGAACATAGCCTTAGACCTACTATATAGATTTTGAGAATCCTTTCTTTTATGTACCTAAAAGTCATGGCATATGACATAATTCCCAGAATCCCTCACCTCTCCAGTCAGCAGGTAGATGATCTCCAGGGTGAGGTTCAAGATCTTATCCATCATGTCTTTTCTGCCTTTGTACATCCCAGAGAGGTTAGTCATAGAAAGAACCATTATATCACTCTTAAAGAAACTGCAACAGAAAATAAAATTACTCACAGACTTTGGTAAACACAACACATTCTTAAATAACCTCAGGGTTATGACTAAAGGCCCATTCACATATAACGATGCATCAGCGATCCCAATAACGAAAACAATGTGCAGAGATCAGTTTTTCACATCACTGGTAAGATGTCAAACAGGTATCTCACCAGCGATGTGAAAAACAACGCACCAGAGATCCAGAATTATACTGAGGTCCTTGTGAATTGTCACCCCATAGCATTGAGATCATTGGTCATTGTCCCTGTCAAACACAATGATGTAGCGCTCCCAGCGGGAGCACAACGACGTAGAAATGATCCAGAGCAGTATGTAACGATCAATGATCTCACAGCAGGGGCTAGATCGTTGGTGCGTGTCACACAGAACGACATCGCTAACGGGATCGCTGTTGTGTCACAAAATCTGTGACGTTACAGTGATCTCTTTAGCAATCTCGTTATGTGTGACAGGGCCTTAAGAGGCTAATGCCTCACAACACGTAAACTGGGACATGGCTATACCTGGATGTTCTGACTTTTTGTATATGTTGGATTTTAAATATTCAAATAAAGTGTATTTTTATAGTGCTGGATTAATCATTCTGTGCTGACAGTCCCTTTAAATGCTCTCTGTAATTTAGTGTCATTCCAGTAAATCAGGAACAGCCATTATAACATGTACAGAGACTCCTAAACAATAAATGGGATGTTGTGCTCAATGAAAAGCAGTAATGCCTTCAATGCACAGATCTCTGGAATCAGTCCCCACCAAACAGAAAATGCTGGATAGTCAGTTACTATTAAAATTCCCATAAAACCCCTTTTAACAAGAATTGGTCATAAAAAAAAAATATCTTTTGTTTAAACTAAGCTTGTATTTTTAACATATATTTTGGTGATTTTTTTATTTTTTAATCATTATTTTATCCCAAGTCAAGTGGCAAGGCTCGTTAAAGTGTCAATATTGACTATTAAGAGTGCTACTTCCGATAGATGGCACTCAAGTTCAAGTCCTCTTCCTGACTGAAGGGACTATTTTAATATTTAATTTCCCAGAGAATAATTGCGTGGCCTATAAGTCTCCTTCCACTGACAAGTCAGGCAGGTCACTCTCCACAAAAAGAGACGTTACCCCTTAATCACCAGTCAGAGGCCTCTCATACAGCCAAATCAGATCTATAGCTTTACATTCAGGAGGGACAATACCTTGAAACACGTGTCTGTAAATAGAGAATCTTTTATCCTAAGGGTACCATCACACTTGGCGACACACCAGTTATCCCGATAACGACACGACCTGTAGGGATCGCTGGTGCGTCGCTATATGGTCACTGGTGAGATGTCAGACGGAGATCTCACCAGCGAAGCAGCAACAATCCGGAATGATACGGAGGCCGTTGGGACCCTGTTTTTCAGACCTGTAGTATTGAGGTCATTGGTCATTGTCCCTGTCAAACACACAGATGCATGCTGCCCAGCGGGACCCCAACGATCAAATGAATGGTCCAGGCGACTCTGACACGATCAGCGATCTCACAGCGGGGGTCTGGTCGCTGCCAAGTGTCAAACATAGCGAGATCACTGGCGAGGTCGCTGTTGGGTCACCAAACTTGTGACTTAGCAGTGATCTCGCTAGTGATCTTACTTAGTGTGACGGGGGCTTTAGTGATGTAGCAAGGCTCGTTAAAGGGTAGTCATTGAATTTATGGATTGCACTTCCAATAGATGACACTTGAGTTCCTGCCTCTTTCTCTCTGAAAACTCAATTTGAATATTTTAAAATAAAAATCCCTAAAACCTCGTAATTTTTTACTATGTTTACTAAGATTATAGGGAAACTGTCACAATTTTTCAATAGTAAACTGCCACCAATGTCTTGTTGCAATGTGCATCAATAATATTCAGGTCTAGTATTCATGTCTTTTTAGTCAATATTATAGCAGAGCTTATCTTTCAGTCATATGGGTGGTGCTTTCGATAGTTTCAGTCACTTTTCTCTTCCTTGACATCACACCACTCGCCAAGAAAATCCTGCACTTCGGCACTGACAAAGAGCTTTATTTACTGTCTGTGTATGCTCCGGAGCTGCTGTGAGTCAGTGGACTGTGACATCTATATTGTCGAAGTGTCGTATGATCCGTGCTGCTACCAATGGAAGACCAGGACAATGGATCGTCTGGTTGAAGTAGTTCTTTAATCCGAAGCGTTTCGGAGCTATTTCCCAGCTCCTTCCTCAGGGACCATTGTCCTGGTCTTCCTTTGGTAGCAGTGCGGATCATACGACACTTCGTCCTTATATGCTGATTTCTGACCGCGGTGACCTGTGGATGTATGGATCCAGCAGCAGCTACTGACTAAGCGTTCATACTGGTTGTGGGTTTACACAACCAGATCAAGAGAGCAGGCCCTTGTCATTATATATATCCCTCTATATAATAGAGATAAGACCCTATTGCGCATTTGTCTCATTTCTATAGATCTATATTATAACACACAGCTGCTCTATAGCATGTGAAGATAGTAAATGAATCCAGGGGTGTACACACAGATTCAGTGCGGATGCCCGAATAGTTGTTTGTCAGTGCGCAAGTGTGGAATTTCCTTGACCATAGGCATGACATCGGGGCAGCCCAGGACATCAGACTGTGTGGGAATGAATATTATGAAGAGGATTGTGACTGAAACCAACTAAAACACCACCCATATGACTGAAAGACAAGGTGTGCTACATAATTGCCTACTGATAAAAGCGCTTTTTTTTATTTACTTAAGCACTTAGATGTTTTGCTTAAGAACATGTTAGGTCTACACACAGCATCACTAACAACACAATGGGGGCTGTTTACTTTAAAAAAATTATGTGACAGGTTCCCTTTAATATTTGTCAGCTGCCTCCTATGCAGATCAATTTTCAGTAGTCTCATTGTCATCACTGACATACCAACAGATATCTATAAGCTACCTCCATATAAATTACACGGGATACCCTGTTCACAGTAGGTGATTAAAGAAAAAAAGGTTTGGTACCGTGTTAGCCAGTGGGAAAAAGATTGATTGCTCTCAATAAGAGAAAATGATACTCTTGTAGTTGTGATACTTTATAATGGCTAACAAAAATAAAATAAGGCCCCTTTCACATAAGCGGTAATCATTGATTGTGGCAGTTGCGGTGAAAAAAACGCAACTGCCGCGATTACCGCATAACGGCCGCACTTGCGGTTCACCTGCAGCCAGCCCCATGCAATGTTTATGGGGCTTGCGGCATGTGCGGCAAGAGTGGTACAGTTGTGGTTTCGGCACTTGCCACAGATGCGGCCGCGAAAAAACTACAGTCAGCCGCGATTTTTTCGCGGCCGCATCTGCTGCAAGTGCCGAATCCGCAACTATGCCACACTTGCCGCAAGCCCCATAAACATTGCATAGGGCTTGCCGCAAGTGAACCGCAAGTGCTATGCGGTAATCGCGGCAGTTGCGTTTTTTTCACCGCAACTGCTGCGATCAGCGATTAGCGCTGATGTGAAAAGGCCCTAAGTGATGTTACAAAGCAACTTTACATCTCTTCATCAGGCATGGTATAACAAAGTATCTGAAGAAACACAAATATATACACAGAGTAGAGGCATGGTATAATAAATGGACATTTAAGTATTGGTAAACAAACACTTTGTTATAGTCTCAATAGCCATCTAAGATCAGAGGCCTGGTGCCCTTACTGTCTTCTGGGACAGCTTAAAACTGAAACACATTAAAACATCCATTGCCTACAGCCAGGCCTTCAAATATAATCATACGGCCCAATCCAAAGGGCAGAAAGGAACATGTAATCCATCTTAAAAACACATTTTTAACCCAAGGCTACCACCCAGGGGCATAACTGCCACAGGTGCAGGGGTTGCAATCGCACCCGGGCCCTGCAGCCTAGGGGGGGCCACCAAAAGTCCCTTTGGCCTATAGAAAAAGACTAATACTATTAAAGATTTGCAATAATTCGGGGCCCCATTGGAGCTTGGGGGCCTCTGGGCCTGAAGTTACGCCACTGCTACCACCCCTCTTCCATTGATGATCAGATCATTAGAACAATTAGGATCCGTAGAAGTCAATTACATCCACTGGCAAAAATGATGGAATCACCTGGCTCGGAGGATGTTCATTCAGTTGTTTAATTTTGTAGAAAAAAAGCAGATCACAGCATGGCACAAAACTAAAGTCAAATGGCAACTCTCTGCCTTGAAGAAACACTAAAGGAAATCAAGATAAATAATGTGGTATTCAGTAAAGGTAATTTTTTTCATACCAAGCAGGGGGAAAAAATTATGGAATCACTCAATTCTGAGGAAAAAATTATGGAATCAACTCTGTAAATATTAATTCCCAAAACTAACACCTGCATCAAATTAGATCTTCTCGTTAGTCTGCATCTAAAAAGAAGTGCACCAAGTGAACTGACATGAATCATGGCTCCAACACTAGAGATGTCAATGAAACAAAGGAGAGAATTATCAAGGTCTTAAAAGAGGGTAAATCATCACGCAATGTTGCAAAAGATGTTGGTTTTTCACAGTCAGCTGTGTCTAAAATCTGGACCAAATACAAACAACATGGGAAGGTTGTTAAAGGCAAACATACTGGTAAACCAAGGAAGACATCAAAGCGTCAAGATCGGAAACTTAAAGCAATATGTCTCCAAAACAGGAAATGCACAACAAAAAAACTGAGGAACGAATGGGAGGAAACTGGACTCAATGTCTGTGACCGAACTTTAAGAAACCCCTAAGGAAATGGGATTAAACAAAAGCCATCATTAACACCTAAACAGAAAAAAACAAGGTTACAATGGAGTAAGGAAAAGCAATTGTGGACTGTGGATGACTGGATGAAAGTCATATTCAGTGATGAACCGTGAATCTGCATTGGGCAAGGTGATGATGCTGGAACATTTGTTTGGTGCAGTTCCAATCAGATGTATAAAGATGACTACCTAAAGAGAACATGCAAATTTCCACAGTCATTGATGATATGGGGCTGCATGTCAGGTAAAGGGACTGGGGAGATGGCTGTGATTACATCTTCAATAAATGCCCAAGTTTACATTGATATTTTGGACACTTTTCTTATCCCATCAATTGAAAGGATGTTTGGGGATGATGAAATCATTATCAAGATGATAATACATCCTGCCATAGAGCAAAAACTGTGAAAACATTCCTTGAAAGAAGACACATAAGGTCAATGTCATAACCTGCAAATAGTCTGGATCTCAATCCAATTGGAAAACTTTGGTAGAAGTTGAAGAACATGGTCCATGACAAGGTTCCAACCTGCAAAGCTGATCTGGCAACAGCAATCAGAGAAAGTTGGAGCCAGATTGATGAAGAGTACTGTTTGTCACTCATTAAGTCCATGCCTCAGAGACTGCAAGCTGTTATAAAAGCTAGAGGTAGTGCAACAAAATACTAGTGATTAAATAAGTGGTAACCACTATGGAGTTGGTGTTACATAAACTTTACACCTTTATTACATACAATAGTACACAAAATATACATTACAACAATGAGTTTACAGTTAGGAGATCCCAAATAGACTACATGTAGGTTGTCACACTGCAGGCATTAGCAGGAAGGCAAAGTATCAACACAGAAAACCCAATGGTAATTAATAAACAACATTGATTTGGGCCCTATCAGATAGGTAGATTGACATCCTCCATCCACCACTCACGCATCTCAATGTGCCTGTGAACAGCCTCCTCTGTTCGCCCGCCAGTGTCCTACCACGTAGCGCCCCCCTATGTACGTTTTGCAACGCTTGCTCACGTGCATACCTGAAATATCACATGGTCACAAGTATTCAGTCCCTTTGCTCAGACACTCATATTTAAGTCACATGCTGTCCATTTCTTGTGCTCCTTCTTGAGATGGTTCTACTCCTTCATTGGAGTCCAGCTGTGTTTAATTAAATATAGTGCAAATAGAGTCCGTGGAGCATTGTTTAGGAGTCTCAACATGAATTAGCCAGATATCCCTCCAGGGAAGGACCTAACCTTGGGGTGGCTCCTTGCCGAAGCCACTTTAACCACTATATTAAGTGGCCCTTTCAGTCAATATCCAACTCTCCCAGGGGGCAATGCACCTAGGATTTCACTGTGTTTGAGCGCTTTTGACGACTGCCCACAGTGTTTTCCTCGACCGGTCTCCCTGAGATCAGTGAGTGCTTTGTGATGTTAATTAAACTGATAGGACTTGATCTGGAAAGGCACATACCTGTCTATATAAGACCTCACAGCTCACAGTGCATGTCGGGCCAAAAGAGAATCATGAGGTCAAAGGAACAGCCCAAGAAGCTCAGACAGAATTGTGGCAAGGCACAGATCTGGCCAAGGTTACAAAAGAATTTCTGCAGTACTCAAGGTTCCTAAGAGCACAATAGCATCCATAATCCTAAAATACAAGAAGTTTGGGACTACCAGAAGTCTTCCTAGACCTGGCCGTCCAGCCAAACTGAGAAATCATGGGAGAAGAGCTTGGTGAGAGAGGTAAAGAAGAACCCCAAGATCACTGTGGCTGAGCTCCATAGATGCAGTAGGGAGATGGGAGAAAGTTCATCAAAGTCAACTATCACTGCAGCCCTCCACCAGTCAGGCCTTTATGGCAGAGCGGTCTGACGGAAGCCTCTCCTCAGTGCAAAACTTATGAGTTTGCAAAAAAACATATAAAGATCTCCAAGACTATAAGAAATAAGATTCTCTGATCTGATGAGATGAAGATAAAATTTTTTGGAGATAATTCTAAAGGCACTTCACACGCAAGGATATCCTTGAAACGTCACAAATTTGTGATCGTTCAAAAGATATCCTTCGGGCGTCGTTGCGTGTAAACGAACAATATAGGAAGAAAAAATCCTTGGATCGTTCAACCAAGATTTGAGATCCCGACCTCAAATCTATCGTTCGTCGTCTAATTAATGCTGCTGGAAGAAGCTACATCATTCAGTGTGACACCTTGTTGAACGATCTCATTCAAAAATCTCCTATTCGTGCCGCTTTTAAACATCGTTCAGTCCTTGCTCTCCTATTTAACTGGTGCGTTGCCAAATGGGATATCGTTAACTATATCCTTGTGTGTGACAACGCATTAACGATGTCGGAACGATCACTGTCACATGATCGTTCTAAGGATATTGTTAACAGTATCTTAGCGTGTGAAGTGGCCTTAAGCGGTATGTGTGAAGAAAACCATCCACTGCTCATCACCTGGCCAATACAATCCCAACAGTGAAACATGGTGGTGGCAGCATCATGCTATGAGGATGTTTTTCAGCTGCAGGGACAAGATGACTGGTTGCAATTGAAGGAAACATGAATGTGGCCAAGTACAGAAATATCATGGATGAAAACATCTTGCAGATTGCTCTGGACCTCAGACTTGGCCGAAGGTTCATCTTCCAACAACACAATAACCCTAAGCACACAGCTAAAATAACAAAGGAGTGGCTTCAGAACAACTCTGTGACCATTCTTCACTGGCCCAGCCAGAGCCCTGACTTAAGCCAAAATTGAGCATCTCTGGAGAGACCTGAAAATGGCTGTCCACCAACGTTCACCATCCAACCTGACGAAACTGGAGAGGATCTGCAAGGAAGAATGGCAGAGGATCCCCAAATCCAGGTGTGAAAAAGTTGCTGCATCATTCCCAAGAAGACTCATGGCTGTACTAGCTCAAAGGGTGCTTCTACTCAATACTGAGCAAAGGGTCTGAATACTGAATACTTCTGACCATGTGATATATCAGTTTTTCTTTTTTCATAAATTTGCAAAAAAAAAATCTACATTTCTGTTATTTTCAGTCAATATGAGGTGCAGAGTGTACATTAATGAGAAAAAAATGAAGTGTTTTGAATTTACCAAAAGTGTCTGAATATTTTCTGTACCCACTGTATATAGATTATCTCAGCATAGAAACATTTCTTTTTTAAACACAACCAATTGTGGAAATTATTATTATTCCAAGGTCTATTTTATTAAAACTAATTTTGTTCATGGGAAAACCCCTTTAAGGATTCTTTCTAAGCTTAGTGTTTATTTAAATGTCCATTTATTATACCACATAGCAGCGCTATGGTATATGGCGGTACATTACAGTACATGTATAGCAGCGCTATAGTATATGGCGGTACATTACAGTACATGTATAGCAACGCTATAGTACATGGCGGTACATTATAGTACATGTAGAGCCGCTTTCACCGCCAACCAATCAGCATAGTGGCACTCGCCACGGTGCCATGTGTAAAATGTGAAGTAATGGGTGGATTTTACACATGGTGCCGTGGCGAACGCCGCTATGTTGATTGGCCGTCCGCGTTCAGCGCCGACCAATCAGAATAGTGGCGCGCGGTATGGCACTATACTCAGTGTATTTGAAATACGGCGCCATGGCACGCGCCGCTATTCTGATTGGTCGGCGGTGAACGCGGGCGGCCAATCAGCATAGCGGCGCTCGCCACGGCACCATGTGTAAAATCCACCCATTACTTCAGATTTTACACATGGCGCCGTGGCGATGCCGCCATGCTGATTGGTCGGCGGTGAACGCGGCGACCATTCAGAATAGCGGCGCGCGCCATGGCACCATATTTCAAATACACTGAGTATAGTGACGCCGGGCATCTCCCGGCTGGCTCGCCGCGGACCTCCGTGCCGCAGGTAGCCGTGGCTGAGCTCCGTCTCCCGGCTGGCTAGCGCGCGCTGGGTCCACCATTTGCCGCACCGTGTATACCTGTGAAAGCGGCGCTCGCGCGCCGCTTCCACCGGGCTGCGAGTTAGCGCGAAATTCGAATGTTCAGCACGCGCTATTCGGCGGCGGCCAATGAGCTGCCTCTGTGAGGCGCGCGATTTCGGCGACACAGACTCAAAAAACCCTTAGACAATTATATAGTAGATGCCGCTGCTTTAATTGTGTATATGTTTGTGTTTCTTCAAATATTTTGTCATACCATCATCATGAAGAGACGTGAGGAGTGTCGAAAATTTGCTTTGTGAATAGGACATCATTTATATTATTTTTGTTAGCCATTAAAAGATATCATAACTACAAGGTTATTATTTTGTTTCGTCCACTGAGAGCAATCAGTATGGTAGGTGATGATCATGGCCTTCTCCTATAGGAGCCATTGAGTCCAATCCTGTCTCTTGCAATCTAGACTACATATCTTTAAATGCAGTTAACAGAAGTTAATGCAATATTGCAAACTCAATCATATACAAACAATATTGAAAGTGATTCTTTACACTACATCCACAAGTGAAGCAAAAACATGTATTGGGAATCTATGAGGAATCCCCAAGTATTACACCTGAATTTTTCTTTGGATCTCATGCGGTGGTCTGGTGGAATTAATACTAAAAATCTGCAAGGAAAATTGCCATGCTGAGAATATCAAGGCTGAGAATAAAAAGGCTGAGAATATCAAGGCTGAGAATATCAAGGCTGAGAATATCAAGGCTGAGAATATCAAGGCTGAGAATATCGAGGCTGAGAATATCGAGGCTGAAAATATCGAGGCTGAAAATATCAAGGCTGAAAATATCAAGGCTGAAAATATCAAGGCTGAGAATATCAAGGTTGAGAATAGAAAGACTGAGAATAGAAAGTTTGAGAATATCAAGACTGAGAATAGAAAGCCTGAGAATATCAAGACTGAGAATATCAAGGCTGAGAATATCAAGGTTGAGAATATCAAGGCTGAGAATATCAAGACTGAGAATATCAAGACTGAGAATAGAAAGGCAGAGAATATCAAGACAGAGAATATCAAGACTGAGAATATCAAGGTTGAGAATATCAAGGCTGAGAATATCAAGGCTGAGAATATCAAGGCTGAGAATATCAAGGCTGAGAATATCAAGACTGAGAATATCAAAACTGAGAATATCAAAACTGAGAATATCAAGGCTGAGAATATCAAGGCTGAGAATATCAAGGCTGAGAATATCAAGGCTGAGAATATCAAGCTGAGAATATCAGGTTAGAATATCAAGGCTTAGAATATCAAGGCTGAGAATGGAAAGACTGAGAATAGAAAGTATGAGAATAGAAAGGCTGAGAATAGAAAGGCTGAGGATAGAAAGGCTGAGGATAGAAAGGCTGAGGATAGAAAGGCTGAGGACAGAAAGGCTGAGGACAGAAAGGCTGAGAATATCAAGACTGAGAATATCAAGACTGAGAATATCAAGACTGAGAATATCAGTGGAATATAGGCTGAGAAAAGAAAGGCTGAGAAAAGAAAGGCTGAGAAAAGAAAGGCTGAGAACAGAAAAACTGAGAATAGAACAGTTGAGAATATCAAGGCTGTGAATATCAAGGCTGAGAATAGAAAGGCTGAGAATAGAAAGGCTGAGAATAGAAAGGCTGAGAATAGAAAGACTGAGAATAGAAAGACAGAGAATAGAAAGACTGAGGACAGAAAGACTGAGGACAGAAAGACTGAGAATATCAAGGCTGAGAATAGAAAGGCTGAGAATATCAAAGCTGAGAACGGAAAGGCTGAGAATAGAAAGGTTAAGAATATCAAAGCTGAGAACAGAAAGACTGAAAATAAAAAGGTTAAGAATATCAAGGCTGAGAATATCACAAAGCATTCACTGATCTCAGGGAGACGAGTACAAGAAAACACTGCGGGCAGCTGGCTAAAGTGCTCAACACAGTGAATTCCTAGGCGCATTGCCCCCTGGGAATTATGAATATGCAAATAGAGTCTGTGGAGCCTCAGTTAGGAGTCTCAAACACAGGACTAGCCAGATATCCCTCCAGGGAAGGACCCAGCCAAGAGGTGGCTCCTTGCGGAGAACACCATAACCACCATATTAAGTGGCCCTTTTAGTCAATATACAGCTCTTTTACGAGTTTAGAGATATGACAAGGGAATACCAAGGCCAGGTATCCATCCACAGACAGCTGTTTCGGGGTGTTGCCCCTCATCAGTGTGGAGTAGGATTCTGGCTAGGTGGGAGCAAGGCCTAGTAGACCAACATCACAAAGCATTCACTGATCTCAGGGAGACCAGGCCAAGAAAACACTGCGGGCAGCTGGCTAAAGCGCTCAATACAGTGAATTCCTAGGCGCATTGCCCCTGGAAATTATGAATATGCAAATAGAGTCTGTGGAGCCTCGGTTAGGAGTCTCAAACACAGGACTAGCCAGTTATCCTCCAGGGACTGGTCTCCCTGAGATCAGTGAATGCTTTGTGATGTTGGTCTACTAGGCCTTGCACCCACCTAGCCAGAATCCTACTCCACACTGATGAGGGGCAACACCCAAAAACAGCTGTCTGTGGATGGATACCTGGCCTTGGTATTTCCTTGTCATATCTCTAAACTCGTAAAGGAGCTGGATATTGACTAAAAGGGCCACTTAATATGGTGGTTATGGTGTTCACGGCAAGGAGCCACCCCTTGGCTGGGACCTTCCCTGGAGGGATATCTGGCTAGTCCTGTGTTTAAGACTCCTAACCAAGGCTCCAAAGACTCTATTTGCATATTGAAGGCTGAGAATAGAAAGGCTGAGAAAATCAAGGATGAAAATATCAAGGATGAGAATATCAAGGCTAAGAATATCAGGGCTGAGTATATCAAGGCTGAGAATAAAAAGGCTGAGAATATCAAGGCTGAGAATATCAAGGCTGAGAATATCAAGGCTGAGACTAGAAGGCTGAGATAAAGGCTGAGACTAGAAAGGCTGAGACTAGAAAGGCTGAGAATTTCAAGGCTGAAAATATCAAGGCTGAAAATATCAAGGCTGAAAATATCAAGGCTGAAAATATCAAGGCTGAGAATATCAAGGCTGAGAATAGAAAGGCTGAGAATAGAAAGGTTGAGAATATCAAGGCTGAGAATATCAAGACTGAGAATATCAAGGCTGAGAATATCAAGGCTGAGAATATCAAGGCTGAGAATATCAAAACTGAGAATATCAAGGCTGAAAATATCAAGGCTGAGAATATCAAGGCTGAGAATATCAAGGCTGAGAATAGAAAGGCTGAGAATAGAAAGCCTGAGAATAGAAAGCCTGAGAATAGAAAGCCTGAGAATAGAAAGCCTGAGAAAATCAAGGCTGAGAATAGAAAGGCTGAAAATAGAAAGGCTGAGAATAGAAAGGCTGAGAATAGAAAGGCTGAGAATAGAAAGGCTGAAAATAGAAAGGCTGAAAATATCAAGACTGAGAATATCAAGGCTGAGAATATCAAGGCTGAGAATATAAATACTGAGAATAGAAAGGCATAGAATATCAAAGCTTAGAATATCAAGGTTGAGAATGGAAAGGCTGAGAATAGAAAGGCTGAGTATATCAAGGCTGAGAATATCAAGGGTGAGTATATCAAGGCTGAGAAAATCAAGGCTGAGAATATCAAGGCTGAGAATAGAAAGGCTGAGAATAGAAAGGCTGAGAATATCAAGACTGAGAATATCAAGGCTGAGAATATAAATACTGAGAATAAAAAGGCTGAGAATAGAAAGGCATAGAATATCAAAGCTTAGAATATCAAGGTTGAGAATGGAAAGGCTGAGAATAGAAAGACTGAGAATATTAAGGCTGAGAATGGAAAGGCTGAGAATGGAAAGGCTGAGAATGGAAAGGCTGAGAATGAAAAGGCTGAAAATAGAAAGGCTGAGAATAGAAAGGCTGAGAATATCAAGGCAGAGAATATCAAAGCTGAGAATATCAGGCTGAGAATGGAAAGGCTGAGAATGGAAAGGCTGAGAATATCAAGGCTGAGAATATCAAGGCTGAGAATATCAAGGCTTAGAATATCAAGGCTGAGAATATCAAGGCTGAGAATATCAAGGCTGAGAATATCAAGGCTGAGAATGGAAAGGTTGAGAATGGAAAGGCTGAGAATAGAAAGGCTGAGAATATCAAGGCTGAGAATATCAAGGCTGAGAATAGAAAGGCTGAGAATAGAAAGGCTGAGAACAGAAAGGCTGAGAATATCAAGGCTGAGAATATCAAGGCTGAGAATATCAAGGCTGAGAATATCAAGGCTGAGAATATCAAGGCTGAGAATAGAAAGGCTGAGAATAGAAAGGCTGAGAATATCAAGGCTGAGAATAGAAAGGCTGAGAATAGAAAGGCTGAGAATATCAAGACTGAGAATATCAAGACTGAGAATGGAAAGGCTGAGAATGGAAAGGCTGAGAATGGAAAGGCTGAGAATGGAAAGGCTGAGAATAGAAAGGCTGAGAATAGAAAGGTTGAGAATAGAAAGGTTGAGAATATCAAGACTGAGAATAGAAAGGCTGAGACTACAATAAGGTGCCCCCCGAAAATAAGGCACCCCGGGGATATGGCCAGGGTGCTTAATATAAGGTACCCCCCGAAAATAGGACGTGGCAGGCAGGCAAAAAAAATTCACACTCACCTACTCAGGTGTCTCTGCCGCCGCCATTGTTCCTCCGGAGCTTGCCGCCGCCACCGCCGCTTGATGTCACCTGGTGTGTGTACATAGCCGGGCGCCGCAGATGTACGATGGTAAGTCATCAGCCAATCAGGTGGTTGCTGGCGTCTGATTGGCCGCGGCATTACTGTACATCTCCTGTACAGAGGTCATCTGCGTCGCTCAGCGTAGATGTACGGTAATGCTGCGGCCAATCAGACGCCAGCAGCTGCCTGATTGGCTGATGGCTTACCATCGTACATCTACGGCGCCCGACTATGCATACAATGGGTGACATCAAGTGGTGGCGGCGGTAAGCTACGGCAGGCTCCAGTGATGTGTCTGTGTGTGTTTGACTGTGTGTGTGTGGCTAGAGGGATGTTGGGAGGATGATGGGGGCTACAGAGGGACAGTGGCGGATGATGGGGTCTACAGAGGGATAGTGGAGGATGATGGGGGCTACAGAGGGATAGTGGAGGATGATGGGGTCTACAGAGGGACAGTGGCGGATGATGGGGTCTACAGAGGGATAGTGGAGAATGATGGGGGCTACGGAGGGATAATGGAGGATGATGGGGGCTACAGAGGGATTGTGGAGGATAATGGGGGGCTACAGAGGGATATTGGAGGATGATGGGGGCTACAGAGGGATAGTGGAGGATGATGGGGTCTACAGAGGGACAGTGGAGGATGATGGGGGTTACAGAGGGATAGTGGAGGATGATGGGGGCTACAGAGGGATAGTGGAGGATGATGGGGGCTACAGAGGGATAGTGGAGGATGATGGAGGCTACAGAGGGATAGTGGAGGATGATGGGGCTACAGAGGGACAGTGGCGGATGATGGGGGCTACAGAGGGATTGTGGAGGATGATGGGGGGGCTACAGAGGGATATTGGAGGATGATAGGGGCTACAGAGGGATAGTGGAGGATGATGGGGTCTACAGAGGGACAGTGGCGGATGATGGGGTCTACAGAGGGATATTGGAGGATGATGGGGGCTACAGAGGGATAGTGGAGGATGATGGGGTCTACAGAGGGACAGTGGCGGATGATGGGGTCTACAGAGGGATATTGGAGGATGATGGGGGCTACAGAGGGATAGTGGAGGATGATGGGGGCTACAGAGGGATTGTGGAGGATGATGGGGGGGGGCTACAGAGGGATAGTGATGGATGAGGGGGCTACAGATGGATAGTGGATGATGCTTAATATAAGGCAACCCCCGAAAATAAGACATGATGCCTTTTGGACCAAAAATTAATATAAGACGGTGTGTTATTTTCGGCGAAACACGGTTTCAAGGCTGAGAATAGGAAGGCTGAGAATGGAAAGGCTGCACTGCGTGTCAATGTCTTTGAATACATTTTGGTCCAGTGTGTGGATGACACTTCATAAAATGCCATGTGCTATTAAATAACATGCAGATATCCAGATCTGTAATATACAGCTTTCCCCATCAGACCACACAGGTCTCCCTGGATGTCAGCACCCATCCTCCCTCTGGATCCTCTCTGGGAGTTATCCTCTATCCATTCTCTGCATGCACTGATCTAACAGTAGAGCCCATATACGGCCCTGCACTCCCTCAGCTCCTCCTGTACAGCTCCAAGACACAGAACACACTGGAGGAAAAGACAAAGGAACTAATGTCAGCAGCCTCCATGATCCCCTGCTCAACTCAGTGCTCACCATCCACCTCACCCGGATGTGATGAAAAGGACCAGTCTGTGAGTATGGCAACATCATGTGACAAGTCACGTGTGTGGGCGGAGTCAGGCTTCGGACTTTCCTCCAGAGGAGAATGGAGATGCATTAGATTTTACTTGACTGTATGAAAACAACATCTATATGAGCAGGTAACAGAGATGTGAACAGTGCGTGAGGCTGGAATAGCACACGTGGACTCACCTGGACTGCTAACGGCATGACACTGCTCACACGCCTTTTACACACACACAACACTGCCCACACGCTTTTTACACACACAACACTGCCCACACGCCTTTTACACACACACAACACTGCCCACACGCCTTTTACACACACACAACACAACACTGCCCACACGCGTTTTACACACACAACACTGCCCACACGCCTTTTACACACACACAACACTGCCCACACGCCTTTTACACACACACAACACAACACTGCCCACACGCGTTTTACACACACAACACTGCCCACACGCCTTTTACACACACACAACACAACACTGCCCACACGCCTTTTATACACACACGACACTGCCCACACGCTTTTTACACACACAACACTGCCCACACGCTTTTTACACACACACAACACTGCCAACACGCTTTTTACACACACACAACACTGCCCACATGCTTTTTACACACACACAACACTGCCCACACGCTTTTTACACACACACAACACTGCCCACACGCTTTTTACACACACAACACTGCCCATACGCTTTTTACACACACACACAACACTGCCCACATGCTTTCTACAAACACACAACACTGCTCACACGCTTTTTACACACACACAACACTGCCCACACGCTTTTTACACACACACAACACTGCCCACACGCTTTTTACACACACACAACACTGCCCACATGCTTTTTACACACACACGACACTGCCCACACCTTTTTACACACACACAACACTGCCCACACGCTTTTTACACACACACAACACTGCCCACACGCTTTTTACACACACACAACACTGCCCACACGCTTTTTACACACACACAACACTGCCCACACGCTTTTTACACACACACAACACTGCCCACACGCTTTTTACACACACACAACACTGCCCATACGCTTTTTACACACACACAACACTGCCCACACGCTTTTTACACACACACACAACACTGCCCACATGCTTTTTACAAACACACAACACTGCTCACACGCTTTTTACACACACACACAACACTGCCCACACACTTTTTACACACACACAACACTGCCCACACGATTTTTACACACACACAACACTGCCCACACGCCTTTTATACACACAATGCCCACACGCTTTTTACACACACACAACACTGCTCACACGCCTTTTATACACACACAACACTGCCCACACGCTTTTTACACACACACAACACTGCTCACACGCCTTTTACACACACACAACACTGCCCACACGCCTTTTACACACACACACTGCCCAAACACTTTTTACACATACAACACTGCTCACACGCCTTTTACAAACACACACATGCCCATACGCTTTTTACACACACACACAACACTGCCCACACGCCTTTTACACAGACACACAACACTGCCCACACACCTTTTACACACAAGACACTGCCCACACGCCTTTTACACACACACAACACTGCCCACACGCTTTTTACACACACACAACACTGCCCACACGCTTTTTACACACACACAACGCTGCCCACACGCTTTTTACACACACACAACACTGCCCACACGCTTTTTACACACACACACACGCAACACTGCCCACATGCTTTTTACACACACACAACACTGCCTACATGCTTTTTACACATACAACACTACTCATGCCTTTTACACACACTGCCCACACGCTTTTTACACATACAACACTGCTCACACAACTTTTACACACACACTGCCCACACGCTTTTTACACACACACACAACACTGCCCACACGCCTTTTACACACATACAACACTGCCCACACGCCTTTTACACACACCCACAAACAACACTGCCCACACGGTACACACCTTTTACACACACACAACACTGCCCACACGCTTTTTACACACACACACAACACTGCCCATACGCTTTTTACACACGCGGGTCATTCCATGTCAAGTGAACCAATGATTATTACCTCTATATTTTTAATTCTTTTGAGATTTTGTCATTTGATAATAGCATGTCAGACAATGCAAAATGTGAAGAGAAAAATTTTTTAAAAAATTTATTTTTTTAAAAAATGATTTTCAAAGTTCGGAAAAAGTGCAAATTTCGCTGTTGCCTACCTTTACGTTTCTCCTCATAACTAAGGCTAGGAATAAGATGGAGAGACAAAATAAACACCATTCTACTCAGAACTATACAGGCTTTCACCAGATATGTCACAAGAGGATCTTTGTTAATATTTTACCCATGTGATCGCAAGCGCAAAACTTTAAAACGCATTTCCGAAAAATTGGCGCGCTTTAAATATTTCAAAAACTGCCCATGTGTCTGCTTTGCTCTTAGCCACATCTGTACCAAATTTCAAGTTGGGATCGCGATGGGATCATATTTTAAAATATTTTACTATTAATAGCGTCAATGGGTCATTCCATATCAAGTGATCTAAATATGAATATTTTTTTTTTACCTGACGTCTTTAGATTTTTTTTTTTTTTTTTCCTTTATGAAGTACTACTTTAGTTAATTACAAATTAAAAGTTTAGAATTTTTTTCTTCATCAGTTAATTTTTTTACAGATTTTTAAAGTTTAAAAAAAGGGTGAATTTTGGCCTGGTATGACTTTACATTTTTTTATCTTGGGCTAGAAATAAGATAGAGAAACAAAATAAACACCATTCTACTCAGAACTGTCCAGGCTTTTACCAGATATGTCACAAGAGTATATTTGTTAATTTTAATTTTTTACCCATGCGAACGCAAACGCAACATTTTGAAACGCATTTCCGAAAAAAACGTTTTAATAAAAATTTTCCAAAACTGCCCATGTGTCTTTTATGCTCTTCGCCACATCTGTACCAAATTTCAAGTTGGGATCGTGATGGGATCATATTTTAAAATATTTAACTATTATAGTGTCAATTCAAAAATCTTGAATTCAGATCTGTTCAACCTGTGGTCTGAAAGCGTGGGGTCTATATTTATCAAATCCATTATTTTAGACATTACTGTATTATTTTGATATGTTACAGCTTAGAAGCAGGAGAGGATATATAGGAAAAACCTTTGTTAGGTTTGCTCAACCTGAGAAAGCACAGGGATAGACAGTGAATGCAGAGCAGATGATAGGCCAGCAGCTCTGTGAATCATGTTAAGTGTCTACCCACTGCATTCAGGAAGTAAGACAGCTCGTTCAGACCTTTCATGTCCTGACATGTCTGGACATCTTCACTCCTGAACAAACAATAGTCTGTACAAAGCCATCAAGGCTGTGTACTAAAATATGGGTGAGTAAATATATTAATAGTTTAATGCTTTTATTATTAAGGGCCAATACACACAGTGCTATTCTTAGGGATCATCATTCAGAAAAACAGCCCCATTGTTTTCTATGGGGTTCACCACATGCAGTGTTTTTGGAAACACTCAAGAGTGAGTAAATCACTGCTTGAACTACTTTTTAATCGCTGCAATAAACGCAGCATTTATCATTTATATAAAAAAAGCTGCCATTTTTTTCACTAGCGATTAAAAAAACTAACGCATATGTGGTAAAAACTTGGTAGAAAAACAAGCTGCCAAAACTGCAGCGTGCATCTGCAGACAGAAAAAAACTGTGCGCGCTAGCCCTAAAACTCACTTTATAGTAATACAGTTCTATCTCAAGTGTACTGTAAATCTTTATTTTTATTACCTATCTTCCTTACTTAATATTAACTGTATTTTTCCCACACAGCAATGGCTGCTACTTCTCAAGAAACAGCATTTTATCATAGACACTGTTGCAATCCTTTTGAAAAAATATGAATATGATTGGCGCTGGTGGCTGGCTACTGTACTCTCCAAGGATTGTGAAAATGAAGAAGTAGAATTGACTTTATTGCATCCTTCTAGTCCAGCGCCATCCTTTGTGTATCCAAGAAAGCCAGACATTTTAAAAGTGCACAAAAATCAGATATTAACTCAGGCGGAGCCTACACCGTGACAGGCCGGACATACTCTATGACACACAAGGAAATGGCGATTGCTAGTAAGCGTTTATGGACAAGATTACATTTCACCCACTAGAAGGGACAAATTGATAAAATGCCACTTTAAAAACATACTATTAATTGTTTGATTAGTTCATAATTTATAGAACGATGATTTAACTACTGTACTATTCTTATTAAACACTTCATAAATCACATGTTTAGTGATAGAATAGAAAACAAATTTATATGTATAAATAGGGGTTAACATTTTTGGTTCTTTTAATCTTGTTTAATCAAACTTGAGGATATGATCACCTTTCTTCTTTTGGTTTGTTCAATACATTCAAGTTGAAAATGCTGAGCGTTGTGTTCTGATGATTAAGATGTATTTATCCTGGCACTTATGGGATTTGTTTTTTGTGTTTCTTTTTTGTTGCATATAAATGTTTTATTCAATAAGTTGTGATAACTCATACAACCATAAAATAAAAAATATATAAATTTGACAAGGTCCCAAGTTGAATCTCTGCACAAATATAACCAAGAACACAATCAGTCATTTTTTCACAATTGCCCGTCAATAGTTTGAATTTGATATAAAGAAACATAGTCTTGTAACATATCAAATGAAAGCTGTTACCGTTCTGAGTAAAATGATGCCTCTCCCACTTCATTATCTTATTTCTAGCCTGAGATAAAAAAAATGTAAAGTCATACCAGGCCAAAATTCACCCTTTTTTTAAACTTTAAAAATCTGTAAAAAATTAACTGATGAAGAAAAAAATTCTAAACTTTTAATTTGTAATTAACTAAAGTTGTACTTCATAAAGAAAAAGAATAAAAAAAATCTAAAGACGTCAGGTAAAAAAAAAATTCATATTTAGATCACTTGATATGGAATGACCCATTGACGCTATTAATATTAAAATATTTTAAAATATGATCCCATCGCGATCCCAACTTGAAATTTGGTACAGATGTGGCTAAGAGCATAGCAGACACATGGGCAGTTTTTGAAATATTTAAAGCGCGCCGATTTTTCGGAAATGCGTTTTAAAGTTTTGCGCTTGCGATCACATGGGTAAAATATTAACAAAGATCCTCTTATGACATATCTGGTGAAAGCCTGCACAGTTCTGAGTAGATTGGTGTTTATTTTGTTTCTCTATCTTATTTCTAGCCCGAGATATGATAGAAAATGTAAAGCCATACAGGCCAAAATTCACACTTTTTTAAAACTTTAAAAACTGTAAAAAATTAACTGATAAAGAAAAAAATTCAAAACTTTTTGTTTGTAATTAACTAAAGTTGTTCTTCATATAGAAAAAAAATTTCAAAACTCTGAGGACGTCAGGGAAAAAAAATATTCATTTTTGGATCACTTGACATGAATGACCCACACACACACAACACTGCCCACACGCTTTTTACACGCACACACCAACACTGCCCACACGCTTTTTACACACACCCAACACTGCCCACACGCCTTTTACACACAACACAACACTGCCCACACGCCTTTTACACACACACAACACTGCCCACACGCTTTTTACACATACAACACTGCCCACACGCCTTTTACACACACACAACACTGCCCACACGCCTTTTAACACACACAACACTGCCCACACGCCTTTTACACACACAACACTGCCCACACGCTTTTTACACATACAACACTGCCACACGCCTTTACACCACACACACGGCCACGCCTTTTTACACACACACAACACTGCCCACACGCTTTTTACACACAAACACTGCCCACACGCCTTTTACACACACACAAACACTGCCCACACGCTTTTTACACACACAACACTGCCCACACGCTTTTTACACACACACACAACACTGCCCACATGCTTTTTACACACACACAACACTGGCCACACGCTTTTTACACACACACAACACTGCCCACACGCCTTTTACACACACACACACGACACTGCCCACCCCCTTTTTACACACACACGACACTGCCCACATGCTTTTTACACACACGACACTGCCCACACCCTTTTTACACACACACGACACTGCCCACATGCTTTTTACACACACGACACTGCTCACATGCTTTTTACACACACGACACTGCCCACACGCTTTTTACACACATACTTCTCTGCCCACACTCTTTTTACGCACACGGCTCTACCCATACACTTTACACACACCTCTGCGCTGCATGCCTTTTACATTCACATGGCTCTGCCCACACACTTTTTACACTCACACAGCTCTGCCCACTCACCTTTTACACATGTACTACTCTGCCCACATGCTTTTTACACACACACTCTGCCCGTATATTTTTTACACACACATGACACTGCCCACACGTTTTTTGCACACATACGGCTCTGCCTGCACATTTTTATACACACAACACTGTACGCATGTTTTTTTACCCACACACGGCTCTGCCTGCACGTTTTTACTCTCGGCTCTGCCCACATATTTTTTTACACACATACAGCTCGTTTTTACACACACACGACACTGCCCGCACATTTTTTACACACATGACACTGCCCGCACGTTTTTTACACGTTCTTTGCTTAGTGTTCATCGGAGTGACACGCACATTCCTTCTCTCTTCGTTCGTCAACATTTACGATGGATTCTGAAGAAAAGAGGGTCCTCTAGGGAGCCCGGCATGCTCCCTCCTCGCCCCGCTCTTGGATTGCAGAGCTGAAGTCAAGATTACCTATGGATTTCATGCCGTTCTCCTTCACCATCCCCTATGCGGCTTATGGCTTGAAGTTGAGACATCACGGACCTCCATGCACAGCTCATGTGTCCGTCCTCCCCTACAGCCCATAGCGGTGCCTGTTAGCGGTCGAGATACACCATCTCCTGGGGTCGAGAATAGACCCGGACCTCCTCCAGGAATGGGCAGCTAACCAGCAGGTATGTTCTCTGGCTGCAGCCTGAGCCCCTGCATAGCCTGCACTCAGTGCACAGAGCTCCCTGCAGCATCCCCTATGGCAGAGGTCCCCAACTCCAGGCCTCTAGGGCCGCCAACAGTGCAGGTTTTCAGGATTTCCTTAGTATTGCACAGGTGCTAATGTGATCATCTGCACAGGTAATGTTTCCAAGCCCTGTGCAATACTAAGGAAATCCTGAAAACCTGCACTGTTGGCGGCCCTTGAGGCCTGGATTTGGGGACCTCTGCCCTATGGGATACAGCAGCTGCCTAATTGTAGCATTTGCCTCAATTTCTGCACCTTTCAGGGCAGGAAGAAGGCCTCCCCCACCTGTTGCTGCACAGGCTGGGATGTTTGGGACATTCAGGCATCGGCCGCGTTACTTCCGCGCTAGCGTCACCTGCTTCTCGGCTGGGCTTATTAATTGAGGCCCCGGCTTGGGCCTACACGTGCTGCAGCTTTGTTCCCGCCCCCCTGCTGCTAATCAGATGGGGGCGTGGCTTTGCGCCCACATTCATGCTGATGTGCCTGAGGACAGTCTGCTCTCCCCTTGGCCACGCCCACCACAAAAGGGGCGTCGATGCACCTCCATGCATCTATGGGACTTGGGATTGCCGCCCTTTTGACCGCTCCGCCCACTCCTGGCTCCGCCCCCACTAGCTCCTGAAGCCATTTTCTGGCATTCAGTCGGCAGGCAGCATCAGCAGCACGCTCCTCTCCAGCTTTTACCAGCTCTGAGGCAGCTTCTGTCGGTGGGGACACAGGACCGTGGGACTCAGCAGCAGCACCGGTGGACCATCACTATCCTGGTTGGTGGTTAGCCACACCGGTTACTCCGGCTGTGGAACTCTCCCCTCCAGTGTATACCCATACCTATACCCTGCATTCAGGCTGCCTATACCTACAGCTCACAGCATGTCTAGCACACGCAGCAAAGCCCCAAAGGCTCAGACCTTTTATGCAGCCTGCTCAGCCTGCAAAGCTCCCCTTCCTGGGGGATGCACCTATCTCACTGCTCTGCCTGCATGCAGTCCGAGCCCCTGGAATCCCTCAGGCCCTCGGCCCAGGTGGATGCTCCAGCCGCCCCTATGGCCCCAGCGGAGATACCCACTCCCCCTTGGGCAGAGGCGATGTCTCAGTCCCTTTCTCAGGCACTCTCTCAGTCCTTCGAGCAGTTCTCCATATCCCTGATCCTGGTCATCCAGCACAGACCAGACCCTGCTCCTTCTCAGGAGCCTCTCAGGGACTCGCATCCTTCCGCCTCTCCTGCGGCTGAGCCCATGGGGGAGTCTTCTTCGGCTTTTCGGCCAAGATCCGAGAAAAGGCCCCAGAGGGCTACGTCCCCATCTTCCTCTCAGAGCCAGGACCACGAGGAAGACTCGCAGGACGATTTGGACGAACACTCTGACTCTGAGGCCTCGCTCGACCTCGATGCCCTGAGTCGGATTCCCTAGTTGAGGACCTTGTCTCTTCTATCAACACAGTCCTGGGAGTGTCCGAACCGGCTCCGCAGGTATCTCTGCCCCCGACCAAGCAGAGGATCCTGTTCAGGCGCCCCAGGAAGAACCTGAGCGCGTTCGAGGATCACAATGATTTTCAGGACGCAGTACTGAGGCCCAGGGCTTGCCCTGCAGATGTTTCCTCCAGAGCCACGCTACCCCTTCCCACAAGACATGGCACGGGGCTGGTCGTGCTCCCCGAAGGTGGACCCTCCAGTCTCTAGGTTGTCGTCTCGGACCCTAATGTCCTTACCGGACAGTTCCTACCTGAAGGACTCCACAGACCAACAAGTGGAGCTCCTGGCGAAGTTGGTGTTCGAGGCCACTGGAGCCTCCTTTGCCCCAGCATTCGCTGCAGTATGGGCAATGAAGGCGGTTGCAGCATGGATCGCAGACATGCATGCCCTGGCCAGAGGCGCAGGCCCCGAGATGTCCACTCTGGCCGCTCAGGCATCGGACGTCACTAACTACGCCATCAATGCAGTCTTGGACTCGGCCAGTCGTACTGCGGTGGCTTCGGCTAACGCAGTTGCCATTCACAGGGCGTTGTGGTTGCGAGAATGGAAAGTTGATTCAGCTTCTAAAAAATCCCTCACGGCACTCCCCTTTTCGGGTGACCGTCTGTTTGGGGAACAGCTGGACGAGATGATCAAGGATGCGACCAGGGGAAAGAGCATGTCTCTGCCGCAGCAGAAAGTCAGGAAGCCTTTCGACCAGCGCCAACAATCCAGATTTCGATCCTTTCGAAACTCCTTCGGCTGGGCTTCCTCAAAGCCAGCGTCGTCATCCAGTCGGTCTTCCCGCTCGGATAGGAACCAATCCTCGCAGAGGAGCGGCTTGCCTTGGCGCCCTCTATCCCGCCAACAGAAGCTCTCAGGAGCACGGTCGCAGAAAGCGGCCTCCTCCTGACTTCCTTCCTCCGGAAGACGCACCCTTAGTGGGAGGCAGACTGTCCCACTTTCAGGATGTCTGGCTCCCTCGCATTCAAGACAGATGGGTGCGAGACATCATGTCTTCCGGCTACAGGATCGAGCTGCAATCATCCCCCCTCAACTGGTTCTTCCTCACTCATCCCCCTCCCAACAAGGCTGCCGCCTTCTTTCAGGCCGTGGAGACTCTAAAGCGAAATGGAGTCATTGTTCCGGTACCACAAGTGGAACGCTCCAGGGGTTTTTACTCCAACCTCTTTGTGGTACCCAAAAAGGACGGATCTGTAAGACACATTTGGATCTGAAACTCCTCAACAGGCATGTCAAGGTGCGACACTTCCGCATGGAATCGCTGCGCTCAGTCATCGCATCGATGGAAGAAGGGGAATATCTGGCGTCCATCGATATCAAGGACGCGTATCTGCACATTCCAATTGCAGTCTCCCATCAACGCCTACTGTGGGCGAAGACCACTACCAATTTGTGGCGCTTCCCTTCAGGTTAGCTTCTGCTCCACAAGTGTTCACGAAAGTCATGGCCACGGTCGTGTCAGTTCTGCACTCTCAAGGAGTTGTGGTCATCCCCTACCTGGACGACCTCCTAGTGAAGGCACCCACGTTCCAGGAATGCCAACTAAGCGTATCCAGCACCTTGGACACACTGCAGAGGTTCGGCTGGCTGGTCAACTTTCCGAAGTCGACCCTAGTGCCGACACGGACCCTGGCGTACCTGGGCATGCAGTTCAATACGACGTTAGCCCTGGTCCGGTTGCTGCGGGACAAAGTGGATTCCATCCAGTCGGGTGTGCGCTCCCTTCTCCGGCAGCGGACCCACTCTCTCCGACGGATGATGCAGATCCTGGGCAAGATGGTAGCGTCCATGGAGGCCGTACCATTTGCTCAATTCTACCTCCGTCGTCTTCAGCTGGCCATTCTCAGAAGTTGGGACAAGCACCCAGCTTCCCTCGACAGACGGATCACTCTGCCCTCCTCGGCCAGGCTGGCCCTCCACTGGTGGCTCAAACCTCTCTCCCTGTCACGGGGACGATCGTTCCTCCCTCCCTGCTGGGAAGTCCTTATCACGGACGCGAGTCTCACGGGTTGGGGAGCGGTGTTCCACCAACACAGGGCCCAGGGAACATGGTCCCCAGACGAGTCTTCTCTACCGATCAACATCCTGGAGATCAGGGCGATCCACTTCACCCTGCAAGCCTTTCACCATCAGCGGGCAAACACATTCGGATCCAATCGGACAATGCAATGGCCGTTGCCTACATCAACCACCAGGGCGGCACTCACAGCCGTCTAGCGATGCAGGAAGTCCAGCAGATACTCCAGTGGACGGAAGCCACGGGCTCCACAGTCTCAGCAGTCCACAATCCAGGCATGGACAATTGGGAGGCAGACTACCTGAGCCGTAAGGGGATGAACTGAGGCGAGTGGTCCCTGCATCCAGAGGTCTTTCAGGACATCTGTCATCGGTGGGCACTCCAGAAGTCGACCTCGTGGCGTTGCACCTCAACAATCAGGTTCCGGCGTTCATGGCCAGGTCTCACGACCCCAGGGCTCTGGGGGCCAACGCACTGGTTCACGACTGGTCCCACTTCCGTCTGCCATACGTCTTCCCACCTCTGCCGCTCCTACCCCGAGTGCTTCAGAAGATCAGGACCGAATGTCCCTGCGCCATCTTGGTCACCCCAGATTGGCCCAGGCGATCCTGGTACCCGGACGTGGTACGGCTCACAGCCGATGCACCATGGAGGCTTCCAGATCGTCCAGATCTGCTATCCCAAGGGCCCGTTTACCACCAGAGTTCTGCGGCCCTCGCCCTGACTGCGTGGCACTTGAATCCTCGGTGCTGACTCAATTTGGATTTTCTCCAAAGGTGGTATCCACCATGATATAGGCCAGAAAACCTGCATCGGCGAAGATTTACCACAGGACCTGGAATATCTTCCTGGCATGGTGTTCCTCGAAAGGTCACCCTCCTTGGCCCTTCTCTCTGCCCACATTGCTGAGTTTTCTGCAGTCGGGCTTAGACGTGGGTCTCTCCCTCAGTTCCCTTAAGGGCCAGGTTTTGGCTCTCTCTGTACTTTTTCAGAAGAAATTGGCCAAACTTGTGCAAGTTCGGACCTTCCTGCAGGGGGCATGCCACATTGTTCCACCTTATAGGCGCCCCCATTGTTCCACCTTATAGGCGCCCCCTGGATCCGTGGGACCTCAACTTAGTCTTCACGGTACTACAAAAAAAACCTTTTGAACCATTGACATTCCGCTGTCACGGCTTTCCCAAACGGTGGTCTTCCTGGTCGCCATCACTTCCCTCTGGCGAGTGTCAGAACTGGCTGCACTTTCCAGTAAACCTCCCTTTCTGATATTCCACCAAGACAAGATTGTACTGCGGCCGGTGCCCTCCTTCTTGCCGAAGGTGGTCTCTTCATTCCACTTAAACCAGGACATCGCCTTACCGTCCCTCTGTCCGGCTCCGGTCCACCAGGTGGAACTGGCTTTGCATAAGCTCGACCTGGTCAGGGCCCTCAGGATCTACCTGTCCAGAACACGCCATTCCGACAGGGGGACGCTCTGTTTCTCCTCACGTCCTGACGGCTCAAAGAGAAACCGGCATCCAAGGCCACCTTGGCCCGGTGGATTCGCTCCACCATCCTAGATGCCTACTCTTTTTCTCACACGCCTCCGCCCTCCGGGCTCAAGGCGCACTCCACCAGAGCTGTGGGACCCTCCTGGGCTCTCAGGCACCAGGTATCGGCTCAACAAGTGTGTCAGGCGGCCACGTGGTCCAGCCTGCACACCTTTACAAAGCACTATCAGGTGCATGCTCATGCTTCAGCAGACGCAGGGCTTGGCAGGCGCGCCCTTCAGGCGGCTATTGCCCAACCTGTGATATCTGGCTGAAGCAAACATTTTTTCAGGTGACGTTTTCCATTGTCTTTCCCGCCCAGGGACTGCTTTGGGACGTCCCATGGTCCTGAGTCCCCCACTGAGGCGACAAAGAAAAGGAGAATTTTGTACACTTACCGCAAATTCCTTTTCTTTTAGCCTCTAAGTGGGGGACTCAGGACCCACCCTGTTGCCCTACGGGCCATTTTGTTTTGTTGCGTGCATACGACATGTTGTTCTGCACTAGTTGCCTGCTTAGTTCTCAGGCCTGTTCTCCTATTTGTCTTTCAATGGGAGTTCTCTCCTCCTGCTTTGGCACCGAACTGGCTAGGGCTATGTCTGCCCTGGGGGTGTATACTGCAGGGGAGGAGTTATGTTCAAGTTTGTTCATAAAATTACTTAGTGTGTCCTCCAGGTGGCAGCAGCATAACACCCATGGTCCTGAGTCCCCCATTTAGAGGCTAAAAGAAAAGGAATTTACGGTAAGTGTACAAAATTCTCCTTTTTTACACACAACACTGCCCATACATTTTTTTTTACACACACATGACACTGCCCACACGTTTTTTTTACACACATACACGACACTGCCTGCTCTTTTTTACACACGGCTCTGCCCACTTGTTTTTTTACACACACGACACTGCCCACATGGTTTTTACACACACACGACACTGCCTGCACACTTTTTTACACACAACACTGCCCATACATTTTTTTACACACACACGACACTGCCCACACTTTTTTTACACACATACATGACACTGCCTGCACTTTTTACACACAGCTCTGCCTGCACTTTTTTTACACACACGTGACTTTGCCCACATGTTTTTTAGACACACGGCTCTGCCCGCACATTTTTTACACACACACGAACACTTCCTGCATGCTTTTTACACATATCTCTGTGCTGCACTCTTTAAACACACACAACACTGCCCCAATTCTTTTTACACACACACACAAGACTGCCCTCACACTTAAGGCCACGTGCACATGTTGAGTAGTTGGTGAGTTTTTTACCTCAGGCTTTGTAGACAAAACCAGGAGTGGAGCAATCGGAGGAAAAGTCTAAGGGGCCCGTCACACGGTGCCACCTTGCCGGAGATGTCGGCGGCGATTGGCGGGAGCGCACATGCTTTTGGCGCCCTGCCAGCATCGCCGCCCCCCGTTTACACGGGGAGACACCTCCGGCGATGCACCGGCAAGCTGACAGGCGGCATCGCCACTGGAGTGTCTCAAAACCCCAGCAGCGATGCAGTACAATGGGAGTCTATTGCTCCCATCGTCTTTCAGGTCACCGGTGGCCGTTTACATGAGGCGATGTGTACACATCGCCCCAGATCGGCCGCCTGGTTTCAGAGCACTGCTCTGAAACCAGGCGACCAGTAGAAGGCGTCGCCATTGCCTAATTACATTAGGTGATGCAGGGGCAATATCGGTTCCGATAGGCCATGCCCCTGCATCGCCTAACAAATCGTCGGTACCGTCGCCACGTGTGACGGTACCGTAATAGAAATACCTGCACCACTTCTGTATTTAATTATCCACTCGTGGTTTTGGCTACAAATCCTGAGGTAAAAACTCCTCAAATACTGAACATATGCACGTGGCCTTAGTACAATTGATGGGTTAATCTAGGAAATAGAAAAGTTAACCAGCAAGACAGATAGTATGTAGGATCACAGGAGCTTTGCAAGTTGAATGCACTACAAGTATGGATGGTGAAGCACTTGAAACTTCAACTGATCTATAGAGTCTCAGTACTAAAGGAGATAATTTCACAGAGCTAGGACACGGAGCTAAGCCATGCAACTTGCCAAAACTCAATGTGGAGCACAGCAAAGGGCAGCAGCTATCCTGGAAGGGTACAGAGCTTGTTGCAGCTGTAACAGATAAGTAACACTGTTAAGAGCAGAAAGCAGCCACTATCATACCATTGCATGCTGTCAATGAGATTATTAACTGTCTGAGAAATGTACTGTGATGAATGCACTTGAGCAAATCATCAAGATCCACTGTTGGCTGCTCCCTTTGCATTGCTGACCAATGACATCCCAGATGTCTTTGATGGGAGACAAGTCCGGTGATGCTGTATGCCATGGTAGTATATCTAGGCCACACAGGCTGCTCTCTGTGATCGAGTGCATTCTGCGTTGCAGGACATTCCTCGGACATCCATTAATAACCTTATTGACAGCAGCCAAGGCTGTAAGTGCAGGGTTTCTGACCATGGTGCTCATAATTAATACTGAGTAAATCAAGATGTTTTGCCATTTTTCTTTCCTTTTTACATATTATTGCCATGTTTATTCATTCTGTGAGTTCCATAAGGGCCGCTTTACACACACCAACTTCTGTGTCCAACTTCTGAACAGATCTCTGGTTGCAGTGAAATTGTTCTTACATAGTGCTGCGGCCCTCAGGGGTTCTGACACTGTGTGCCTCTCCATCCACCTTCTGTGGGTATACCTGTACTTTTAGCCGCAGCACTATGTAAGAATCATTTGGGTTATTGACTATACTCTCCTAATAATGTGATGTTACTTCTTGATTACATTGATTGTGTTTGTATGGATTGTATTTTTTGAACCCATGTTACTCCTGGTGTGCATTGTACTTCGGCTGTTTAATATACCCATGGTGGTTTGCTGAATATTGAGGCACATAGTGCATTCTGTCTCCCCAACTTGTCTGCACCCTCCTTTTATGTATTTACTGGTTTGGATATTGTCTGCTTGCTTTTTAAATGTAATAAACTGAAGATTTTTACCTGCAACCAAACAATTTTCCATACCCATTATTTAGGTGCATTATACGTCTTTTTCGTTGTTGTTCTAATAGGTTTTACGTAGCACCAATTACTTATGAGGTCCAGTACGCCTCTCACTAATTTTGTTATTAACACATGTTCTTTGTAACTAAGGCACACTATGTTATTTGTATTTAAAACTAGACAAATAAAAGTTAAAATAGAAAAAAGATACAAAATAAAAACTTGGGAAAATATTTACAGGTATCCTCAACAAGCGAGGAATCTAATCAACGATGTGTTTAATCACTTGTATCGTAATGACACAACATTTGGTCTTACCTGGCCTACAGTCAGCCATTGACCAATAACCGCCCAGGGGAGGAAAAGAGGGGGGTGTGGAAAAGGGGATAGAAGTAAAAGAGAGAATAGTGTTCATACAAAATTCCGTGATGAATCAAAGAAAGCAAAAGAGTGTCGATTGTATGGGTTGCCGGGGACAACTGGAAAGATAAAACCAATCTCCATTCAAGAAAATAACTCATTATAGTTATTTAAATATGATCCATTTAGACCAAGTGACAGTAAAGGAGAGCAGAGTCTGAAAAGGTCCAGCCGATATCTCCCCTGATCTATATAAGGATTCCATCTCCGAGAACCATTCGAGAATGGTAGGCGGGTTCCGGTCCTTCCAGTGGCGAGGAATCCCTGCCCTGGCAGCAGAAAATCTGTTTTTTTAATGATGAAGTGTGTATATCTGAGTATGTGCTTTGTTATAGTGGGTGTTATTACCAATTGCAGATATCTTTACATTCATAAGGCCAAGCTTTTATTAACAAGCCCAGAGCAGAAATGAGCATATCACTTTACACAACCCCAGTCCTGATCAGTTCTCTTGGACAGGAGATGACACAGATAACACCGCATTGGCCTGGCATATCATAATCTTAGCCTGGGATCCCAGAAGGTAAGGAAATTCGCTCTGCTCCTTCTCCACAGCCAAATAACACGGACTGTGGAGTAGGGTTGTGCTAAGGATGGAAACACACTGGCGAGAAAAAATGAGGTCCGATTGTTGTTCCCGAGAGTCTTACCAGTGACGTCTGTTTTTTGGTCCGTTTTGCATCCAACTGCGACTCTCCGACATTTCTCTCAGATCACATCCATGTGCTGTCCGTGTGCAATCCGTTTTTTTTCTCAGCAGCTTTTACTGTATGGGAACATTTTACAGTGTTCTCATCTGCAGAATGATAATGTGTCAGTTAAAAAAAACGGATGCCTCTCAGATGGTCTGTGTGCTGTCCATGTGCGGTCCGTGATTTTGTTGGACCCATTGACTTGCATTGGGAATCACATACTGTCGCAGCATGTTGCGATTGGTTTCTCGTCCGTCAATCGGATGAGAAAAAAAACACTCGCAAATGTGCTCTCGGACATTGAATAACATTGGTCCGGATGCAATGCTAGAAAAACTCGCATTGGAGTCATCCGACTTTTACGCCAGTGTGTATTGACTGAAAAATTTATGAGCAACACTGAGGAATTAACAGTTCAAGTATCTCCACAGTTTAGATACCCAAGCACATAAGGTGAATGTCAGCCAAATCATCTAAGGTGTATGATGGTTTGTCGACTCTCCCCTGATAGCGGATGTAAAGGAGCAGAAGTGTTCGTATTGTCGGATTTTAAAATGCTGCGCCTTCTGTTCTGATGGGATAAACAGCTGACAGAGGTTCGCTTTCAGTCTTTAGCTACAGTTAGTTGTTTACTAATTCACTTATTTATCAGAATTTTTAAATGTCTTCTTATTCATACATAGTCCCTGGGCTCCTCTAGGGAGGTAAATTCCAAGCTAAATACACCACTTGACTTGTTTTTTATTACCCAGGGTCTATAGATTTTAGGATTCAGTGACATCAGGCACATATGTCCACATTTATTGTACTTGTTGTAGTCTGCCCTCTCAACATGTAAAGCGCCATGGAATTTAATGGCGCTATATAAATAAATAATAATAATATGTAATTTAATTTCCATTCCTTTGTTTTCATGTCGAATAGGATATTGTCCTTTGAAGTCTAATTGTCTGCTACAAAATAGCCGTGTCCTGATTGACCCAACAAGGATGGATATGATAAGAAAAACAATGAAAGAGAAGTTATTAAATCTCACACTTGAGATCATCTACCTGCTGACTGGAGAGGTGAGGGATTCTGGGAATTTTGTCACATGACTGAAGAGGGTTTACATTTTTTTTTATTTTAACATTAATACATCATAGTAACGTTTCTTTCTTTAATCAGGGACCTGGACAAACTTCTCACATGTCACAATAACATGTAAAACATTTGCTCATTAAATCTAAAATAATCTTATAGGTAGTAATAATGAGTTATCCATCTCTACTGACTTCCACGGTCTCCTCTGCAGGGAGTGCACTGTCACACAAAACACCCTGATGCTAGACAATTATTGGGCATGAAGTGTGTCACTTTGCCCAGAGTCAAAGTGAAGGAAGTAGGGGTGGGTAACTAAATTATAGGGATTGTGCCTGGGTTCTCAATATGCTGTCTGCAGAGTAAATTTTTGGGTAACCCAGTCTCTTAGGCTGGTTTCACACTGGTGTTTGTGTCTGCATGCGTATGACATGCAGACGCAAATGCAGTGCAAATGCAGACATACTGATGTGAATGTAACGGAGAATCTCCGCATGCGTTCACATTAGTATGCAGCCCGCCAGCCAATCGGCTGTCTCGGTGGCGGTCGGGAGGCGGAGATCAGCTGTGGAGATCTCCTCCCAGCCACAGCTGATCTCCCGCCAGTGTCAGCGCGGGAGATTTGAAGAAACAGATGATCTGACAGCTGTTTAAATCTCACGCGTCAACACCGAATAGATGATATCGGTGCAGGAGATAAGAAACAGCTGATTGCTGTTTCAAATTTCCCGCCCCGACATCACCTATTCAGTGTCGGCACGGGAGATTTAAGCTGTCAGATCAGCTGTTTCTTCAAATCTCCCTCGCCGACACTGGCGGGAGATCAGTGGCGGCTCTAGCTGATCCCTCGGTGGCCACTGCTGATTAGCGGCGGCCACAGGGAGAGATTTCAAAGTGATTTGCAGCGTTCTCCTGCGCTGTCATGCGGAGGACACTTCGAACCCATTGACTTCAATGCGTGGTTTGTGCGCTTGCGGACACTTCCAGATAAAACAAGCACCCACGAACGCACAAAAAATGCAACAGGCTGTGTTCGGAGTGCGCTTGGAGGTCGCACAACTTATGCACATCCGAACGCAAACGCAGCCAAACGCAGGCATATGCGTTTCCATGTTAAACATAGGAACGCAGTGCACAGGCGTTTGGCTGCTTTCGGTGCGCTGCGTTTGCATACTCCACTGTGAAACAACCCTTATATAGACTAAATTAACAATAAATGTTTTATTGGAAGGAAATTATACATATGGTGTGTGTGTGTGTGTGTGTATATCACTATTGATATATTGTCCTCATAGTGGGGATAATATGCATATTTTCATGAGCCCTGTCCCATAATATGTAACAACAAGCAAAATCTGGCCAAAATTCTAGCAACTATGAAATAGTGACATTTTTGTATATTTATATAGGAAAGGATATTTGGGAAATGTATGGTGTAAATAAGTAATATTCACTTTATATGCAGGATTGCAAAGTAGTGAAGGAGAAATCTGGTGACAGTTTTATTCCTGGTGCATCTGTAGAATGGAACAGAATGCAGAGCCCCATTAGAAAGCCTCCATCTCACTCACTGATACATGAGGGCAACCAAAAGAAGATCCTAGACCTCACCAGCAAGATCATTGAGCTGCTGACTGGAGAGGTAAGCGCTGCTGTAAAACTGGACATGTGTCAGGGATAATTTTTTCATACTTTTAAAGATGAAAGAAGACAGACATTTATCAAGTTCAGTCTATAACATAACAGCATGATCCAGAGAAAGGCAAAAACCCCATCAGGCAGATGCCCGTTGCCCTATATTGGGGAGAAATTTCTTTCCTGACTCCCAGACAGTTCCCTGGATCAACATCTCATCTGCAGAGTTTAATACCAATAGCCTGTAATATTATATTTATGAAGATTGGCAGCCAGGCCCTCCTTCAACTTGTTTAGTGAAATCAGCTATTACCACATCATGTGGCAGAGAATTCCATAGTCTCACTTCTCACAAATGAATAAAGATCTGTCATCTGGTCAAAAGTAGCCAGTTTGGGCTTCTAATTTACTCCCGCTGCTTCCCCGAGTACTCAGTTTTGTGTTCTTCAAATTCACCATACGGATACAGATGCCCTTTTTGTAGTTGCTAATTGTTATGGTCTTTACCAAGGGGATGGTGCCCACAGGATGCTCTGGGGGTGTCTTTAGGCTGGTCTGCAATATTACCCTAAGTGCCCCACCACCTTGGTAAAGACTATAAAAATTAGGAAATAAAAAGCACCATAACTGTGTGGTGATTTTAAAAAGAATAATAACAAATTACCATGTAATTAATATTTATTCTCTTTTGGGATACAAATATGGAAAGAAACTTTTTTATTTCTATTTTCTTTGAAGGTAACATTTCATATGAAATAACCTGGTTAATGAATTAGGCTATGTTCATACACGTAAGGTTTTGCTGCAACAAAAATGCTGCAAAATCTTAGGCGGCCGTCACACGGTGAGATATCTTTAGCGATATTGTAAGCGATCACGTGCACGCGCAATCGCTTACAATATCGCTCACATCGCTGGTGAGATGTCACACAGACAGACTCACCAGCGATGTGGAGCAGCGATCTCGCTCGTTACTATGGTACACATCGGGTAACTAGGCGCCGCGCGTCGCTTAGTTACCCGACGTGTACCATAGTTACCATCTCCCAGCATAGGCGCGGTCGCTGGGAGATGGATCATCGTGGTGTCATACACCACGATGATGCAGATCGTTGCATCGTTCATCGCTAGATCTGAGAACCGAACCTCAGATCAGCGATGTCACGATCAAGCGATTTACCATCGTAAATCGCTTGATTACATGCAACGATATCTTGCCCGATATCGCTTAAGCGATCAAAAAGGAGATCGCTTAAACGATATCGGGCAAGATATCGTTCCGTGTGACGGCCCCCTTAGGGGTTTCTAGTAAATCCAGATTTCTTGGCAGGAGAAAACCTGTGTTTTTTTGCTGAGCGTTTGCTGTGTTTTTGTGCACTTTTACCGCGTCTCTGCTGCGTTTTGGTTTTGCTGTGTTTTTACTACAAAAATACAGAAAGAATTGACATGCTGATTCTTTTCAAAATGCAGCAAAACCTGTGCAAGGGTTCAGTTTCTGCAAAGAAATTAAACCAATGTGTGTGGACAGTTTTTCTCTGAATCACATAGGTTTTGCTGGGAATCAGAAATGCAGATTTAGATTAGCATACCACCCCTGGCAAAAAATTATGGAATCACCTGACTCGGAGGATGTTCATTCAGTTGTTTAGTGTTCTAGAAAAAAAGCAGATCACAGACATGGCACAAAACTAAAGTCATTTCAAATGGCAACTTTATGGCTTTAAGAAACACTAAGGGCCACATCACACCAGGTGACGTCACCGGAGATGTCGGCGGCGACGGGCGGGAGCGCGCACGTTCTTGGCGCCCCACCAGCGTTGCCGTCACATGTTTACATGCGGCGACACCTCCGGCGACACATCGGCGATCTCACGTGGCGTCGCCGCTGGGTGTCTAAAAACCCCAGCGGTGATGCCATAAAATGGAAACCTATGGCTCCCATTGCCTGTGAGATCGCCGGTCGGCATGTTTCATGGGGCGATGTGTACACATCGCCCCAGAGTGGTCGCCTGGTTTCACAGCGCTGCTGTGAAACCAGGCGTCCACTCAAATGCGTCGCCCTCGCCTATTCACATTAGGCGACGCATTGGCGATGTCAGCGGCGATAGGCCTGGCCCCAGCGTCGCCTATAAAATCGCCGCCGACATCGCCAGGTGTGACGGTACCCTAAAAGAAATCAAGATAAAAAATGTGGCAGTCAGTAGGGGGAATTTTTTTCAGACCAAGCAGAGGGAAAAAATTATGCAATCATGAAAAACAAACACACAAAGAACGCTACAATACATCACTAGTATTTTGTTGCACCACCTCTGGCTTTTATAACAGCTTGCAGTCTGTGAGGCATGGACTTAATGAGTGACAAACAGTACTCATCATCAATCTGACTCCAACTTTCTCTGATTGCTGTTGCCAGATCAGCTTTGCAGGTTGGAGCCTTGTTATGGACCATTTTCTTCAACTTCCACCAAAGATTTTCAATTGGATTGAGATCTGGACTATTTGCAGGCCATGACATTGACCTTATGTATCTTCTTTCAAGGAATGTTTTCACAGTTTTTGCTCTATGGCAGGATGCATTATCATCTTGATAAATGATTTCATCATCCCCAATCATCCTTTCAATTGATGGGATAATGAAAGTGTCCAAAATATCAATGTAAACTTGGTCATTTATTGAAGATGTAATCACAGCCATCTCCCCAGTCCCTTTACCTGACATGTAGCCCCATATCATCAATGACTGTGGAAATTTGCATGTTCTCTTTAAGTAGTCATCTTTATACATCTGATTGGAACTGCACCAAACAAATGTTCCAGCATCATCACCTTGCCCAATGCAGATTCACGGTTCATCACTGAATATGACTTTCATCCAGTCATCCACAGTCCACAATTGCTTTTCTTTAGCCCATTGTAACCTTGTTTTTTCTGTTTAGGTGTTAATGATGGTTTATGTTTAGCTTTTCTGTATGTAAATCCCATTTCCTTTAGGCGGTTTCTTACAGTCACAGAAATTGACTCCAGTTTCCTCCCATTGTTCCTCGTTTGTTTTGTTGTGCATTTCCTGTTTTGGAGACATATTGCTTTAAGTTTCCGGTCTTGAGCTTTGATGTCTTCTTTGGTTTACCAGTATGTTTGCCTTTAACAACCTTCCCATGTTGGTTGTTTTTGGTCCAGATTTTAGACACAGCTGACTGTGAACAACCAACATCTATTGCAACATATCGTGAGGATTTACCCTCTTTTAAGAGTTTGATAATCCTCTCCTTTGTTTCATTTGACATCTTTCGTGTTGGAGCCATGATTCATGTCAGTCCACTTGGTGCAACAGCTCTCCAAGGTGTGATAACTCCTTTTTAGATCAGTTAAAAAAAATGACTGCCACTATGATAGGTCCGTGTGCTGTCCATGATTTTGTCGGATCCATTGACTTGCATTGACGACTCTCGTGTGGTAATCTGTAGTATCAGTTAAAAAAAAATGGCTGCCACTAGGATGGGTCCGTGTGCTGTCCGTGATTTTGTCGGATCCATTGACTTGCATTGACGACTCTCGCGTGGTAATCTGTTTTATAGCATTGTCTAACATTGGTCTGTGTGCAAGACGCGAAAATCACGCATTGTACTCATCCGGTTTTCACACCAGTGTGACCTTACCCTAAAAAGATCCCTCCTGCTTTGCAAGCTTTCAGTGACAGAACTAATCTGGCTTTCCTAGGACCCAGCAACTTTGCTATGCAAGCAGAAACTCAGCAATTATTTGATTGCCAAGTGCTATAGGAACATCATCAATGTTAATACATCTCTTCACTGAGCATTATGCAGCTGGCAAATGAGAAGGAAGAAGCAGTGATAAACAACGCTCCCTTTTCTCCAGGGGTCCCGGCCGTATATGACTACAAGGGGCTGGACCTGCTCTTCCAAGTTTACAGAAGTTTTAACTCTAAACCATAAATATACAGCTCTTGATGTTTATTATTATTATATAATAGCCTTCAACTCAATCTTGAGCTATGGTGACTTTATGGATAAGCATTCTATAGGAAGATTGATCTCGTGCAAGCTGCTTGGTCATTATATGGTCAATAAATTATCTAAAAAAGAAAAAAAAAACAATGCTGACCCCTGTTTACCACTATTAAATGTATTCCAATCGGAGTGTTTTCCATTGAACCCCCTTCTTGCTTCCTATCACTGAGCTTTTTGTTATCTATCATTGTATGTGGTCAGATTCCTATAAGATGTCAGGATGTCACTGTCCATTTCTCCATGGAGGAGTGGGAGTATATAGAAGGACAAAAGGATCTGTATAAGGCCGCCATGATTGAGGACCACCAGCCCCCAATATCATCTGGTAAGAGGAGACTTTTATCAATGAAGGTGAGATCATCATCCGGTTATCTTGCAAACGTAAGCTATTCCTTCAATGTGTATATATATTTGCTGCAGATGAGTCCAGTAACAAAGCCACGCTAGAAAGATGTCCCAGTTCTCTGCATTCTCAAGATTGCCTAGATGAAAATGAATTACAAGATTTTCAGGTAAGCTGAGATTTTACAAAATACCATCTTTGTATTTTATGAGGAAGGAGATAACTAAATGAACTTTGGTCAGTAAATGGACTAAGATACTTCAAGAATTTCATATTTTGTTAAATTTCTTTTACAAGTTTACATCCACTTTATATTGGGGAATCATTTATTGATACAGACTGAAGATTTCCTTGATATTAAAGTTGAAGTTTTAGAGGACGATGAAGAGACATATGAGATGAGTGATCAGGAGGAGGGAATTCCTATAGACCTAAGCTCAGGTGAGTGTCTAATAATTACGGTAAATAGACAATGCTTGTTTATAGCAAAGAAAAACTAGTAGTTTTTGTATATTTTTGTTAGGACTCATGAGCATGAGGATCCGTGACGTGGATCATGAGTTTAAGTGTCTTGGCCAATACATGAACTAATACCTCATCTATAAAGTTTTTTGTTTATCATATAAAAAACTTTTTTGCACTTTTTATCATTTTCGGGGTGCAGCTGGGCCCCATGGGGCGCCGTTCATCTAGTGGTGCAGAAGCATCGTACTGGGCAGCCCATTGGTCAGGTGGCAGAGACAGTGGGTAGCTTTCAGACACTCTGCATCATTTTTTTTATCAGTGTGAATGGTGTTCTAAGCAAGCCCATTATGTGCATGGCAGGTCGCCTCCCACACTTTGTTGTAGGTTGAGGTGATTTTTATCAGCCTGCATCTGGTGCTTGCTTCACATAGTGGGGTCTGATTGCATCCTGATAGTGCAGTGCTGGTTTTTGGATATGGCATGGATGGTAAGTTAATTTGATGCTCCAATTATGAGTAGTTTTTGTATATTTTTACTTTCAAACCAAGTAAAACAGCCCAGAGCCTAATGGTGGGTTTACACTCTAGGATATCCTGAACGATATCCTTGAAACGTCACAGATTTGTGATCATTGTAAAGATGTCATTGGATCGTTCATCCTAGATTTGAGATCCTGACCTCAAATCTATCGTTCGCCGTCCAATTAACGCAGCTTCAGGAAGCAGCATCGTTCAGTGTGTCAGCTTTTTGAACAATATCGTTCAAAATTCTCCTATTCCTGCCGCTTTAGTACGTCGCTCACTCCTTCCTCTCCTATTTAACAGTTGCGCTGCCGCATAGGATATCGTAAACGATATCCTTGTGTGTGACAGCGCAATAACGATGTCGGAATGATCACGGTCACGTGATCGTTCCAAGGATATCTCTAACGATATCCTAGTGTGTTAACCCACCATAAGTAAGGCCCCAAGTGATGCCCTGCAATAAGGGTGCCTTCACACTGGCGTTCCCCTCCGCAGCGTTCTGCGGAGGGGAACCGCCATGTGAGTGCAGGCACCGCAAGTCCCTATGTTTATCATGAGGACGCACGGTGCTGCGCTTGACTGCGCATGACCGTGTGCTCCCATTCATTTCCGTGAGTGATTTGTACGCAGGCGGATGCCTGCGCACAAATCACACACTCTCGTGCGCACCAGGAACGCGACATGTTGCATTCCTGGTGTGGACGAGAGTGTGTGATTTGTGCGCAGGCATACGCCTCCGTACAAATCACTCACTGAAATGAATGGGAGCACACGGTCATGTGCAGTGAAGCACAGCACTGTGCGTCCCCATGATAAACATAGAGACTTGGGGTGCCTGCTCTCACATAGCGGTTCCCCTCCGCAGAACGCTGCGGAGGGGAACGCCAATGTGAACCCAGCCTTAGCGAGTGTGACATGAGCTGAGTGGGTCATTCCATGACAAGGGAACCAATGAGTATTACTACATCAGCGTGCGGGGTTTAAATCTTTAAACTGGGCTGATGCGGTCATGTGATCGGGTTGCCCCACTCCTCCCGGTGATATCATGGAAGGTCCTCGAACTGCCGGGAGATGTATTCAGCGTGGGACACTCGGGAGTCGCCAGAAAGATGAGCATTTATGATTTTTTATTTTTAACCATCCCTTTATTTAATATCACTTTAGCAGTGTATTATAAATACACTGCTAAAGTGATATTGCACAGCGCTGACACCACTTATCACAGGCTCGGCTCTCCGCTGCTCTTTCTGTGTCCGGATACCGGACTGGACACAGAAATGGCATCTGGAGTTGCCAATCCGGTGCTTCCAGGTCCTGTTCGTTGGTTCCTGCAAAAAACAGGATCCATCGAACAGGAGCAAAAATGTAGTGTGAAGACAGCCTTAGGGGAACATCACACACAGCGATATCGCTAGCGATATCACTGAAATCAGTGACCACGCCAGCGATATCGCTGTGTGTGACATGTAGCAGCGATCAGGCCCCTGCTGTGAGGTCGCTGATCGCTGCACATCCTTCAGGACCATTTTTTGGTCCTTGGTCTCCTGCTGGTCAGCACGCATCGCTGCGTGTGACAGCGAGAGACCAGCGATCAGCAACCTCACAGGCTGATAACCATGATAAACACTGGGTAACTAAGCAGCACGCTGCCTAGATACCCGCTGTTTATCATGGTTACCAGCGATGTGGCGGTGGCTCCCTGGTTGCTGAGGAGATCTGCCTGTTTGACAGTTCCCCAACGACCACACAGCGATGTTCCAGCGATCCTGGTCGTTGTTTCTATGTAATCTGGTAATCTGATATCAGCAGGATGTATGGGCAGCAACCTTGATACTAGTGATGTTTCACATTCTGAGCTGCTGTTGTTGTTTCAATCTAATCATTGTTTTATCACCAGGAGATAAAACTAGTTGTCTCCTGCCATTTAGTCCTCCTGCTCCGTATAGACCCAACCTCACCACTGATTAGACTTTTAGTGTACTGGATTATGGTGTTTAATAAAATTGAAGTTGTGTATGGTTGTGTGTTGGAAAGCGATCCGGAGGTGTGTGCTAGGGTACGTGGAGGAAGTTAACACTACTAATGCATATAAGTTGTCAATTGCTAGACTACTGTATGTGGCACGTAAACGGATTGCACAAAAGTGGATTGATGAGGAACCTCCGACTAGAGGCAAATTTATCAGACGGTATATAACGTGGTACGTTTAGAGGAAGGCATATATAAGAAAAGACATAGGGAAAAGCAATTTGAGAATATTTGGTCCCCTTGGTTGACTATGGGTTAAATGTAATACAACTGCTTGTACAAACATAGCAGATGTTGGGGGGAGGGATAGGAGAGTTGGGGAGCTATACTGTTATATTGTTGTTTAAATACACCTTTTACTGTGATTTTGTAATGTAAATACTTTAATAAAAATGTATCTGGTTAAAAATGTATCTGGTTAGGCTGGTTTCACATTGCGTTTTTTTCCTGTCCGTGGGGATCCTGTTTTGTGCAGGACCCCACAGACGGGAAAGGACTGGATCAGATGTGGCCTCCAGATGCCATTTCTGTGTCCGGTTAAGTTAAATATTTTAAAATATGATCCCATCACGATCCCAACTTGAATTTTGGTACAGATATGGCTAGGAGCACAGCACACACATTTTTGGAAATTTTTAAATTTAACATTTTTTACAGAAATGCTTTTTAAAATTTTGCATTTGGGGTCGCATAGGTAAAATATTAACAAAGTTACTCTTGTGACATATCTGGTGGAAGCCTGTACAGTTCTGAATAGAATGGGGTTTATTTTATTCCTCTATCTCATTTCTAGCCCAAGATACGATAGAAAATGTAAAGTCATACCAGGCCAAAATTCGCGCTTTTTTTAATAAAAATCTGTAAAAAATTAACTGATGAAGAAAAAAATTAAAAACTTTTATTTTTTAATTAACTAAAGTTGCACTTCATATAGAAAAAAATAATTAAAAAATATAAGGATGTCAGGTAAAAAAAATATTCATATTTGGATCACTTGACATGGAATGAACCCATACACAATATCAGAAATTCCCGTAATGGTGTAAATAGCTGGTGAAATACCATTAATAAACAAGGATACCATGACATGGATACCAGTATAGTACAGGTGTTACATTCAGCTGAATGTGAGTTGATATAAGGTGCTCAGATACTTGACCGAACAGTATACAAATTGAACTGTGGATTACATCAAGCGTATATGGAGGGCAAGAATTAACACTAGAACACTTTATGCAATAATTTGTATCTACCAGTGTGACCCTAAACCAGTGGATGCCAGGTGGTAGCCAGCAAAAAATATTGGAAGATTTACCCTTAGCAAGTCTAATGTACATTGGGTGGCTACGGTTGCACCATGTACATGACAGATTCAAATTCTGACAACCTAATAAGCGAATGACATTGTGGACGACATCAAGCATGTATGGAAGATGAGGCTTAACACCGGAATATCGAATCCCTTGAGGGATAATTGTGGCAGTAATTCTATATGCAAAAAATAGTATACACCATTATGGACCTGAGCCAGTAAATATCAAATAGTAGTCCACAAAATTGGTACTGTAGATAACAACAAGCATATATGAAAGGCAAGGAACATCCCTGGAATATCAAATCCTTATAGTGGTATTAGATTGTGACAATAATCTTGTATGTGATAATTAGTATGCACCAGAGCAGATCTAAGTCGGGTAACTATCAAATCCTAATCAGCAAAATTGCTAAGTAATAAACCTCAGAGGATCCAAGGCACACTATACTGGTTACCGCAGTTGTGCCAAATATATATCATAAGAAATGGCTAATGACCATGAACATGAACCAGGATGCTTGTAACAATATAACAGTTGGTCCTGAAATTAATAGAAGCTAATCCCTATCACAGTGCCAGGTACCAGTAAATGTGAATAATAGACAGTGGTCAAATGAGTCATAGTCACCACAATAATGGTGTCATAAAGGCAGCCAGAGAAGCCATGGAAGCAGCCATATACACCATAGAAAGCTGTCAGGACCCCGGGGTGTCCAGGCCCCATGCGTATCGCTGCTAGGGCGCAGCTTTGTTAGGGGAGGGTGGATTACCTTCCAGACCCCTCTAATCTCCTGCTCACCATGTTCCTTCCAGGACGTCGGACACTTTGCCGCATACCATCCCAGGTGTGTTTCAGGACAATGGCTGCCCAAGCACTAAGAGTGAGACCCTGTCTGTGCCTTCCAGGACCTTGTCCAAGCACAGGCAGATATAACCTTCCCTGGTAATAATAATAATATTTTCTTTCTTTATTTATTTATATAGCGCTATTAATTCCATTGCACTTTACATACTTTCCAGAGCCATCCCTGGCACTGCACGCGATCTCCAGACCTCTGGCCTTCCACGGCATCAGCTAGTCCCAAGCAAGAGAGGTCGCATGGTGCCTAAACTTCATGCCTTCCAAGGATATATTCTTCTGAGCATAAGGCCATAAGTCTTCCAGGGAAGCTTTGTCTTTTGTCAAACGCACAGAATCATCTAATCACATTAACACACAGATTATATTCCTGAGACCCCAGGTGTTGGAGGCATCAGGTTAGCCAGACACGCCCCTGTCTTTTGGCACATCTGCAGCCCAATACATGTAATGCATTCCTTAAACTCACTGAACTACATGTCTTATCATACACATTTCTGAGTTTATATTGCAGAGCGCAACCTTCCTCTGCAATATATACTGGCTATTTACAATGCAGCAAGCTTAATCAGCCATCATGTGCTTCTAAAGGTACCGTTACACGGCACGACATAGTGCACGACATCGCTCAAAAGTGACGTGTTCAACGATGTTAAAACAACATTGTTAGTGCATCGTTGCATGCAACCGAACGATTCAACTACGATAATTAGTCAAGTTTGAGTTAGACTGGTTTCACGCTGCGGTCAGATCAGGTCAGGTCAGGTCAGGCTTTGTGTTTCAAAACCAGGAGAGGATCTTGCAGAGAAAAAGTATAATTGATAGTTTGACACCTGTTCCAGGTTTTGGAGTCACTCCTGGTTTTGAAACACAAAACCTGACTTGACCTGACCTGATCTGACCGCAGTGTGAAACCAGCCTTACAGGTTTATGAACATGTTCAAAAACCTGACGATGTCGTTCAAGCGATCTGCTAGCATCGTTGTGTGTGACACCGCGATAACGATGTCATGGACGACTTCGCCCATTCACAGCAATTAGCAGGAATCATTCCTGGGGTTGAAGAATGATACCTGCTCACAGCATCGTTGGTGAGTTGTCCACGATATCTAGACGTGTGACATCTCACCAGCGATGTTGAAATGATGTCAAAAATGACCGCACGCCCACAAGATCGTTGCGGACATCATTCCAACATTGTGCCGTGTAACGTTACCTTAACAGCCACGGGTGGATCAGAGATCTACCCTCCGCTGTTAACCTGTTAAATCCAGCTATCAATCTCGGACAGCGGGATTTAACACTTGCTAGCGGGGGGACGCATCATTCCCCACTTTTATCGTTGTGCTCATGGTGTGATCACGGAGCGACGATGAGTTGTCATGACTGGTAGGGGTCTGCTGATGACCACTGTGAATGTCATTATGATCCTTGTTGTAAAAGAGTGATGTTATAGGCATCAGAAGCCCCCTGTGTGACTGAGATCATCAGCTATGGCGTTATGGGCATCGGAAGCCCCCTGTGTGACTGAGACAGGCTGCTTTTGGCCATTGGAAGCCTCCTCTGTGTGACTAAGGCCAGCGGCTATGTTGCTTTGGCCATTGGAAGCCCCCTCTTTGTGACTGAGCTGCTCAGAGTACTGTGCCCCATCATCTCTGCACCACTGTTGGTTGATGATACCACCAGGGCTCTTATAGACTAATAGGGGTGCACAGCTGTGAGGACACCACTGCCCCCTTGTGACCATGATGTTCGGAGAAGGGAACTTTGAGGGGAAAGGGCTGAGGTCTGTAGCTAGTGCAGGGTGCACTGTGCCAGGTGCCAACACTGCCTCACCCTGCAGCCCTTCTGCCTTTCCCGCCCACATTACACAGCAGGAGCCCCCGCCTGGCACAACGGCGCCTTCCTGCCTTCACCTGCTTGTGCTGCACTGTTCAAGTGTTGACGACCAGCGGCAGCTACGAGTACACAGCGCAGAGCTGAGCTGCCAGTATGTACAGCAAACAACTCTCACCTGCTCCTTGGTAATCTCTATAAGCCTCCGTTTGTTGAGATTCAAGCCAACTAAACCATGTGTCTCTAAATCTCATGTATGAGTCATGAACTGTAGAGGTCATGTCCTCTATATACATGACGTCGTTCACTTTCACGATCAACATCGAAATCGATGGACAACCGCCTTCCTCCACAGGAGTGGAATACATGCCCGTGCCGCCATTATCAGAAATCTTAGTGGTGAATGTTTATATCTGCCAATAGGAATCTCGCAGTGATGCAGCATAAACAAGGCGGGAGCCAGTTCTCCCTCACAGCTTATTACAGTGCGGATAATTTCATTCACCTTGGACCAGAAGGGGCGAAGGATTCTGCATTCCCAGAACGTGTGTATAAGGGAACACTCAACCTCGCCACACCTCGGGTCAGTAGAGGGGAACATTTTGTGTAAACGAGAGGGGACCCTATACCACCGAGTTAGTAGTTTGTAGCTTTCCTCTTGGAACCTTGAGCTTATTGAAGTTTTATGCGCCAAGATGTAGATGTTAGTTCTCTGTTGCTGGCTAAACTCCTAATCCTAAAATCCACTTCCCACCTCAAAATGAATGACGATGTTGGCTGATCTGGAAGAGAGATCAACAATGCGTATGCTTTGGAGGGGGCATGTCTACATGGCCCGGGGCCTAGGTAAACAGTTTCAAACATAGACCTACGAAACTTGGTTTTAGGCGGGAGGCTATTAAAGTAATGGTTAGGTTGGAGGCATCTCCAGAATCTTAAAGGACCAGGGTTGACATGGAACCCAATGATTCAGAAGACAGCCACTCATCCCCACCACCCCGACTCTCCACCCTGTCAACCCCCACTTCGATCAAAAAGCCAAAATCTGAGTCCATAATCCTCGATCCAAAATTTGGATGAATAAGTGCAGAGTCAGCAGGAATCATCTCTGAGTGGATCAGTCTGTGGCTACACACAAATAACGTGGTTCCAATAGTCGGGTGATTTTTCAGACCCTCTACAGTCATCACCCACGGCAGTGTATGGAGAGAAAATGGGGTAAAATTCTGTTCAATCTTGACCCATGTTTTTTTTTCTTTATTTCTGCACCAATCTATCACTCGTGCGATATAACTCACAAAGTGGTACAGCCTAATGTCCGGTAGACCCACTCCTCCCTCTCCCTTAGATCTAGATAAAATCGTTTTTGTTTTTTTTAAGGCAGGCACTTTTATTGTTCCAAATGAAGGCAGTTTGAATTTGGGAGATTTAGATTTAGAGAAGGAAGATGGAATCCTAATGGGAAGAGCTTGTAAATAGTATAGAATCCTAGGTAAAACAGTCATTTAAAAAGCTGACATCTACCCATCCATGTAAAAGTTGATTTCGCCCATCTATCACAGTTACACGGATCGAGTTAAAAAAGGATGGAAAATGGGAAGTTAGCCTGGTAAAGTGTTTGGACATCAGCTGTAATCCGTAAACCCAAATAATCTATAGCACGTGTGGACCAATGAAACCGCCTCCTTTAGCCAATCGTCAAGCTGGGGAGGAAGAGTGATATTCAGGGCCTCCGACTTAGATTGGTTGATCTTAAAATTTGAGAGGTTGGAATACACCTTGAATTCTTACAGGAGGTTGGGGAGGGAGATCTCGGGACTTGATACAAAAATCAGCAGGTCATCAGCATACGCAGCAATTTTATGCTTAGAAGATTTCACCTTTACCCCAGTTATATCTTAGTTTGCCCATATACGTCTCAACATTGGCTCAAGGGTCAGTATGAAAATCAATGGGGACAGCGGACAGCCCTGACGGGTGCCATTTTTATGTCAAAAGATTCAGGCAGGACGCCATTCACCCGCACCCTAGCCGATGGTACCGAGTAAACGGACAACACCCGCCTCAGCATCCTCGCACCTAGGCCAATATGGGCCAGGGGTTCCTCCAGAAATGTCCAATTAACTCTGTTGAACGCTTTTTCTGGGTCTGTTGACAGCAGCATCAGTGAAGGACCAGATAGTTTAGCTTTATAGATTAAGTTGATCACTTTGGAGGTGTTGTCCCTGGACTCCCTACCTAATACAAATCCCGCCTGGTCCAGGTGAATGACAGCGCATATCGGGGGGACAGTTTGTCCGCTAAAATCTTGGCAAACAATTTAACATCCACATTTAACAGCGAAATTGGGCGGTAGCTTGAGCATTGCGAGGGGTCCTTCCCTGGCTTGTGGATCACCACGATAAATGCTCTCAGGGCGTCCCTCGGAGGTGCAGTCGCCTCAGCCATGGCATTGAAAGAAGCCCTTAAATAAGGAATCAACCTCTCCCGTAGTTTTTTATAATATAAGACCGTAAACCCATCTGGGCCTGGTGTGTTACCAGATTTAGAAGATGAAATCGCCGCTCTAATTTTCTGATTTGTTATGTGTTTCTCCAAAGACTGAATTGCCGTCTCCTGAAGAGTGGGCAGCCCCGATAGATTTAAGATCTCGTATACGAGATTACATAAATCGACGAGGTAGTTCCGGGATTTCCACTGTCCACTCTATATAATGAGGCATAGTAATTTTGAAATGCCGCAGCAATATGTAAACCCTGGCTATTCTTAATCCACCCCTGGTCCTCACTGAGATCAGTTTTGTACTTTGTCCAGATCTTCAGGGGAGTTGAAATATTACAGGTTGTTAGAAGAATAGAAAAGAGGTCCTTGTCTTCGGCAAGCTTCCCTGAATGTCTCACAGACATGCATAAACTGTGTTATAGTAAGAACGTCCTTCATTACCCATAGCAACCAATCAGAAGCTGAGTTGTGATTGGTTGCTATAGGCCACCCGATAATTATCCAGGAAAACTGTCAGAACAGCCAAGCCAGTATCTACTACCTGACACATACAAACAGTAAACAAGCATTTTTTGGACGAATGACTGTAAAGCACAGGTTAAAAATTCTCAAAACATAGTCTATGACGTTCCCTGAGTCAAATAAAGTGGGTGTGCAAAATGCAACTGTGCGGATTCCTTCATCAGAAACAATTCAAAGCACACTGCACAAGGAGAAGCTGTATGGGAGAGTGATGCGAAAGAAGCCATTTCTGCATGCACGCCACAAACAGAGTCGCCTGAGGTATGCAAAGGCACGTTTGGACAAGCCAGTTTCATTTTGGAAGAAGGTCCTGTGGACTGATGAAACAAAGATTGAGTTGTTTGGTCATACAACAAGGCGTTATGCATGGCGCCACAAAAACACAGCATTCCAAGAAAAACACTTGCTACCCACTGTCAAATTTAGGGGAGAGTCCATCATGCTTTGAGGCTGTGTAGCCAATGACGGCAACGGGAATCTTGTTAAAGTTGAGGGTCGCATGGATTCCACTCAGTATCAGCAGATTCTTGAGAATAATGTTCAAGAATCAGTGTCAAAGTTGAAGTTACGCCGGGTATGGATCTTTCAGCAAGACAATGATCCAAAACACAGCTCCAAATCTACTCAGGCTTTCATGCAGAGGAACAATTACAATGTTCTGGAATGGCCATCCCAGTCCCCAGACCTGAATATCATTGAACACCTGTGGGATGTTTTGAAGCGGGCTGTCCATGCTCGGCGTCCATCAAACTTAACTGAACTGGAATTGTTTTGTAAAGAGGAATGGTGCAAAATACCCTCATACAGGATCCAGGAACTCATTAACAGCTACAGGAAGCGACTAGAGGCTGTTATTTTTGCAAAAGGTGGATCTACTAAATATTAATGTCACTTTTCTGTTGAGGTGCCCATACTTTTGCACCTGTCAATTTTTGAAATAATGCATACTTCACATTTTTGGTTAGTACAATAAACCTCATTTCAATCCTGAAATATTACTGTGTCCATCAGTTATTACATATATCACACTGAAATAGCTGTTGCAAAAAAACAATTAAAAAAAAGAGTAAGATTAAGAGGGGTGCCCAAACTTTTTCATATGACTGTATATTGTGATGTGGCGTCCGGTTATGTTTTGCACAGGCGAGGGTCTGCTGCAGAGTGAACATGGAATGGTTTCTCTGGGACTTGTTGTTCCATCAGTATACATGTAGGGCCAGTTTGACAAGGTGGTCAGAAGTGATGGGAAGGACTGACCATCCACATACACCTCCCATGGGTGTTTCTCAGCTGATATCATGTGACTGGTTCTGGGTCACTTGGTCAGTCAAGCAAGGTCCTTCAAGGGTACAGGACATGCTAAAGAGTCCACGGTTATTTGAAGTGTGCCCAGAGCTCCGGACAAAGAGAAGGACCTGAAATGCCTGTGAAAGACTGAATGTGGCCATTTAATACTGTGAATGGACATTTATGTTTAAGTTGCTGTAAAACCAAGTAAAGGCTCGTATTTATTTTCCCTTCTGCTGGGTTTATGGAGCTGTGACTAATCCCCGTTAAGACTTTTAAATGGAGTGGCGTTCCTACCTCAAGGACTGGCAAAGCAAGTATAGTCTAAACTGGTGCAAGCTGCAATACTGAACAATATACAAAAAAAACATTCACAGCAGTACTCGGTCACTGCCAATCATAATTATATACATACAGATAATCAGAAAAGCTGCACAGCACTCAGCAGACCAGTGTGAACTGATGCAAGCAAGGATGCAGAATCAAACAACTTGAGAAAAATCCTTGCAGCACACAGCACTACCAATGATGCATAAGTGCTAACAAGCCATATATGTTTGAGGAAAAAGTTAAAAACTTACGTTTTTCAAAAAAACTCAATAATCTTATCTTTTAATTCTGGAGTTCTTAGTACATACATTGGCCAATGTCTGCTTGCTCACCAACTACGACAAAGTGACTCCAGGCATGATGAGCCCTATCTGACATCCCTGCCCTCCTTGTCCACCCCCCACTCTTCAGTGGGCAGGCACCATCTATACCCTCGATCACCTGTAGGTTCAATGAGGGTGCACATTGCAGCAAAGGAGCCCACAACTCCATACAACAAATAATCAGAAAAACTGCACAGCACTCAGCAGACCAGTGTGAACTGGTGCAAGCAAGGATGCAGAATCAAACAACTTGAGAAAAATCCTTGCAGCACACAGCCACTACCAATGATGCATAAGTGCTAACAAGCCATATATGTTTGAGGAAAAAGTTAAAAACTTACGTTTTTTCAAAAAACTCAATAATCTTATCTTTTAATTCTGGAGTTCTTAGTACATACTGCAATGTGCACCCTCATTGAACCTACAGGTGATCGAGGGTATAGATGGTGCCTGCCCACTGAAGAGTGGGGGGTGGACAAGGAGGGCAGGGATGTCAGATAGGGCTCATCATGCCTGGAGTCACTTTGTCGTAGTTGGTGAGCAAGCAGACATTGGCCAATGTATGTACTAAGAACTCCAGAATTAAAAGATAAGATTATTGAGTTTTTTGAAAAAACGTAAGTTTTTAACTTTTTCCTCAAACATATATGGCTTGTTAGCACTTATGCATCATTGGTAGTGGCTGTGTGCTGCAAGGATTTTTCTCAAGTTATACATACAGATAGATAGAAGCAAAACACCATTTGAGAAAAAATATAAAAACATGCATTTAAAAAAAAAAAATCAATTTTTTTTGTATATCTTCTCTTTGTAAAGTAAGGTTCTTAGTACACATATTGGCCAATACCTGTTTGCCTATCAACCGCGGCAAGGTGACCTTAGATCTGATGGGTCACTGTCCTACCATGCCGCTCTTTCCTTGGACTTAGCTAAGCCTTCATTTTTATTATTTTTATGGGACCTGGAAGGACTCGCTTCAATCAAAGACCACCTTGGGCCAATGGGGATGCAGAGTAAAAATGTGGAGCCAGTAACTCCAACAATTTATATAGAGACAAAAAAACGCTAAATAGCACTCAAGGTCTAGTCTGAACTGGTGAAAGCTGCAATACAGAAAATGTTTTTATATTTTTTCTGAAATGCATTAGTATATGGGATAGGGAAAACATTTCCAGATGGGTGGTGACCATGGTGGCCATTTTGAAGTTGGCAATTTTTGGATCCAACTTTATTTTTTTCAGTGGGAAGAGGGTCATGTGACACATAAGAAAAACAATGGTGTGCTTAGTTTTAAAGTAACTTTATTCTTTCATGAGTTCTGTACAAGTTTATGACCACTTATAAAATGTGTTCAAAGTGCTGCCCATTGTGTTGGATTGCCAATGCAACCCTTTTCTCCCACTCTTGACACACTGATAGCAACACCGCAGAAGAAATGCTAGCACAGGCTTCCAGTATCCGTTGTTTCATATGCTGCACATCTCATATCATCACAGCATAGACAATTGCCTTCAGAAGAGTGATAAGGCAAAAATTTTTATGAAGGTGAACAAACAAAACCACCGCTATTGGTCTGACACTAACCCACAGTGGATAGATCCCTCCAAGACGTGGAAAAGAAAAATTTATGGTATGGTGAGGTATATGGGGTACAAAGATAATGGGGTCATTCTTCATCAATGGAAATCTCAATGCCACTAGATATTTGAATCATGTATAAAGCCTTTTACTTTTTTCTTCACCTGGAGAATAGCTCAAAATACTTTCTTTATTTGATGTTACCAAGAATGCTCCATTATTCATCTCCGTGCTCATTTTGAACACAGGAGGATTGTACTATGAAGAATCTACACAATGGTGAGCTGGCTTAAAATCATACATTAAAATCATAAATATATATTTGCATATATAATATACACACACAAATACGTACACTGGCGATCAAAATTGCAGGACCATGTGCAATCACTTGATTTTGTCAGACATAATGTAATCTACATTGATCAACATTTGAAGGTTATTGTGGAAAGGGTACACCATGCCACAAGAACAGTGTTTTCCAAAATAACCAGTTTGTGAACTTAAAATCTTTATATTATACAAGACGTGATGATCATAATTAGAAAACAGCAATGACTGTAGCACAGAGAAAGATTAAAACTAAATTTTGTGAAGGTTACAACAGTCACCAATCAGTAGCAAGAGTACAGGCCTTTGCTTTGAATGACTTCAGAACATCTGCAGCCACAGGACATCACTAGTTTTTCACCCTAGTCTGGTGTGATTTTGGTCCACTTTTCTTCTGGTCTCGGCCATAACTTTGTCACCAAGGATTTTTCAGTGGTTTTTATGGGGTTTAGATCAGGACTCTGGGCTGGCCATTTCATTGTTACAGTGTTTCCTGTTTCAGGGAACTGCGTTACCCGTTTTTCTGTGTAGCAGTGGGCATTATCTTACATGAAAATTGCTTGCTGGTTGAGTGCCGAACCCAAGTAAGGAACCACGTGTTGTTAAAGTAGGTTCTGAAACACACTTGCGTTCACTCTGCCATGTAGCTGTATGAACGGTCCAAACCCTTGAAGCAGAAAATATTCCCTAAACCACAAGACTTCCTCTACCACCCTTCACTGACATCTTTACACATTTTGGTTTCAATCTTTCCCCATGATGAGCATAATATTTCCTGTCCTTTCTGGCATTTGTCTTTTGAGGGTGACCAGTCTTCTTAGGGTACCTTCACACGTGGCAATATTGCTAGGCAATTTCACTGGCAATTTTCTGGTTGCAGTGAAATCATGGACACATTGTTCCATTTGTACACAGCAACAAAATAGAACAATGTGTCCATGATTTCACTGCAACCAGAAAATTGCCAGTGAAATTGCCTAGCAATATTGCCGTATGTGAAGGTACCCTTAGGGGACTTGAAACAGTTTGTGATGTTGTAAAGATGCAATATTCTAGAAATCACAGACTTGGAATGATTCATTTCTGTTGCTATGGCTGATAGGTTGACCCTTTTGGCCTTAATCTGGACAACCTGCTGCTGGAAGGTTTCAGTCACTTTGGAACAACACACCATTTTTTGCAAGGTGAGTGCAAACTGGAAAGCTAGGCTGCCAGTTAAATAGGGTTTGTCAGATAATTAAGGAAATTAGCACCTGGTGCCAGATTAACACCAAAAACTTGCAGGTGTCTGAAAATGTTCTTGAATTTTATTCAGTGTTTGTTTTCATTTATCTAATTTACATTTTTATTCTGTGATTTAGAAATATATTCAGTCTATGAAATGAGGTTAAAATACTTCTAATTTACTCATATTAAGATATTTTTACATAGCACAACACAATGACCTTAACGTTAAGGCAAATGTGTATTACTTAAAAAAAAATAAATTCCAGTTTAAAAGTTGTAAAACTTTTGAAGATTGTATCAATTTGGCCTTTCCATGCATGTGTTAACCTAACCTACAAATTAAAGTTAGCGTCATTTATACCACAATGAATATCGTGAAAATTAAATGTTTCAAATTCCCACCCAAAAGTTTTTTAATACATTGAATGTAGGCAAAATGGTAACATTTGAAGAATAAGTCTGTTGATCTATTATATAATTGCCGTAGCGACTTCCATCGGAGCGGCGCTACTTCCGGTGGCTTGGTGAGCGCGAGCGAGCTGCTTCTCCTGGACTCTCCCCGTGGCCGCTTAGCGGCCACGGCGACTCACGAAGCAATGCCCGCAAAGCGGGCATTGCGAGTCGTTGCAGCCTAGCGAAGCAATGCCCGCAAAGCGGGCATTGCGAGTCGCTACACCGCTAACCAAGCCACCGAAGCCGAAGCCCATACTACTGTAGTGTACACCGCTATAGTATACTACAGTCCCATGCCCATAAGCGCCATGGGACTGTAGTATACCATCACGCTGTACACTACAGCCCCCTGCCGCTCGCCGCCCGCCCCATGCCCGTACAGCCGACCCCCATGCCCGCACAGCCCACCCCCATGCCCGCACAGCCGACCCCCATGCCCGCACAGCCGACCCCCATGCCCGTACAGCCCACCCCCATGTCCGCACAGCCGACCCCCATGCCCGCACAGCCGACCCCCATGCCGACCCCCATGCCCGCACAGCCGACCCCCATGCCCGTACAGCCCACCCCCATGTCCGCACAGCCGACCCCCATGCCCGCACAGCCGACCCCCATGCCGACCCCCATGCCCGCACAGCCGACCCCCATGCCCGCACAGCCCACCCCCATGTCCGCACAGCCGACCCCCATGCCCGCACAGCCGACCCCCATGCCCGCACAGCCGACCCCCATGCCCGCACAGCCCACCCCCATGCCCGCACAGCCCACCCCCATGCCCGCACAGCCGACCCCCATGCCCGCACAGCCGACCCCCATGCCCGTACAGCCCACCCCCATGTCCGCACAGCCGACCCCCATGCCGACCCCCATGCCCGCACAGCCGACCCCCATGCCCGTACAGCCCACCCCCATGTCCGCACAGCCGACCCCCATGCCGACCCCCATGCCCGCACAGCCGACCCCCATGCCCGTACAGCCGACCCCCATGTCCGCACAGCCGACCCCGATGTCCGCACAGCCGACCCCCATGCCCGCACAGCTGACCCCCATGCCCGTACAGCCCACCCCCATGTCCGCACAGCCGACCCCCATGCCCGCACAGCCGACCCCCATGCCCACACAGCCGACCCCCATGTCCGCACAGCCGACCCCCATGCCCGCACAGCCGACCCCCATGCCCGCACAGCCGACCCCATGCCGACCCCCATGCCCGCACAGCCGACCCCCATGCCGACCCCCATGCCCGCACAGCCGACCCCATGTCCGCACAGCCCACCCCCATCTATGTCCGAAAAAACCCCCATGTCCGCACACAGCCGACCCCCATGTCCGCACAGCCCACCCCCATCTATGTCCGAAAAAACCCCCATGTCCGCACAGCCGACCCCCACTAATGTCCACACAGCCCCCCCATGTCCGCACATACTTACATGTCTTCTTAGTCATCTGATCGTCCGTCCGGCCAGGCGTCCTCTTCGTCCGGCCCCGGGGATCTTCTGTCCTCTTCTCTTCTCATTCAGATACAATGGACGACAAATCCGCCATTGTATCTCAATAAGATATGAGCGGCTCTTCTGATTGGTCGCTGTCTACTGCCCTCAGCCAATCAGAAGAGCCCCTCATTGAGCTCGAATTCTGATTGGTCGGCGTCCAATCCGAAATCGAGCTCACTGCCCATAGACATGTATTAGCGGTGTGTCCGCGATTTTACGGCCGACAAATAGAACCAGGTGGCCGGCCATAAAATCGCCGACACACCGCTAATGTATGTCAATGGGAAATAGAGCGGACCTGAAGGAGAACTGTCTCACTTAAAATAAATAATAAATTAAATAATAAAAAAAATAATTTAAAAATAATTAAAAAATAATAAAAAATAATAATAAAAAAATAATAAAAAATTAAATTAAAATAATAATAAAAAAAAAAAATATATGCTAATCAGCTCAGCCATTTTGGCGGACCTCAATGAGAACTGTGTCTCACTTAAAATAAATAATAAATTAAATAATAAATAAAATAATTTAAAAATAATTAAAAAATAATAAAAAATAATAATAAAAAAATAAAAAAATTAAATAAAAATAATAATAAAAAAAAAAAATATATATGCTAATCAGCTCATCCATTTTGGCGACCTGAATGAGAACTGTGTCTCACTTAAAATAAATAATAAATTAAATAATAAATAAAATAATTTAAAAATAATTAAAAAATAATAAAAAATAATAATAAAAAAATAATAAAAAAATTAAATAAAAATAATAATAAAAAAAAAAAAAATGTGACCTAATGAGAACTTGTCTCACTCTCACTTAAATAAAATAATTAATTAATAATAAAAAAAATAATTAAATAATAATAAAAAATAATTATAAAAATAAATAAAAAAATATAAATAATTCAATAAAAAAATAATAAAAAATTAAATAAAATAATATAAAAAAAAAAAATGGTCATCAGCCAATGAGAATGAAACTGTGTCTCACTTAAAATAAATAATAATTAAATAATAAAAAAATAATTTAAAAATAATAAAAAATTATAAAAAATAATAATAAAAAAATAATAAAAAATTAAATATAACTAATAATAATAAATAAAAATAATATTACTAATAGCTAATTTTGTATAATGCTCACTTAAAAATAATATTAAATTTAAATAATGAAATAAAATAATATTAAATAATTAAAAAATAAAATAATAATAATAATATAATTATAATAATCTAATAAAAATATAATTAAAATAATTAATAATGCTAATGTTATACCATTCATGGATATATAAACTGCTCATTAATGTAATAATAATCTAATTAATTAATAAGTAATAAAATCTATTTAATAATAATAATCAAATAATATTAATAAATTAATAAAACATATTAAATAATCAAATAATGCAATAATAATGATATATATGCTAATAATAATGCTTTAATGCTATAATAATGAATATGGTTATATGCTATTAATGCAATAAATTAATATATAATAATAGATTAATTAATGCTATAATGTAATAATAATGATAATAATGATAATAATAATTTATTAATGCTATATTAAATATAATAATGCTATTAATAATGATATTAATGCTAATAATAATGCTATTAATGCATTCATAATGTATTAATGTTTATTAATGCTAATAATGCTATATTATTAATGCTATTAATGCTAATAATAATGTATTAATGCTATTATAATGCTATTAATGCTAAAAATAATGCTATAATGCTAATTATAATGCTATTAATGCTATAATAATGCTATTAATGCTATTAATTAATGTATTAATGCAATATTAATGCTATTAATGCTAATAATAATGCTATTAATGCTATTAATCTAATATATTATTAATGCTAATAATGTAATGTATTATCTATTAGTAATTTATTAATGCTATTAATGCTAATAATAATGCTATTAATGCTAATTAATGCTAATAATAATGCTATTAATGCTATTAATAATGTATTAATGCTATTATGTATTAATGCTATATAATGCTATTAATGCTAATATAATGCTATTAATGCTATTAATAATGCTATTAATGCTATTAATTAATGTATTAATGCTATTAATATAATGCTATTAATGCTATTAATGCTATAATGTTATAATGCTATTATTAAATGCTATTAATGCTAATTAATAATGCTATAATGCTATTAATAATGTATTAATGCTATTATTAATGCTAATAATGCTATTATGTAATAATGCTATTAATATGCTAATAATAATGCTATTAATGCTTTTATATGCTATTAATGCTATTAATGCTATATATGCTATTATAATGCTAAAGTAATAATGCTATTATTAATGCTATTAATGCTAATAATAATGCTATTAATGCTATTAATAATGTTATTAATGCTATTATTAATGCTAATAATGCTATTATAATGCTATTATGCTAATAATAATGCTATTAATGCTATTAATAATGTTATTAATGCTATTATTATGCTAATAATGCTATTATTAATGCTATTAATGCTAATAATAATGCTATTAATGCTATTAATAATGCTATTAATGCTAATAATAATGCTATTAATGCTATTATAATGCTATTAATGCTATTAATATGCTATTAATGCTATTAATGCTAATGTTATCTATATGGTATTATTAATGCTATTATGCTAATATAATGCTATTAATGCTATTAATGCTAATAATAGCTATTAATGCTATTATAATGTTCAGTAATGCTATTATTAATGCTAATAATGCATAGTTGCTATTAATGCTAATATAATTATACATTAGCTATAATGCTATTAATATGCTATTCTGCTATTAATGCTAATGTATCTATAATGCTATTAATATGCTATTAATTTAATAATGCTTTATCATAAAATGTATAATGCTATTATTAATGTTAATAATGCATTATTAATGCTATTAATGCTAATAATAATGCTATTAATGCTATTCATAATGTTATTAATGCTATTATTAATGCTAATAATGCTATTATTAATGCTATTAATGCTAATAATAATGCTATTAATGCTATTATTAATGTTATTAATGCTATTATTAATGCTAATAATGCTATTAATGCTCATAATACTGCTAATAATGCTATTATACTGCTATTACTGCTAATAATAATGCTATGGCTTATATTATTGCTATTGATCATGAGATTATTATTTAAAAATCTTTAAAAAAACAATAAACATATTTTAGATACCCGATGCATTTGCATCAGGCTAACAGCTATAACTACTATAATCAAATTAATGCACGTTCTAGAATCCCGATGCATTTGCATCGGGCTCACAGCTAGTAGAATGATAAAAGAATAAATAAAATTGAAGGCATTTTAAATGATGGGAAATAAAATATAATAATTTCATGAAGGCTAAAACTGGCTACAACACAAAGTGGTTAATACTTGTTCTGCTCTATTCTTATTTTATTGCAAATAGTCATTTTAAAGATAATTGTTTAAAAATGTCAAAGGGAGATATTTGATTTAACAATAAAAATATTTACTTTTTAATTCTCAACAGATGGCTACAGCAAAGGAAACCTTCCATTTCCAGATTACAAATTGGAAGAAAACCCTCTTACGCAAAATATTTATCAAGTGCATCACAGCAGCAATCTGTCATCCTATTCTTCTTGCCAAGATCAACTTTCTCCTATTATATTGGATGGAATTACAGAACAAAAAGGCTGTGAATTATTTTCTTGTTCAGAGTGTGGGAGTTGTTTCACACAAGAAATTAATCTTCTTAATCATAAGAGGACACACACAAACATCAATAAACCTCCATCTTTCGATTGCATGAAATGTCCTACGCAGAGTGGTGGTCTTTGTAACCATATCATGATTCATAAAAGCTTAAGGAAGTTTTCATGTTCACTGTGTGGGAAGTTTTTCACCAGGAAATCATATCTTGTCCATCATCAGAGAATTCACACAGGGGTGAGGCCTTTTCCATGTTCAGAATGCGGGAAATGTTTTACCCAGAAATCTGTTCTTGTTCAGCATCGTAGAATTCACACAGGAGAGAAACCATTTTCCTGTTCTGAGTGTGGAAAATGTTTTACCATCAAATCAAGTCTTATTGAGCATCAAAAAATTCACACTGGAGAGAAGCCATTTTTTTGTTTGGATTGTGGGAAATGTTTCTACAAGAAATCAGATCTAGTTAAACATCAGAGATTTCATACAGGGGAGAAACCTTTTTCATGTTTGGAGTGTGGGAGATGTTTTGCCAATAAGTCAAATCTTATTGCACATGAAAGGAGTCATACTGGGGAAAGGCCATTTCCATGTACGTTGTGTGGGAAATGTTTCACGAAGAAATCAATTCTTGTTAAACATCAGAGGTTACATGCCGAAGGAAGGCAGTTTTCATGTTCAGAATGTGGGACAACATTTACAAGAAAAGCAGATTTTGTTAAACATGAAAGAAGTCATACAGGAGAGAAGCTGTTTACATGTTCAGTATGTGGGAAATATTTTACCCGAAAATCTGTTCTTGTTCAACATCAGAAAATTCACACAGGAGATAGGCCATTTTCATGCTCAGAATGTGGAAAATGTTTTACCCAAAAATCAGATCTCAGTGATCATCAGAGAATACACACAGGGGAGAAGCCGTTTTCTTGTTTGGAATGTGGGAAATGTTTTACTAAGAAATCAAGTTTGGCTCAACACCAGAAAATTCACACCAGAGAAAAGCCATTTTCATGTTCAGTTTGTGGTAATTGTTTTAGCCAGAAATCCTATCTTATTAGACATCAGAGAATTCACACAGGGGAAAAACCATTCTCATGTTCAGAATGTGGTAAAGGATTTACTCAGAAAGCAGGTCTCGTAGCTCATCTAAAAGTTCACACAGGGGAGAAGATATTTACATGTTCAGATTTTGATAAATGTTTTACCCAAGAACCAAGTCTGGATGGCCATCAAATAATTCAGATAGAGGAAAAGCCATTATTCGATCACACTATGGATGCGGATAGTGTAGATCCAATCTTTTTTCCTCAGATATTTACCAGTACAGACTGTTGACTAGTCTCAAGTGTTATTTTTTTCTGTAAGATAAAAATCCTTCACTTTTTATAAAAATGTTTTAAATGGACAACTGATGATGTTTGTTTATGTAGTTATGTCTCGTCTCAATTAAAACTTACAATATACATAACTGATGTGGGATTGTTAGAACATTGTTAATTTTTATATATGAACAGGGAATTGTTGAAATTATTACCGTATATACTCGTGTATAAGCCGAGTTTTTCAGCACAAAAAATGTGCTGAAAAGTCCCCCCCTAGTTAGTGACTAACAAGCACTTATGTGCTTGCTTTAAATGGCTCCTCACCCCCCTCAAAGCCTCCCCCACCGCTTCCCTCTGTCCTCCTGTCATTTCATGCCTTGTGCTGCCCCCCCGTTGAGCATCTTGTGCCCCTGCCGGTCACCGCCATCCTCCAGCTCCTGGATCACATCTCCCCCCACTGTGCTGTAACCGGATTGCTCCCCGGTTACAGCCATCCTCCTGCTCCTGGCTGTGCAGTGCGGGTACTGGCCCGGATCCCTCCCCAGTTACGGTACCTGCATCCTCAGACCTCTCAGGCGTGCGGTCCCGGTTCCCCCCGCCGTTTCCGTCCATCCTCGGTCTACCGCGCTCCTGTGGTTCCTATGCAGTAACGTCAGAGGGCCCGGATCCCTCCCCCTCATCTGCACTGTATTGATGGGGCGGCCTGTATCCCTCCGCCCTCCTATAGCGATGGGCGGCATGTATTCCTCCGCCCTGCTGTAGTGAGGGGGCGCCCAGTGTCCCTCCGCCCTGCATAGGTTATGGTAGGCCCCTGTCTCCAGGTCAGCACACACCCAAAAAGTCCCCTGTGGCCAGACATTGACCTAATACAAGGTGTGGCCACAGGGGACTTTAATTACAGTGCCTGGCCCTAAGAGGAAGGAGGTGAGGCACCATTGTAGTAATGTACCATGTGTTTAGTTACGGTAGCATAATAGAGCAGGGGAAAGAATAGAGCAGGGAAAGTGCTGGGTTGTCAGGGAAAGTGCTGGGTTGTCAGGGAAAGTTCAAAATTTTATTTGTATGTATTTTCATTTTTGAAATTTCTCAGTACCGGTAGCTGCTGTATTTCATACCCTAGGCTTATACGCGAGTCAATAACTTTTCCCAGCTTTTGGGGGCAAAAGTAGGGGGGTCGGCTTATACACGGGTCGGCTTATACACGAGTTTATACGGGTAATACTTTTTTTTGAATCAGATGAATTTTTATTAACAGAATCCAGACATTACAATGTAAAACAAGGTCACATATTTTCAATTACAGCACATCCCCCTCCCTCCCCTCCCTTTCTATAAGAAACATCAGCAACAAATACTCATAAATACATCCTCCTTCCGGGATCATTTTCTCTCCACCCATGATGTCCACAATGCATTGAACTTTTTTTTCCCTTTTTCTTTTGGCATGAATACCTTTTTCCATATTTACAATAAAGTCTGATTGTCTAAAAAATGATTGTATTGTCGGCGGTTTTTAATTTTTCCAATGCTTGGCCCGTAATTTACGTGCAGTGTATAACAACCTAGCTATTGCCAATTTGAACTGATTTTGAATCTGAATCTCCTCCACGTAACCTAAAATACAAACCACAGGTTCCTTCTCAATTCTGCAGTCATGCACTCCCTCTATAGTGTTAATAATCACTGTTTGATATGAGTCCAGCCTGGAGCACTATCACAACATGTGTAAGATTGCAGCCCCATCAACCTGACATCAAGGGCATCCAGAAGCCTGTCTCAGTCCTGCCCTATATAGTCTTTCAAGGGTCCTGTATACACTATAGAGCACAAATATTTGTGAGAGTCTACCTGGCTCTTTTAGTGACAATTATAAGTATTTCATAATCGCCTCCCACTTATCTTCTTCTTTCAGTCCCAATTCGTCTTCCTACTTATCTTTAGCCTTAATCGGGTAATTGCTTAAAAAGGTGTGTATTAAGTCCTAGTAAATACCTGACATAACTCCTTTTGTTCCCCCATCACTACACACACAGTCCACCAATATGTCTTTTTGAACCCTCATAGTGCAGAGTAAGACAGTTTCTATGTAAGCTCAAAAAAGAGTAGTGATAGGCTCACCTATGTATGGGTGCTCTAGAAACAACCACTAGATATATAAGATTAGCTAGGCACACCAATTTTTATCGAAACAAAAATTTTTATGAAACAATCTCTACATTCAAAAAAAATTTTTTATTGGTTACTTTATCACATCAAGTATTTGAAAACATCAATACGTTAACGTTTCGGCTCTTTTGGCCTTCTTCAGTTATCTTAATACAGAAGAAAACAGAAATATACAGAGTATCATTTGTACAGAACAGAATTCTTATTACAAAACAAAAATTGTATGTAATTATTACAAATACTCTTGTAAAGTACCGTATATACTCGTGTATAAGCCGACCCCCCTACTTTTGCCCCCAAAATCTGGGAAAACCTATTGACTCGTGTATAAGCCGAGGGTGGACCCCAGCACAGGTATACAGCCCCCAGCAGTGTGGTATACAGCAGCCTCCCCAGTGGTATATACAGCCCCAGTGGTAGTATCCAGCAGCCCCAGAGGTATATACAGCCCCAGTGGCAGTATCCAGCAGCCTCAGAAGTATATACAGCCCCAGTGGTAGTATACAGTAGCCATAGAGGTATATACAGCCCCAGTGGTAGTATACAGTAGCCCCTAGTGGTAGTATCCAGCAGCCCCAGAAGTATATACAGCCCCAGTGGTAGTATACAGTAGCCATAGAGGTATATACAGCCCCAGTGGTAGTATACAGTAGCCCCAGAGGTATATACAGCCCCAGTGGTAGTATCCAGCAGCCCCAGAAGTATATACAGCAGCCCCAGAGGTATGGCTTATATTGGCAGCCAGCCTACTTACATACACATACCCATACATACACACATATATACACACACACACACACACATATATACACATACACACAGCTTCCTACCTTGTCCTCCCGTTCTGCAGTGCCTTCCGGTGTCCTCCGTGCTCTGTTCCCGGTCTGCTGGGCCTTGTGGTTCCTCCTGGTTCCTCCTCCTTCGGTTCCATCATGGGGGCTGCCATCTTGCTTCTTCTCTCCGTCCCCGGCCAGTGATATCAGAGCAGGCCGCGCTGTGATTGGCTAGCACCCGTGACATGTGATCATATAAACATCAAATGTGGCATCAATACAAGATATAAACGAAAGTTCATCCCCAGGATGTATAAAGAAAGAAATATACAGCAAAAAACAGGACAAACTGGTAAGCATATTATGAAGACAGGTTAAATGGGGTGGAGAAAGGAAAGAAAAGAAACTGAGTAGGAAAAAATGAAAATGAAATATATTCTACATTACCTATATAGTAACCACTACATATCCACCATATGCCAAGTAAAATTGATAGACCAACATGTCCTATGATTCAAAAGAAAAAAGACTCATATACATTGCATAATGTCATAATGAATGAAATGTATAAGGTAAGTATCACCACCAAAAATAACTATCTTGTCACAACCCACAAAAAAATAACCCACAAAAATAGTGAATCCTGATCAACATCTTCAAAAATGAACAATGCCATCTCAAACAAAAATTATCACAAATGTCACATGATACACAAGGGACAAAAGCGGTGTTTACCTGAATCATATATAATAAGTCTCAAAAGTGAAAGTGAATGCGTTGGTCCCCTGGTGGTTAGTAGTAAAATCAATGTCTGTATAAAAAGAAATCATTTATTGCCAATAATTATCAATAACCCATCAAATAAACTAAGCAAGTCAAAAATCTACCAATGCAGATATAAACAAACAGAGCAGAGGCAAAACATAGCTTAAAAATGCTACATACCGATTATTAAGGGAAATGCCCAGCGAGCCTATAATGTAAAAGGATCTCCCATTAATATCACAAGTGTTCCAATCCACACATGTAAACAGAATACCGCTCAATACCTGATGTGTGCAGTCTGAGATCCATATCGGTGTGCGCCGCTATTACCTGAAGCGCTGAGGTAAATATAGGAGAGGCGGGACATTGCTACAATGTCACATCCGCCTAATGGAACGCATAAGAGCTGACACGCAAGCCCGCGCATGCGCAGTAAGAAAAGAGGAAGTAAGGCAAGAAACGAAAGTAAAACAGCATGATCAACAGTGCCAAATGCCGGAAGAACGATCATATTGCCAACAGATCTTCTTAGACTCAGTAATGCATCTGGAACAAAGAAGCAATCATTAATATATAATATATATAATCTTACTAATTGTAATAAATAGAATTTTATCTTAGATGATGAAAAGATTTGTTTATATATATTGAATAGCAATAAGAATATATAGAGAAAAGGGAAAGAAAACTCTCATCTATGTAGAATGTAACAGAATGTCAATGTAATGTTATATCAATAAAACCTGACCACCATAATCTGCTAGTACCCTTGAAATACCAAATTTTTAATCCCTATTCCATTACATAAAGGTGAAAATATTAATAAACATGGAAGGTTAATTAATCTAATGTAATTGTAGATCATGTAACCTTATGAAATAGTCAGTATCAAATGGTGGGAAGATGTAAAAAATGATTATTGATGATAAAGTTTAATTAAGCATAGGTTTCATATTCACGGTTGAGACCATCTGGTTCCAAAGACTGCAGGGTATGGATCCAGTAAGCCTCTCGTTCCTTGAGCTTCTGAATTCTATTACCTCCCCTTCTTATTGGAGGTACACTCTCAACCACCTGAAAGCGCAACTGCGAAACTTTATGATCATGTTGCACAAAATGATAAGGTACAGGCAATAGAGTATGCCTGCACCCAATGGTGGATTTGTGCTTGCTAATGCGGTCGCGTATATGCTGGGAGGTTTCACATTTGATGTTTATATTACTTTACAAGAGTATTTGAAATAATTACATACAATTTTTGTTTTGTAATAAGAATTCTGTTCTGTACAAATGATACTCTGTATATTTCTGTTTTCTTCTGTATTAAGATAACTGAAGAAGGCCAAAAGAGCCGAAACGTTAACGTATTGATGTTTTCAAATACTTGATGTGATAAAGTAACCAATAAAAAAATTTTTTTGAATGTAGAGATTGTTTCATAAAAAAAAATTTTTTCGATAAAAATTGGTGTGCCTAGTTTCTATGTAAGCGTGACAGAGCTGTCTATACTGGAATCTATAGACCTCAAATAACTTATATTCCTCCTGTAGTTTCTCAAAAGTCACTAGTCTTTGTGAGTCCTGTAATTGGGTCATGTATTGAATTCCTTTCCTCCTCCAGTTTTTAAATTCCCCCATTTTGTCAAACCCCGTCAGTTTTTCATTTTGCCATATAGGGGAATAATTAGTCAGGGCCTCCACTCCCCTAATCCTTTTAATGTCCTCCCACACCTTGTGTACCAGGGCCAGAGTGGGGCATGACAGTCCCAGTTTCCTAAAACTACCTGTCTCCAGTCCTTGAACCAAGTAGTCTCCCCAGTACCCAAGTCAGTACCCAACACATCGAACCCGTGCCCTCTGTCTCTCTCCATTCCCTCAGCTGATGGCCCTGAGCTGCTAGATAATAAATCCACAGGCTCGGGAGTGCCAGCCCCCCTCATCTTTGGGCCTCTGTAATATTTCGAGTTTAATCCTCGGTTCTTTTTTTTCCCCACACAAGATCCCTAAATATATAATTGATTGTACGGAACCATCGTTTAGGCAACAATATGGGGGCATTGTGCAGCACAAACAACACCTGGGGAATCAGCACCATTTTAATCAGGTTTGTCCTTCCTACTACTGATAGATGTGATCTACACCACGCCTCCACATTGCTTCTGAACTTACCCAGTAGCGGGATCAGATTCAGGTCTATATAGCTCGAGAGTGGGAGCAATATCTGAATGCCCAGGTACTTGAACTGCCACACAACCGCCAACTTACTACCATCCCCCTCTATACCAAGGTCTTCACCACTACCGTTACAGCTACAATGTTGGATTTCTCCAAATTAATTTAAAGGCCCAATATAGTCCCAAATCTCCCAAGGATGCTCATCACACCCTCAAGGACTCATCAGGGTTTTCCAGGAAAAGCATCAAATCATCTGCGCATAAAGCTAATTTTTCCTCTATATGTTCATGTTTAAACCCACTGACTGAGGCTGCCTTTCTAATTGTCCGCACCAAAAGCTCCACTGTCAACACAAAAAGCAGCGGAGACAGCAGACACCACGTCTGGTCCTCCTTTGAAGAGCAAATTGTCTGAATGTCTGCCCATGAACCGTGACCCTAACAGTTGGGGATGTGTACAACAGTCGTATCCATGATGTGAAGGTTGGTCCAAATCCCAAGCACTCCAACACCTTCCAAAGATAGCTCCATTCGATGCTGTTGAATGCTTTACGTACATCTAACGACAATACAACCCCACGACCCCGTTTATCTGACGGCTGCTGCAGATTAACCCCTTAGTGACTGAGCCAATTTCCACCTTAATGACCAGACCGTTTTTTGTAATTCTGACCATTGTCCCTTTATGAGGTAATATCTCTGGAACTCTTCAACGGATCCTAGCGATTCTGAGATTGTTTTTTCGTGACATATTGGGCTTCATGTTAGTGGTAAATTTAGGTTAATAATTTTTGCGTTTATTTGTGAAAAAATAAAAAATTTGGCGAAAATTTTGAAAATTTAGCAATTTTCACATTTTGAATTTTTATTCTGGTAAACCAGAGAGTTATATGACACAAAATAGTTAATAAATAACATTTCCCACATGTCTACTTCACATCAGCACAATTTTTGAAAAAAAAAAAAAAATTTGTTAGGACGTTATAAGGGTTCAAAGTTCATCAGCAATTTTTCATTTTTCCGGCAAAATTTACAAAACCATTTTTTTTGTTACCACATCACATTTGAAGTCCCTTTGAGGGTGTACATGACAGAAAACACCCAAAAGTGACACAATTCCAAAAACTGCACCCCTCAAGCTACTCAAAACTACATTCAAGAAGATTATTAACCCTTCAGGTGCTTCACAGCAGCTAAAGCAAAGTGGAAATAAAAAATGGACATTTTAATTTTTCCAACAAAAATGTTTTTTAGCCTAAATTTTTTCATTTTCACATGGGCAACAGGATAAAATGGATCCTAAAATTTGTTGGGCAATTTCTCCTGAGTACACAGATACATCATATGTGATCATAAACCACTGTTTGGGCGCACGGCAGGGCTCAGAAGGGAGGGAGCGCAGTTTGACTTTTGGAGCTAATTTACCATTCAAAAAGTCAAATGGCGCTCCTTCACTTCTGAGCCCTGCCGTGCGCCCAAGCAGTGGTTTATAACTGCATATGAGGTATCGGTGTACTCAGGAGAAATTGCCCAACAAATTTTAGGATGCATTTTATCCTTTTGTTCATGTGAAAATGAAAAAATTGAGGACAAAAGAAAATTTTTGTGGAATAGAAAGTACTTTTTAAATTTTACGGATCAATTTGTAAAGCACCAGAGGGTTCAACGTGCTAGCTATGCATCTAGATACGTTCCTTGGGGGTCTAGTTTCCAAAATGGGGTCATTTGTGGGGAGCTCCAATGTTTAGGCACACAGAGGCTCTCAAAACGCGACATGGTGTCCACTAACAATTTGAATGGAAAATTAGCTCCAATTGTTAGCGGACACCAAGTCACGTATGGAGAGCCCCTGTGTGCCTAAACATTGGAGCTCGCCCACAAGTGACCCCATTTTGGAGACTAGACCCCCCAAGGAACTTATCTAGATGGGTGGTGAGCACTTTGAACCCCAAGGTGCTTCACAAATGAATCCGTAAAAATGAAAAAAGAACATTTTTGTGGAATAGAAAGTACTTTTTAAATTTTACGGATCAATTTATAAAGCACCAGAGGGTTCAACGTGCTCACTATGCATCTAGATACGTTCCTTGGGGGGTCTAGTTTCCAAAATGGGGTCACTTGTGGGGGAGCTCCAATGTTTAGGCACACAGGGGCTCTCCAAACGCGACATGGTGTCCGCTAACAATTTGAATGGAAAATTAGCTCCAATTGTTAGCGGACACCAAGTCACGTATGGAGAGCCCCTGTGTGCCTAAACATTGGAGCTCCCCCACAAGTGACCCCATTTTGGAGACTAGACCCCCCAAGGAACTTATCTAGATGGGTGGTGAGCACTTTGAACCCCAAGGTGCTTCACAAATGAATCCGTAAAAATGAAAAAAGAACATTTTTGTGGAATAGAAAGTACTTTTTAAATTTTACAGATCAATTTATAAAGCACCAGAGGGTTCAACGTGCTCACTATGCATCTAGATACGTTCCTTGGGGGGTCTAGTTTCCAAAATGGGGTCACTTGTGGGGGAGCTCCAATGGTTAGGCACACATGGGCTCTCCATACGCGACATGGTGTCCACTAACAATTTAAATGGAAAATTAGCTCCAATAGTTAGCGGACACCATGTTGCATATGGGGAGCCCCTGTGTGCCTAAACATTGGAGCTCCCCCACAAGTGACCCCATTTTGGAAACTAGACCCCCCAAGGAACATATCTAGATGCACAGTGAGCACTGTCAACCCCCTGGTGTTTCACAAATTAGTCCGTAAAAAGGAAAAAATGATTTTTGTGAAAAAAAAAAAAGAAAAAAAAAGTACTTTTTCATTTTTACGGATCAATTTGTGGAGCACCTGGGGTGTCAAAGCGCTCACTATGCATCTAAATAAGTTCCTTGGGGGGTCTAGTTTCCAAAATGGGGTCACTTGTGGGGGAGCTCCAATGTTTAGGCACACAGGGGCTCTCCATACATGACATGGTATGCGCTTACAATTCCAATTGTTAGTTGACACCATGTCACGTATGAAGAGACTCTATGCATCTAGATAAATTCCTTGGGGCGTCTAGTTTACAAAATGGGGTCACTTGTTGGGGAGCCCCAATGTTTAGGCACATAGAGTCTCTTCATACGTGACATGGTGTCAACTAACAATTGGAATTGTAAGCGCATACCATGTCATGTATGGAGAGCCCCTGTGTGCCTAAACATTGGGGCTCCCCAACAAGTGACCCCATTTTGTAAACTAGACGCCCCAAGGAATTTATCTAGATGCATAGTGAGCATTTTGAACCCCCAGGTGCTTCACAAATTGATCCGTAAAAATGAAAAAGTACTTTTTTTCCACAAAATCTTCTTTTTTTCCTTTTTACGGACTAATTTGTGAGGCACCTGGGGGTTTAAAGTGCTCACTATGCATCTAGATACGTTCCTTGGGGGGTCTAGTTTCCAAAATGGGGTCACTTGTGGGGGAGCTCCAATGTTTAGGCACACAGGGGCTCTCCATATGCGGCATGGTGTCTGCTAACAATTTGTATGGAAAATTAGCTCCAATAGTTAGCGGACACCATGTCGCATATGGGGAGCTCCTATGTGCCTAAACATTGGAGCTCCCGCACAAGTCACCCCATTTTGGAAACTAGACGCCTCAAGGATTATATCTAGGAGTATAGTGAGCATTTTGAACCTACAGCTACTTCACAAAATTTGATAAAGTCATATTGAACATTTTCTTTTTTTCACACAATTTCTCACTTTTAGAGCATGTGCACAAGATACGGAGACACCGTGTCCTGGTTGTCTCCTCTCCTGCTTTTTTTTTAGTATTTCTTTATTAAATTTTTTAAAAAAAAACGACGTGGGGTTTCGCCATATTTTTGGTCCAGCCAGGTACAGCAGGCAGCTACAGGCTGCCACCAACCCCTTCTGCCTAGTTTTACCTGGCTGGAAACCAAAAATATAGGGAAGCCCTATTGTTTTTTTAATTATTTCTTGAAATAATTAAAAAAAAATGGCGTGTGCTTCGCCACATTTTTGGGCCAGCCAGGTACAACTAGGCAGCTGGGGGCTGGAATCCTCAGCGTAGGGAGGCCCAAGCTTTCTGGGCCCCCCCCGCTGCGAATTGCAGTCCGCAGCCGCCCCAGAAAATGGCGCATTCATAGAAGCGCCATTTTCTGGCGCTGTATCCAGCTCTTCCAGCTGCCGTGTAGCGGTGGCAGACTGGGTAATAAGGGGTTAATGCCAGCTTTTTTTGCAGCTGGTACTAAGCCCGAGATTCTTAATGTCTGGCCAATATTAGACCGGGCCATTAAGAATCCCTAGTAAATTGTAAAGAAGACACAAGACAGAAAAAAATATTTTTATTAGAAAAAACACACAGACACTATTTAGACCCCATCTTTATTATTCTTTGGCATCCGACGTAGTCCAGTAGGAAGGTCCGACGTAGTCCAGAAGGAAGGTCCGACGTAGTCCAGTGGGAGGTCCCTCGATGATTTTCAGTCTTTTACAGCATATGGGGGCGTCCCCCATATGCTATAAAATCTGGCATTCTTCCAGGAGAATGACAGGTCATGACCTCAGTAGGATGATATCAGGTCAGGATCCTTGGTTCACAAAGCGTCAATTGTAATCCCATCATGGGATCACAATTGACCCTTTGTGAACCAAGGATCCTGACCTGACATGACCTCACTGAGATCATGAGCTGTCAGTCTATGCAGAGACTGCTCTGTCTGCTAACAGACTGACAGTTCATGACCTCAGTGAGGTCATGGCAGGTCAGGATCTTTGGTTCACACAGGGGTCAATTGTGATCCCATCATCGGATCACAATTGACCCTTTGTGAAATAAGGATTCTGACCTGACATGACCTCACTGCGATCATGAGCTGTCAGTCTAATGACAGACAGTGCAGTCTCTGCATAGGCTGACAGCTCATGATTGCAGTGAGGTCATGTCAGGTCAGGATCCTTATTTCACAAAGGGTCAATTGTGATCCCATCATGAAATCACAATTGACCCTTTGTGAACAAAGGATCCTGACCTGAGATGACCTCACTGTGATCATGAGCTGTCAGTCTATGCAGAGACTGCACTGTCTGTCATTAGACTGACAGCTCATGATCACAGTGAGGTCATGTCAGGTCAGGATCCTTGGTTCACAAAGGGTCAATTGTGATCCCATGATGGGATCAAAATTGACCCTTTGTGAACAAAGGATCCTGACCTAACATGACCTCATTGAGATCATGAGCTGTCAGTCTATGCAGAGACTGCACTGTCTGTCATTAGACTGACAGCTCATGATCACATTGAGGTCATGTCAGGTCAGGATCCTTGGTTCACAAAGGGTCAATTGTGATCCCATGATGGGATCACAATTGACCCTTTGTGAACAAAGGATCCTGACCAGCCATGACCTCACTGAGGTCATGAATTGTCTATTAGCAGACAGAGCATTCTCTGCTCTGTCTGCGCATGAAGCCGGCAGACAGCACAGGGAGCCAGGAGAAGAAGGAGCCGCTCCAGGGAGATGAAGACAGGTGAGATCGGGGGATGACCGGGGGGGGCTGTTGGAAGCAGGGGGCCAGGGTGCATTAGATCCCTCCCCGATGTGACATGTGTGACATGTCACATCGGGGAGGATTGTGCAGGAGGGGGCAGCCGGTTGTTCCTGAGCGCTGCGGCGCTGTTTTAGAGAGGGGGAGGAGGAGGAGGGAGGACGAAGGAGCTGGGAGCTGGGCAGGAGGAACGTGGGGGGAACCGGAGGGGGCTGTTGAGGCTGATGGACACAGGAGGAGGCTGTTGGGCACCAGCACTGACATATCCATGCGATCTGACATGTATGACATGTCAGATCGCATGGAGATGCAGCAGCGGTGGCGGGTTTTAGCGCCCGCCGCCGCCATTTTGAGACAGATCGGGGGAGGGGTGGGGGTGGGAGGAAGATCCCCGGTACCGGGGGTCTTAGGACACTTAGGGGTTAATGCTTCACTGTCATCCGACGTGTGTTTTCACGTCGGATGAAAGTGAAAGCATTTTTTACCGGCAGTCTCATTTTTTGTAATGTGATGACCGGTAAACGGTGCTTACCGGTCATCACATTACCGGTGATGGTAAAAAAGCCCCCGTTCCATAATCTTGGGGGTCTCAGCTACCCCCGGTAGCTGAAACCCCGGAGATTTTTGACCACTGGGGGGCGCTAGAGCACTTTCCCTGGCTGACGTCTACAGACGTCAGCCAGGCATAAGTACCCATTTTTTCCGACGTCTCTGGGCGTTAGGCCGTCGTTATGGGGTTAAGGAAGAGTCTACGTATATTTATTGCTGTAGACCTATTCGGCATGAATCCGGATTGATCGGGTTGGACAAGATCTTGCACCACACTTGCCAATCGGTTGGCCAGAATTTTTACATCCGCTGTCAGCAATGAAATGGGCCTGTAGGTCTCTGGCAACTTTGGGTCTCTACCTTCCTTAGGGATGACCACTACCACTGCCTTCCTCATAGACAATGGCAGTGCACCACACTCCAAAGCCTCCTAGAAGACCGCCTTTAGGTGCTACCCTCTCAACCAACTGTTTAATGATCTCACCTGGGAGTCCGTCCGCCCCTGGGGCCCTATTATATGTGTTATTAACATTATAGCTGTTTCAACTTTCTCCTGTGTTACAGGCTCTTCCAGTCTCCTCCTAGCATTCTCTGCAATCCTAGGGAGTCCCATCGTACCAAGAAATCCTCCCATCTCCGCTGATGTAAAACTGTCTAAATTCTTACAGTATATCCTCTGTATCCACCACCTCTGTCCCCTCTTCAGCTTGTATACAAATGAGGATTCCCTCTGTGCTGCTGCCACTACTCAGAGCAAATGCCCCAACCTTTCACCCTCATCGTAAAATTGTACATTCTGGAAAGCTTTTACTTTCTACTCTATATATAATTTGTTGACTCCCTCCTGAGCTTCCTTGAGCCCGTTCTGACTCTCCACTGGTTTACTATCCGTTCCCTTTCCACCCTTTCTAAAGCCTCCATCACTGCCCTGTCTTCCGATCTAGTTTTAGACTTGCATCTAGAAATTTCTCGAAACAGAAGACCCCTCAAATATGCCTTCATGGCATCCCACACCACTCGCCTGTCAGCACTACCTTCATTGATCTGCCAATATTCGTCTAAAGGTACCTTTACACACAGAGATATATTGCTTGCAATTCACTGGTTGCAGTGAAATCATGGACACATTGTTCTATTTTGTTGCCGTTTACAAATGGAACAATGTGTTCATGATTTCACTGCAACCAGTGAATTGCAAGCAATATATCTCTGTGTGTAAAGGTACCTTAACTCCCCCTTTATTGCTTCCATATTAATTTTTTTACAGCCATAGTGGATGTAGCCTCCACCTGCTCCCCTGTCTAGACCTCCCCCGTATTTTTATTAAGCAGCTCTAGAGGTTTATGGTCCAAGATCACTCTCGGAAAATATTCCACTCCACAAATCAATTGTGTCAACAATTGATTGCTATTGCCAAATCAATTTGCGAGAGAGAACCATGAGTGAAAGAGTAGCAGGAGTAACACACCACATCCTCATTCCTTGCCCTCCACACATCCACCATTCCAAGCTCTTTCACGTAGTTCCCAAATGATGTTAATTTCCGGCCACCTTTTCCTATTCCCTGTTTATGCCTATCCCATTCCTCATCCATCACATTAGAAATGATTAGTACTTTAGTGTATGCTGTATGATTATCTACTTACAATACAAAATAGCTACAGAAGAAAGGCCAAGGATAAACCTACAATGTAGTAGATGTATTGTATGTTTTAAGTGCTGGGAACTTGCTATCTACCTTATGGAGACAGCTAAGTAGGTGAGGAGATTGTAGCCACTTCCCTCCTCTCAGATATATGCAAATTTGCACTTCACTAAGGAAGTGGAGAAACTCCAGTGCCACATTTAAGCAGCTCCTCATATATCTGAGAGGAGGAAAATGGCTACAAACTCCTCACCTACTTCGCTGTCTCCATAAGGTAGACAGCAAGTTCCCAGACTTTGTCTTAGCCCACTCACTCAGCCAGATCAGAATATCCCACACACTACACTGATGAGGGGCAGGTACCGCGAAACGCAGCGTCTGTAGTTTGAGGTTCTGATCTGGCATAAATCTCTTAGTCATATTAAAAGCTTGTTGGAAAGCGATTATGACTTTGAGGAGCTGCTTAAATGTGGCATGGGAGTTTCTCCACTTCCTTAGTGAAGTGCAAATTTGCATGTTTTAAGTGGTTTGTCATAAATGCTAAATATCTATTTTTACACCCTAACCACTTTTGTGATTAACTTTATTATAAAATGTCCTATACTTCACCCTTACTAGAAAATCGCTAAATGCAAAAACACATTTAGGGATTAAATGCATAGGTTGAAGTATAGGGCAGTTTATAATAAAGCTATGGTAATTACAAAAGTGATGTATAGTCTGCATTTAATTTTTTGCTTCCAGGTCTGAGGATAAGTTTGGTCTGCTGTGCTCAATCTACTTTAAGGTTTTATGTACTGTGTAATTTAGCCAGTCCCTTCTTCAGAATCCTGTTCTGTGTGTAACAAACTTGTTGTCTTATTCTAGGCCAGTGTTTTCCAACTCCAGTCCTCAAGGCACACCAACAGGTCATGTTTTCAGGATTTCCTTATCATTAGACAGATGATGGAATTATCCCCTGTGCAAGTGATTAAACTAACACCTGTGCAATCCTAAGGAAATCCTGAAAACATGACCTGTTGGTGTGCCTTGAGGACTGGAGTTGGGAAACACTGTTCTAGGCCATACCCTGCCATTAACCACTGACCTTTAAAGATTCACCAAACTTTTATTTATTTACATTTTTCAAATGGAAATGTAATATACAGGGTGGGCCAATTATTTGGATGCACCTAAATAAAATGGGAATTGTTGGTGATATCAACTTCCTGTTTGTGGCAATTTAGTTTATGGAAGGGGGAAAACATTTCCAGATGGGTGGTGACCATGGCGGCCATTTTAAAGTCGGCCATTTAGGATCCAACTTTTTTGTTTTCAATGGGAAGAGGGACATGTGACACATCAAACTTATTGAGAATTTCATAATAAAAAAGTGGTGTGATTGGTTTTAATGTAACTTTATTCTTTCATGAGTTATTTACAAGTTTATGACCACTTATAAAATGTGTTCAAAGTGCCGCCCATTGTGTTGGATTGTCCATGCAACTCTCTTCTCCCATTCTTGACACACTGATAGCAACACCGTATAAGGCTGCCTTCACACTTGCGTTTGTGTCTGCATGCGGAGGGCATGCAGACGCAAAAGCAGTGCAACGCTGCACATACTTATGTGAACGCAGTGGAGAATCTCCGCATGCGTTCACATTAGTATGGTGCCTGGACAGCCAAACAGCTGTCTCGGGGACGGCCGGGAGGAGGAGATCAGTGGCAGAGATCTCCTCCCGGTACAGCTGATCTCCCGCCTTTGTCAGCGGGGAGAAACAGCTGATCTGACAGCTGTTTAAATCTCCCGCGATGACGCCGAATAGGTGATATCAGTGCAGGAAATATGAAACAGCTAATCGCTGCTTCAAATTTCCCGCGCCGACATCGCCTATTCGGTGTCAGCGCAGGAGATTTAAACAGCTGTCAGATCAGCTGTTTCTCCCCGTTGACACCGCTGGGAGATCAGCTGTGGCTCTGCATGATCTCCCGGTGGCTGATCAGAGATTTCAATGTGACCCGCAGCGTTCTCCTGCGCTGTCATGCGGAGGACACTGCGGATCCATTGAGATCCATGCATTGTTTGTGCGCTTGCGGGCACTTGTTAGATAAAACAAGCGCCCGCGAACGCACAAAAAATGCTACATGCTGCATTTGGAATGCAGTCGGAGGGCGCATAAATTACGCGCATCCGAATGCAAATGCGGCCAAACGCAGCCATACTCAGGCACATGCGTTCCCATGTTAAACATAGGAACGCATGTGCGCAAGCGTTTGGCTGCGTTTGGTGCGCTGCGCTCCAAACGCAAGTGTGAAGGCACCCTAAGAAATGCTAGCACAAGCTTCCAGTATCCATTGTTTTAAATGCTGTATATCTCATATCATCACAGCATAGACAATTGCCTTCAGATGAGTGATGAGTAGTGATGAGCGAGTATGCTCGGCGCGACTCGGTACTCGCACGAGTATCTCGGTACTCGGGGTGCTCGGCGAGCACCGAGTACTGCCGAGATGCTCGGACTGCTCGGTAATAAATAGCGATCTGAGACACACACACTGCTCCCTTCAGTGCACACAGTGAGCTGGCACCATACAGGGAGCAGATTAATTGATAGGATCCCTCTGGGGGCCACAGCAAGGTGTTATATGCTGCGGCGATTTGAAAAAGCCCACCCTCCCGCCCTTTTCCGGAATTACTCGTTTTATAACCGGAAGTCTGTGGGCGGAGCCTGTCACTCATTGACTTACATTGGGCTCGGTGCTCTGGCCGAGTACAAGAGTATCTTGAGATGCTCGGCCAGAGCACCGAGCACCCGAGCATTTTAGTGCTCGCTCATCACTAGTGATGAGGCAAAGATTTCTTTGAATGGTGAAGTTAAAGTGATCCTGAACCCACAAACTGACCCCCCCACATCTTTAGACCTGTCCATGCACCCCCTCTTATCATTTCTAGCCATCCCTTTTGCAGAAAAAAATCGATTTTGTAAAGTAGAGAAAAGTTTATATTCACCTCGTCCTGTGTGGGTTCTCCGTTTCTGAAGAAGCCGCAATAGGCAGGCCTGTCTGCTGCTCCCTTGTAATTATGCATGCCCCCATAAGAGGGGGTGCAGGGACAAGTCTAAAGATGCGGGGGGGTCAGTTTGTGGGTTCAGGATCACTTTAACAAATAAAACCACAACTATTGGTGTGACACTAACCCACAGTGGATAGATCCCTCCAAGACTGTTGGAACACAAAAATTGATTGTATCCCATATACCTCACCATACCAAGATAGTGGGGCCATTCTTCATTCATGGAAACCTCAATGCCACTGGACATCTGAAATCATGTAGCAATTTCAGATATCCAGTGGCATTGAGGTTTCCATTGATGGTGAATTTTTGCCAGAGCTGTATATTCCTGTGTATATATATTATATGGACCTCCGCATATAATATATGTGCCTGTGTGTATATAGTATATGTGCCTGTGTGTGTATATTATATGGGCCTGCGTGTATATAGCATATGGACATGTATGTGTATAGTGTATGTGATTCAACCAGAGCTAGGGTGGGTGAGGGACTCGGACACCGGGGCTACTGTGTGGGGAGTCATGGATGGTCGGGACCCCGGTGCCGTGCCCTGGCGTTCAATTATACCAGATGTTGATGGTAAACGGTGGGGGTTAAAGGGGTTATTTACAGGGGAACGTGACGCCACCTGTAGAGTCCGGTAAGATAGTACCGGCGCTGCCAGCCGGCCACTGAGGTGATGGAGGGGGGGCAGCAAAGTGTGGTACAGCTCCCCACAGGTGGAGCTTTACCTCAGGGCAGCTATTGTGGTGAGACGGTGAGGGAGGACAGTGATGGCAATGGTGGTGCAGTTCTTACCCCTTCTGCTGATGATGTTGATGATGTTAAGTCCTCCGGGCTGCAGCAGGAAGAATAACAGAAACCATTTCCAGTTTAACTCTGTTTTACTCGGTACCGGCTGATGGCATAACAAAACACGGTACAGTTTGGTTTTAGGGTGTTGTTGCCAACTCAGGGTTTCTCTTAAGGTACCGTCACACGCGGCAATATTGCTAGCAATTTCACGGGCAATTTGCTGGTTGCAGTGAAATCATGGACACATTGATCCATTTGTACACAGCAACAAAATAGAACAATTTGTCCATGATTTCACTGCAACCAGCAAATTGCCAGTGAAATTGCTAGCAATATTGCCGCGTGTGACGGTACCTTTATGGAGTCTCTAGATGTCCTTTCTCTGTCTTTCAGGGTTTACTACTTTCTTTCTGACTCTAGTTCTTTCAGTCTTTCACCCCCTTTGAAGAGCTTCCCCGCCAGTCCTACGGTCTGTATCTAGAAGATAAGGTCTGTCCACTACCCGGTCTGGATAGGGCAACCCGGAACCGAGATACAGAAGGTTCCCTTCCAGCACCGCAGTATATGTCTGTCTCTTTTAGTTTCTTCTAGTGTCCTGAACCGGTTTTCAGTCCTGAGGGGAGAGGTACCTTTGTGGCGCTGTCAGCAACCCGGTTCTGTTGGGCCTGCAGCTCGTCGGCTTTGCAGTCAGGGATGAACTCCTGGCTGCCTCGGTAGTCCGTGTCACCGGTGTCCCGTCAACATGACCAGCTGGCTCCTACCAGCCCTTGCCAGTTGCCTTCTGTCCTGGGTCCCCACATAAAGATGGGGTACCCTCCACTCAGCTGGGCTGCCAGGCCTGACCACTCTGTCTGCCTTCCCAGCACCGTCTGAGGTAAAACTGTCAACTGTCACTCTACTCAGTCCTAAGCTCCGCCCCCACCTGTGGAACCTACTATAGAGTAGGGGGAACTGGTAATAAGTGGTGCGGTCCTAAGTGAGTGCTAAAAATAGACTCCATAAGATTTAATCCTAAACCAGCAACTTACAAAATAATATTACACAGAAATAATAAATGCAATACTACTCTGCGGCGCCTAGCCACAGGGGCGCCACATATGTGCCTGTGTGTCTATATTATATGGGCCTATGTGTATAAAGTAGAAGTCTCCAGTGCTTTCTCTCAAACCATTTTCTAGTGGTTTTTGAAGTGTGTTTTGGATCATTGTCCTGCTGGAAGACCCATGACCTCTGAGGGAGACCCAGCTTTCTCACACTGGGCCCTACATTATGCTGCAAAATTTGTTGGTAGTCTTCAGACCTTATAATGCCATGCACACGGTCAAGCAGTCCAGTGCCAGAGGCAGCAAAGCAACCCTAAAACATCAGGGAACCTCCGCCATGTTTGACTGTAGGTACCGTGTTCTTTTCTTTGTATGCCTCTTTTTTTCTCCTGTAAACTCTATGTTGATGCCTTTGCCCAAAAAGCTCTACTTTTGTCTCATCTGACCAGAGAACATTCTTCCAAAACGTTTTAGGCTTTCTCAGGTAAGTTTTGGCAAACTCCAGCCTGGCTTTTTTATGTCTCGGGGTAAGAAGTGGGGTCTTCCTGGGTATCCTACCATACAGTCCCTTTTCATTCAGACACCGACGAATAGTACGGGTTGACAGTGTTGTACCCTCGGACTGCAGGGCAGCTTGAACTTGCTTGGATGTTGGTCGAGGTTTTTTATCCACCATCCGCACAATCTTGCATTGAAATCTCTCGTCAATTTCGTCCACATCTAGGGAGGTTAGCCACAGTGCCATGGGCTTTAAACTTCTTGATGACACTGCACACGGTAGACACTGAAACATTCAGGTCTTTGGAGATGGACTTGTAGCCTTGAGATTGCTCATGCTTCCTCACAATTTGGTTTCTCAAGTCCTTAGTCAGTTCTTTGGTCTTCCTTCTTTTCTCCATGCTCAATGTAGTACACACAAGGACACAGGACAGAGGTTGAGTCAACTTTAATCCATGTCAACTGGCTGCAAGTCTGATTTAGTTATTGCCAACAGCTGTTAAGTGCCACAGGTAAGTTACAAGTGCTGTTAATTATACAAATTAGAGAAGCATCACATGATTTTTCTAACAGTGCCAATACTTTTGTCCACCCACTTTTTATGTTTGTGTGGAATTATATCCAATTTGGCTTTAGGACAATTCTTTTTGTGTTTTTTCATTGAAGACAAATTAAATGAAGATAATAATACCAAAGAATTTGTGATTGCAATCATTTTCAGGAAGAAACTGAGTATTATCTGACAGAATTGCAGGGGTGTCAATACTTTTGGCCACAACTGTATGTTCTCAGTCAACTCAAAAAACTCAAATATCAAAGCTTAATATTTTTGGAAGTTGGGTGGCCTGAGAGCTCATAACGGTGGTCGCTTAATCCCAGAGCTCCGCAGCCACGGATCTTCAAAACGACACACAGCATACCGCATTCTGCGTGCCTGACACCCCGAGCTGCGACAGAAACCCCCCGCTCACCCAGGATGCCACAGGGACCGGCGAAATCCCACCCTGTGCCAGTGAAGGTGACGGACTTTTTTCCCCGGGATGGCGGTGCCTCGCAATCCAACATGGCACCGTCTGGTGCGTTCCGCTCTGCCTCCTCGCACACCTCCTCAAGGAGCAGGAGACGAAGGCTGATGACATCCCGCTCACCAGGGGCACAATACAGAAGCTACTGTTGTCCCTTAGAGCAGCCCTCCATGAAGATTTTCAAGGTATGGTGGGGGAGCTCAGGAGGGACATAAGCATCCTGGAAGACTGCACAGCACATCTAGAGGGGAAAATGGCTGAATATGCTGCTTCCCATAATACCCTGCTTGACAGCTTTGACTCCCTTGAGAGAAAGATGGAGGCCCAGCAGTTGCGGTTATGGGACATAGAGGACAGAAGCAGGCGCAGTAACATTAAACTGAGGGGAATCCCAGAGGATATTAAGGACTCTGACCTGCCTGACCTGCTGTCCTCCTTTATCAGCCAACTCCTCCCTGGTACACCTCCTGCATTGTTGGGAATTGAACGCATACATCATGTTCCCAAACCTTCCCACATTAACCCAGCCTTACCTTGGGACGTTTTGGCATGTAAGCATACCTTCAGGGTTAAGGAGGATTTTATGATGGCACTAAAGAAGTGCCCGGTGCTCCCTGAGCCGTTTACTAAGATTGCCGTATACCCTGATCTTTCCATGGGAACCCTGGCCAGACGTCAGGACTTCGCACCTATGTGTAAAATTCTGCGGGAGGCTGGTGTCCCTTAGGGTACCTTTACACGCGGCTACATTTCTTGGGTGGCTACAGGTAACTTACTGGTTGCAGTGAAATCATGGAGAGATTATTCCATTTGTACACAGCAACAAGATAGAACCTTGTCTCCATGATTTCACTGCAACCAGTAAGTTACCTGTAGCCACCCTAGAAATGTAGCCGCGTGTAAAGGTACCCTTAGAGTTGGGGTTTACCGGTGAAAGTATGTTGTACTTACAAAGGTGATCGCCATATTTTCAACTCCCCTAAACTGCTGGACTGGGCGCTAAAGGCTTGGGACTTAACCCCGTCTGCTTCAAGGGCGAATAACTTCCCCAGAGCTGACAAGGCTCCCTCCCCTGCAAGGAGAATTGACCCCGAGTGGGAAAAAGTTAATTGAGCGGGGAATACCCGTATGTCTCGAAAGGAAGATTTGTGGTTGTGACTCTTTGTCTCTAGCCCTGGGAGACATGGCATTGTTTTTTTTACCTTTTCTTTTTTAGGCACAAAGGATGCCTTGCCATGACGGAAGCTTCTGGTTTGTCATCTCTGGTGCTCCCCCTTCTGCAAACTCTGGCTTGCCTCATATGTTTACATTTGTGTGATGTTAACTCTCCTTATGTTGTTTTTTGTGCCCTAACCCTTTCCTCCCTTTTCCATGGTGAGCTATGGATGTTTCGTTTATCCTTGGTACATCCATCGTGAGTATCAGACTGGTATCTATGAATGTGAACGGCCCAAATTCCCCGGCCAAACGTTCGATCCTATGGACGGAGGCACGGAAGAGTAAAGCTGATATCCTGTGCATTCAAGAATCTCACCTCCTCAAGGAGGACAATGTCAGGGTTAAGAACCGTTTGTTCAACACAGCCTTTTTTTGCAAATAACCCTGCAAAGAAAGCGGGGGTTTGTATTTTTGTAAAAACATCTGTGCCTTTCCAGTTGCTTAGTGAAATAGCTGATCCTGCCGGGCGATATTTGTTAATTGTTTGTAAGCTGTTTAACTCTTTGTTCACAATAGTGAATCACAATAGTGAATGTTTATGTGCCTAATACCTCCCAAACTAAATTTGTCCGCAATGTTCTGAAATTAGTTCACAAGCACTCCCAGGTGGTCTGTGGGGACTTTAATATCACCATGTCCCATCAACTAGATTGTTCGTCGGGCAGACCGCCCTCCAGGGGGGAACTAGGCCCGTTATGCAGAGGTCTACACTTACATGATGTCTGGAGATATCTGCATGCCGGGGAAACGGATTTCACCTTTCTTTCTAATAGACATAGATCTTATTCACGGTTAGACTATTTCTTGGTAAACAGCGTGACTCTTCCTGCTTTTAGAGCTGCCGAGATAGATCTGATTACGTGGTCAGACTACGCGCCTGTGAGTCTGGATATTTCTGTGGTGAGCAGACCCCAGACATCGGGATCTTGGAAACTTAACCTTGATCTTCTATCGAAACAACAGATTGTATCGGAGGTGAGGGAGGAACTCTCTGAGTTTTTTACATCTAATGACAACTCTGAAGTTTCGAATGAGACGCTATGGGAATCCCATAAAGCTTACATCAGTGGCGTCTTGATACAAAAGGCCTCTCGTCTTAAGAGGGAGAGGGAAAAAACTAGGGAGGAGCTCTTATCCAAGATGCACATCTTGGAGCAATTGAAAAAGGACAGCCCATCCCCCTTGGTAACTAGGCAGCTCTTCCAAACCCGTACTCAACTCCGAGCCTTCTTATTGTCCCAACATGAGAAACACTTGAGGAAATCTAAACTAGCCTTCTATGCAATGGGTGATAGAGCCGGGGCGCTGTTGGCCAAACGCATAAAGAGGAGAGAAATAGCTTCCCAAATAACGGCGCTGCGAGACTGCTCTGGAGCACTGCAATAAAACCCTATTGCCATTGTGGACGCGTTCGCCCAATACTACTCCCAATTGTATAACATTAAAGATGACCCCCTCCACTGTTTCTCCCATACCTTATGAGATCCAACATTTTCTCGATGGCCTGCAGCTCCCTAGTTTAGCTACGGACCAGCTTAACTCTTTAAATACCCCTACCACGCCTGCTGAGATACTAAATGTCATTAAAAATACTAAGCGTCACTCTGTGCCTGGCCCAGGCGGGCTTCCGAATGATTATTTCCGCCTATTTTCCCCGGTATTAACCCCTTTCTATTGCGAGCCTGCAATTTCTGGCAATCTACTGGCACCATTTCTCCCCGTAATCTGGAAGCTACTATAGTCACCATTCCGAAACCTGGTAAGCCCCCAGATGACCCTGGAAGTTATCGCCCCATTTCATTACTTAATTATGATGTCAAGGTATTTTTTTAAATTAATTGCAGCTAGGCTCCAACAGATTACTCCATCCTTACTTAAAGCAGATCAGGTAGGTTATTAACCTGATTAAAGTTGCGGAGATGGCTGGGGTCCCTAGTGCACTCTTGTCTTTGGATGCTGAGAAGGCCTTTGGTAGGGTGCACTGGGGATACCTAGCCTCCGTTTTGGAGAAATTTGGCTTTTCCTGCCCTATTCGCTCCGCCATTTTGTCTTTATACTATAACCCTAATGCTAGAGAGCTATCTTCGGGCTTTCTCCAACTTTCGGACGACCAACGGAACCCACCAGGGCTGCCCTTTATCACTCACAATTTTCTCTTTGGCTATTGAGCCTTTGGCGGAGACGATTAGGATTAACCCTGATATCACTGGTTTTTGCATTGGCTCTTCTTCCCATAAAATTGGACATTATGCGGATGATATTATTATAGCGTGTACAAATTTAGAGAAGTCCCTTTCGGCGGTTATGTCCACATCGTCACTCCTCTCCAGAATTTTATTTTACAAATTGAATGCAGGGAAATCCCTTATATTTCCAATTGCGGTTCCCGCTCCCCTAGATGAAAAACTGAAACTATTCTTCCCATTTGTCTGGAAGGAGGACGGTATGCCCTATCTGGGCATTGTCTTAACTCAATCTCATCAAATGGTCCCTGTTAACATTGAGACCCTATTGGCCTTCTTAGCTAAAGAAGTTTCTAAACACCACCTCCCAGCTCTCTCATGGGTAGCGCACATACATGCCTTTAAAATGATCCTCCTCCCTAAGATTTTGTATGTTTTTAGAAATCTCCCCTTGGCTATTCCCGCAAAACATCTGTCCCGTATTCAAGGGATGGTTCATAGGTATATTTAGGCACAAGGGAAGGCCAGAGCCTCAGGTAACATTATGTACTTGCCTTATGCTCGCGGTGGTATGGGAGTCCCTCATGTAGCAGGCTACCATAGGGCCACGGTCCTACAAGAGGCAAAATTCTGGTGGTCTTCTGCCTCATCCATTAGCTGGGTAGAGATCGAATCCACTTTTGTCAATGGGGGAGCTCACTATGTCACCTGTTGGCAGAGTGTCTATCTCCCACATCTCTTGATCTACAACTGCCCACGATGCGCACGCTCTTGAAGTACTGGAGAGAGGAGGTTGGTAAGCAGATCCGACTTACTCCTGGTGATGTTGGTATTAGAGCCCTGGGCTTTCATATTCCCTATCTGAACCTCATTCCATGGGAACGGGCGAGGGATTTCAACCTGTGCGGATATTTTAAAAGAGGGCACCTTGCTTCCCTTCCCTGATTTATGTGCGCTTTTCCCTGACGTCCACTCGACTTATTACCAATATGCCCAGATCTCTCATTTTCTCAGCACCCTGAGGGGATGCCTGTTATCTCAACCTTCCGCTGATGTCTCCTTTTACCAAAAGTATGTGCTTTCACAGACCAGTCAAAGAGGCTTCACTGCTATCTATAGATGTATTAACGAACTTTTGTTACCATCTAAATCTAGTTACCTGAGATGGTGGGAGGAAGACCTCAACTTTATGGCCTTGGAGCAGGAATGGTATGAGGGTCTGAGGGCAATCCAAGCGGGCTCCAGATGTGTCAACCACATAGAGGTGTTGAAGAAGATCCATCTGAGATGGTACTGTCTGCCAGTGAGGTTGGCTCACTTTTCCCAGGACCAGTTCCCCCTGTGTTGGCGCCAATGTGGGGAACGTGGCTCTGTTATCTAACATGTGGTGGTCCTGTTCTAGGCTTGCTCCCTATTGGGCGGTGATTTCTGGCCTCCTGCGGACTGTGACTGGAATTAGCATCCAATTAACACCCCTATTGGCGGTCTTACACATTGGGATTCACCTTCTCCCTCATGACAGTATTAGTCTGGTGTCCAATATCTTGACTGCCTGGAGGCTTAGTCTTGCTGCAAAATGGAAAGCCCTGAATCCCCCAACTATTGGAGATGTCACGGATCGTTTAAATGTTATCTGTCATCATGAGTTTTACTTAGCGCTAGACAATCCTGCTAGGAACCAAGTTTTGAACTTTTGGGCGATGTGGGCCGCTCATCCTCTTGCTGTTCTGCTTTTATAATCCTATCCTGTTTGATGGTTGGTCTTCATGTTGGAGTTTTTTTTTTTGTCAGTTCTGACTGTTCTATTGGTCTGATTATATGCATATCTCTCTATGCTCACCTCCTCCGATCCCTCCTCCTCACCTTTCCCCTCCACCCAACCCCTCCTCCTTTTCCTCCTTCCCTTGTTACAGACTTGTTTTTGTTGTTTTTCTATATATATGTAACTGTTATGTCTCGCTGTTATTTAAAAATTTCAATAAACATTTATTGAATAAAAAAATATATATACGGTATATAATAATTTATGTGCTTGTATATATATTGTCTGATTCAGTGGACCAGGTGAAAATGAATACCTCTGACTTAATTATTTTTCCCTAATGCAAGACATTAATAAGCACAAATAAACTTAAAATGGAAGATCCCTTTAAAAAAGAAGACGGGGCCATACACAATTCTTGCACAGGGCCCTTTGCTCTGTGTCTACCCCTGCCACAAGTGATGATACACTACTGTATTGACAGTGAACTTGGCGGCTGGGGTCATCACATCAGCATCCTGCTCAGGCGTGCGTGCTTTTGTAGCACGCTGCAAGCTGCAGGATGACAAGTCCACCCTCTACACTCTAGCGGAGTGGGAGGAAGGAGACGGGTGCGGCTGGGCGCCATTACTGTTAGAGGCCTCAAGTGGCCATTGACTGGAGTCAGACGGCTGGCTCTCTTGAAATAACTAAGTGAGGGCCGGGGGGGGGGGGGCAGGTGTGCCATGTATGTCCAGCATCACAGGCTATTATTTATGCTGTAATACTGCAGTAGGGAAAGAGGGATAGCAGCAGAGCAGGGGATGGAAAGCTGAATACTGAAGGAATGAAATTCCTCAGCATCCAGCTAATCCTATCCCCTGCTCTATTATTCATCTTTGCCTCAGCACCCAGCTTTCCAATTCTCTGATATTATGAGAAAGCTGGGTGCTGAGGGAAAGAGACAAGTGTGTCATATAATTATCCCATAACCCAAAGTGTCAGGACCTTTTCCCTGTTCCTCAAGTGTCAGCGCTCCAGCCTTGTATGCTAAAGTGTCAGTGCCCTGTACCCCAAGGTGTCAGCACCCCCGGCTCTGTACCCCAAGTGTCAGCGCCCTGGCTCTGTACCCCAAATTGTCAGCTTCCTGGTCCTGTTCACCGAGTGGCGGCGTCATTCTGTACCCCAAGAGTCAGCATCATTATCCTGTACCCCGAGTATCAGTGTCATTATTCTGTACAAGTGTCAGTGTCATTATCCTGTACCACCAGGGTAAGTGTCAATATCCTGTACCCTGAGTGTGTCATTATCCTGTATCCAGAGTGTCAGTGTCATCTTGTACCCCAAGTGTCAGCGTCATCCCGTACCCCCAGTGTCGGTGCCATTATCCTGTACCCTCATTGTCAGCATCATTATCCTGTACCCCCAGTGTCAGCGTCATTAGATGTGGTCTTGTCATGGTGTGGCAGTATTTATACCTTGAACATGGTAGTATTGTATTTGATCACTATGGGGTGGTATTATGTGCTCTGATCATGGTGGTGTGGCGGCATTTGTCCCTTGTATATGGTATTTAGTGATGAGCGAGTATACTCCTTACTATTTTTTACTCGCACGAATAGTAAAGTATTTGTGATATTTGTTACACAGTATCACTGGTGCTCGAGAGTGATGTGTCGATCATGACTGATCTAAAACAAATTGCCAGCTCCCTTCAGTAAACAATTATAGTTGGCACCCCAGTGAGAGCTGCTGGAATGGAAGGCTCTCACTGGGGAAGTAGAGCAAGGTGTTGTATGAAGTGAAAACTCAAAAAAGCCCACCTTCCTGCCCTGTCCTGGAAATGCTCGTTTTATGACTGGCTGTGTGTGGGTGAAGCCTATCACTAAATGATTAACATTGGACTTGCTATTTGGTATGAGTACACGAGTGTTAAAAACTACTCACTGTGAATTTCCCGAAGCCAAGTAATTCACTACTTGCTCATCCCTAGTGGTATTATTCAGTCACTATGTGGTGGTAATATGTGCTCTGGTCACGGTGTGGCAGTATTTCTTCCGTCTATGTGGTATTATTGGTCTTGGTATAGTGGATTGTGGTCGGTCATTTGTTTTTTTATATATCAATAAGGGGAAATTGTTTATTTTCAATAGATATTAAATACTTGGATGTCTAACCCCTCCCTGTTCTGTGACTCAGTAGCAGAGATGCACGTAAAAAAACTGAATTAGTCCTTACCGGTAATTCCTTTTCTTGGAGCCTTCCACGACAGCATTGGAGGATGTCGTCCACGCCCTATTGGGGGACAGGAACACAGAGAGGTTAAAAGCCCCTCCCCTTCCTCCGTACTCCAGTGTATTACCAAGATCACCTGAAGACATGGATTACCTGATATAACCGGATCCAAATACCGACAATAAGGGGGGGAACTGATGCTGTCGTGGAAGGCTCCAAGAAAAGGAATTACCGGTAAGGACTAATTCAGTTTTCTCCCATCGCCTTCCACGACAGCATTGGAGGAATACCACCGATACTCCTCAGGGTGGGACAATTGCCTGTAGGACTTTCCTACCAAAGGACAGATCCCGACTAGAGGACAGATCTAACCTATAGTGGCGAGAAAAGGTGTGGAGGGACGACCATGTAGCCGCTCTGCATATCTGCTCAGATGAAGCTCCAGCCCGCTCCGCCCAGGATGTAGCAGCAGCCCGAGTGGAATGAGCCTTCAACCCCACCGGAGGAGCAAGGTCTTGAGCGACGTAGGCCGAACAGATCGCCTTCTTGATCCAGGAAGCAATGGTAGCCTTGGAAGCTTTCTTCCCTTTGTTTTTCCCAAAATGCTGAACAAACAGGTTCTGATCCAACCTCCAGGAAGCGGTCACTTGGAGATAGTGGAGGACAGACCGACGCACATCCAAGGTGTGAAACACGGCTTCAGCCGCGTTAGCAGGAGAATGACAAAAGGACGGGAGCACCACTTCCTGGGACCGATGGAAATCCGACACAACCTTAGGAAGAAAGGACGGATCCAACCGAAGCGTAATGCGATCATCGGAAACCACGAGGTAAGGCGCCCGGACCGAGAGCGCCTGCAGCTCCCCAACTCGCCTGGCCGAAGTAATGGCCACCAAAAATGCCGTCTTGTGCGAGAGAGATGGAAGGGAAGCAGTAGACAAAGGCTCAAAGGGATCCTGAGAAAGCCCTTGAAGAACAATGTTCAAATCCCACGAAGGGACGAAAGGCCGAAGCCTGGGACGCAGTCTACAAGCAGAGGTAAAAAATCGTTTGATCCATCGATGAGCAGCAAGATCCTGATCAAATACGGCACTGAGAGCTGAAACCTGGACCTTAAGGGTGCTCGGCTGAAGGCCCAAATCCAAGCCTCGCTGCAAAAAATCCAAAATGAGAGCCACATTAGGATGATGGATATCCGAAACGGAAGGAGCACACCAGGACAGAAAGCGTTTCCAAACCTTCCCGTAAATGGCGTTCGTCACGGGCTTCCTGCTCTGCTGAAGCGTGCGGATTACTGCTTGGGAGAGGCCCTTGGCCGTCAGGATCTCGACCTCAACAGCCAGGCCGCCAGATTGAGCCACTGCGGGTCCGGGTGAAACAGAGGACCCTGGGATAGCAGGTCGAGGTTGTGGGGCAACCGAATCGGACCCTCCAGGCACAGGTCTTGGATAGCGCCGTACCATGCCCGTTTGGGCCACAGGGGAGCCACCAGGATAGCCGTCACCCCCTCCACCCGAATCTTCTGCAACGTCTTGGGGAGCAGCGGGATCGGAGGAAATGCATACACCAACCGGAAGTCCCAGCGATGGGCGAAGGCGTCCAGCCCCAGAGGATGGTCCGACCGACTCAGGGAAAAATATGTTGGCACTTTGGCATTTGCTCCCGATGCAAACAGGTCGATTGATGGGACTCCCCACCTGTCCGTAAGAGAGCGAAACACGGCCGGATGGAGGCTCCATTCGCCAGGGTGGACCTCCGTGCGGCTCAAAAAATCTGCCTGTACATTGTCCGCTCCCCTCAGATGAACAGCTGACAAGGAGAGAAGATGGCGTTCTGCCCAGGAAAATATTCGTCTTGCGAGCACCTGCAAGTGGATGCCCCGAGTACCACCTTGGTGGCGCAAAAAGGCAACCGTAGTCACATTGTCCGACAGAACCTTGACGTGACGCCTTTGTAGGATGTGAACTGCAGCATGAAGAGTCTCCTCCACCGCTAGAAGTTCCGGAAGTTCGAAGATTGACGACTGATTGAGAGACTCCAAACCCCCTGGAACGGCACGCGATCCACCATCGCTCCCCAACCGGACCCGCTGGCATCCGTAGTTACGGTGGTCACTGGAGCCTGCAGCCAGGCCACCCCCGTCCGGAGGTTCCCGGGATTCATCCACCAGGAAAGGGAGGCCACCACCCGCCCCGGGGTCTGGACCCGAGAGTTCAGGGAATCCTGGCGCCTGTCCTAGGAGCACAGAATGTGTTCCTGAAGCAGACGGGAATGAGCCTGAGCCCAAGCCACTGATGGAATGCAGGCCGTCATGGACCCCAACAGGGACATCGCCTCCCGCAAGGTGGGAGACTCCCGAGCCCGGAAGCGGGTCAGTTTGTCGCGGAGCAGAAGCCGGTGTGCGACAGGAAGGAACGAGGTCTGTTTGGAGGAGTCCAGCAAGACTCCCAAAAATTGACGGCGGGTCGCCGGAACCAGTTCCGACTTCCGAAGATTGGGCACCCACCCTAGACCCTGAAGAATCTCTAAAGTTCTGGACACATGGGTGCGCAGGACCTCTGCCGAAGGTGCCACTACCAGCATGTCGTCTAGATAGGGAATCACGCATAAGCCCTGGGACTGGATGAATGCTATCACCTCCCCCATGAGTTTGGTGAAAACCCTGGGGGCTGACGAGATCCCGAACGGCAGCACATTGAACTGATAATGGCCCGTCCCACCTGCCCCGGAGATCGCAAAGCGCAGAAAGCGTTTGTGAGACGGGTGAATGGGGACGTGATAGTACGCGTCCTGGAGGTCGATGGTGGCCATCATGTAATCCTGACCGATCAGGGGAATCGCCGAGCGGACAGATTCCATCTTGAATCGCCTGTAAAGAACATGACGATTGAGAAGTTTCAGATTGAAGATGATACGGGGCGCCCCGGAGGGTTTTCGTACCACAAACAACCTGGAGTAGTGCCCCTGGCCCACTTCTCCCGGAGGGACCGGAGACACCACGCCGGAACCTAACAGGTCTTGCAGACCCGACAAAAACAGTGTGCGAGAGTCCCTAGAGGAAGGGGAGTGATCCGCAGACATTGAGGGGGCTGACTTTCGAATTCCAACCGCAGACCCTCCCGAATGGTCGAGAGGATCCACGGGCATGAGGAGATTGCTTCCCATTGGGGAAGAAACCTCAAGAGCCGCCCCGCAATGGGCCCGGCGTCACTGCTTAGAGCCCGGCTGGCCCCCCGCCCCCTGACTTCGGTGCTGGGGGAGCAAGATATTACGGTTTTTGTCACCTTTCTGGTAAGCCCAGCGACCGGACTTCCCCTTCCCCCTATACTGGGAGGGCTGGCTACGCTCGGCCCGAAAGGACTGCTTCCGAAAGGGCTTCTGTTCCGGGAGACACTTTTTCCGGTCTGACACCTTTTCCAAGATGTCATCCAATGCCGGACCAAAGACATAAGACCCCTGAAAAGGGATGCCACACAGCTTAAGTTTAGACGTGACATCCCCATTCCACATCTTAAGCCACACAGCTCTGCGAGCTGTGTTGGACAACACTGCGCACCTGGCGCCAATGCGGACTGACTCCGCCGAGGCATCAGCCAGGAAGCCTGTAGCACGTCTTAGAAGTGGAACGGAATCCAACAGCTCCTCCCTGGAAGTACCCTGCAGGATGTGATCTTCCAGCTGGGAGATCCACCTAAAGAGTGATCTGGCCACACATGTCGATGAAATGTTCACCTTCAAAGACATAGCGGCCACCTCCCAGGATTTTTTGAGAACACTCTCCATCTTACGATCGAGGGGGTCCTTCAACTGGGAGGAATCTTCAAACGGTAAGGCGGTCTTTTTCGCCACCCTGGCCACCTGGATGTCCACCTTCGGAACGTCCCCGAGAAAGTCAGCACCCTCCAAGGGGAACCGCTGTTTTAACTCGGAAGGGGTGATCAGCCTATTTTCTGGCAACTCCCACTCCCGCTGGATGAGCTCCCGGATGACCTCATGGACAGGGAAGCCCACCTGCCGCTTAGCCCTCAAGCCACCGAACATGGCGTCCTGCACTGAACAAGGGGGTTCGACCTCCTCAACTCCCATGGTGCTACGGACAGCGTCCAGCAATTCTCCCATGGACTCAGAGGAAAAATAGTAGTGTCCAGAATCTCGTGCCTGTGCAGAGGCAACAGAGGCAACATCCTCGCCGTCCTCAGACGCAGAGCTCTGGACAGCTGCCATGAAAGCCATCGACTCACAGTCCTGGAGCTTCCTCTTTTTTGGAGGGGAAGGCCTGGATGCTGCAGCAAAACCTGGCAAGGCTGAGATAGAAGCCTGTACCTCCTGTCTAACCGCTTGAACTTCGTGTCTAACCATGGACCGGAGTTCCTCAAGCAGGGACGGGGATTCTTCCCTGACCACACCGCCCGTACATGGCTGACACAACTTCTTTTTGTAGGAAGAAGGAAGTTTCATGCCGCAGATGCCACATTTTCTGGATGGGGTTTTGCTGCTTTTAACAGGGGGGCCCTTGTCTCCCTATAGAAAAAGGAGGAGAAGGGGACCCAGAGTGAGTGAAGGGATCTAAGCCCCTGACCGCAGTGACCACCCCCAATACACTTACAGGAGCTGGGGGAACGCTGGGCTCTACAGAGGCAGAGGAGGAAGATCTACCACCCTCCATCTTCAGGGATCTCCTTACCTGGGTGTAGCCTTCCGGCGGGTACTTATCTCTAAGCACCGTGCCCCCAACGTGGAACAGCTGTTCCCTCCCTCCTCCCGGTCACTGGCCGCAGGCAAACGCGTGCGATAGGCCTGCTGGGTCCCTGGAGCCGCGCCCAAGCAGTCACCGCGCGCACAGGAGCCGCCGGCCGAAAACCGGAAGTGACGTCACCCGAAACCGGAAGTGACGTCGCGGCACTCTCGGCGCGCGCTCCCGGGACCGCAGCTGGAGGAGGGAGACGCCGGAGAGCTGAGACAGGCCTCCGGCGCTCTGAAAACGGCCTGCTTTGCCCCGGAGGACGCAGGAAGGCCGCCAGGTCCCATATGGGAGCCCCGAGAAGGAGGAGGAGGACGCCCCCGACGCCCATCTCTGGCCCGGCCGTAAGTTCACCCAAATGCTGCCCCTGCCGGCCTGACAGCACTGGAACCTCTCCATGCCCCAAGGGGGACAGGAAGACACTGGAGTACGGAGGAAGGGGAGGGGCTTTTAACCTCTCTGTGTTCCTGTCCCCCAATAGGGCGTGGACGACATCCTCCAATGCTGTCGTGGAAGGCGATGGGAGAAAAGTTCTCTGGAGAAAGCAAGTAATCATAGTAACATAGTTTTTAAGGTTAAAGGAAGACCTTAAGTCCATCTAGTTCAACCCATAGCCTAACATGTTGATCCAGAGGAAGGGAAAAAAAACCGTGGCAACACTAAGCTCCACATTGGGGAAAAATATTCCTTCCTGACTCCGCATACGACAATCAGACTGTTTCCCTGGATCAAAGCCCTATCAAATAATCTAGTATGTATGTGGAGCCCCAGGCGGGACGGGGGTACTCGGTACCAGACCGGTCGGTAGCGGGGATGTCACGGGTGGCTGGGTCCGGACCATATCCCTGGGCCCTCACAATAAAGATGGGGATTATTTACAAGGGGATTGTCACGGGTGACGCCACCCACTTGGTGCGGCCAGTGATGGGGCCGCCGCTGCTGCAGAACCTCCGGGGGTGATGGAATGGCAGCGGGGATGGTATAGTTCCAGTGGGGGAACTGTATCCCCCGGGACAGTAAGGGTTAAGTCTCTGGTGCAGGTTGTAACACACTTACTTTGCAGGCTGCAGGGATCTCTCCTCCTGGCTGCTGCTGACAGGCTGGATCTGTAGGGAGGAATGGTCTGCAGATGGAAGCAGGCAAGAGAGGCAATTCAGGGTTTCCAAAGCTTTACTCTTAGTTGTTCTCTTTCAGCAGGTTTACAAGTCATTTGCAGTTGGTACACAGTTCAAGTACATGGGTTCTCTCTACTTCTGCAGCCAGGCTTCTCCCTCTGTGACCCCTCACACAGTCTGTAAATGTCCCTTCCCGGGCTTTTGCATTCTCTTTCTCTGTGTTGTGCGACACTGGACAGTATGGCGGTGACTCGGGCTTCTGTGAGTCCTAGTACGTCACTGAGCTGCCTGTCCTTTAGGGTTAGGGATCTCAATCTGAAACTCAGACCCCTCGTCGTGTTGTCTGGGGATACCGGGTGAACTACGGTCCCCTTTAGTGCTGTGGACTACTGGAGGCTGGGCCAAAGTAGAGTGTCGGCTCTAGACTACCAGGCTCCTTCACTCTGTTCCTTCTGGTATTATAGGAGGGCTTCTCCACCTACAGTGAGTGGCTTCAGCTGCTGTCTAGGGCACGGGTACACCGTCCCTCTCTGTTCTGTCACACTCCTGGTGGTTTCAGCGTCGGACGGGCTTTCCCCCCCATCTGGCTCGCACTGACTCAGTACGGGTCTGCACTCCTCGGCCTTACACTTCCAGAGAGCGTGATGTCCTTCAGTCTTTACAGTTCAGCTCACATCGGCCTACTACTCTCCTTCACTCCTCCCCCTCTCTATATACTGTCAGTCACCTGACCTTCTGGTGTGCCCAACCCACTCCTCTCATCCACCACCCCTCTGATCTCATATAGTCTCTAATCTCAGGGCTGGATGTAACCTCTCTGACACGTGGGTTGTGTGGGCTGTGAGGGTGTTAGTGTTTAACAATGTCCTACCTGCCTGGCTGCAGTTCCCTTTGTGGCCTCCTGGACGCAGGGGCGCCACATTCTCCCGGAGTTAAACAGCGCGTCCTCGCGCGACTCGACATGGATCACCCTGAAAACATTTTCATTTTATATAACATTAAACATTAAGTATTCTTGGTTTCTTCCCTTCCGGGAGGCACGATTCTTGTAACGTTGCGTTAACTAAGTGCATGGGTATATACTCGTCATTACCCTCTTTCTGTAAAAGACACATTATAAAGCATTACTTTGTATAAAAGTATAAAAGTTCTTCTTTTCTGAAAAAGTGCAAAAAGTTTCAAAAAGCAGCTTCAAAGTTCTGGATTCAAAAATACAAAGTTCGTGCACTAACTCGCATGTGCAGCTGGTCTTAAAACCAAAGGGGAGCACACCGTGGTGCTCAACTATATACAATCCAAAGTTTATATCATCTCATCGTCCATGATATCAATGTTCAGGTAAAACATATAAGACAAACAGGGGAATGCTAGCATTCACTTAGGTAAGGTGGGGGAGCAATAAGGAACAATGTACATTCACACTTACAGTTTCTTCTTTCTTCTAAGGACCCGTGTTCATTCCTTCTTTGGCTGTTTCCAGGGTAGCGTCTGTGGTGCCGATCTTCTCTTGGGGAATAACTCCAGATGCTGCAGGGCGTCAATCAGCAGATAGCTTTCTGGTGTTTGGGTAATGGCGTCTTTTGTTAGTGCTGGGGTTTCAAGGATTATCACAGGATCCGTGTTCACAGACACGTCAGTGTAGCTTGTCTCCTCAAAGTCATCTCGTACCTCATAATATTCAGCAGTCGAAGCTTCATCTTTCTCTTCCTCAGATTGCAAGCAAAGTCTCTTAACTTGGAGGCCATACGGGCCGCGCTCACCTTGGGCAATGTGATAGGACACCCACTCCCCGATTTCGACTTGTCTGTCGGGATGGTCTGGCGGGAGCCGCTCCTCCACTTCTCTCTTGTTAATGAAAATATCGTACCTTGCTCCGGGTTCGCGGGCGAAGGCATAACCCCTTTCTTCCACAATTTTAACTATCTGGCCCTCGTGCCGTGGGGACTTCTGGATTTCGCGGTCGCGGCGGGCTACATTCTTGGCCTCCTTAGTGCGGGCTACCATCTCTTGTTTCTGCGCTAGCCTCTCGATCTCCTCCTTCTCCCACTTTCTAACACATCGCCGGATGTATTCTTCCCGGGTGATAACTTCTGCGGGGCCTACTGCGCCACCGGGCTCTCCTATGAAGCCCATGAGATCCTCACAGTCTTTTTCTCATTCCCACCAGCAGCGCAGCTGCTCCCCTCTCACCTCGGTGGTTGTCGGTGGTGGTATCAGCGGCTGCGGCAGTCTCAGGAACCCTTCCGGCAAGTGTCACGGGTGGCACGGATGACAGGGTAGAGGCCACGCGCAGACGGTCCCAGCGTTTGGCCAATCAGCCATAATGTTTGAGGACGGTCCGTCTTTCAGGGGCATTTACCTTCTGTGTAGATAGAGAGAAGGTATGATAAGATCTCCCTATCATGGGGAGACGGCTGGGAAGGTCTTGTGCTCGGTCTGGTTTCTACACCAGTATTCTGGGTCACTAGGACCCAGCAGGTTCTTCCCACCTTTATAAGGAGTTTCATTGCCCTCCCTCGGTGCAGGTGATATTTCCTTGGGCACTCATTATCCTTGCTCCAGCAGAAGCTGAGGTTGTGGAGGTTGCTGTGCTCTGCTGCAAGATAAGTGTTTTCTTTCCCCATTGTCTGTTTTTCCTTGTGTTTGTCTTTAGTTGTTAGTGGAGGGGTCTAGTGAACCTCTCCATCTGATCCTTAGATAAGGTAGTGCTAGGATCAGAGAGGGACGAGGTTCGTGGTCGGCGACAGTTGAGGAAACTGTATAGGGACGTCAGGGCAGACAGGGTCAGCCCCAGTAAGACTAGGGGTCACCCTCTCCCTCTTGTGCCCATAGCTTTAGGGACTCCTTATTCCCCCCCCCCGTCGTTGTCCTACGCTGAGTGTCTCTCCCGCTCCCAGCGTGACATTATCACCTGCCAATACTGTAACTGAAGGACAGGGGAGGAACTGATTTTTCTTCCTTTCCTTATGGATCCTGTGTCTGCTTTGGCCCAGCAGCTGCAGTCACTGTCTTTGGAGGTTGCGGACCTTCGGTCGGCTTTACAGGGCCCGCAACCGCAAAATGGTGTCTTGGGGAATCAAGCATTGGGTCAGGCCAGACCTGAACCTAAGGTTGCCCTCCCTGACAGGTTTTCAGGAGGTAGAGATAAGTGTACTGTGTTCAAAGAGGCCTGTAAATTATATTTTAGGCTTAGGCCTTATTCCACTGGTGATGAGCAGCAGCGTGTAGGAATTATTATGTCGCTACTGCAGGGAGATCCCCAGTCCTGGGCTTTCTCTCTGCCACAGGACTCTACTTGTCTCCGCTCTGTGGATGAATTTTTTGACGCACTGGGCCTCATATATGATGACCCTGACCGTGTCTCTTTGGCTGAATCTAGGTTACGCCATCTCCGCCAGGGGACTCGGTCGGCGGAATCGTATTGTTCTGAGTTCCGCAGGTGGGCTACGGACACGAAGTGGAACGATCCGGCGCTCAGGAGTCACTTTTGTCAGGGTCTTTCGGAGAGGCTGAAGGATGCTCTGGCGGTTTATGAGACCCCTCCGTCCCTGGAGGCGGCTATGTCGTTAGCTATTCGTATGGATAGACGCCTCCAGGAGCGGAGGGGTAGACCTCCTGTTACTGGGAGCCATTCTCGTGGTGATTCCTGGTTACCGGGAGGTCACGCGGAGGGTGAGTCGTTCCTCCCGAGTGCGGAGGAACCTATGCAGCTAGGAGGAGCGGCGGCCTCGAGGTTCTCCTCCGGTACCTCCCGGGGCAAGGGGAAGGGGGTCTGTTTTTTTTGTGGGAAAGGGGACCATTTTATTGGGGCCTGTCCCTACACTCCTAAACGGACTGGGGTGCCTGGACCTTATGTGACTATGGGGGGTGTGGAGGTGGTCGAGCAAGAGGTGTGTGTATCCTCCATTTGTACTTCCCGTTTCCTCCTAAGTGCGGAGGTGACGCTGGAGGGCAAAACGGAGGGTATTTCTGTGTTTGTGGATAGTGGTGCGGGGGTCAGCATGGTGGATGCTCATTTTGTAGACGCTCATGGGCTTAACTGCTGTTTATTGTCTCGCCCCATCCGTATCTATGCCATCGACTCAGCACCTCTTGCTCAAGGTAATGTCATGTACGATATGTGTGAGACTAAGTTGACGGTTGGATCCCAACATCAAGAGACGATATCTTGCTATGTTCTAGACGGTCTCCCCGCTCCCATTGTCCTGGGCTTGCCATGGTTGATTAAACATAATCCCGTAGTGGATTGGCAGTCCCGGGACATTGTGGAATGGAGTGATTTTTGTTCTGAGAATTGTTTGGTTACCTCGTTTTCGGTGGTGTCTGCTGTATCTCTGCCCCCGTTCCTATCGGAGTATGAGGATGTGTTCTCAGAGAAGGGGTGCCAAGACCTGCCCCCTCATCGGGCGTATGATTGCCCGATCAACCTCGTTCCCGGAGCTAAACTGCCCAAAGCTAGGATGTTTACTATATCGGGTCCGGAAAGACAGGCGATGAAGGATTTCATTTCCGAGAGTCTGCAGACGGGTCACATCAGGCCCTCAACTTCGCCGGTTGCGGCTGGTTTCTTTTTTGTTAAAAAAAAAGATGGGGACCTCCGTCCTTGCTTGGATTTCCGGGAGTTGAATCGGATTACTGTCCGTGATCCGTACCACCTCCCTCTGATTCCTGATTTATTCAGTCAGGTAGTGGGTGCTAAATGGTTCTCCAAGTTGGATTTGAGGGGGGCCTACAACCTGATTAGGGTCAGAGAGGGGGATGAATGGAAGACGGCATTTAATACCCCGGACGGCCATTTTGAAAGTCTCGTAATGCCGTTCGGGCTCACTAATGCCCCTGCGGTTTTCCAACACTTTGTCAATGACATATTCCATCATTTGGTGGGTAGATTTGTGGTTGTTTACTTGGATGATATCTTGATCTATTCCCCCGATATGGAGACGCATCAGTCCCATGTCAAGCAGGTGTTACAGGTCTTACGGGACAATAAGCTGTATGCTAAACTCGAGAAATGTGTCTTCGCCGTTCAGGAGGTACGTTTTTTGGGGTACCTCCTGTCGCCGTTGGGTTTTCGGATGGATCCGGAAAAAGTCCGGGCGGTGCTGGACTGGGAACAACCGGACAATCTACGGGCATTGCAACGTTTTTTGGGGTTTACCAACTTTAGTTCCTAATAAATTTACGGTAATTCGGTGCTGGTGACGCCTCTTACGGACATGACTAGGAAGGGGACAGATTTTTCCGAATGGTCGGAGTCTGCTCGCCAGGCTTTCTCCTCCCTAAAGCGTTGTTTTGTTTCCGCACCTATTCTCCGTCAGCCCGATCTTTCTCAGCCCTTCGTTGTGGAGGTGGATGCGTCTGAGGTGGGGGTGGGGGCTGTATTGTCGCAAGGCCCTTCGCCTGGGAGATGGGTGCCCTGCGCGTTCTTCTCCAAGAAGTTGTCGTCGGCCGAGAGGAATTATGATGTTGGTAATAGGGAGCTGTTGGCTATTAAGTTGGCTTTTGAGGAATGGCGTCACTGGCTGGAGGGGGCTGTCCATCCCATCACGGTTATTACTAACCACAAGAACCTGTCTTACCTTGAGTCCGCCAAGCGTCTCAATCCCCGGCAGGCTCGGTGGTCCTTGTTTTTCACGAGATTTAATTTTACCGTCACTTACCGTCCGGGGGTTGAGAACGTGAAGGCTGATGCGTTGTCGCGTAGTTTCCCGGGTGGTAGTGCTCATGAAAGTCCCGTTCCCATCTTACAGGAGGGGGTGGTTGTTTCTGCTCTTTGCCCTGATCTGGAGGGGGAGGTGTTGAAGGTCCAGGGGGGCGCCCCTGCCTCCTGTCCTTCTGGGAGACTTTTTGTGCCATCATCTTTGCGTCTCAGTGTGCTGTCGGAGCATCACGACTCCGTGTTGGCAGGGCATCCCGGCAGTAGGGCCACCTTCGATCTTTTATCTCGCCGCTTTTGGTGGCCGGGGTTGCGGAAGGACGTAGCGGAATTCGTATCTGCCTGTAGTGTGTGTGCACGGGCTAAGGTCCCGCATACCCGTCCGGCTGGTTCTCTCTTGCCATTGTCTATTCCTGAGAGGCCATGGACACGTGTCAATGGATTTTATCACCGATCTTCCGGCGTCTGCAGGCAAGACGGTAGTGCTGGTAGTGGTTGATAGATTCAGTAAGATGGTTCGCTTTGTGGCACTGCCCGCACTTCCTAATGCTCGGACACTGGCACAGGTGTTTGTAAGTGAGATTGTGAAGCTTCATGGAGTTCCCTCCGAGGTGGTTTCTGATCGTGGTACTCAGTTTGTCTCCAAGTTTTGGAAGGCTTTTTGTGCACGTTTAGGAATTGCTTTGTCCTTCTCTTCTGCTTTTCATCCTCAGTCTAATGGGCAGACCGAACGTATGAATCAGAATTTGGAGACTTATCTGAGGTGTTTTGTCTCTGACAATCAGGAGGCTTGGGCGAGTTATCTGCCCTTGGCCGAATTCGCCCTTAATAATCGTCTTCAGGAGTCCACTGGCAAGTCACCGTTCTTCGGTGCATATGGGTTTCATCCTCAGTTTGGTACTTTTAGTGGTACTAGTCCTTCCGGAGTTCCTGAGGAGGACCGATTTACCTCATCCCTCTCCTCGGTTTGGCGGGGGGTACAGAGTAGCTTGAAGCTCTTAGGCGACAGGTACAAACGTATGGCTGACAGGAAGCGTGCGCCAGGTCCGGACCTGTGTGTGAATGACTACGTGTGGTTGTCTACCAAGAATGTGAAGTTGAAGGTGCCCTCTTGGAAGTTGGGGCCCAGGTTTATTGGCCCTTATCAGATAACCGCCGTTATCAATCCCGTGGCGTTTCGTCTTGCGTTACCTCCCGCTCTTAAGATCCACAATGTATTTCATAGGTCGCTCCTCAAACCGTATGTGTCGTCATCTAACCCGTCTCCTTTGCCCCCGGAGCCCATCTGCGTGGCGGGGAATTTGGAATTTGAGATCTCAAAGGTGGTTGATTCTCGCAGGTTGCGCCGTTCTCTTCAGTATTTGGTGCACTGGAGGGGATACGGTCCTGAGGAGCGGATGTGGGTGCCGGCGTCGGAAGTCTCCGCCGCTAGGCTGGTCCGCGCTTTTCACCGTTCCCATCCGGATAAGCCTGGTCCTGAGTGTCCGGGGGCCACTCGTGGACGGGGGGGTACTGTCACGGGTGGCACGGATGACAGGGTAGAGGCCACGCGCAGACGGTCCCAGCGTTTGGCCAATCAGCCATAATGTTTGAGGACGGTCCGTCTTTCAGGGGCATTTACCTTCTGTGTAGATAGAGAGAAGGTATGATAAGATCTCCCTATCATGGGGAGACGGCTGGGAAGGTCTTGTGCTCGGTCTGGTTTCTACACCAGTATTCTGGGTCACTAGGACCCAGCAGGTTCTTCCCACCTTTATAAGGAGTTTCATTGCCCTCCCTCGGTGCAGGTGATATTTCCTTGGGCACTCATTATCCTTGCTCCAGCAGAAGCTGAGGTTGTGGAGGTTGCTGTGCTCTGCTGCAAGATAAGTGTTTTCTTTCCCCATTGTCTGTTTTTCCTTGTGTTTGTCTTTAGTTGTTAGTGGAGGGGTCTAGTGAACCTCTCCATCTGATCCTTAGATAAGGTAGTGCTAGGATCAGAGAGGGACGAGGTTCGTGGTCGGCGACAGTTGAGGAAACTGTATAGGGACGTCAGGGCAGACAGGGTCAGCCCCAGTAAGACTAGGGGTCACCTCTCCCTCTTGTGCCCATAGCTTTAGGGACTCCTTATTCCCCCCCCCCGTCGTTGTCCTACGCTGAGTGTCTCTCCCGCTCCCAGCGTGACAGCAAGGCTCCAAGTGGGTCAACTTCCTTCCAGGTCTTGTTTAACACAGTCGGCGGGGTAGTTACATCCACTAGTATGGCTGTATGGCCTTCGGCCTCGCTCTCCGCGGGCTCCCGTGGTTCGCTGACCCAGCCGGTCGCTTAACCTGGGCCTCATAGCCCTGACGGTGGTCTATGTCGATCTGGATCCGGGTCCTGTTCTCTGCTTGGGCCCGTGTCATCCTTGGGGGCAGCAGCCGCAATACACCCCTCCGGGTGTCTAGGACATAGGGACGCTTCTCGCCGCCTTCAGCCATCTCTGCTGGTTCGCAAATGGTCTTTCCCTGGCCGGGTTCCTCCACTAAAGCAATCTGTGGGCCCTCCGGGATCACACTTGGGTTTTCGTCTGCAGCTCTCGTCTCGGCGTCCTCCGCTTCCGTCCTCGTGTCTCTGAATGGCGACTGCTTCTCTTCCGGATGCTCGCTCCGCCCCCTCCTGATGACGATTTCCTTCTCAGTTCGCGCCAGCTTCTTGGTAGGAGGGTCTAGGGGCGGCGGCTCTTGAGAGTGACAGCTGGCTCTCCCGGAGTTAAGGAGAGCCAGGGCGGGACCTCCTTTTCGCGCCTTGGACCGGACCGGCCCACGATGGGAGTCTTAGGAACGCCTCCTCTGCACATGGCGCTAGTCCCTTGTGGCCGCCATTAGGGTCAGATTTGGCTGGAAAAGTCCAGAACACACGATTTAGGCACATGGGGTCCAATTCTTTTGGACCGGGTAGATCCTGTTCGTGACGCCAGGTTGTGGAGCCCCAGGCGGGACGGGGGTACTCGGTACCGGACCGGTCGGTAGCGGGGATGTCATGGGTGGCTGGGTCCGGACCGTATCCCTGGGCCCTCACAATAAAGATGGGGATTATTTACAAGGGGATTGTCACGGGTGACGCCACCCACTTGGTGCGGCCAGTGATGGGGCCGCCGCTGCTGCAGAACCTCCGGGGGTGATGGAATGGCAGCGGGGATGGTATAGTTCCAGTAGGGAGAACTGTATCCCCCGGGGCAGTAAGGGTTAAGTCTCTGGTGCAGGTTGTAACACACTTACTTTGCAGGCTGCAGGGATCTCTCCTCCTGGCTGCTGCTGACAGGCTGGATCTGTAGGGAGGAATGGTCTGCAGATGGAAGCAGGCAAGAGAGGCAATTCAGGGTTTCCAAAGCTTTACTCTTAGTTGTTCTCTTTCAGCAGGTTTACAAGTCATTTGCAGTTGGTACACAGTTCAAGTACATGGGTTCTCTCTACTTCTGCAGCCAGGCTTCTCCCTCTGTGACCCCTCACACAGTCTGTAAATGTCCCTTCCCGGGCTTTTGCATTCTCTTTCTCTGTGTTGTGCGACACTGGACAGTATGGCGGTGACTCGGGCTTCTGTGAGTCCTAGTACGTCACTGAGCTGCCTGTCCTTTAGGGTTAGGGATCTCAATCTGAAACTCAGACCCCTCGTCGTGTTGTCTGGGGATACCGGGTGAACTACGGTCCCCTTTAGAGCCGACACTCTACTTTGGCCCAGCCTCCAGTAGTCCACAGCACTAGACTACCAGGCTCCTTCTCTCTGTTCCTTCTGGTATTATAGGAGGGCTTCTCCACCTGCAGTGAGTGGCTTCAGCTGCTGTCTAGGGCAGGGGTACACCGTCCCTCTCTGTTCTGTCACACTCCTGGTGGTTTCAGCGTCGGACGGGCTTTCCCCCCCATCTGGCTCGCACTGGCTCAGTACGGGTCTGCACTCCTCGGCCTTACACTTCCAGAGAGCGTGATGTCCTTCAGTCTTTACAGTTCAGCTCACATCGGCCTACTACTCTCCTTCACTCCTCCCCCTCTCTATATACTGTCAGTCACCTGACCTTCTGGTGTGCCCAACCCACTCCTCTCATCCACCACCCCTCTGATCTCATATAGTCTCTAATCTCAGGGCTGGATGTAACCTCTCTGACACGTGGGTTGTGTGGGCTGTGAGGGTGTTAGTGTTTAACAATGTCCTACCTGCCTGGCTGCAGTTCCCTTTGTGGCCTCCTGGACGCAGGGGCGCGCCACATATATAATCGGTAATATTATATTTTTCAAGAGAGGCATGTAGTCCCTTTTTAAATGTTAGTAGTGACTCATTCATTAAAACATCATGTGGCAGAGAGTTCCACAGTCTCACTGCTCTTACAGTAAAGAATCCACGTTTGTGATTATGATTAAACCTTCTTTCCTCCAGACGAAGAGGATGCCCCCTTGTCCCCGTCTCAGGCCTAAGAGTAAAGAGATCATTAAAAAGGTCTCTGTACTGTCCCCTCATATATTTATACATTATTATAATATCACCCCTAAGCCTTCTTAATAACCCCTTCTAAGGCCACTAAATAACCCCTTCTAAGGCCACATTCACAAGTTGAGCATTTGGTGAGATTTGTGCATCAGTATTTGTAAGACAAAACCAAGAATGGGTGAAAAATGCAGAAAAAAAAACTACCTCTGATTGTTCCATTCCTGATTTTGTCTTACAAATACTGAAGTAAAAAAACTCGCCAAATACACTCTGTGTGCACATAGCTTAAGGATAAGTGAGAAGTTATTTATTGGTGGGGCATCCAACTGCTGAATGTGCATCTTTTGTCCCCATTACATGTCAGAAAAAAACAGAAAATTATCCAGCACAGAGTCCTGAGATACAGATCCTTAAAAATTATTTTTATTAGAAAAAACATTAAGGGTGCCTTCACATTTGCGTCTTCCGCCGCAGCGTATGATGCGCATGCATATCCGCAAGGCAAAATGCATGCATGCGCACACAAACGTCGCGTTTTTTAAGGTAAATTACATATGCATTCCTTTTAAAAAACGTTGCGTTCACATGCGGATGCATGCGTTTTTAACATACGCATGCGTTTATTGTCCGCATGCGTAACATTTTATTTAGCTATTTTCGTCCTTCCACCACCCAAGGAACTCCCATTAGGAGTGGCTAAAGGGCAATGTATAAATCCACCCTGCCCACTGCCAAGCCTACTTTCTGAGGACAGCAATTGAACGAGGCAACATGGATATCGGAATTGGGTCCTTCTATCGTCATCTGGATCTATCCATGAAGATGGCCGTGTCATATGCAATTGCTTGTGAGGAAGATCGGCGCCGAGAAGCGGAGCGTAGAAGTCGTCGGCGTCGGCGGTTCTGGCAGCACCCCATTGTAGAACTACGAAACACCCGTGGAGTATACCACGCTTTGTACATGGAGCTGAGAGCCAACCCAGAAAAGTTCCATGACTTCACCCGGATGTCTCCTTCCAGCTTTGATGAATTACTGCAACGTGTGGAAGGATCGATTCGCAGGCAGGACACCCAGCTCCGACGATCCATTCCTGCAGAGGAACGCCTTCTGGTTACCCTGCGGTACGTATGTATTTTATAAAACTGTACATGCTGTCATGTGTATCATACACTCCTTGCTCACGCTCTCCGCTCCATGCGTACCTTCTCGCCCCTCTCTCGTCATAGATGCATCACACCTGCATCAGCACAAAGGGGTGATGAATGTAGCGAGGATTGTGTGTCGCAGTAGCGCGCTTGTCGGTTGCTTAAATGCGGAAGGTCATCTGCCGCATTCCTGCCACACTCTGCGGCCGTACCCTTGTGTGCCGTCTACAGCGTCAGTAATGTTCCGCTCAGGACGGCACACACGTACAGCTTTTGACTTTCTACTTAAAGTAAAATGTCTGTGGTGCGCGGGTATTAACATACACTGTGTATAACCCGTTTTTGGGGGCCAACAATGTTCTGACTGGGTGGCTTACTTTTGGCCATATTGAAACTCCCAAAAAAAAATTCTACAATATCAAACAAGATACATGACAAACATCCTAATTTTTACCTTATTTTTTTCTTAACAGATTCCTGGCTACCGGAGAGTCATTATCCTCACTATACTTCCAGTTCAGGATTGGATTGTCGACACTCTCTGGGATCATCGAGGAGACTTGCCCGGCAATCTGTGAGTGCCTCCGTGAGGAATTCCTCCCTCATCCCACAACAGATCTTTGGATTGCCAAAGCGGCTCGATTCAAGGAAGTGTGTCAGTTTCCCAATTGCGTGGGAGCCGTGGATGGGAAACATGTCAGAATCCTGAAGCCGTCTGGCAGTGGTTCAGAGTATTATAACTATAAAAAATATTTCTCAACAGTCCTAATGGCCATTGCAGACGCTGACTGCTGCTTTACAGCTATCGATGTTGGACAATTTGGAAGAACAAATGACTCGGCTTCTTTCAAAGACTCAGACATGGGTCAAAAATTGTATGGTAAAAATTTTAACATTCCGGCGCCAGAACCCCTGCCCAACTCGGAAGGACCACCCATGCCTTATGTTATCGTGGGTGACGAGGCCTTCCAGATGTGCGAAAACCTGTTGAAACCATACTCCAGCCGGGACTTGGACCATACAAAACGTGTGTTCAATTATCGACTTACCCGAGCACGCCGCACAGTAGAATGTGCTTTTGGATTATTGGTGTCGAAATGGAGGATTCTTGGAACAACCATTAATCTAAAAACGGAGACTATAGACAATGTAGTAAAAGCCTGCGCTGTACTACACAATTTTGTTCAAGTACGTGAAAAACAACATTGTGACCTTGATGACACTCCTGGAAGTAACTTACCAGAGTTCCAGGCAAACACCCTCAGGACAAGTGGACAAGTGCTAACCATCAGGGACAGATTTGCCTCATATTTCATTTCACCACAAGGACGTCTGGACTGGCAGGATGAGATGGTGTGAATTATTTTCTATTTGATCCATTGTTGTGGCTTCTGACACGTAAATAAATTATCTTGTAAGTTTAAATACTTGTACATACTTTCGTACTTGGATGTTGTTTGTGTGTAGCATGTATTATTTGTACAGCTAAAGGTGTTTCATTTCTTCACAATGTCAACATATGTTCATGATGTTTCTTGTGATTTAAAAAAAATTTCAAAATACATAGAATTTTACAATTTTAAAGTGTGGTGTAACTTTTTTGTACAACTATATTTACTTTTCTGTAAAGTCATCAATGTCATCAATAAAGGAAAACTTAGGTAGCAAGAGTTTTAACCAATCACCATTATGGCCTCTTTACACGCGGCAAGATTTCAACATTATCCACAGGTAACTTACTGGCTGCCGTGAAATCATGTTGACATAGTTCCATTTGTACACAGCAACAACATAGAACCATGTCTCCATGATTTTACTGCAGCCAGTACGATACCTGTGGATAACCTAGAAGTGTAGCCGCGTGTTAAGTGGCCATTACAGATACACAGGTATGGGGCCCGAGGATGTGATGATGTAGACTTGATGTAGAGAACAGATGTCAAATGTACCTCGGTTTTCCTTTTCTCAATGAAAATGTATTGAACACAAAAATTTACTTTAAATATTACACTAAAGTTTTGTAATGTAGACATTAATGGTAACTGTCGAAGACATGACATTATTAATTTAACTTGAAGACAGAAAGTAGAAGAGGAGAACAAAATAAGATTTATTGCAAGCAGCAAACAAAAAAGCCTTTAAAGGCACACATACATTATAAAATAAATGTATATGAACACAATTTAGCAATAATTAGTCAGTTGTAATGTACACACTGGCAACCACAATCTTCCTCACTCGGTGCCTTCAATGAGGCTGCTTTTGGTGAGGCTGCTGATGCGGAGGAATATTTGGAGCAGGAAAAATGTCTGGAGAAAATGTAGGATAACTACGAGCGGGGACAGTAAAAGTTGGTGCAGTGTTGAGTGATTGACTGTTACTATACTCAGGAGTTGTAAGTGTTGTGTACACCGGGTAACCACTCCTTCTAAATTTAGTCCGGCACATACTGGGGTACTGGGGAGGGGAGCAGGTGAGGGTAGACTGATAGAATCCATGAAATTGGGAGGTAGGTTAGAAGGTAAAGAAAAATTTGAGAATTGGGAGAGAGACTGAGTAGAAGGTGTAGAGACATGCAGTAAAGAAATATTAGCAGGGGAAGTAGAAGGTGGTAAAAGTGCCGTATTTTCTTTAACTTTTTTGGGTCGTCCGACTTTCCTAGAAGGGCCTTGCTCCGCCGATGCAGTAGATTCCTTTTTCTTTCGGGACACATTTTTTTTCTTAAGATCAGTACTTGCATCACTACAACGCTTGGTCTTTACTGGTATTTTTTGCATGCTGTGGTCAGACTTATCGTGAAAAACGGCTCCTGTTTTTCTGCTTTTCAACGACGTGCTCCCACCAACATCTGCTGCTGTTGTACATGAGGATGCTGTATTGGGGGGTAAAGTTGGAACAGTCTGGTTGAGGAGATCGAGTGAACCATGTACGATTGATGTGGCTGAAGTAATGAGTGCACGAGTTTCATTTAAAGATGTTTGAGAACTCAAAGTTGACACAGGCTGTTGGGGTGAAGAAGTCAGTAGCGCCGTATAAGAAGGGACATCTGGTATAATGTCTTTTGCTACAGGCTGCGTGGAGTGGGTAGCAGGTACAATGGTGCTTTGGGGTGGTGTACATGCCGCTTGCCAAGTAGAGAGCTGACGGTTGTTTGGGATTACAGGCAAAGTTCCAGAAGTCTGACTGAGGAAGCTGGACTGTTGTGCACGGTAAGCCAGTTGTTGTTGCTCCAGTTGTTGTTGCTGTTGTTGGTGGTGTTGCTGTTGCTGTTGCTGTTGCTGCTGCTGCTGCAACGCTAGTTTAAAAGCACCCTGACATGCAGACATTACATCAATCTGGAACTGTGGTTCTAAGTTATCCATCACACACTTGTGAATACAGGAGAAAAAATGTCTGGCCGGACTTCTAAGGTCGGATTCCAGGCGGTCGAGGCGACTGGTAACTTTGCAAAAAAGGGTCTTCATTAGATCAAACCCTTTTTCTACACAGTTACCCAGTCGACTCATACCGTCTTGAAAATTCGAGCTTAGGTGTAAAAACTCGGGCATGACTGTCCGATCATTGGCCCTTTGTCGCTGTCGTGAGGTCCCCAGCATTGTAGGACAAGAGGCCAATGATCGGGGATAACATGGGTTTCCGGCAACCTCAGTTCCAGATTGAGTCAGGGAACTCTCTTCACCCTCTACTTGTTCTATTTGGGACGTCTGGTCATTGTCGTTTGGAATTGGTTGTCCACGAGACGAAGATGCAGCTGCTGGATCGGCTGTGCTGCTCCAATGACTGTATAAAAAAAAAATTATTAGAACGGAATAACTATAAAAATTAATTCAAGTTTTTCAAAGGCTATGTATCGCGATAACCATCTACTAGTTAAATACTCACCATAGTTAAACTTTGCAAAGAACATGCCCTACATTACCAACAGTACACACGAGAACATTACAGTACATAAGATCTAATTTGGAAACATTGACATTTAAAGACAATAAAAATGTATACTTACACTCTTTGGCTGACAGCGTTACGCAGAAAAGCAAGTTGATGATGGTAGCGATAACGTCGTAGCAAAGGCTGTCCACCACTCCTAACTCTCTTTTCTTCCCGCAAATCCCTGTTGAAACGGTCTTTCATAGACCTCCAACGAACTTTTAAATCCTTTACTAAAAATAAACAATAACAACACTTAATTTTTGAAAGACTGGATCAACAATCAGTAGACTTTGTGAGGCAAACTTACCAAACTTTGCTTTCTTCTTACGGTCTGCGGTGTCATAGCCACTCCACATAGCAGTTGCAATCTCCCCCCACAGTCTTCGAAGAACTTGAGAGTCAGAATGTTTACGGTCAAGTGTATCCCAAATAGGTACGCGTTCATGCACAAGTGGAATTAAATGGTCTGTGTCAATGTATGGTTTATCGTTTTGCTCTGTGTCCACCTATAAACAAAATTTTAAAATTAACACTGCCTATCAACATACTACTATTTAGAAAGAAATGTAGACAAAATTAGTACACAAACTTCTTGGCTCTCTAAATCTTCAAGTTCTTGACGAAGACTCTGGGCGGAATCTTGTCCACTGTGGTCACTATCACCTCTGTCTATTTCTGACTCCTCCTAAAACAAAAAAAAAAAAAAAAAAAAAAAAAATCAACATTGTAAACAAAGCAGACGATATGAAACCCCATAACAATGTAAAGTAAACATACTGGTTCACTTTCTTCACCAGACTGATGTCCGGGCATGTATTCACTGCAATCAGACATGATGACGGGTAGAATTGCTGCAGCAGAACGGTCGTTCAAATGGGACCCACAATAGCAACAAGCATCAAATTGAAAAATGGAAAAATGGAATCAAATTGGAAAATGGCATCCGTTGAAAGCTGCATGGATAAAAAATGGAAATTAAAAATCCCATTACAATGAAGCTCTGCATTATCAGAAAATGCAGCCAAAGCTCACCAATCTACACACATTGACACACTCCGTGTTGCCGGATTGTCCCAAGGTGACCCCAACAACTGCCTAAATCAACCACGCTACACATGACAACAATACATAGAGAGACGCAAGTTACCTGACACACAGCAGCCCTAATGCCAATCAGCACAGGACAGATGAGTGGACACTGCCATCAACAACCAATCAAGACCTAGTTTTTGAAAGAGTACAGCAGCAGGACACTGCAGGCTTTCAGACCCTGAAAATACAAAATACAATGTCAGTATATTTTTGTTTTAATGAATATGTCATACTCACAGGATGATTGAAAAGCTCAACATTCACCAGACTATTGCATAATCTGGTGTGCCACATTGTGTGGCAAGGTGATCTATACATAGTGAAACACAGTAAGGAGACTTTAGACTGCAACACATGGAGGCGACTGCAGAAACATGACATAGGTGACATGAGCCTAAAGCATAAACCCAACAGGGCTGCGGAAGTATATACAGCATCAGTTGAGCATATGAAGGACTGTGGGTAGACTATACATCACAGGCGTTATATACAGGCCATACATCACTGCGAGTACTACCCCGCCCTTTGAGCAAAAAAACATCACTTGTGATTATAAGTAGCCAATATTGCTAATTTTAAGCCTGTGGGCATATATGCACACGGAGATAAAACCAAAATTGGAATATGTAGCGCCTTGGGGGAATGAATACATTAAGGTGTGGTGTATACGGATATGCAGGAGTATACACTGCCTTTTATTTACATAAAATTGAAAAATGTATATACACTACACAGGGTGATATGTATAGCCATTTTTGGATCTAAAAAATCACCATGTTGCATATATAATGACCAATTGGTGCACTGGTGATTACACTGCGAACAGAGCATTAGCATTAAACAGATAACAACAGAAAGAGGCCCACAGGAGGAGTATACAGGCCCACTGGAGGAGTATACATAACAACTGGAGGAGTATACAGAACCAACTGGAGGAGTATACAGGCCCACAGGAGGAGTATACAGGCCCACAGGAGGAGTATACAGGCCCACAGGAGGAGTATACAGGCCCACAGGAGGAGTATACATAACAACTGGAGGAGTATACAGGCCCACTGGAGGAGTATACATAACAACTGGAGGAGTATACCTAACAACGGAGGAGTATACCAACACAGGAGGAGTATACAGGCCCACAGGAGGAGTATACAGGCCCACAGGAGGAGTATACAGGCCCACAGGAGGAGTATACATGCCCACAGGAGGAGTATACAGGCCCACAGGAGGAGTATACAGGCCCACAGGAGGAGTATACATAACAACTGGAGGAGTATACAGGCCCACAGGAGGAGTATACATAACAACTGGAGGAGTATACAGAACAACAGGAGGAGTATACATAACAACAGGAGGAGTATACCTAACAACAGGAGGAGTATACAGGCCCACAGGAGGAGTATACAGGCCCACAGGAGGAGTATACAGGCCCACAGGAGGAGTATACAGAACAACAGGAGGAGTATACACCACAACTGGAGGAGTATACATATTTTCCTTCAACTACAAGCCATATATACTTTACCAATACACCAGAGAGGCACACACAGATCCAAGTAGCGATCCAGCAGTCTACCACTGATCCAGAAGGCAAGATCCAGTCCGTCACTAACATTCATCCAGCAGTCAGGCAGAGATCCTGGGAGAGCAAGCGACAGTGGAAAGCCAGTGATCCAGGGTAGAAGATAAACAGAGGTCGCCAGTAGTCTTCAAGAGATCCAGTGATCACTCCACAGCATAAATCCAGGGTCCCAAAAGTGAAGCAAATTGGGAGAGATAGCCACATGCAATTTATTTCCGGATGTTTGTGGGCAGTGACATGGGCGGAGAGTGGGAGGAAACGTTAATGTGTTTCTGGGCATGCGCAGTGGTGTGTCCGCATGCGTACCGAAAGCTGCTATGCACAATGTCTTGCTGAAGCTTGCGTACCCGTAGGCTCCAATACGTTTATTATGCGCGCGTGTGCGCATGCGGATACTTGCATATTTTTTATCCACCAAAAAATGCAACATGTTGCGTCCCAAGGCGGCCGAATTTTTGAAAAATCGTGCGCATACGCGACCAAGCGCAGACATAAGCAACGTAATTTCATGTTTGCAGATTCATGCGCATACCATGTTAGAGATAGGTACGCAATACGCTTGCGTTTAGCAGACTTTTGATATGCAACATGCGCTGCGGCGGAAGACGCAAATGTGAAGGCACCCTTAAACACACACATTAATATCGTCTTTAAAAGGTCCTTAGTGATAGGTTTGTTTTCTCCCCATTAAACTGGAGCTCGTACGACTCGACCACTGATCCGCCCATTCCCTTATTTTTGTACTCTGCTTTCTCTGGAAGACCCAATGAGGATGAATGGAGCTGTGGTCACATTAGTACCAGCCGTTGCATTTTATAATGAAGATAAAAGTACCACATTCTTTTGATGGTGCGGTTTCCACTTGTCAGATTCCACCAATAAATAAGTGATCACCTTCCTAACCTCCATAACTTGTTTTCATCAAAGAATCCCTTTAATGCAAGCTACAGTAATTGTACATTGCAGTTATGGTGAGCGCACAGTGAGGTGCAGAAGCCGTCACTATATTGGGTATAACAGCTACCAGGTATTCACATATAGCTGAAGGGTGAAGCCACTGTAGTCAATTTCCCTGGTGGGCCCCAGACACCCAAGTCCGACCCTGAGCAACACAGATTGTGAATCAACTTCTCCTGCTTTTATGCAAGTGGAACAGACAACAGGTAATGACAGGCAATTAGCAAGACAACCCCTGTAAAGGAGTGGTTCTGCAGGTGGTGACTACAGACCATTTTTCTGTTCTCATCCTTTTTGGCTGTTGGTCAGTTTTGCATTTTGTCATTGCTCTCACCCATAGCGGTAGCATGAGGCAGTGTCTACGACCCACAGAAATTATTTAGGTAGTGCAGCTCATTCAGATTGGCACATCTATTCAAGCTGTGGAAAGAAGGTTAGCTGTGTATGTCAGCACAGTGTACAGAGCATGGAGCATATACCAGGAGACATGGAGGGGCTGTAGGAGTGCAATAACCCAGCAACAGGACCGCTACCTCCACCTTTTTGTGGAGGACCAGGAAAAGCTGTTCAAACCATCAGAAACAGACTTCATGAGGGTGGTATGAGGGCCCGACATCCAGAAGTGGTGGTTGTGTTTACAGCCCAACACTTTGAAGGGCAATTGGCGTTTGCCAGAAAACACCAGATTGGCAGATTCGACATTGGGACATTGGCATCCTCTGCCCTTCACGGATGAGAGCAGGTTCACACTGAGCATGTGATAGATGTGACAGAGTCTGGGGATGCTGTGGAGAACATTATGCTGCCTGCAACATCCTCAGGTTTGGCAATGGGTCAGTAATGGTGTGCGGGAGCATTTCGTTGTTCGTTGGAGGGCCGCAGAGCCCTCAATGTGCTATCCAGAGGTGACCTGACTGCCATTAGGTACCGGGATATGATCCTCAGACCCATTGGGAGACCATATGCAGGTGCAGTGGGCGCTGGGTTCATTCTGATGCATAACAATCAAGGCCTCATGTGGCTAAAGTGTCAACAGTTCCTGCATGATGAAGACATTGATGTTATAGACTGGCCTTCCCTTCCCCGCACCTGAATTCAATCAATCTCATCTGGGACATCATGTCTAGTTCCACCCATTCTGTGTGTCATGGTAACTATCACACCATATCACTCCTCCCTTATGCCTCAAAACTACTGGAACTCAGCATTCAATCTTGAATTTTCCGACCCCAACACTCAACTAAAACTGCACTAACTAAGTTACCCATCAAATACTAACTGCCAAAAGCACCAAAAGCAAGTGACACTACTCTGTCCTCCTTATCCTGGACTTGTCCTTTGCCTTCGACACTGTAGACCAGGGGTCTCAAACGCATGCGGCCCTTGGGGCTTCACTGTACAGCCCGCTGCATCGTGGACAACTTCAACATGCCAGCGGTACAGTGCAGGGGGCCGCAGCGGTCCCCGCTGTGTTATGACTTCTGGCAGCGAGACTGACAAGCTCTGCTGCTTAGCCGATCATTGCAAGTTGCGAGCCAATGAGAGGCCCACAGCTGCTGTCAGCGTATGCCGTCACCTGCGGGCCCCTCATTGGCTGGCGGCTTGCATTGCTTTTGCTGAGTGGTAGAGCTTGTCAGTCCCGTGGCCGGAAGTCATAATACAGCAGGGAGTGCAGCGGCCCCCTGCACTGTAACACCGGCATGTTGAAGGTTAGAAAACTGTGTGTGAGAGAGAATGTGAGTGTGTGACTGTGAGTGTGTGTGTAAGAAAATGTGTGAGTCTGTGTGTAAGAGTAAGTGTGTGAGAGAAAGTGTGAGAATGAGTATGTGAGTGTGTGAGAGAATGTGTGTATGAGAGTGAGTGAATGTGTTAGAGAATGTGTGTGAGCATATGTGAGAATGTGTGTGGTGTGGTGTGTGTGAGAGAGAATGTGTGTATGTGAGTGTGTGTTTGTGTGTGTGAGAGTGTATGTGTGAGTGAGTGTGAGAATGAGTATGAGTGTGTGAGAGAATGTGTGTGAATGTATATGTGTGTGCATGAGTGCATGTGTGTGTGTGTGTTTGAGGGTGAGAGTGGGAGTGAGTGTGTGAGAATGTGTGTGTATGTGAGAGTGGGTGTGTGAGTGTAAGAGTGAGAGATTGTATGTGAGTATGTGTGTGTATGTGAGAATGTGTGTGTGTGTGAGTGTGTGTGAGAATGTGTGTGTGTATGTGAGAGTGAATAAGAGAATGTGTGTGTGTGTGTAAGAGAATGTGTGTATGTGAATGAGTGAGTGCGTGAGAGAATGTGTATGTGAGTGTAAGTGTGTCTGAGAGCTGTGTGTGAGTGAGCGTGTGTGCTCGTAATAGTGGGAATTTGTGTGTGAGAGAAAATGTGTGTGAGAGTGCGTGTGTGTTTGTGCGTGTGTGTTTGTGTGTGTGTGATAGAGAATGTGTGTGTATGTGAGAATGAATGTGTATGTGAGAATGTGTGTGTGTATGAGAGAATGAGTGTATGAGAGAAAATGTGTGTGTGTGTGAGAATGAGTGTGTGTGGGAGAGACAATGAGAGTGTGTGTGGAGAATGTGCGTGTATGTGAGAGTGAGTGTGTGTGAGTGTGTAAGAGTGGAGAATGTGTGTGTGAGAGAAAATGTGTGTGAGAATGTGTGTGTGTGTGTGAGAGAAAATATGTGTGAGAATGTGTGTGTGTGTGAGAAAATGTGTGTGAGAAAATGTGTGTGCGTGAGAGTGTGTGTGAGAATATGTGTGTGTGTGTGAATGTATGTAAATGTATGTGAATGTATGAGAGTGAGAGTGCGAGAATGTGAGAGAATGTGTGTGTATGTGAGAGAAAATGTGTGTGAGAATGTGTGTGTGTGCATGAGAGTGTGTGAGTGTGTGTGATAGTGAGTGAGAGAATGTGTGTGTATATGTGAGTGTGAGTGTGTGAGAGAGAATGTGTGTGTGTAAAAAGAAGGTAGACTAGGTTGGGTACATCAGTACAAAAGGGGACCGGCATGGGGGGGCATTACTACACTATGGGGGCCAGAATTTAGACACTACTACAAAAGGGGTCCAGGGTGTGGGACATCACTACAAAAGGGGTCCTGGATTGGCGACATCACTACAAAAGGGGACCAGGATGGGGGACATCACTACAAAAAGGGATCAGTATGGGGACATTACTACAAAAAGGGGATCAGTATGGGGACATCACTACAAAAGAGGATCAGAAAGGAGGACATCACTGCAAAAGGGGTCCAGGATGGGGGACATTACTACAAAAGGGGATCAGGATGGGGGACATCACTACAAAAGAGGACAAGGATGGGGGACATTGCTACAAAAAAGGGATCAGTATGGGGACATTACTACAAAAAGGGGACCAGGATGGGGGACATTACTACAAAAAGGGTATCAGAATGGGGACATTACTACAAAAAGGGGATCAGTATGGGGACATCACTACAAAAGGGGATCAGAATGGAGGACATCACTGCAAAAGGGGTCCAGGATGGGGGACATTACTACAAAAGGGGATCAGGATGGGGGACATCACTACAAAAGAGGACAAGGATGGGGGACATTGCTACAAAAAAGGGATCAGTATGGGGACATTACTACAAAAAGGGGACCAGGATGGGGGACATTACTACAAAAAGGGGATCAGTATGGGGGACATTACTACAATATGAGGACCAGGATGAGGCTATTACTACAATATGGGGACCAGGATAGGGAACATTACTACAAGAAGAGGGCCAGGAAAGGGGACATTTCTACAAAAGGGGATCAGGATGTGGCATTACTACAATATGAGGACCAGGATAAGGGCATTACTAGAAGAATGGAACCAGGATGGGGACATTACTACATGAGGACCAGGATGCGGACATTACTACAAGAAAGGGATCAGGGTGGGGGACATTAATACAATATGGGGACCAGGATGGGGCATTACTACAAGGGGACCAGTATGGGAATATTACTACAAGATGAAGCCCAGGGAGAGAACATTACTACAAGAAGGGGATCAGGATGTGTACATTACTAGAAGATGGGGATATTACAACATGATGAGGAACAGGATGGGGACATTACTACATGATGAGCACCAGGATGCGACATTACTACAAGATGAGGATCAGGATGGGGACATTACTAAAAGATGAAGTCCATGGAGAGAACACTACTATAAGAAGGTGATCAGGATGGGGACACTACTACATGATGAGGACCAGGATGGGGACATTACTTCATGATGAGGACCAGGATGGGGACATTACTACCTGATGAAGACGAGGATGGGGACATTACTATATGATGAGCACTAGGTTGGGACATTGCTACAAGAAGGGAACCAGGGTGGGGACATTACTAAAAGATCAGGATTTGGACATTACTACATTGAGCAAAAAATGCTGGTATTACAAAAAATGTCATGTAGTCCTACAAGCAATGTGGCCCCCTGATATCAATTTTTTTCCATGTGCGACCCACCAACCCAGCCGAGTTTGAGACCCCTGCTGTAGACCATTTCTTCCTGTTACAGATTCCTTCATAACTTGGTATTACAGACTTCTTCTGGATCTCTTATCTAACACATCGGAAATTAAGCATCTCCCTCTCCCACACCACCTCCTAACCTCGCCCCCTATCTCTCGAGTGTCCCTCAAAGTTCAGTTCTAGGAACCCTAATTTTCTCCATCTGAACCTTGGTCCTGTGACAGCTCATGGAGCTTTAAGTTTAATCTCTATGCTGTTAACTTGCAAATCTATCTCTCTGGACCTGATATCACCTCCTTACTAACCAAATATTGCAATTTCCTCTATCTCCTCTTTCTTTTGTGCTCGATTTCTACAACATATCATGGACAAAATAGAATTCATCATCTTTCCCCCATCTCATTCTACCACCACATCAGACCTTAGCATCAAAATCCATGGCTGCTCACTCTCCTCAGCCCTGTATGCTAAGTGCCTCGGGGTAATCGTCGATTCTGCCCTTCTCCTTAAGTCATATATCCAAGCCCTTGCCACCTCCTGCTGACTCCAACTGAAAAATATTTCCCCGTATCCATATATTCCTTGTCCAAGAAACTGCAAAAACACTCGTGCATGACCTCATCATCTCCCACCTCAACTACTTCAACCTCCTGCTCTCTGACCTCCCCTATAGCACTCTTGCACCCTTCCAATCTACCCTAAACTCTGCAGCGGGACTAATCCACATGTCTCCCCACTATTCCCAAGTCTCTCCTCTCTGCCAAGTCCTTCACTGGCTCCCCACTGCCCAGAGGCTCTAGTACAAAACCCTAAAGGCCCCATCACACCAGGCGACGGGGCTGGGGATGTCGGCGGTGACTGGCGGGTGCGCGCATGTTTTTGGCACTCCGCCAGCGTCGCTGTCCCCCATTTACACGGGGCGACACCTCCAGCCCCGAGCCGGCGAGCTGTCAGGCGGCATCGCCGCCAAGGTGTCTGGAAACCCCAGCGGCGATGCAAGACAATGGGAGCCTATGGCTCCCATCGCCTGACAGGTCGCCGACGCCTGGTTACATGGGGCGCTGTGTGCACATCGCCCCATGATGTTCGCCTGGTTTCAGAGCATTGCTCTGAAGCCAGGCGACCACCCGGCACCGCCGACATCGCCCCTTTACATGAGGCGACGTAGGGGCGATGTCGCCGCTGATAGGCCACGCCCCCACGTCGCCTCTGTAATGGGCGGCGATGTCGCCCCATGTGACGGGGGCTTAACTATCACATACAAAGCCATCCACAGTCTGTCTCCTCCATACATCTATGACATGGACTCCCGGTACATACCTTCAGACAACCTGCAATTCTCTCAAGATCGCCTTCTATACCCCGCTCTTATCTCTTCTTCCCACAACCATGTACAAGATTTCTCCCATGCATCCACCATACTCTGGAACTCTCGGCCCCAACACATCAGACTCTCGCCTACTTGGGAAACCTTCAAAAGGAACCTGAAAGCCCACTTCTTCCGACAAGCCTAAAACCTGCTATAATCATAAATAATAAAAATCCACCAATGCCATGTTGCACCACAGACTGTGCAGGAGTTGACTGATGCGTTATTCCTGCTCTAGGAGGAGATTCTGCAGGAGAACATCTACCGCCTCATCAGGAGCATGCCCAGGTGTTGTAGGGAGGCCAAAGACAGTACAGAGCCTCATTTACTTGTCTTGAGGCTTTTTCACTGAAGTTGGGTCAGTTTGTAATTTGATTTTCCACTTTGATTTTGCGTATCATTCCAAATCCAGACCTCCATGGGATATTAATTTTAATTTACATTAATAATGTTTGTTTTATTGTTTTCAATGCATTCCACTAAATCAGGGGTGGGGAACCTTTTCTCTGCAAAGGGCCATTTGGAAATTTAGAATATCATTCGAGGGCCGTATAAATTTATTAACTTAAAAAACATTGCTAAACTTACATCTGCTGGTGGTGTCGGTGAGGAGAAACAGCTGATCTGACAGCTGTTTGAATGTTCCCGCGCCGACATCTCCTCTCTGTGTCGCCGCAGGAGATTCAAACAGCTGTCAGATCAGATGTTTCTGCCCGCTGACAACGGTCGGAGCTTACCAGGGGCCCGGAGGAGATCTCTGCCGCTGATCTCTGTCTCCGGCCCGCCTCCCGAGCGTGCCGATTGGCTGGCCGGGCTCCATAGTGATGTGTCCGCAAGCGGAAATTCTCCGCTGCGGACACATCATTATGAACAAAAATGACCCTGCTTTCACTGCGTTTGTGTCTGCATGCCCTCTGCATGCAGACACAAACGCAAATGTGAAGGTAGCCTAACCCCATTTCTGGGGCCTGAGGTATACTGCACATGGGTAGATAGAGCCTGAGGTAGACGGCACAAGGGTAGGCAGAGCCTGATGTATACAGCACATGGTTACATGGAGCGTGAGGTATACAGCACATGGGTACACAGAGCATGGGGTACACAGCACGTGGGTACACAGGGCCAGAGGTATATGGCACATGGGTAGACAGAGCCTGAGGTATACGGCACATGAGTACATGGAGTTTGAAGCATACGGCACACGGGTACACGGAGCACAAGGAATACGACACATGGGTACAATGAGCGTGAGGCATACGGCACTTGGGAACACAGAGCCTGAGGTGTACGACACATGGGTACACTGAGCCTGAGGCGTACAGTACATGGGTACACTGAGACGGAGGCATATGGCACATGGGTACACAGGGCCTGAAGTATAAGACACACAGGTACACAAAGTACAAGGTACAAAAAGAGATCCAGCAACACATCCAAATGAAGGTAGATAAAAATCAATGTGGACATATATGATTTTAACCTGGCTTCACATGATTTTTATCTCCCTCCCTTGGCTATGTTTCTGGATGCAGCTCCTTCTTATACTGCTGACAGTTTTCATCCCTGCACAGCCGACGATCACAGAGCAGACACTTTATTTATTTACTTATCTGACACCTTTAGATTTACTCACGGACTTCCCGAGGTGGAGGAATTGTTTATTTAAGATAAGCAGGAGGTGATTGTAATCCTCCCGGGAGCTGAGCTGGACAGTGCAGAGGCTCCTGCTTCACAGAACGCCTCACGCTGACTATGTTTCAGGTCAGAGACAATTCCGGCACGCACCGCTGCTGATTTAAAGGGATCGCGCTACAAATAAAAGCAAAGTGGCCACGGGCCGGATCAGGTAAGGGTGCCTTCACATTTCAGGACGTTTGTGCCGCGGACAGTGCGACTCTGTGTCCCGCAATCCGCATGCAGTTTGCGCACCTATCTTTAACATGGGATGCGCAGTCATCCGCACATAGCTACGTTCGTTCGCGTTGAGCTGCGTCACTGTACGCATGCGGACGGAAGAAGATTTTATGCCGGCAGGGAACGCGTCTTGTAGCATTTTTCGGCGCGTCCAAAAAAATGCAAGTGTCCGCATGCGCACGCTGCGGATACAATTAACATTAGCCCCCTATGAGACTGTACGTATGCGGATGGTTTTGCACACAGCTGCGGATGAAACACATGCGGACACCTTAGTGCGCATGCTCAAAAAGCCCATGGGCGTGTCTGTAGGCAGGGTCACTGAAAATTGGGCTAAGTTTAGCGAACGCATGCAGATGGAAAACGCATGCGCAAGGCTCAAAACGCAGACAAACGCATGTGAACGTTGCGGACCTGCGTGCGCAAAGCTATGCGCATGCGTATGTAAAACGCAACATTTACACGCGTTTGCATGCGTTTTCACCTGCGGCTGCGCATGCGCATGGGACGCAACGCAACCGTCCTGAAATGTGAAGCTAGACTAACATGGCGGGCCGGACCCGGCCCGGGGGCCGGACGTTCCCCACCACTGCACTAAATAATAAGCAAAGATTTGCAACTGGAATATTTCATCCATTGAGATCTGGAATGTGGTTTTACCCTTCGTCGAGCAACACAATATGGGATTACCATGCCCCTGCTCGCCAGTGTGACAAAGCAGAACTTTTAATATGTTTTGCAGGTCCTTCTCCCCAGCATAAAGGAGGGGGGAGCTACCCGAAGATCAACAGTGGTTACTTTGTCCTTTGCCAATGCAGGACATTTTTTTTCCCTCCTCCCACCCCCCTTCACCTGCTGTGATTTTTGGCTGCTTTGCAGCTTTACTGGCAGCTCACTATGAGCTGTTTTTTTGAATGGGCCGGCGATGTGTGTGCAGCGCCATGAGTACCATTGCAACACGCTGACTTCCTATTGGTGCTATGAAAAAAAAAAGAAAATAGTGTCAGTTTGCAAGTGTTTCAGCTTGCAAACTTATTCTATTGGTATTCGTAAGATGTTCCAGAGCATTTGCGCAGCTCGTAAGAATTGTTAGAGACGGGAGTGTGAGGTTCGGATTGTCGATGTTAGTCTTGGTCATTTGCGGAATGGAGGGCGATAGAGAAAGATAAGGCCATGTGCACACGTTCAGTATTTGATGAGTTTTTTACCTCAGGATTCATAGACAAAGCCAGGATTGGAATAATCAGAGGAAAAGTCTAATAGAAACACGTCACCACTTCTGTATTTAATCATCCTCTCCTGGTTTTGGCTACAAATCCTGAGGTAAAAACTCATCAAATACTCAGTGTGTGCATGTGACCTAAGGGAGGAAATGTGAGGTGGTACAGAACTGTGGAGGGTTTTGTTGCTAACAGTGATAATTTTATTTTGTATTCTGTAGCCGATGGGCAACCAGTGCAATGACTGCCACAGGATAAAGACATTGGTGAAGCGCTTGGAGAGGAATATGATCTTCGCTGTTGCATTAAAAATTAATTGGAGAGGGGAGAGTTTAATGAATGGAAGACCAATTAGTAGAGACTTGCAATAATCCAGATGAGAATGAATAAGGGTGACAGTTTTTTTACAGAGTTAAAGGTAAGAAAAGATTGAATTCTAGAGATGTTTTTGAAGTGTACGTGACACGTGCGAGTGAGTGACCGGATGTGGGGAGTGAAGGAGATCTGAGTCAAATATAACACCAAGACAGCAGGCGTGCTGCTGGGGAGTAATGATAACACCACACACGGAAATATCAATATTGGATTTAGGAAAATTAGTAGAAGGAGGAAACATGAGAAATTCAGTTTTAGACAGATTCAGTTTAAGGTAAAAAGAGGACATGATGTTAGAGACAGCAGACAATCACTGATATTTTGTAATAATGTCAGGTAATGTCAGAAAATGTGTATGATTGGGTGTCATCAGCATAAAGATGGTACTGAACACTGGATCTACTGATGGTTTGTCCAATAGGGGCAGTGTATAGAGAGAAGGGGAGCTAGGACTGAACCCTGAGGAACACCAACTGTGAGGGGAAAGAGGCAAGGAAGAGGAGCCAGCGAAAGATACAATGAAGGAGCAGTCAGAAAGGTTGGAGGAGAACCAGGAGACTGTGGTGTCCTTGAACCCAATAGAGCAGAGCATAGAGAGGAGGAATTGGTGATCCACAGTATAAAAGGCAGCAGAGAGATCAAGGAGAATAAGCAGGGAGCAGTGACCATTAGATTTAGCTGTTCGTAGATCATTAGAGACTTAAGTAAGAGCAGGATCAGTGGAGTGTAAGGAGCAAAAAACGGATTGTAGAGGGTCAAGAAATGAATAATCTGAGAGAGTAGAGACAGGTCTGTAGTTAGCAGCACATTTCTGGTGGAAGGATTATTTTTTTAAGTAATGGGTGTATGCTGGTGTGTTTTAAGGAGGATGGGAAGACACAAGATGAGAGGGAGAGATTAAATATTGTAGGTGAGAGGTGACAGTCAGGGAGAGGGATTGAAGGATATGTGAGAGAACAGGGTCACTGGTGCAGATAGTAGGGCGAGAGTTCTGTGACCGTATCAAAGACAGAAAATGAGCTGCAAGAAATATAGGAGGGAAAAGCATACATGATATCAGGCTGGGAAGAAATTTCCTGTCATATGTGGTCAATTATTTGTTTACAATACTTGGTCATCCGTCAGCACTGAGGTTGATGGTTGGGACCTATAATTTTGCACTGAGGAGGGAATGAAAAGTGTTAAAGAGTCATTTAGGATTGTTGGATAGTGAGGTGATAAACAGGGCTGAGGAGTCGGAGTCACAGTCGGTGTCTATTTTGGGTGGAGTCGGATTCAGTGAAACTGAGGGGTCAGAGTTGGATGTTTGGCTTACTGACTTCACAGCCATGGTTGTGGAATCGGTGTCCATTTTGGTGGAGTTGGAGTCAGGATTCAGGGAATTTGAAGAGTCGGAGTCAGATGTTTGTCTTACCAACTCCACAGCCCTGGTGATAAAGATGTTGAAGTAAGCTTGTTTGGAGTGATAAAGAGCAGTGTTGTATGTTTTTAGCATAAACTTATAATGGGTGGAATCTTCGGCCAGGTTGGATTTTCTCCACAGAGGCTCATAAACCTGGAGCACCTCTGGAGAAATTGTGTTTGTAGCATGTGCCAGGGTTGCCGCTGTCAATGCCTAGTCGTTCGAAGTGTAGAAGGTACAGCTTAATCCAGAGCACTTTCCAGTGTTTCATTCCAGTTTCAGAGCGGAGTCAGGTTTTAAGCCCAGGTTACACGCTTCAATGTGTCGGTGAACCAATCAACGATCCGACTTGACCTACATCGCTGGAACGGCGTTCAATGATCGCTAGAGAGGTGTCACACGTACTGATATCGAGAACGACGCAGCAACGATTCCGCGACAAGCGAATGATACTTTTGGTTGCTTACGTCCTTCAGTTCTGAATAGGTGAAGTTGTTAATGACATCGTTATCAAGGTGTCACACACACACCTATGCTGCACGTTGAACGACCGATGAACGACTGATTTATTGTTCGGTTCATAAACCTCCGATTAACGATCAGCCGACTTATCGTTGGTTAATTCTACGTGTCACACGCAACATCGTCGTTATGACATTGTTGCTCCGCCCCATAACCTGTGATGTACCAACGATTTTGTTAACAATATCATAGCGTGTAACGGGCCCTTTAGGCTCCATTCACACTGTGTGGTTTTGGTCTGTTTTTGCTCATCAGTTTTTGTAGCCAAAGCCAGGTGTGAGAGATAAATACAGAAGTGGTGCCCATGTTCCTATTATACTTTTTCTCTGATTGATCCACTCCTGGTTTTGGCTATAAAAACTGATGAGCAAAAACAGATCAAAAACGCACAGTGTGACTGTAGCCTAAGGTATTTGTTAGAATATCATATGTTTCATTAATGTCCTACACATTGCACCCTTAAAGAGGACCTGTCACCCCCCATGGATTACAATCTAAGTGCAGCACTGAAGGCAGCAAGTCTGCTGCATTCAGGCAAGGGGTCTCCCATGTCTCTGTGCAGCTGGTACCCCGAATATAGGCTTAGAAAAACTTAGAAGCCATGGAGGCTGGCCCTTGTGCTGCAGCCACCTCATAGCATGGGGGCATTTCACACCCCCTGCATCTCTGTGCCGCCTTTTTTAAATGTGTTCGCCACCTCCTTCCTGCCAGTCATTTCACCCATGTCCTCGCCTGCGCTCTGCGCATCCTTGTGCTGTTGACGCAGGCGCAGAGCGAGGTATTGCTTATTGCCACCACGCCCACCTGTCCCACCTCCTGCTCTGACGTCAGAGCCTTTGCTCGCCCTGGTCCGTAGCATAACATGGAGCAGGGTGGGAAAGTAGAAGACGCCTGTCCCGCCTCCTGCTGTGACATCCTCTACTTTCCCCGCCCTGCTCCATAGCAAACTACGGGGTAGGGTGGGGAAAGTAGAGGACGTCACAGCAGGAGGTGGGACAGGCGGCCAGGGTGGTGATAAGCAATACCTCGTTCTGCGCCTGCGTCAATAGCACAAGGACAAGCAGAGCGCAGGCGAGGGCATGGGTGAAATGACTGGCAGGAGGGAGGCGGCGAACACATTTAAAAAAGGCAGCACAGAGATGCAGGCGGCGTGAAATGCCCCTTTCCTACGAGGTGGCTGCAGCACAAGGGCCAGCCTCCATGGCATCTAACTGTAAGTTATTCTAAGCCTATATCTCGGGGTACCAGCCGCACAGAGACATGGGAGACCCCTTGCCTGAATGCAGCAGACATGCTGCATTCAGTACTGCACTTAGATTCTAATCCATGGGGGGGTGACAGGTCCTCTTTAAGGTATTTTATAGCATCCAGGACCACTAAACCTTTTTTTGGTATCACATGTGTAGGGATTTTCTTGGTTGTGGTTAATTAACGAATTGTTTAGGTGCCATTTTTCATTATATTTAGTGAAATAAGCGCAAGAGCATATTTTTATCTTTTGACAAACTAATCTTATTTGTAATGATTTTGCAACATAGGCACTTTGAAGAGCCACACTTAAGCCCGTGTTGCCCCCACCAGACAATAATTCTCCTTAAGGTGACTTGGTGCCAGCATACTTCTTAAAGTGGGTCAGGGGCGGACCTACCGTGGTGCAGCTGGTTCAGCTGCACCAGGGCCCCGACCGGCTAGGGGGCCCCACAAGCCTGCAGGGGGGCCCCTAGCCGACCCCCGTAATCCGATGTCAGAGGAGAGCTTCCGGTTTCCCTTGCCTGATCCCGCCCCTCCTCTCCTCTGTGCTCCGGCTCCCAGGAATGCACACAGCGGGGCTCAGCAGGTAGGAGAGCCGTTCCACTAATAAACGAACGTCCGCCAGCACCATAACACCCCCCCACTCCTCTCCGACGGCCGCCAGCACCCCCCAGCCCCCCTCCCCCGCTCCTCACCAACGGCCGCCAGACCCCCCCCCTCCCCGCTCCATGGCTGCACCAGGGCCCAGTGCTCTTCTAAACGTGATACCTGGATTCTTTGGCAGTGTCTTACCCATTATGGAATCATTAAGAAGAATCTGCCAATGATTTTTTAGTATGGATTTAATTCTATGGTGTTGCTTAAAAAAGGTTGTGATGAAATTATTACCAAATACCCCATTCTTTACATCCAAAGTTACCTTATCCTTTTTAGCCGTCACAAGTTCTTCCTGTGTAAGATTGACACTATCCTGGAAGGCCCAATTCAGCAACTTTTTTGGATAGTTCCTCTCTAGAAATCTACTCAGGGGCGGACCCAGACTGTAGTGGGCCCCGGTGAAAGAAATTTTTCGCCCCCCCCCGTCCCCCGGGACTCAATGTGACAATTTATAGCTGCGGCGTAGCTCAAACCCGACAGCACCCCACAGGGGAGTGTATGTCAGAGCGATGCTGAGGGCGGTCGGTGGCCGCTGCCCTACAACCCATTATTCCCCCGAACCTCTATGTCATAATAAAGCTGCGGGCGGGCGGCGCCGCTGTAATCTATCAGCACCAGGGCTGCCACTAGGAATTTCGGGGCCCCCCTGAGACTCTGCCTCCACCCATGCTCCGCCTCCACCCATGCTCCGCTTCCACCCAAACATACATTATACTTATAGTGAAAAATTGGAACAGCACCAAAAATTACCTCAATTTATGTGCAAAGCTTTTCCAACCAGCAATCCAGATGGTTTCTTACAATAGAGTAAAAAAAGGAAAAACAGCCCAAAAAAATAGAAAAAAGTGGACTTTATTGCCCCCTGCGTGGCCACTCCATTGGGCAATAAAGTCCACTTTTTTTTATATTTTTGTGCAGTTTTTCTTTTTTTACACTCTCTCTCTATTATATATTACACACACACACACACACACACACACTTGAGACTCCTGTGGGCTGAATATACAATAGCTGTATACACAATAGAGAATACACAATAGAGATGGCTGCTAGCTGTATACACAATAGGTATGGCTGCGGGCCGTATAGACAATGGAGATGGCTCCTGACCATATAGACAATGGAGATGGCTGCAGGGTATACACACAACAGAGAATACCGTACATAATAGAGACGGCTGCAGGACAAATGCATAATGGAGACTGCTGGGAGACTTATGCACATTTAATGTTGCTGAGGGTTGTATGCACATTAGTGACTGCTGCGGGATGTATACACAGCCCTAAGGCTGTCAGCAGACTCACTTTCTCTCACCGTTTGACTCTGTCTAACTAAGTGACACCTGTTGCCACCCCTCCCTACTCCTCACTACAACTAAGCCCTCCTCCAAGGAGTGTACACACACACACATGCACACCCAGCCAGGCACGCACACACATGCACACTCAGCCAGGCACGCACACACATGCACACTCAGCCAGGCACGCACACACACATGCACACTCAGCCAGGCGCACACACACATGCACACTCAGCCAGGCATGCACATACATGCACACTCACGACAGGCGCACACTTAGCCAGGCACACACACACACGCACACCCAGCCAGGCACACACACACATGCACACCCAGCCAGGCACACACACACACATGCACACTCAGACAGGGACATACGGTCTAGATATGCATGGAGGACTTACAGGAAGGGACTCAGACTTGTCACCCTTTATTTATCCTGCTTCTCCCATCCTGTTCCCCCTCCCCCCATTTACCCTGCTTCTCCCGTCTTGTGGCCCCCCCAATTTTCCCTGCTTCTCCCCTCTTGTGCCGCCCCATTCTCCGTTTCTCCCCTCGTGGCCCTCATTCACCTGCTTCTCCCCTTGTGCCCCCCATTCACCCTGCTTCTCCCCTCTTGTGCCCCCCCATTCTCATTGTTTCTCCTCTCTTGTAGCCTCCCATTCACCCTGCTTCTCCCCTTGTGCCCCCCATTCACCCTGCTTCTCCCCTCTTGTGCCCCCATTCTCCCTTTCTCACCTCTTGTGCCCCCCCATCTGCCTGCTTCTCCCCTCTTGTGCCCCCCCATTCTCCCTGTTTATCCCCTCTTGTGGCCCCCCCATTCACCCTGCTTCTCCCCTTGTGCCCCCCCATTCACCCCTCTTGTGCCCCCCCATTCTCCTTGTTTATCCCCTCTTGTGCCCCCCTATGCTGCCTGCTTCTCCCCTCTTGTGCCCCCCATTCACCCTGCTTCGTCCCTCTTGTGGCCCCTGTTCCCCCCACCCCTGCTCTCTTCGGCTCATTGGCGCTTACCTTGTCTTGCTCCTGCTCCCAGAGGGTCCGCAGGCAGCCGGCACCTCCGCAGCATCAGCGCTTCCGGGTCACACTGATCCCGAAGTGCCAGCACGCAGGGGAATCAATGCAGGCAGTGTCCCAGCAGTATTCAATAAACCCTGGGACACTGCCGCTGCTCCGATACCCCCTGCATCTGAGGAGAGAGCTCAGGGGGCAGGGCCCGGTGGCGGCAGTGATTCCTGTGAGAAAGGAGAGGGGGAAAATGCCGCCCCCCAACCCCCCCCACCCCATAAAAAAAATATGCACACACAAAATTATGATCTGAAAAATATATATTACTAGTGTGGCCACACACATTAGAAACACAAAAAAAAGATAAACACACATACTACAGAAATGAAAAAGGGCATACTTTGCATAAACATTATCCAATACAGTGTTGGTCAAACCGAAATACAAATAATAGAAACACATGGGACAGTACGGACCCATCACACCCACCTTAGATGTGGTGTTGCTGCCAGGGCACCGCCCCAAGGCCATTGAAATATGAGCAGTAGCTGTCTCTGCTGCTTCTGGCATCCTGCTGCTGTCGGCCTGGGCCCAACGGCTGGAGTGGCGCTAGCCCAAGGTCGTTATCACGCCACTCACCTGGACTGAGTTCCCCAGTTGTTCGGTCCACACTATGCACATAACTTGCTGGCATGTAGGATTATCCCTACGCCGCAGAAAGTTATGTAGCACACAACACGCCATCACTACCATACGGATAGATTCCTGTTTCAGACTTAAAGGAGTATGAAACACGCGGAGTCTATTAGTCCCTTACACATTTTCAACCACACGACGTGCCCGGGATAGCCGGTAATTAAAAAGGTGTTTCTCAGGGGTCAGAGTCCTCTGGGGATATGGCCATAATAGGTTGGCGTGTAGTGCGAAGGCCTCATCCCACACAAAAGCAAAGTTGAGATGTTCAGTGGTGTCATTATTGGTGGGTAAGTTAAGGCGTCCACTCACAAAGTCGTGACCAAATGAGGTATGGGCCAAACACCACCATCAGACACACGACCGTTCATCCCCACATCCACAAGGAGGAATTCGTAGTTGGCATTGACAAGGGCCATGAGGACCACACTAAAATAACATTTGTAGTTATAATAGTATGACCCGCTGTTGTGGGGTTGTGTGATCCTCACATGCTTGCCATCCAATGCACCCCCGCAGTTTGGGAATTGCCAGTTCTCCTCAAAGCCAGTGGCAACTGACAACCATTCCGTGGGGGTTGTTGGAAATCGCATATAGGTTGGCAACAGACAACTCACAATAGCCTCACAAGTCTCAGGGATAAGGCTGCTCAGCAGGGAGCGCGAGACTGCAGCAGTATACTGCAGGTCAGTCAGCGTGCGCCCTGAAGCCAAGAAACGCAGAGTCACAGCTAACCGCTCCTCTGGTGGCACAGCTTGACGCATCACAGTGTCCTCATGGGCAATATGTGGGGTAACCAAGTCCAAAAGCAGTTTGTAAGAATCCTCGGACATCCTGAGATAATTTTTAAAATCCTGCAAATTTGTGTCCTCCAGCTGACGGAAAAGGCGCATGCGAGTCAGGTGGGGCCTTTGCAGGAGCCAGTCCCGAGACCACACACGCCGTTGTCTACGCCTCCGCAGTCTCTCATTCCTCTCATCTTGAAAGTCAAAAAAAGACAGCGCCACAGACCTTCGATGGTGAAATTTCGTGTGTCCTTTTATTCCATGGTCAAAAGAAGCGACGTTTCGACCGTCCCTGCGGTCTTTATCAAGCTCAGTTTGTTTTACAATTGACCTCTTTAAATAGTGCTCAACCACACCCATGAAACAGTGTTAGCCAATCATGAACCACATCTAACAATTAATACAAAAAGCATCAAATACATTAAAAAACATTACAAAACTACATATAAGGTGTTATACATGGTTACCTCTTTTTGCCAAGATACGTTTTCCTATATGGCCGGTTTTATATCATAGTCAAAAGTTCAAAATGAATATACAGGCACATGAACGGTTAACACCAGTGATCAATCAGCATGCACCTGCTGGTTGTCATGTCAACCTACGTGTAAACAAACATGAATGCTAAATATAGTGTGATAATCAATGGATCACCAAGACATACCAACATCTCATATTGCGTAATAGAAAGTATTCACAATTTTTTGTATGGTTATAATATACTAGCTGTGAGCCCGATGCAAATGCATCGGGATTCTAGAACGTGCATTAATTTGATTATAGTAGTTATAGCTGTTAGCCTGATGCAAATGCATCGGGTATCTAAAATATGTTTATTGTTTTTTTAAAGATTTTTAAATAATAATCGCATCATCAATAGCAATAATATAAGCCATAGCATTATTATTAGCAGTAATAGCAGTATTAATACCATTAATTAGAGTAAATATTAGCATTAATAACATTAATAGCATAAATAGACATTAATAGTCATTATTAATAGCATTAATAGCATTATATTAGCATAAATAGCATTATTAGCATTAATAATAGCATTAATAACATTATTAATAGCATTAATAGCATTATTATTAAAATTAATAGCAATTAATAATAGCATTATTAGCATTAATAATAGCATTAATAACATTATTAATAGCATTAATAGCATTATTATAGAATTAATAGCATTATATTAGCATTAATAGCATTAATAGCATATTAATAGCATAATAGCATTAATAGCATTATTATTAGCATTAATAGAAATATTATTATTAGCATTAAATAGCATTAATAATATAAATAATAGCATTAATAGCATTAATAGCATTAATTAATAGCATTAATAGCATTTATTAATAGCATTAATAGCATTATTATAGCATTAATAGCATTATTATTAGCATTAATAGCATTAATAATAGCATTATTAGCATTAATAATAGCATTAATAACATTATTAATAGCATTAATAGCATTATTATTAGCATTAATAGCATTAATTAGCATATAGCATTAATATATAGCATTAATAAGCATTAATACATTATATTATTATAGCATTAAATAGCATATATAGATTATTAGCATAAATAGCATTAATAACATATTAATAGCATTAATAGCATTTATTAGCATTAATAAGCATTATTAATAGCATTATAATAGCATTAATATTAATAGCATTAATAGCATTTATTACATAATAGCATTAATTAGCATTATAATAGCATTAATAATAGTTAATATATCATTAATAATAAATAGCATTAATAGCATTAATTATTTAGCATTAAATTAGCATTATTATTAGCATTAATAGCATTAATTATACATTATACATTAATAGGATAAAAAATTAGCATTAATAGCATTAATAGCATAAATTAATAGGATTAATAGCATTATTAATAGCATGTAATAGCATTATTAATAGCATTAATAGCATTATTATTAGCATAAATAGCATTAATAATAGCATTATTAGCATTAATAATAGCATTAATAACATATTAATAGCATTAATAGCATTATTATTAGCATTAATAGCATTAATAATAGCTATTATTAGCATTAATAATAGCATTAATAAACTTATTATACATTAGCATAATATTAGCATTAATAGCATTATAAAAATTTAAGCATTAATTAGCATTAATAATAGCATTAATTAATACATTATTAATAGCATTAAAGCATTATTATTAGCATTAAATAGCATTAATAAATAGATTATTAGCATTAATAATAGCATTATAATAACATTATATTAATAGCATTAATAGCATTAATTATTAGCATTAATAATAATTAATATATAGCATTATTAGCATTAATAATAGCATTAATAACATAATATATTAGCATTAATACATATAGCATTACTTATTAGCAGTAAAATATTATATAGCATTTTTTTTTAATATAATTATTATATTATTATTGTTATTTATTATTTTTAATTAGTTTTTATTATTTTTTAGATTTAATAACATTATTAATAGCATTAATAGCATTATTATTTAGCATTAATTAATTATAGCATTATATTAGCATTAATAGCATTAATAATACATTAATAGGCATAAATATTGAATTATAGCATAATATTAATTATTAGCATTTTAATCATAATTCATTATTAATTGATTATAGATTATTTTAATAAATAATTATATTTTATTAATTTATAATGTTAATAACATATTATAGATTAATTTTTTTTGCATTATAAATTAATATTTAGCATATAGCATTTATCATTATCCAAACTATTATTAGCATATGATTATTATTTTTTTATTATTATTTTTTTTAATTATTATTTATTATTTGTTAATTAATTTTTTTAATTATATTTTATTTTATTTTTTATAATTTTGTAATTATTTTTTAATTATTTTTTTATTATTAAATTTATTATTTAGGCTGAGAGGCAGTTGTCATTCAGGTGCGCTAAAGGGCTGATATGATTAGCATATATTAAATTTTTTATTATTATTTTTATTGAATTATTTATTATTTTTAATTTATTTTTTTATTATTTTTTAATGATTTTTTAATTATTTTTTTTATTATAAAATTTATTATTTAGGCTGAGAGGCAGTTCTCATTAAGGTCCGCTAAAGGGCTGATCTTATTAGCATATATTATATTTTTTTATTATTATTTTTATTGAATTTTTTATTATTTTTAATTAATTTTTTTATTATTTTTTAATTTTTTTTTAATTGTTTTTTTTTATTATTTAATTTATTATTTAGGCTGAGAGGCAGTTCTCATTCAGGTCCGCAAAGGGCTGATCTTATTAGCATATATTTTATTTTTTTATTATTATTTTTATTGAATTTTTTATTATTTTTAATAAATTTTTTTATTATTTTTTAATTATTTTTTAATTTTTTTTTTTTATTATTTAATTTATTATTTAGGCTGAGAGGCAGTTCTCATTCAGGTCCGCAAAGGGCTGATCTTATTAGCATATATTTTATTTTTTTTATAATTATTTTTATTGAATTTTTTATTATTTTTATAAATTTTTTATTATATTTTAATTCTTTTTTAATTATTTTTTAATTATTTAATTTATTATTTAGGCTGAGAGGCAGTTCTCATTCAGGTCCGCAAAGGGCTGATCTTATTAGCATATATTTTATTTTTTTATTATTATTTTTATTGAATTTTTTATTATTTTTAATAAATTTGTTTATTATTTTTTAATTCTTTTTTAATTATTTTTTTTATTATTTAATTTATTATTTAGGCTGAGAGGCAGTTCTCATTCAGGTCCGCAAAGGGCTGATCTTATTAGCATATATTTTATTTTTTATAATTATTTTTATTGAATTTTTTATTATTTTTAATAATTTTTTTTTTATTATATTTTAATTCTTTTTTAATTATTTTTTTAATTATTTATTTATTATTTAGGCTAGAGGCAGTTCTCATTCAGGTCGCAAAGGCTGATCTTATTAGCATATATTTTATTTTTTTATTATTATTTTAGTAGAGATTTATTCATTGCAAATATCTTTTACATATTTTTATTTTTAATTTTTTTATTTTTATTTTTTATTTTTTTTAATTCTTTTTTATTATTTTTATTATTAATTTATTTAGGCTGAGAGGCAGTTCTCATTCAGGTCCGCAAAGGGCTGATCTTATTAGCATATATTTTATTTTTTTATTATTATTTTTATTGAATTTTTTATTATTTTTAATTTATTTTTTTTTATTTTTTTTAATTCTTTTTAATTATTTTTTTTATTATTTAATTTATAATTTAGGCTGAGAGGCAGTTCTCATTCAGGTCCGCAAAGGGCTGATCTTATTAGCATACTAGTAAAAAGGCCCGATGCAATTGCATCGGAGCGCGGTGAAATGAATTGTGTGTATAGACGCGGTGAGTGGGTATCAGAGTATAGAGGTGAGTCTGTGGGTAGCAGAGTGTGGAGGCGGCTCTGCGGGTAGCAGAGTGTGGAGGCGGCTCTGCGGGTAGCAGAGTGTGGAGGCGGCTCTGCGGGTAGCAGAGTGTGGAGGCGGCTCTGCGGGTAGCAGAGTGTGGAGGCGGCTCTGCGGGTAGCAGAGTGTGGAGGCGGCTCTGCGGTGGAGGGTGAGGAGAGAAACACACAGTATATACATACATGAGACATTGTATAGACACAGTATGCAGAGATTAGACACATTATACACACACATTACAGACAGTATAGAGACATTACACACAGTATAGAGACATTACACACAGTATAGAGACAGTATAGAGACATTACACACAGTATAGAGACATTACACACAGTATAGAGACAGTATAGAGACATTACACACAGTATAGAGACATTACACACAGTATAGAGACAGTATAGAGACATTACACACAGTATAGAGACATTACACACAGTATAGAGACATTACACACAGTATAGAGACATTACACACAGTATAGAGACAGTATAGAGACATTACACACAGTATAGACAGACTACAGACAGTCTACAGACATTAGAGACAGTATAGACACATTACACACAGTATAGACACACTACAGACAGTCTACAGACATTAGAGACACTACACACAGTATACACACAGTATAGAGACATTACACACAGTATACAGACATTAGACACAGTATAGAGACATTACACAGAGTATACAGAGACATTACACAGAGTATACAGAGACATAACACAGAGTATACAGAGACATTACACAGAGTATACAGAGACATTACACAGAGTATACAGAGACATTACAGTAGACTGTGTGTAATGTCTCTGTATAGACTGTGTAATGTCTCTGTATACACTGTGTAATGTCTCTGTGTAATGTCTGTGTAATGTAATGTATACAGAGACATTACACAGAGTAGACAGAGACATTACACAGAGTAGACAGAGACATTACACAGAGTAGACAGAGACATTACACAGAGTATACAGAGACATTACAGTATACTCTGTGTAATGTCTCTGTCTACTCTGTGTAATGTCTCTGTATACTCTGTGTAATGTCTCTGTATAGACTGTGTAATGTCTCTGTATACACTGTGTAATATCTCTGTGTAATGTCTGTGTAATGTAATGTATACAGAGACATTACACAGAGTAAGCAGAGATGACACACAGCAGAGACATGACACAGAGCAGACAGAGACATGACACACAGCAGACAGAGACATGACACACAGCAGACAGAGACATGACACACAGCAGACAGAGACATGACACACAGCAGACAGAGACATGACACACAGCAGACAGAGACATGACACACAGCAGACAGAGACATGACACACAGCAGAGACATGACACACAGCAGAGACATGACACACAGCAGACAGAGACATGACACACAGCAGAGACATGACACACAGCAGAGACATGACACAGAGCAGACAGAGACATGACACACAGCAGACAGAGACATGACACACAGCAGACAGAGACATGACACACAGCAGACAGAGACATGACACACAGCAGACAGAGACATGACACACAGCAGACAGAGACATGACACACAGCAGACAGAGACATGACACACAGCAGACAGAGACATGACACACAGCAGACAGAGACATGACACACAGCAGACAGAGACATGACACACAGCAGACAGAGACATGACACACAGCAGAGACATGACACACAGCAGAGACATGACACACAGCAGAGACATGACACACAGCAGACCAGAGACATGACACACAGCAGAGACATGACACACAGCAGACAGAGACATGACACACAGCAGACATGACACACAGCAGAGACATGACACACAGCAGAGACATGACACACAGCAGAGACATGACACACAGCAGAGACATGACACACAGCAGACAGAGACATGACACACAGCAGACAGAGACATGACACACAGCAGACAGAGACATGACACACAGCAGACAGAGACATGACACACAGCAGACAGAGACATGACACACAGCAGACAGAGACATGACACACAGCAGAGACATGACACACAGCAGAGACATGACACACAGCAGAGACATGACACACAGCAGAGACATGACACACAGCAGAGACATGACACAGAGCAGAGACATGACACAGAGCAGAGACATGACACAGAGCAGACAGAGACATGACACACAGCAGAGACATGACACACAGCAGACAGAGACATGACACAGAGCAGACAGAGACATGACACAGAGCAGAGACATGACACACAGCAGACAGAGACATGACACACCCCAGCAGCAGGCACACTTATGACACTAACACACACCTGCAGCATGCACACTTATTACACTAACACACACACACACCCCTGCAGCAGGCACACTTATTACACACTCACACACACACACAGACACAGCATCCATTACCATATCATGAAGGTCCAGATCGATATGCAGCAGGAGAGGAGGCACTGCGACCTGCAGAAACGCAGTAAGCATCTGCAGGACCTTTGAATGTAGATCACATGACAGTGAGGAAAGTGTTTGAGTTGCCGGGCTCCTACAGGCTTTCTCCTGCTTTGTACGGAGTAAATCAGTGCACAGAGCAGGAGAGAGAGGGAGAGAGGGCAGCTTGTGTGTGAGCGTCTCCTCACTGCTTCCCTCGGACACAGCAGTGGGCCGTGTCACTTGTTAAGGGCCCGGCATGTGGGCTGGTATGTCGGGTGCTGAGGCCGGGGCAGGGTAGCGCGGCTGCGGCTCGTGATGACGCTGCGCGTCATCACTCGCAGTCGCGCAAAGCATGTTGGGATTCGGCTACAGTGCCCGAATTTCCCAACTGCGGATTATATAAGTAGATAATTTATTTTTTTATTATTATTTTTATTGAATTTTTTATTATTTTAAATTAATTTTTTTATTATTTTTTAATTCTTTTTTAATTATTTTTTTTATTATTTAATTTATTATTTAGGCTGAGACGCAGTTCTCACTCCGGTCCGCCTTTCTTTTTTCCCATTGAAATGCATTAGCGGTGTGTCGGCGATTTTATGGCCGACCACCTGGTTCTATTTGTCGGCCTTAAAATCGCGGACACACCGCTAATGCATCTCTATGGGCAGTCAGCCCGATTTCGGATTGAACGCCGACCAATCAGAATTCGAGCTGACTTGCCCATAGACATGCATTAGCGGTGTGTCCGCGATTTTAGGGCCGACAAATAGAACCAGGTGGGCGGCCATAAAATCGCCGACACACCGCTAATGTATGTCAATGGGAAAAAAGACGGACCTGAATGAGAACTGAATGAAGGGCTCTTCTGATTGGCTGAGGGCAGTAGAGAGCGACCAATCAGAAGAGCCCTTCACATTTCATTGAGATACAATGGCGGATTGATCGTCCATTGTATCTTAATGTTAGTTGAAGAGGACGTCGGAGCTGGAAGTTGTCGGAAAGAAGACAGAAGATCCCCGGGGACGGACGAAGAGGCGGAGATGGCGGAAAGAAGAGAGAAGACCCCCGGGACCGGAGGAAGAGGACGCCTGGCCGGACGGAGGACTTGAGGATCGGACGGACGATCAGATGACTTGAAGGCATGTAAGTGATGGACGGGGACGTTAGGTTAGGGGACGGCGGGGGCTTAGGGTGTAGGGCCTTAGGTGTTAGGGAAAGCGGCGGGGCTTAGAGGGTAGGGGCTTAGGGCGGCAGGGGTTTAGGTGCGGCTTAGGGGGTAGGGGTAGTGGATTAGGTGCGGTTTAGGGGTTAGGGGCTTGCGGCGGCAGGGGTTTAGGTGCGGATGCGGGGTAGTGGCTTACGGGGGTAGGGGGTTAGGTGCGGCTTAGGGGGTAGGGGCTTAGGGCGGCAGGGGTTTAGGTGCGGTTTAGGGGGTAGAGGTAGGGGATTAGGTGCGGCTTAAGGGGTAGGGGCTTGCGGCGGCAGGGGTTTAGGTGCGGATGCGGCGTAGTGGCTTAGGGCGGCAGGGGGTAGGGGGTTAGGTGCGGCTTAGGGGGTAGGGGCTTAGGGCGGCAGGGGTTTAGGTGCGGTTTAGGGGGTAGGGGTAGGGGATTAGGTGCGGCTTAGGGGTTAGGGGCTTGCGGCGGCGGGGTAGTGGCTTAGGGGTTAGGGCGGCAGGGGGTAGGGGCTTGCGGCGGGGTAGTGCGGCAGGGGGTAGGGGCTTCGGCGTCGGGGTAGTGGCTTAGGGGTTAGGGCGGCAGGGGGTAGGGGCTTGCGGCGGGTACAGCGCGTAGTGGCTTAGAGCGTCAGAGGGCTGTAGTGTACAGCGCGATGGTATACTACAGTCCCATGGCGCTTATGGGCATGGGACTGTAGTATAGTATAGCGGTGTACAGTACAGTAGTAAGGGGTTGTGTGGCTTGGTTAGTGTAGTGTACAGCGCGTAGTGGCTTAGAGCGGCAGGGATCTGTAGTGTACAGCGCGATGGTATACTACAGTCCCATGGCGCTTATGGGCATGGGACTGTAGTATAGTATAGCGGTGTACACTACAGTAGTATGGGCTTCTGTGGCTTGGTTGGTGGGTGTCAGCGACTCGCAATGGCCGCTTCGCGGGCATTGCTTCGCGAGGCTGCAACGACTTGCAATGCCCGCTTTGCGGGCATTGCTTCGGGAGTCGCCGTGGCCGCTACGCGGCCACGGGGAGAGTCCAGGAGAAGCAGCTCGCTCGCGCTAACCAAGCCACCGGAAGCAGCGCCGCTCCGACGGAAGTCGCTACGGCAATTATATAATAGATGTGTGGCCCCCAATCATGCCAATCCATTGTACACGATTCATGTCACCAGCATACTAGTACCTTAACCTCCAAATCTGAGTATCTGTGCCCGGCTCTCATAAGGGCACCCATCTTCCATCCCAAGTCAGCGTGTTACAGATCGCACGACTGCATGTATCCGTCACAATCAGAACTACAGGGAGAGGAGCGCATGTCAAATGCATACCCGATTCTCAACCAATCGCGTCTCCACGCTCATCGGGAGACTTCATCATCTCGATCGTAACGCTAGCTCCGATAGGTCCATAGTGCGCATGCGCCGCCACCTCGTCTCCACAGACCAATTGCGCTCAGCGATTCCGTGTTTACATCACGTGACCGCACGCTTCCTCATCAGCCGTTGGATATCAGCACCGGTTCAGTGTTATAACTAGACCAATGACAAGGCTTACTGTCTCTATTCACATCATATGCAATCTCCTCAGCTATTAGTTTAGAGATGTCTCTGCGCTCATAAGGACCAATCACTCCATTCATACCCCCTGTCTGTAATAAATCACAAAAGTTAAGGGCTATTCATATATATTATGGGCTTACATCCCACCTCCTGGAACATGATTAAACCAAACCTATTATGACACTCATGGTCAATCCATAAAACATTAGAATATTGTATAATAATCACTCACCCCGATAATCATCTCTAATACTATATAATAGCATCATGTAAACAGTCATCTATTATATAATTGCCGTAGCGACTTCCGTCGGAGCGGCGCTGCTTCCGGTGGCTTGGTTAGCGCGAGCGAGCTGCTTCTCCTGGACTCTCCCCGTGGCCGCGTAGCGGCCACGGCGACTCCCGAAGCAATGCCCGCAAAGCGGGCATTGCGAGTCGTTGCAGCCTCGCGAAGCAATGCCCGCGAAGCGGCCATTGCGAGTCGCTGACACCCACCAACCAAGCCACAGAAGCCCATACTACTGTAGTGTACACCGCTATACTATACTACAGTCCCATGCCCATAAGCGCCATGGGACTGTAGTATACCATCGCGCTGTACTCTACAGATCCCTGCCGCTCTAAGCCACTACGCGCTGTACACTACACTAACCAAGCCACACAACCCCTTACTACTGTACTGTACACCGCTATACTATACTACAGTCCCATGCCCATAAGCGCCATGGGACTGTAGTATACCATCGCGCTGTACACTACAGCCCTCTGACGCTCTAAGCCACTACGCGCTGTACCCGCCGCAAGCCCCTACCCCCTGCCGCCCTAACCCCTAAGCCACTACCCCCGACGCCGAAGCCCCTACCCCCTGCCGCACTACCCCGCCGCAAGCCCCTACCCCCTGCCGCCCTAACCCCTAAGCCACTACCCCGCCGCCGCAAGCCCCTAACCCCTAAGCCGCACCTAATCCCCTACCCCTACCCCCTAAACCGCACCTAAACCCCTGCCGCCCTAAGCCCCTACCCCTAAGCCGCACCTAACCCCCTACCCCCTGCCGCCGTAAGCCACTACCCCGCATCCGCAAATAAACCCCTGCCGCCGCAAGCCCCTAACCCCTAAGCCGCACCTAAATCCCTACCCCTACCCCCTAAGCCGCACCTAAATCCCTGCCGCCCTAAGCCCCTACCCCCTAAGCTGCACCGAACCCCCTACCCCATGCAGCCGTAAGCCACTACCCCGCATCCGCACCTAAACCCCTGCCGCCGCAAGCCCCTAACCCCTAAGCTGCACCTAATCCCCTACCCCTACCCCCTAAACCGCACCTAAACCCCTGCCGCCCTAAGCCCCTACCCCTAAGCCGCACCTAACCCCCTACCCCCTGCCGCTACCCCCTAAACCGCACCTAAACCCCTGCCGCCCTAAGCCCCTACCCCCTAAGCCGCACCTAACCCCCTACCCCCTGCCGCCGTAAGCCACTACCCCGCATCCGCAAATAAACCCCTGCCGCCGCAAGCCCCTAACCCCTAAGCCGCACCTAAATCCCTACCCCTACCCCCTAAGCCGCACCTAAATCCCTGCCGCCCTAAGCCCCTAACCCCTAAGCTGCACCGAACCCCCTACCCCATGCAGCCGTAAGCCACTACCCCGCATCCGCACCTAAACCCCTGCCGCCGCAAGCCCCTAACCCCTAAGCTGCACCTAATCCCCTACCCCCTAAACCGCACCTAAACCCCTGCCGCCCTAAGCCCCTACCCCCTAAGCCGCACCTAACCCCCTACCCCCTGCCGCCCTAAGCCACTACGCCGCATCCGCAAATAAACCCCTGCCGCCGCAAGCCCCTACCCCTTAAGCCGCACCTAATCCCCTACCTCTACCCCCTAAACCGCACCTAAACCCCTGCCGCCCTAAGCCCCTACCCTCTAAGCCGCACCTAACCCCCTACCCCCGTAAGCCACTACCCCGCATCCGCACCTAAACCCCTGCCGCCGCAAGCCCCTAACCCCTAAACCGCACCTAATCCACTACCCCTACCCCCTAAGCCGCACCTAAACCCCTGCCGCCCTAAGCCCCTACCCTCTAAGCCCCGCCGCTTTCCCTAACACCTAAGGCCCTACACCCTAAGCCCCCGCCGTCCCCTAACCTAACGTCCCCGTCCATCACTTACATGCCTTCAAGTCATCTGATCGTCCGTCCGATCCTCAAGTCCTCCGTCCGGCCAGGCGTCCTCTTCCTCCGGTCCCGGGGGTCTTCTCTCTTCTTTCCGCCATCTCCGCCTCTTCGTCCGTCCCCGGGGATCTTCTGTCTTCTTTCCGACAACTTCCAGCTCCGACGTCCTCTTCAACTAACATTAAGATACAATGGACGATCAATCCGCCATTGTATCTCAATGAAATGTGAAGGGCTCTTCTGATTGGTCGCTCTCTACTGCCCTCAGCCAATCAGAAGAGCCCTTCATTCAGTTCTCATTCAGGTCCGTCTTTTTTCCCATTGACATACATTAGCGGTGTGTCGGCGATTTTATGGCCGCCCACCTGGTTCTATTTGTCGGCCCTAAAATCGCGGACACACCGCTAATGCATGTCTATGGGCAAGTCAGCTCGAATTCTGATTGGTCGGCGTTCAATCCGAAATCGGGCTGACTGCCCATAGAGATGCATTAGCGGTGTGTCCGCGATTTTAAGGCCGACAAATAGAACCAGGTGGTCGGCCATAAAATCGCCGACACACCGCTAATGCATTTCAATGGGAAAAAAGAAAGGCGGACCGGAGTGAGAACTGCGTCTCAGCCTAAATAATAAATTAAATAATAAAAAAAATAATTAAAAAAGAATTAAAAAATAATAAAAAAATTAATTTAAAATAATAAAAAATTCAATAAAAATAATAATAAAAAAATAAATTATATGCTAATAAGATCAGCCCTTTGCGGACCTGAATGAGAACTGCCTCTCAGCCTAAATTATAAATTAAATAATAAAAAAAATAATTAAAAAAGAATTAAAAAATAATAAAAAAATAAATTAAAAATAATAAAAAATTCAATAAAAATAATAATAAAAAAAATAAAATATATGCTAATAAGATCAGCCCTTTGCGGACCTGAATGAGAACTGCCTCTCAGCCTAAATAATAAATTAAATAATAAAAAAAATAATTAAAAAAGAATTAAAAAATAATAAAAAAATACATTAAAAATAATAAAAAATTCAATAAAAATAATAAAAAAAAATAAAATATATGCTAATAAGATCAGCCCTTTGCGGACCTGAATGAGAACTGCCTCTCAGCCTAAATAATAAATTAAATAATAAAAAAAATAATTAAAAAAGAATTAAAATATAATAAAAAAATTTATTAAAAATAATAAAAAATTCAATAAAAATAATTATAAAAAAATAAAATATATGCTAATAAGATCAGCCCTTTAGCGGACCTTAATGAGAACTGCCTCTCAGCCTAAATAATAAATTTTATAATAAAAAAAATAATTAAAAAATCATTAAAAAATAATAAAAAAATAAATTAAAAATAATAAATAATTCAATAAAAAATAATAAAAAAAATTTAATATATGCTAATCATATCAGCTCTTTAGCGCACCTGAATGACAACTGCCTCTCAGCCTAAATAATAAATTTAATAATAAAAAAATAATTAAAAAATAATTACAAAATTATAAAAAAATAAATAAAACATAATTAAAAAATAAATAACAAATAATAAATAATAATTTTAAAAAAATAATAATTATGTTATTAATGCTATTATTAATGCTAATAATGCTATTATTAATTCTATTAATGCTAATAATAATGCTATTAATGCTATTAATAATGTTATTAATGCTATTATTAATGCTAATAATCCTATTATTAATGCTATTTATGCTAATAATAATGCTATTAATGCTATTAATAATGCTATTAATGCTATTAATAATGCTATTAATCCTATTATTTATGCTATTAATGCTATTAATGCTAATATTTATCCTATTAATGGTATTATTAATGCTGTTAATGCTATAATAATGCTATTAATGCTAATAATAATGCTATTAATGCTATTAATAATGTTATTAATGCTATTATTAATGCTAATAATGCTATTATTAATTCTATTAATGCTAATAATAATGCTATTAATGCTATTAATAATGTTATTAATGCTATTATTAATGCTAATAATCCTATTATTAATGCTATTTATGCTAATAATAATGCTATTAATGCTATTAATAATGTTATTAATGCTATTAATAATGCTAATAATGCTATTATTAATGCTATTAATGCTAATAATAATGCTATTAATGCTATTAATAATGTTATTAATGCTATTAATAATGCTAATAATGCTATTATTAATGCTATTAATGCTAATAATAATCCTATTAATGCTATTAATAATGCTATTCATGCTATTAATAATACTATTAATGCTATTAATGCTAATAATAATGCTATTAATGCTATTAATAATGTTATTAATGCTATTATTAATGCTAATAATGCTATTATTAATTCTATTAATTTTAATAATAATGCTATTAATGCTATTAATGTTATTAATGCTATTATTAATGCTAATAATGCTATTTATGCTAATAATAATGCTATTAATGCTATTAATAATGCTATTAATGCTCTCATTTATGCTATTAATGCTAATATTTATCCTATTAATGGTATTATTAATGCTATTAATGCTAATAATAATGCTATTAATGCTATTAATAATATTATTAATGCTATTATTAATGCTAATAATGCTATTATTAATGCTATTAATGCTAATAATAATGCTATTAATGCTATTACAACGGCCAATGTCTACGTATGATACCACCCGTTGTTGGGTAGAGGTCGTGAGATTGAACAATTTTCGAACCGACCACTACTCTCATATAGGAGAAATCGCAATATCAAGGATAGGATAGTTAAAACAGATGTAGGGAGTTCTAAAAGAGATTTGCAAAAGACATTGAGCATCCCCAGCCTGGAAAATTCCCATGTCTGGGTTGTGCTCAATGTGGTAACATGTTAAAAGGAAAGATGTTTTATCACCCTAGGTCCGGCAAGAAGTATATGATCAAAAAGAGATACACTTGCAATAGTGATTTTGTAATATATCTCATTTCTTGCCCCTGTGGCCTTTTTTATGTGGAAGAGACCACTATGGCGATTAAGGAAAGAATCTCCAAACATAAAAGTACAATTAGGACCCTGAGGGTTGAACTGCCGGTGCCTAAACATTTTGCTGATTGTGGTCATTCGGTCAATCAGTTGAGATTTAGGGTGATAGATGATGTCCCAATGCCACGAAGAGGGGGTGATAGGTTCGCCCTCCTTCAAGATAGAGAAAGGAGGTGGATATTTGAGTTGGACACACTACACCCTAAGGGTTTGAATATTGAATATAACCAAAGGAGCTGCCTATTAAAGTAATTTAGTCTGGAGGAACTTGCTGCTGATAATTCTGTTTCTGGTTTTGTTTTTAATTTTCTTTTTAATTGTACTTGAATCGAATAACAAGGTGTTGGGGTTCCTCTCAATATAAGTCATGTATATATATGCTGACTTTAATGTTGAATAATGAAAATTATTGATAAGAATTTAACATGGACATTTATGTATATGGACATTTAATACATGACTCAAGATGTCATATGAAATGGGGGTTATTATGTGACCATGTGATGATGTATATATGGGTTATCAAGTATGTATTTCTTTTGTGATGAGGCATCATGTTCGGTTTGCACGGGTGATCTTTAGTATGATACACATTGGTGCCATGCATGATAAATAATTACTCCATGGTTGTAATTGGACCATGAGGTTTATACAATATGACTGTTTACATGATGCTATTATATAGTATTAGAGATGATTATCGGGGTGAGTGATTATTATACAATATTCTAATGTTTTATGGATTGACCATGAGTGTCATAATAGGTTTGGTTTAATCATGTTCCAGGAGGTGGGATGTAAGCCCATAATATATATGAATAGCCCTTAACGTTTGTGATTTATTACAGACAGGGGGTATGAATGGAGTGATTGGTCCTTATGAGCGCAGAGACATCTCTAAACTAATAGCTGAGGAGATTGCATATGATGTGAATAGAGACAGTAAGCCTTGTCATTGGTCTAGTTATAACACTGAACCGGTGCTGATATCCAACGGCTGATGAGGAAGCGTGCGGTCACGTGATGTAAACACGGAATCGCTGAGCGCAATTGGTCTGTGGAGACGAGGTGGCGGCGCATGCGCACTATGGACCTATCGGAGCTAGCGTTACGATCGAGATGATGAAGTCTCCCGATGAGCGTGGAGACGCGATTGGTTGAGAATCGGGTATGCATTTGACATGCGCTCCTCTCCCTGTAGTTCTGATTGTGACGGATACATGCAGTCGTGCGATCTGTAACACGCTGACTTGGGATGGAAGATGGGTGCCCTTATGAGAGCCGGGCACAGATACTCAGATTTGGAGGTTACGGTACTAGTATGCTGGTGACATGAATCGTATACAATGGATTGGCATGATTGGGGGCCACACATATATTATAACCATACAAAAAATTGTGAATACTTTCTATTATGCAATATGAGATGTTGGTATGTCTTGGTGATCCATTGATTATCACACTATATTTAGCATTCATGTTTGTATACACGTAGGTTGACATGACAACCAGCAGGTGCATGCTGATTGATCACTGGTGTTAACCGTTCATGTGCCTGTATATTCATTTTGAACTTTTGACTATGATATAAAACCGGCAATATAGGAAAACGTATCTTGGCAAAAAGAGGTAACCATGTATAACACCTTATATGTAGTTTTGTAATGTTTTTTAATGTATTTGATGCTTTTTGTATTAATTGTTAGATGTGGTTCATGATTGGCTAACACTGTTTCATGGGTGTGGTTGAGCACTATTTAAAGAGGTCAATTGTAAAACAAACTGAGCTTGATAAAGACCGCAGGGACGGTCGAAACGTCGCTTCTTTTGACCATGGAATAAAAGGACACACGAAATTTCACCATCGAAGGTCTGTGGCGCTGTCTTTTTTTTACTTTCATGATATATAACAACCGGATGTGAACTCTCCGGAGTGGACGTGTGTCCAGGTGCAGACTGAAACTTTGAAGGTCTTGCAGGTAACCCAAGGTGCTGTGACTAATTACCCTTTTTCATTCCTCTCATCTGTCAACAAAGCATCCTCAACCAGGGACAAAGCCACTACTGCCATTGCGGAATGATGCATGACGTCCAATCAATGTTAGCAAAGATCTGCAAATCAAAAAGGAAAATGTGTCAGAAAATCAAAGATGCTGTGCTAACATGAATATGCCTCAAACAATTTAACATGGGCAGCATCCCCAAAGGGGCCTCCAGGGCACAGTTTAATTTTTGCCGTATGATGACACACAACATATAATGTTTGATGGGATAAATTAACTGCCCCCCCAACAGTTGCACATTTCTGGCAAAACCTGCCACACATATGGAAACCAATGAGGGCCACATTTGCCCAGGTGGAAGGGGGACAAGTGCCCGGATGGCTGTTTGGCATGAGATAATTAAAGTCTACACAGATTATTGATATGGAGCAGCTGTATGTAAATTGCGGCCGCAACGATGCTATTTTTAAAAAGGCATTACCCGTGGGCTTTTCACAAAAAATGTGCAGCCACCGTGTGGACAATCCGGGCAAAACACCCCCCAAACAATACTGCCGTCACTGGGTCACCACACTACAACCCCCTTGGCGCCCCCACAGATGGCTTTGCCAAAAATAAAAAAAAAAATCGCCTACATCAATGGCAGGTCAGACACAATCACACTGGCATGTATCCAAACATGCAACAGCCATCTCCTGACACCCCGAATATTATACTCATATCCTGTCTGGACATCATGGCCATGTTCAAACACATTCAAGGGCAAAACGGAGGCACAGGTCAGCTGTTTGCAAATATGTATTGGGAGAAGCTCTTGCCCCCCCTACCCCTAAAAAGGCCAGGCATAGACATTACACATCCCAAGAGGCTACAGTTGCCACATGCATTTGTATGGCAAAAGCAAATGTGCACATGTTTCAAGAACAATGATGGATGCCCAGGACTATGCAGAAATTAAATGTGTGTGGGCAAACACAGTAGAAATATTTTCCCTCATTTGCACAAAGCCCATGATTGGGTTCTTGAATTCCAGCAACTGAACTACAATCTTGCAGCCCACACCACCTGAGAAGCCCTGCATGACACCGGTACAAAAACAGGCACACACAGTCACAATTTGTTGTGTTAACAATGTCAAGGAGATGTGAACACTTCACAAATGGTGAGCACACTCATAATGAAGGCTAATGGCAATTGTACATGCAGGTATATTTTCAAAACAAACTTATTATGGCAAAACATCCACAGACATTTCAAAGCAACAGTACTTACCCCAATGGCCCTGGACAGGAAACCTAACTACGTTCAGCTGTGTGCGATTTTTATGTGCGAAACCACCAATTACAACCCACTTGCGCCGTCCAATGGTAGTACGTGTTGAAGGACAACGCCCAACGTCGTGGATTGGTCAGCTAATCAACCATTTCATTGGCTGTATGTCCTTTAAAAGACGACGTTCCGAACATCCCCCCCACAAACACATGGAAACACAACGTGGTAGCGTCTCCTGTTCTGGCACTGCAGGACTGACAGTATGTATTAGTGACTCACCTTCGTCACGACTTCATTTTTGTTCTGCTGTTCAAGTTCCATTAAACCATGTAGTATATTTGCTTTTTAGGGCCCTGCCCTGAAGGCCACTTTCCACACACAGATATCTGTGTCCAACTTCAGAACATTTCTCTGTTGGCAGTGAAATCATGGACACATTGCTTCATTTTGTACCCAGCCACAAAATGGCAAAATGTGTCCATGATTTCACTGCAAACACAGATCTTTCCAGAAGTAGGACACAGATATTGTGTGTGGAAAGTGGCCCTTCGGCCACCCCTGGCCCTAAGCCAATTCAGATGTCATGGAGATCGGACAAGGGAAACACTGTTGCCAGACGCCTTTTTGTGCCCCAAACAGTGAAATCCATGATGCATTGTCCCCATGTTGCCAAACTAGGCAAATGGAGCCTGCTGCACATTGACTGGGACTTCCTAAGTGCTTAGTCATGTTTGTCTACCAGCCATTGGACCCACCTTAGTGTAATCCCAAACAACAATGATGAGTGCCAATACCCCGTTGGAGCTGTGTGTGGATGGATATCTGTAGGAGTAAATTCCCTTGTCATATCTGTAGCTTTGACCTGGGTGTTTTTGTCATTTTTATGGCCTAATCAGATGCTGGTCAGGGAGGGGTCCACAAGGCTTAAATGGAACCTGTCAGGTGGTTTATGCCCCCCAGCTATCACTATCTGTACCTGCAGCTTCCGAATACTATTGTAATCATCAATGTCTGAGCTCATAGTGTAATGTAAAAGTTGTCCCCAAAACATTTTTTCACTTTCATTTCAGTCCCCACCTTGGTGGAGGGGGAGTGTCTGGCAGGATAATAGTTAAATAACTTTTAACTTTGATACCTAAAGGAACAGTGTGATTTAACAATCATGTGACCATAGTGGCCGTAGCTAAGCCAGCAAACATATTATGTTGTATGAGAACTTGGCTCCGCCTATTGCAGTCACATGGTTGTGACGTGACATTCGGTCTCCCAACATGTTATAGGGCAAGACTGAAATCATAACGATTAACATGCCAAACAGTCCCCGTCCTCCAAGCTGGGGACAGACTGCCTCATTACATGAGGAAATATAAGTGTCAAAATGCTTTTTGGGCACCTTACACATTACACTCTGAGCTCAGACAGGGATGATTACAATAGTATTATGAAGCTGCAGGTACAGACAGTGATAGCTGGGGGACCATCAAACACTTGGCAGATTCCCTTTAAAACACAAAGCAATGTCCTTTGCTCGAGGGATATGTGCCTTGCCCCCTGTTGCCCAGTCTTTCAGTTGCGTTGACACAGAGTCCATTGCCATAAACCACCTATGTGTTCAAATGGGCCATGTTACCTTTGGAAACAGAACTCAACTGGAGCTTTGGTTAGCAAGATTCGTGATTAGCGTACGCCTTTGGCTAACATTTTAGGAGATGACCTTAAGTTTCATGCCTGTTTTTTGAATGTCCATGTGTGTCTCAACCAAACCCAAATCCAACATGCCTATGAGGAAAGGGAGATATACATCCCACCTCACTGACGGTCCATTGGCTGGTGGCCTTGCCCCCATAAACAGGGAAATAATGTGACCTACATCCATGGATATACTGCCATAGGTACATACTGTTTGGCCTTCATGTCCTTAGTGGCACATGGGTAATGTTTGCCTGTTATAATCTGTCACCTATTCTTCACACATAAATAATGTTGGCACAGGGACACATGTAGGCAGGCATACACACATGAAAGCACATGATACGTGCATGTGTCTGTTTACACCCTTCTTTTCTTTTCACAGATGCAGACAATCAGGAATTTATCAGGGCCTTCATAGCCAAGTACCAGGAGCTAGAGTGCTTGTGGCGGACCAGAGCATCGGATTACAAGAACGCAGCGGTGAAGAGAGTGGCGTATGAGCAGCTCATCACCCTCACCCAGCAGCACAACCCTGGGGTGAGGGTAGATTTGAAGTTTGTGCAGAATAAAATCGCAAACCTGCGCACAGTGTACAAGAGGGAGCTCAAAGAGGTTGAGAATTCTATACGGTCCGGTAGTGGAACGGGGGAGGTTTATGTGCCACGTTTGTGGTACTATAACCTCCTCCATTTCCTCCGGGACCAGCATCTCCCTCCGACTACACTGTGCATCAGGGAGCTTGCACAAACTTCCTCCGCCACTCTCCAAGTCCCGGCTCCGCCACAAGAGGTATGTTAAATTGGTTTGGGGTCATCACACTCCCCAATGGTGGTTTGAAACACTTGTGTTGTATGTCACTTCTCAAACATATGAGCGTGTGTTGTTTCCCACAGTGCACATTTGGTAATGGTGTTGGTTTATCTTATAGATTCTAACTTACCTTCTGTGCTTGTGTCAACAGCTATGCGTGCCCATAGTGCTTACTTATGTGAGTAGAGTAAGCACTGTGTGTTGTGAGACATAGCCATATATCAAGGCCACAGTACTGGCCTTGTCTTGGATTGCTTACATTGCACGGTCAAACAGGACAAAGGCATGTTTGTTCGTATAGCATTGCTGATATGTGATTGTGTCAATCTTGTTGATTTCTTTTTCTCCCCTTTTTCCACAGGACCCTCAAGGCGCCGGGCCCAGCCAGGGGGAGCCACCCGTTCTTGGAGATACCCTACAACATCGGGGGGAAGGGGAGCCTGATCCCAGTCCCGCCGTGCAGCACCCTCAGCCCAGTGAGGGTGGGAGATGAAGGAGACCAGCTCCACCCCCTACCCAGCTGGGTGACTGGGCTAAGAGGGTGCTGCTGAATCTGGAGAGGGTCCCCTGGACTGGGATCGGGCTGCTTGTCAGTGAACGGGTAGCCGAGCTGGCCCAGCCACAAAGAACGCACCTTGAGCGGATCATCACTCTAGCCCTGGAGGCGTCGATGAATGGGACACTGACAGCGGAGACCATCTTGATGGAGCCCCCCCAGCCACCGACAGTGTCCCAGCCGCCGGCGCCGATGGCTATGTTTGGCCCTGGACAAATTCCTGAGGTGCCGAAGGAGCCATTTAGACCTTTCCCTCGGCACCGACCACACCCACTTCCTGCAAGGGATGTGGGTGAGTCTGCCATCGCAGATCTTGCAGCAGAATATGCCAATTATTGGGGACGCTACCACCAATTATGAATGTTGGTTTGGACTTTTTGTTTGTGTTTCTTATTTTCTAGAAATTTTATTGGTGGCAAAAAACAATTTTGCTTTGATACTTTTTTTATCATAAATAAAATGATTCTTTTAAATACCAGTGTATTTTATGGGCTACATTTAAATGTTGGACACAATGTAAAATAGGTACGTTGGTTCAAAGGGCACACACAGCTGTGCCAAACACTTACCACATACAAGCAGGCCCAGAAGATTAGGGTTTATGATGATAGATTTCCTCTTTATATTTGTATACAAAATAGTGTTTAAGGGAGATGTGAAGGGCCGACAAGAAGGTAACGCAGATTGTCAAAATCAACCATCGGGCCAAATTCACACTTGTAAGCTTGGACCTAGGTAAACAGTGCTGTACACACATGTTTTGCCCTTAGCTTGCCCTCGACACAATGTAGCATTGTGTATGGGGCAAGGTCTTGGCCCACTGTTCCCTAAAATAATTTAGGTTGCAGGGCTGAGCCCTAGTTTGCGTGGGAGGCCACAATTAAGATAGCTCCCTTTTTTTTTGGAGGAACATGTGGGACAAAATACAATGTGTTTGTTATTTACCTTGAACTGAATAAAATCGATTTAACCAAAATATCAAAGTATCATATTTTCAAATTTAACAGTATCATCAGATGTTACAGTATTGTATATAATATGTATAAAGGTCATCTGGCCAACTTATGTAAAATCTCCTATTACCATTTTTAAGTATAGTAGATCTGGTCATGTGCATAAAGAGGCGTGAGGAGTACAAACAAGAAAAAATAAACTATTGGTATTCTTATTAATAAGAAGAGAGAGAACAAACAACATAAAAAAAAATTGAAAAAAAGAGAAAAAAGGAGAAAATTTTTCTTTCCTTCCTCTTTCCTCCTGGTCTCCTCTGTATACATTTTTATATGTCACAAAATTATTGACCGAGAGGGTAATAAAGGAAATATAGAGCATAAGGAAGAGTTTGCAACGAAGAGAGAGTAGAGAATATAGAGTAGTGCAAGAGAGAAAAATTAGGTGTGATATGGGAATGAAGGGGTAGAGGTGGAAGATGAGGAGGAATGGGTGGACTGGGACGTCGCAAGTCATCTCACATCAAGTTGTTTATTCAAGGATATGTATAAACGTAAGTGAGGATAAAGAGATATATATAGATAAACAGATAGAGACAGCAAGGTCGGCTGGTAGCGAAGGGTGGGTCTCCATTCCTCTTACGAAGGCATCCATCAGATGTCATCTGTAGAGTTGTTGGTCAACCAATTCTTCAAGGCCTCCGACTCCTTATAGTAAACCTAAGGGCTCCATAAGCGGTAGGTCCTATCTGGGCTACCCGCGTCAGACGAGTTGTGACTCGCGAGTTCCTCTAGTCTGTGGGTTCGATTTAATTCCACTACTAACTCTGATCTAGACGGACTGTGTGTAACCTTCCAATTTCTGGCAATAACTGTTCTGGCAGCCGATAAGACAAACCTTGTTAGTCCAGTTTTGTATTTAGAGATAGATGTCTCTAAGAAATTTAGTAGAGCCAAAGGCGCCGTTATAGCCGTCTTAGAGGGGGATATCATCCCAATCAGCTCTTCCACTTGTATCCAAAATGGTTGGATAAGATGACATTCCCACCATATGTGTAGGTAAGTACCAACCGCCCCTCCACAGCGCCAGCATGTATTCGATACCGATGGGAAAATTGAATGGAGCTCTGCAGGACATCGGTATCATCTGGCCATTACTCTGTAGTTCCTCTCTTGGGAGACTGCCGATGTGGCTGATTTCTTTGTGTATAGGAGAATTCTCTCCCACCCCGCCTGGGAGATCGATATCTGGAGGTCCTTTTCCCATTTGGATCTAAATTTGGGTTGGGTGGGAGCACTTTCATTGTGTGTGTTTAGAAACGTCGAATATAATACTGAGATTATATGTGGGATCGTCTCTGTTGTCAAGCACATCTGTTCAAAAGCTGTTAGGGGTCTATTGATCAGTTCCCAGTCCAGAGAACGAATAAAATCAGATAAACCAGCGTGGAGCAGCCACGCCTTTTGGGGAATATGTTTCCCTTGATATATTTCTTGTAGTGGTTTTACTCCTGAACTGGTAATATAGTCTCTCACCATCGGGAGGGAATGGCCTGGGACCCCCAGGAAAGAACCTCCACTAGTTCCCAACATAAAGAATGGTTACCTGTAATGGGTGTCAGAGGTCCAGGATGTGTTGTCAACTTTAGAGATGTAGTGTTTTTTTTGAGGAAGGAGGACAATTGAGATAATATAAAGGAGAGATGTGGAGATGAGCGTACATGTGAAAGCCAGATTGATGCTAGTGGATTGATCCCGTCATCTAATGTTACAACATCTGTCCACAGTCTCCTGCCTTCGTGTTTGAATAAATCTAGTATACATTTGCCAAGTGAGGCTAGGTGGTATATCATCATGTTAGGTAGTCCCACTCCTCCCCTCTCCATGCGTCTCGTCAGGATATTTTGGGATAATCGGGGTTTTTTATGTGACCATATAAAACGGATGATCCCTGTTTTTAGTCTAGAAAAAAAGGAAGCTGGGAGAGTTATTGGGATGGCTTGAAAATGGTATAGTAGCCTAGGTAGTAAGTCCATTTTAATAGATTGAATCCTTCCCCACCATGACAAAGTGAGGCCGTTCCAGGTCTTCATATCTCTCTCCATTTTGGAAAGTAGAGGTGGGAAATTTTTGGTGTATAAGTCATTTAGGTCTTTGGTTAACTTCACTCCTAGATATGTAAGATCATCTCTTTTCCACTTAAAAGGAAACTGTGATTTTATTAGTGTCACCACCAGGTCGGGGAGGGAGATATTAATTATTTCCTACTTAGAGGCGTTCATTTTAAAGTTACTTAAAGAGCCGTATAATGTTAATTCATCTATAATATTAGAAATGGTGATTAGGGGGTTCGTTGCGAACAACAATAAATCATCCGCAAACAATGCCAGTTTGTGTTCTTTGGATTTCGTCACCACCCCCCGAATCCCAGGATTTGTTCTGAGAGCTCCCGCCAGGGATTCCATACATAAAATGTAGATCAGAGGGGACAGGGGGCATCCCTGTCGTGTACCGTTCTTGATAGGGAAGGGATCAGACAAACATCCATTGACCAACACTCTCGCCGTAGGAGCCGAGTATAGAGCTTTGATCCTTTGAATCATCACCTCATCCAAACCCACATGTCTTAGGGATTCAAACAGGAAGCCCCAGTGCACCCTGTCAAAGGCTTTTTCAGCGTCAATGGACAGGATGCACATGGGGATCCCCCTTCTCCTCACCCTATCAATAAGGGCAATTGATCTGATCACATTGTCACGTGCTTCTCTCCCTGGCACAAACCCCACCTGTTCTTCATTGATTAACAAGGGCATGTGAGTTTTTAGTCTATTTGCGATCATTTTTGAGAACATTTTCACGTCTACGTTCATTAATGATATTGGTCTGTAGTTTCCACAATAAGAAGGGTCTTTTCCGGGCTTCAAGAAGATCGTAATGTGGGCCATTAAGGCCTGGGGAGGGAAGACATCCCCTCTAGAAATGCTATAACATACTTCTAGAAATCTAGGTGCTAGAGTATCTATGAAAGTCTTGTAGAATCCCGAAGAGTACCCGTCTGGTCCCGGACATTTCCCTTTTTTAAGTGATTTGATAACCTCGGTCACCTCATCTAGGGTAAAGTCTGTTGAGAGATCAGCAGTGGCTTCATCTGTCAGGGGGGATGGGCCAAATTTTTTGATATATTCATGAAGTGAAGTAGCGGGGGCCAAACTAGGTTCATCCGATTCTCCCTCTCGGATATCATAGAGTGAGGCGTAGAAGGAGCGAAAACATTTCACTATATCCTTAGTGGAATGTACTTTAGTGCCCTCGGATGTCACTACATGTGGAATAAATGTACGTTTATTTCTAGGGTGAAGAGCTTTAGCCAGTAATCTGCCCGATTTATTTCCGGAGGAATAGTATAGAGCGACTAATTCTATCCCTGTGTGTTCTTTTTGGTCTAATATTGTAAGTAATTTATGTCTTGTAGTAGACAACTGAGTGTATATGATGGGGGAGGGATCCAATTTATGTTTGGCCTCTAAATCAGATATTTGAGTAGAGAATCTATTTCTAATGTTCTTGATTTCTTGAGTCTGGAGCCGTGTGATATTAGAATTCCTCGTAGTACTGCTTTAAGGGCCTCCCATTGAATGGGGGGGAGAGCTGGTATCATGTTTGTGGTCTAGAGCGAAGTTATGGATCGCGGAGGTCAAGTCGCCTGCACAGGATGGGTCTCTTAAAAGATGTTCATTTAACCTCCATGTGTAGTCTCTTTTGATCTGGGGGCCTAATTTTAGAGTAAAATAAGTTGGGGCATGGTCCGACCATATAATGTTTCCAATTGAGGACCGGACCTCTTGATCTAGTAGTGAGTGGGAGATCATGAATTTGTCTATTCTACTATACCCTTGGTGTGTTTGGGAATAGTATGTGAAGTCTCTATCATCTGGGTGCAAAACTCGCCAGACATCTACCAGGCGGAGCGGGTTCCATTGTTTAGATAAGATGTGGAGAGACGGTACCGATAAATAGGACTTACCAGCAGAAGTGTCTTGCTTCGGATCTGATGGGAAGTTGAAATCCCCCCCCATTATGATAGGTGTGGTGCCAGCAAATTCTTCAAGTAGCCTGCGGATCTTGGAGCCGAATCGAAGCATATGTCTATTGGGATAATATAAATTAACTATTACATAAGTGTATGACATATACTCTATTTTGATAAATATGTATCTTCCCTCGGGATCTATTTTTTGCTCTAATATAGTTGGGCTGAATAATTTGGAAAAGGCTATTGATACTCCTTTGGATTTAGCTGTGGGATTAGTACTGTGGAACCATGTCGGGAAGTCTCTTGTGTCCACTCTCGGTAGGGCGTCAGCTCTAAAATGGGTTTCTTGTAATAGCAGGATGTGGGTTTTGGACCATTTTGCCGCCACCAAGACCTGCCGCCTTTTCTCTGGTATATTTAGTCCTCTCACATTGAAAGAACAGTAATTCAGATCAGAAAGTTGTGACATTTTGGTAGCGAGAATAATATCTCATATCTTGCTGCGTCCCAGTCTGGGGAGGGGTAGGGGTGGGGGATTGTAGGAAGGGTAAGATAGGAAGAGGATTGGAGGGGAAAGGTATAGATGTAGATAGAGGAAAGAGAAGAAAAAAGAAAAGAAGTGGAAGGGGGAGAAAAGATAAGAGGTAGTCCATTTTTAGATGAAAAAAGAAAATATGGAGTGCAAATAATGGATAGGAATTCCTATCCAGCACCTCTGGGGGTGAGTGGAGGTAACAGGTGGTAGCTTAAGGCCTTCCGCTCAATCCACGCCCCCTAAAGTAAAACAATTAAACAATTATAGACCGCATTGTGATATATGAATCATTCAATGTAATCAAATAGGCAATAACTAAATTAACATCTTAGTTTGTTAACTTTGAAAGAGAAAATTATTGTATGTATCAAAAACATTTTCCCACAGAGCATAGTGGTGGGTAGAAATTAACAGGTATGACATAACATATTGTTGGGTATGACTGAGTAAATATCAGGTGTTTGAGGACAGGAGTTGTGGTTTGATATGGCAAGGAGTGTATGGGGAACATGGAGGTAGTCTCAACTGGTTCCTATAATTATTTACCAAAGGAGAGAAATAATAATATAAAGGGATTTGTTGGAAAGGTGGAATTGAGAGGGTTCCAAGGGTGATGGGAGTATTGAAGGGTCATTTTAAATGTGTGTCACATATAAGAGGTCTGTGTGTATTAAGAAGGAGAGGGGGTAGTGGGGCAGGTGGGGGCTTAATAATTAGGGGGAAAATTGACACTTATGGTTGGGGAGGTTGTAGGGAAGAGTAGGGGGAGGAGGGGGGGAAGGGGGAGTGTTGGATGTACCCAAAAAAAGAAGTTTGCATATGAAGTAGTAATATATGAGTGCTTGACTTCTAAATAACATATAATGAATGACATATAAAAAGAAAAAAAAAAAAAAAAGAGGGGGGGGATCTTCATGACAGAGTTTTGACCACTTCTCCAGTCCTTTGGTTTTAGTAGCCTCTAAATGAAGAAAACATGGGATCTAATTTTCCCCGGATACAAGGAGAAGGGAAACAATCAGGCGGGAGTGTCTCTTGAGGGATCATTTCTGGGTGATCTGGACCATCTCATCCGAGAAGTTGGTAAAGCTGGGAGACGTGGCCAGTCAGGGAGTTCCATTTCAGGGAGATCCAGGGTACTCAGGAATGTGGGAAGATCAGATAAGCGGCGGAAACTTGCGGATCGGCCATCTTTAGTGCCTGTCAGTTGGAAGGGGAAACCCCATCTGTACTTGATGTCTTTTTCTTTCAAGATGGTGAGCAGGGGTCTGAGTCCTCTCCTCTGTTGGAGGGTTCTCCTAGCTAGGTCTGGGAGTAGGCACACAGTTGAGTTGGCATACGATATTGGACCCAGGGTTCTAGCTGCATTCATGATGGCATCTCTTATTGTAAAGAAGTGTACTCTACATATTACATCTCTAGGTAGCATTCCCGCCGTGGGTCTTGGGGAGAGTGCTCTATGTACCCTGTCCAGTTCGATATCCGGACCATCTGTATCTCCCAGAATCTGTTTAAAGAGTTCATGGATTGATCTCCCCAGCTGTTGGGTTGTGACTTCCTCAGAGAGCCCCCTGATTCTAATATTGTTCCTTCTATTTCTGTTCTCCTGATCCTCTTGATTGTATAAGAGATCTTCTAATAAAGCTGAGTGAGATTCAATGACCTCCCTGTGTGCCCTCAGTTCGTCCAGTACAGCGTCCTGGGATTTTTCCACTTCTTCCACTCTATTAGTAAATTCTCTTTGTAAAGAGTGTATTTCCTTCTTGTATGTTTTCTCTAGCCTACATGCCAGCTTCTCTAGATCCCCTTTGGTAGGGAGAGATTTTAGATATGTACTTAGATCAGTTTGTGAGACACCTTCCAGGAGTGTCTGGGTTCCCTCCATCTCCTCCACATGTTGTTGTTCGTCTGCAAGGACTGCGTAGCGGTTCCCCCTCTGCCTCTGTGCACGGTCAGCTCTGGGAGTCGCTTCACGCTGGGAGGAGGTCGCCATCTTGGGTGGTGGTGGCGCGGGAAAAACAGCCGCGTTGGAGCGGAGGAACTGTACAATCGTTCCTCTCTGTGGCGTGTTCTCGGTGCCGGAGACTCCTGGGCTCTTTCTCGTCTTGCCCATTCAGTTTAGAAGCGGTATTGATTATGCGGGAGCGGTGATTAAGGCGGCGGCCGGCGGAGCTCCTTCAGTGTGCGTCCATCCTGTGCACGGGTTAGCCACGCCCCCCATGTGTTTGATATTTTAACCAAATGACGAACAGGAAAACGCACACAAGCTTTTTGGTGGTTGATTTCAACATATATTTTCTGCCTTTTGGAAAAGGACGAGCCACACACCAAACTTGGTGTCTCAATGTTAAAAGGTGGTACCATTTGTAAAAATACTCAAAGTTGGGTCAAACAAGCTACTTGCAAAAGCGACCCAGAACAATGGCCTGGTCAGGGCAACAATAGGGACACATTGTGGTCCAAAATAACAAATGATGATGGCAACATGCCAAAACACACAACTGGTCAACATGACACAAACAATTGTTGGATTCCAACATAACAACAGATTGTACGGGCTACAGTCAGTGTTGTGGTCCAACAGGGCCAGGACATGTCTGCTGAGTGAAAAAATGGTGCATCTTTGCACCCACCAACTCCTGCTGTGTTGTTGCCTCACGTAGCTTCCGTACGACCTCTTGGTGGGCCTGCAGGAGGTCCAGGTAAGATGTTACACCTAAAGTGTGGGAACACACACATCACTGAATCAAAATACAAACGTGGGTTCAGTATGTTGAAGGGTGCAAACACTACTTACCAACTACTGTAGGGCCACCATTTCAGGGGAGGGTGATTGGCTTATCTGCCAACCCAAACCGACAGCTGTTGTCACTAATAAGTCAAAAGACACAAAAAAGGGAGTTTAGGTCTGGGTTTGTTAACATTTGCAGGAATAGTGCCAAACAATCAAACAAGGGCTGTAGGCATTGCACACTTACCAGACTGACACTATGTTGTTCAATGGGTGAGTCAGGGGGGGATGGGGAGTAGGCCTCCATAAGAGTGGCTAACGCTGACTGTGTGGGTGGTGGTAGTTGGCCTTCTTGGCCTGAGGCCACTGAGCCTGCCCCATGTGATGTGGCTGCAGCAGGTGCAGGGGAGGCCGCTGCAGATGGCCCTTTTGAAGCTCCTTCAGGTGATGCGGGGGAGGCTGGCGTGGATCTAGGGCGGGAGCCACCTTGAGCTGGTGATGGGGATCACGGGGCCGATGTGCCCCTTGAGGAAACAGCAGCTGGGGATGTGGAGGGGTGAGGGGATGGGTGCGGTGACCTGGGATGGCCTGCTGGTGGTGAGGCCGATGGCGAGCCCTCTTGTTGGTCCTCAGCATCTGTTGGTTGAGAAGGGAGCATTTGATTCACATTTTTGGGAACATATGCACACAGTGTGCTGTGTGCCTAATGGCCTTTTGTGTCTCCCAAACATGTCACATACATTATGGCCTTCCCTCCAAGAGCACATTTTAGTGCATGTGCCCGGGTATGTCAGCTTCAGATGCTTTTTTGGTCTAAGGAGGATTAGGTTTTTATAAAACAACAGAAGGAGCCTATGTATGTGGAGTTATCTTTGTGGCCACACTCTATGTTTGTGAATGATAGTCACAAGCACTTGACAACAATTATTTAATCACAAACATGCTAGTAGGAGTAGTATTGTCCGACAATAGAGGGTTAATTTTCAGTTAGGCTGATTCTGGTATATTGTGCCCTGATGTAACGTGTGTATGTGTAATTACATCATACTCACCACGCAGACTCTGGATGTGGGCATGGATGGTGGCAATGCGGTCCCTCGCCTTGTATTTCATGTCCGCCACCTTCTTAATTATTTGTTTTGTGGAGCGCTCCACTTGTAGGTTCCGCAGCAGGGCACGCTGGATCTTGCGCACAATGCGCATCTTATGCAGCCGGGGGTGCTGGTGGGGTAACACACACCAGTAGTCTAGGAGATCGAGATAATCATAGAGCAGTAGTAGCTCTGGCTCTCCCCATGCTGCAGAATGCTGCTCCGCCGCCATGTTTATGCAAGGGACTGGACTCCACCTAGAAGGCTGTGCCTGCTGCAAGACGACGTCATGACGCAGATTGTGGGTGCGGTGTTAATTTGTCAGTCTGCAAAGGAGTCTCCCACACATAGTGGCTGAGGCCAGGGCACGCGACACCGTCATGAAATGTGCAAAGCACAACGCTATTGCGTCGCTCATGCAGTGCCAGAAGCTTTCAGGCACTTTGGATATAACGTACTTTAAAATATATATATGTCGGAGGAGTTGCCAGATGTGAGCTGCTATTAAGCAGTCCTTTCATATCTTCACATGGCACTTTGAAAGAAACAGTTCGAAAATTTACAACTACATGGTGGTGTCGTCGTAAAAAGGTGCATAAAGTATTTGCTAGAGGAGTCCAGGAGCTGTGTAAATTGGGCTTGGATCCATGTCTTTTTCCGCACCATTGTGGAGCTCGCGAAGACAATGATAATGCAGCGCGCATCCAAATAAACACCAAAAAAACAAAATGGCTACTTGGCGACGCACATCCAATCACCATTGCCTACCTAGCCACCAATCAACGTAGGTGGGCGGCTTAAAAAATAAACATTCGATACGCCTACGGACTTCCTGGAACAACCATACAATCTGGATTGAAATCGTTGTTGGGCTGTCACACGGCATGAACCTGCCACATCATCCATCTAATATCGGCCAGTTGTAGAGCCTGCTCATTTCTCCCCCGATATCGTTTTGACATCGTTCTTGCATCAAATTGCACATTCACACCACACAACGCACGAACGATATCGGCGCCAACGCACGAACCATGTGACTTTTTGTCGAAGTTGGACGACGATATCGGGACATGTAAAGTGGCCATTACATGTCGCAACATTGCATGCAATTTCACTTGCAACTTTCTGGTTTCAGTGAAATCATGGACACATTGTTCTATTTTGTGGCCGTGTACAAATGTAACAATGTGTCCATGATTTCACTGCAACCGGTGAATTGCAAGCAATTTATCTCTGTGTGTAAAGGTACCCTAACTTACACAGGTTCAACATCAAAGAAGGATTACTAACCCCGGGTCTCTCAAGACACTGTAACATCAAACATGGAAAAGAGATGTGTATTACAGTCACTCCCATTGATCATATTCCTTTATCAGTGTCTAACAGGGATGCGACACTAACACAAAAAGAAATATTTTGGATTCACAGACTCCAGACCTTACAACCATGGGGTAGGAATGAGGTGTCAGACTTATTTAAGTAAGCATCTAATTAAGTATTTCGTTGGTCCCCAATATTTTTCCCTTTGTTGCTTTGGTCGGTCATTTCTATTGTACCCATTTGTTGATGTTACCTAGCATGCACATAATGTTATGGAGATTGGTGTTAGCTGTCCCACTAGCCTTAATGATAACTGCCTGTTTGATAAACTCTGGGTTACAACAAGATATCGAGTTTGGTTCTACAAGTAGAGCCATGGCATCTTGGTGTATTATTGGTAGTATCTGTAGTATAACGTGGATCCCCTTATTAATGAGCTAACCCCATGTAATTGAACTCCTTTTCTAGAGCATTGCAGCAGGAGCCATCGCTCGTGGTCATCTCCTGTGGCGCAATCAACTGGGAGCGCAACCTGTTCTGTTTAGTATTTATTTCTATTTTTCGGGTTCCATATTTTGCATATTGGATTAACCACTAACAGGTATGTTCTCAGGATATAAAAAAAAATATTTCTATTATTAAATTCTATTGTTACCAGTCTAGTTTGTTATTCTTTCCGCACACCGAGTACTGTGCGGATAATCGATGGACCGTTATACCTACTTTACAGCTGGTAGGAATACCAACTTATAATAAACGTAAATTGTCCCATTAAATCCCACTGTTACTAACTAGCATACAACCTACTTATGGCATCTAGGTTTTTTGATCCGGTCCCACCTGTGGAGCTGTGACATCCTGGAGTGATATCTATGATATAACTTGGTATCCTTATTGGTGAGCCATTTTGAACAGCTACTTTACAATGATGCAGCTGGAGCTATCGCACATGGTCATCCACCGTGGTGTGAGCAGCCAGCAGCGCTGCTCGTACAGCATAGATTGGACTTTTGGGTTCTATACCAGGCATCATTGGATTCAATATTTTTAAATATTTATGAATATTCTCTTATATTAAAGGGGTTGTCCGGGTTCGTCACATAATCTCAGTGCATATCCAGGCTGCCTAATGCTGACAATGTGTAATGTACTTTGTGTCAGCTTTCTGCAGGGTTTCCTAGATAACACTTGTTTTGCGTCTGAACAGAACGACCAGGGGGGGTGTTCTGTCATGATAATGAACACTGGTCGTTTCCACCTACTGTACCCCAACCCCTCCCCCATAGCAACATCCCCGCCCTCCCCATCTACATGACTCAGCCTCTCCATAGGAAGAAATCCTCGGCTGCAGCCATCCTTGTGATCAGACCTGCCCGGTGTCTCTGCTCCTCCCCCGGCCACACACAGTGATGTATGGAGAGTCTGCACTGAAGAGACAATGTGCTGCACTCAGGGGGGGCCGCTCCGGGATTACAGTGTGTCCCGGGCTGTGATCAGGAGCAGTGAAGGAGAATGTACAGTGTGCAGACACCAGTGATGTATGGAAAGTCTGCAGAGAAGAGACAATCGTGCTGTATTCAGGGCCGCTCCGGGATTACAATGAATAGCTCCCTGTTATCAGTGATTCCTTCCTGCACTGTCTCGGGCTGTCAGTGATTCTTCCCTCATTGTCCTGTGATCAGGAGCAGGGAAGGAGAATGTACTGTGTGCAGACACGAGTGATGGGGGGCTGAAGCTTCTAATCTACACAAGGGACAGCAGACACTGAGGTAATCTGTGACACACAGTGTAAATCTCTGTCACTGATGTCTTCACACAGCAGATCTGGTGCATTGTATCAGGGTGAAGGATGGACAGCACTGTGTCTCTAATGACACAAATACTGACTGAAGCAGCCTCTATCCACTCAGTAACTGCAGCAGTGTGAAGTGTTGGGGGGTGTATGTATGGAGAGATAGATGATACTAAGGATTTTGATATTGTTGAGGAGTCCTTGCTTCCGTCGCCCCATCAGTCCACCCGTCCTTCCTTCTTTCTTTCCTTCCTTCCATCCATCCTTCCTCCCGTTCATCCTTCTGTCCTTCTTTCAGTCCGTCTTTCGTCCTTTCTTTCCATCCATCTGACCGTCCTTCCTTCTTTCCATCCGTCCTTCCCTCCTTCCTTTTTTCCGTCCGTCCTTCTTTCTGTCCTTCCTTCTTCCCGTCCGTCCTTCCTTCTTTCCGTCCGTCCTTCCTTCTTTCCGTCCGTCCTTCCTTCTTTCCGTCCTTCCTTCTTTCAGTCCGTCCGTCCTTTATTCTTTCCGTCCATCCTTCATTCTTTCCGTCCATCCATCCGTCCTTCCTTCTTTCCGTCCATCCTTCAGTCTTTCCATCCGTCCATCCGTTCTTCCCCTCAAGCCTGTATTTTCCCTTCACCCCTGGGTGATTTCCTGTTTTCCTTCCTCTTCTTCCATAACTTTTCTATTTTTCCGTCAATACAGACATATGAAGCTTCTTGTTCTTTTTTGCAGGACGAGTTGTACTTTTGAATGACGACATTTATTTAAAAATTGCAAAAAAATAGTGCAATTATACATTTGTTTTTTGGGTTTTTTATTCACCATGTTCACTATATGGTGACACTGAGGTGTCAGTATGATGTCTGGGGTCAGTACTATATGGTAACACTGACATGTCGGTATGATGTCTCGGGTCAGTACTATATGGTAACACTGAGGTGTCGGTATGATGTCTGGGGTCAGTACTATATGGTAACACTGAGGTGTCGGTATGATGTCTGGGGTCAGTACTATATGGTAACACTGACGTGTCGGTATGATGTCTGGGGTCAGTACTATATGGTGACACTGATGTGTCGGTACGATATCTGGGGTCAGTACTATATGGTGACACTGATGTGTCGGTACGATATCTGGGGTCAGTACTATATGGTAACACTGAGGTGTCTGTCTAATGTCTGGGGTCAGTACTCTATGGTATCAATGACGTGTTGGTATGATGTCTGGGGTCAGTACTATATAGTAACACTGACATGTCGGTACGATATCTGGGGTCAGTACTATATGGTAACACTGAGGTGTCTGTCTAATGTCTGGGGTCAGTACTCTATGGTATCAATGACGTGTTGGTATGATGTCTGGGGTCAGTACTATATGGTAACACTGAGGTGTCTGTCTAATGTCTGGGGTCAGTACTCTATGGTATCAATGACGTGTTGGTATGATGTCTGGGGTCAGTACTATATGGTAACACTGAGGTGTCGGTATGATGTCTGGGGTCAGTACTATATGGTAACACTGAGGTGTCTGTCTAATGTCTGGGGTCAGTACTCTATGGTATCAAGGACGTGTTGGTATGATACCTCGGGTCAGTACTATATGGTAACACTGAGGTGTCTGTCTAATGTCTGGGGTCAGTACTCTATGGTATCAATGACGTGTTGGTATGAATAATTGAAGAATTAAAGAAACAAAAAAAGAAGAATTGCGCTCTTGCACCATTTTCCACGATCCGCAGTTACAGTCAAACATTTATTCTGACAATCAAAATCTATATCCATTTTTATTTTAAAGAGAACCGTCAACCCATTTTTGTGTATTAAAATAAAAGCTCCCTTTTGTATCAGGGACTATCCTGCATTCTAAGGGTGGGTTCACATTAGAGTTCCCCTCCGCAGCGTTCTGCAGAGGGGATCCGCAATGTGTCCGCAGCGGCCGCCAGCTCCTATCTTTATAATGGGAGTGCACGGTGCTGCGCTTAACAGCGCATGACCGTGCGCACCCATTCACTCCTATATGTGATCTGTGCGCAGGCGGATGCCTGCGTACAAATCACACAGTCTCTTCCGCACCAGAGACGCGACATGTTGCATTCCTGGTGCGGACTAGACTGTGTGATTTGTGCGCAGGCGTCCGGCTGCGCACAGATCACGTATAGGAGTGAATGGGTGCACACGGTCATGCGCTGTTAAGCGCAGCACCGTGCGCTCCCATTATAAAGATAGGAGCTGGCGGCCGCTGCGGACACATTGCGGATCCCCTCCGCAGAACGCTGCGGAGGGGAACCCTAATGTGAACCCAGCCTAGCAAGGAGGCTATTATGCCCTGACTGCCCGTAAACACAATAAATAACTTACACAAATCTCCCGCTCTGTATAATAATTACCTGTTTCCGGTCCGATGGGCACGCTTGCAGATTGGTTAGTCCTGCCTCACCTGTTGTCCATCAAGGCTCTCCCGCCGTCCATCCTGCTTTTCGTCATCGTCCATCCCGCCTATCCTGCCATTTGACTGCCCGTCCCCTCTTCTGGGTGATATGGATAACGCCTCCTCGGGAAGAACTTGAAAGTCATCCAACCATGAGGAAACTTAGGGGTCTCTGTGGCGTCGACAAATGAGCGCAGAGGGATTTAAATCACGGGCCAACACCGCTTATTCATCGGCGCCGACCAATGAGCAATGTTGGTGCGTGATTTCAATCTCGCTTAGCAATCGACGCAGTCGACGGTGACCGTTGAGCGGCGCAAGATTCAAAGCTTTGAATCCAGCGACGCTCATTGGCTCAGCTGGCGGACAAGGAGCTCGTGGGATTCAAATCCCCTGCCACCATACTGTGCTAACCACTTAGCCACCATACAATGCTAACCACTGAGCCACCATATACTGTGATAACCACGGAGCCACCATATACAGTGCTAACCACTGAGCCACCATACTGTGCTAACCACTTAGAAACCATACAGTGCTAACCACTGAGCCACCATACTGTGCTAACCACTTAGCCACCATACAATGCTAACCACTGAGCCACCATATACTGTGATAACCACGGAGCCACCATATACAGTGCTAACCACTGAGCCACCATACTGTGCTAACCACTTAGAAACCATACAATGCTAACCACTGAGCCACCATATACTGTGATAACCACGGAGCCACCATATACAGTGCTAACCACTGAGCCACCATATACAGTGCTAACCACTGAGCTACCATATACAGTGCTAACCACTGAACCACCATATACAGTGCTAACCACTGAGCCACCATATACAGTGCTAACCACTGAGCCACCGTATACAGTACTAACCACTGAGCCACCGTGTACAGAGCTAACCACTGAGCCACCATATACAGTGCTAACCACTGAGCCATCATATACAGTGCTAACCACTGAGCCACCATACAGTACTACCCACTGAGCCACCATATACAGTGCTAACCACTGAGACACCATATACAGTGCTAACCACTGAGCCACCATACAGTGCTAACCACTGAGCCACCATATACAGTGCTAACCACTGAGCCACCATATACAGTGCTAACCACTGAGCCACCATACAGTGCTAACCACTGAGCCACCATATACAGTGCTAACCACTGAGCCACCATATACAGTGCTAACCACTGAGCCACCATACAGTGCTAACCACTGAGCCACCATATACAGTGCTAACCACTGAGACACCATATACAGTGCTAACCACTGAGCCACCATACAGTGCTAACCACTGAGCCACCATATACAGTGCTAACCACTGAGCCACCATATACAGTGCTAACCACTGAGCCACCATATACAGTGCTAACCACTGAGCCACCGTATACAGTGCCAACCACTGAGCCACCGTATACAGTGCCAACCACTGAGCCACCGTATACAGTGCTAACCACTGAGACACCATATACAGTGCTAACCACTGAGACACCATATACAGTGCTAACCACTGAGACACCATATACAGTGCTAACCACTGAGACACCATATACAGTTGCCTAACCACTGAGCCACCATACAGTGCTAACCACTGAGCCACCATATTACAGTGCTAACCACTGAGCCACCACATATACAAGTGCTAACCACTGAGCCACCATATACAGTGCTAACCACTGAGCCACCATACAGTGCTAACCACTGAGCCACCATATACAGTGCTAACCACTGAGCCACCATATACAGTGCTAACCACTGAGCCACCATATACAGTGCTAACCACTGAGCCACCATATACAGTGCTAACCACTGAGCCACCACACAGTGCTAACCACTGAGCCACTGTATACAGTGCTAACCACTGAGCCACCATACAGTGCTAACCACTGAACCAGCGTTTACTGTGCTAACCACTGAGCCACCATACAGTGCTAACCACTGTGCCACCATATACTGTGCTAACCACTGAGCCACCATATACAGTGCTAACCACTGAGACACCATATACAGTGCTAACCACTGAGCCACCATACAGTGCTAACCACTGAGCCACCAAATACACCATATAATTTTCGGAACAACCGCGTAGTTTCTGAAGAGAGGACTGTACTATTCAGCAGCTATTTCTACGGGACCTGTTCATTTCACCGCACTCCCGATGCAACTGCATCTGGCCTATTTGTGGAATATGTATACATATATATATATATATATATATATATGAGAAAAAAACTGCACAGCACTCACAGACAATGTGAACTGGTGCCAGCAGGGACGCTGGGTCAATATACTAGAAAAAAACCTTGCAGCACTCAGCTACAACCAATGATGTACATATGCTGACAAGCTTTATATATGAGAAAAAATGTAAAAACTTGCGTTTTTTTTCAAAAAACATCATACCGACACGTCAGTGTTACCATATAGTACTGACCCCAGACATCATACCGACACCTCAGTGTTACCATATAGTACTGACCCAGACATCATACCGACACGTCAGTGTTACCATATAGTACTGACCCCAGATATCGTACCGACACATCAGTGTCACCATATAGTACTGACCCCAGACATCATACCGACACCTCAGTGTTACCATATAGTACTGACCCCAGACATCATACCGACACCTCAGTGTTACCATATAAAACTGACCCCAGACATCATACCGACACCTCAGTGTTACCATATAGTACTGACCCCAGACATCATACCGACACATCAGTGTTACCATATAGTACTGACCCCAGACATCATACTGACACCTCTGTGTTACCATATAGTACTGACCCAGACATCACACCGACACCTCAGTGTTACCATATAGTACTGACCCGAGACATCATACTGACACCTCAGTGTTACCATATAGTACAGACCCCAGACATCATACCGACACCTCAGTGTCACCATATAGTGAACATGGTGAATAAATAACCCAAAAAACAAATGTATAATTGCACTATTTTTTTGCAATTTTTAAATAAATGTCGTCATTCAAAAGTACAACTCGTCCTGCAAAAAAGAACAAGAAGCTTCATATGTCTGTATTGACGGAAAAAAATAGAAAAGTTATGGAAGAAGAGGAAGGAAAACAGGAAATCACCCAGGGGTGAAGGGAAAATACAGGCTTGAGGGGAAGAACGGATGGACGGATGGAAAGACTGAAGGATGGACGGAAAGAAGGAAGGACGGATGGATGGACGGAAAGAATGAAGGATGGACGGAAAGAATAAAGGACGGACGGACTGAAAGAAGGAAGGACGGATGGAAAGAAGGACGGAAAGAAGGAAGGACGGACGGAAAGAAGGAAGGACGGACGGGAAGAAGGAAGGACGGACGGGAAGAAGGAAGGACGGACGGATGGAAAGAAGGAAGACGGAAAGAAGAAAGTACGGAAAGAAGAAAGGACAGACGGACAGAAAGAAGAAAGGACGGAAGGACGGACAAAAAGAAGGAAGGACAGAAAGTAGGAACGACTGATGGACAGACGGAAAGAAGGAAGGACAGAAAGAAGGAAGAACGGCACGGACGGTCGGAAAGAAGGAAGGACGGTCGGAAATAAGGAAGGATGGAAAGAAGGAAGGATGGACAGAAAGAAGGACGCAAGGAAGGATGGAAAGAAGGATGGAAGGAAGGACAGACGGACTGATGGGGCGACGGACGGATGGAAGGAAGGACGGAAAGAAGGAAGGACGGATGGACGGAAAGAAGGAGGGACGGAAAGGACAGACAGATAGATGGACGGAAGGAAGGACGTAAAGAAGGAAGGACGGATGGAAAGAAGGAAGGACGGAAAGGACAGACGGATAGATGGACGGAAAGAAGGAAGGACAGATGGAAAGAAAGGACGACGGAAAGAAGGACAGATGGAAGGATGGAAAGAAGGAAGGACAGAAAGAAGGACGGACGGAAAAAAGGAAGGAGGGAAGGACGGATGGAAAGAAGGAAGGACGGTCAGATGGATGGAAAGAAAGGACGAAAGACGGACTGAAAGAAGGACAGAAGGATGAACGGGAGGAAGGATGGATGGAAGGAAGGAAAGAAAGAAGGAAGGACAGGTGGACTGATGGGGCGACGGAAGCAAGGACTCCTCAACAATATCAAAATCCTTAGTATCATCTATCTCTCCATACATACACCCCCCAACACTTCACACTGCTGCAGTTACTGAGTGGATAGAGGCTGCTTCAGTCAGTATTTGTGTCATTAGAGACACAGTGCTGTCCATCCTTCACCCTGATACAATGCACCAGATCTGCTGTGTGAAGACATCAGTGACAGAGATTTACACTGTGTGTCACAGATTACCTCAGTGTCTGCTGTCCCTTGTGTAGATTAGAAGCTTCAGCCCCCCATCACTCGTGTCTGCACACAGTACATTCTCCTTCCCTGCTCCTGATCACAGGACAATGAGGGAAGAATCACTGACAGCCCGAGACAGTGCAGGGAAGGAATCACTGATAACAGGGAGCTATTCATTGTAATCCCGGAGCGGCCCTGAATACAGCACGATTGTCTCTTCTCTGCAGACTTTCCATACATCACTGGTGTCTGCACACTGTACATTCTCCTTCACTGCTCCTGATCACAGCCCGGGACACACTGTAATCCCGGAGCGGCCCCCCTGAGTGCAGCACATTGTCTCTTCAGTGCAGACTCTCCATACATCACTGTGTGTGGCCGGGGAGGAGCAGAGACACCGGGCAGGTCTGATCACACGGATGGCTGCAGCCGAGGATTTCTTCCTATGGAGAGGCTGAGTCATGTAGATGGGGAGGGCGGGGATGTTGCTATGGGGGAGGGGTTGGGGTACAGTAGGTGGAAACGACCAGTGTTCATTATCATGCCAGAACACCCCCCCTGGTCGTTCTGTTCAGACGCAAAACAAGTGTTATCTAGGAAACCCTGCAGAAAGCTGACACAAAGTACATTACACATTGTCAGCATTAGGCAGCCTGGATATGCACTGAGATTATGTGACGAACCCGGACAACCCCTTTAACTTTATTCATACTTTTATAGCTAATACTACTGTTCACTACGGTCCTTAAACTGATCTATTAATTGGTGAATAGGGGATGTAAAAACATCTGACATCATTTCAAAATGATTTGATACATTATCTTCAATTATTATTATATTTTTAGCTTTTAGATTTGATTAGACTATTTGTATTCCATATGCCATGCGTTTTTAACTGTTATGAACATTTCTTACATTATATTCAAATGAGCGATGGCTCTATCAATGCGTCTGGCGGAATTATTTACACTTTGATAATGATGTACACTATTGCCTCCTTTCCAATCACAATTTATACGTGTATATGTCTCATGTCTGTAACATGAATTTTAACTCCTGATGAAGTGTGCACGAAACGCATGGAGTAATAAAGTTTCATTGACAACCAAGCCCTTTGGATTGCCTATATCTTGGAGTGTAGGAGGCAGTGCGATGGTCTATTCACCTTCTCTGGTTATCTCTACACATGGCTATACTTTTCAGGGTGGTTTGCTGCTGCCTCCACCCCACTGCTGTATTACAACCCCATAAGGTGAGTGCTACCCCACTAGTGCCTCCCTGGTGTTATCACTTAAGACCCATGTGCGCTTGTCTTTTCCTTTAGGGTGACATTATTTTAGTTATTTTTATTTCCAACTCAAATATTTCAGTTTTACAATGGTTTTGTGCAGAATATAGGGGACATTTAGACTGGAAAACTACTGAAACCATTCTCCTTGGGATGGTATTGTTAGATGACATAACTGCGGCATGTGTAAGGTTTTCTACCCACTATATGGCCTGTGCCCATTACATACCTCCCAACTTTAGGAGAGCAGAAAGAGGGATAAAAGATGCGGCGTGCGAAGCACGGGGCGCAAATTTTAGTCCCGCCCCTGAACCCGCCCAAGCCACACCCATTTACACAGGATACACAGGGGTACAGGATAATGACACTGGGGGTACAGGATAATGACACTGGGGGTACAGGATAATGACACTGGAGTACAGGATAATGACACTGGGGGTACAGGATAATGACACTGGGGGTACAGGATAATGACACTGGGGGTACAGGATAATGACACTGGGGGTACAGGACAATGACGCTGGGGGTACAGGACAATGACGCTGACGCTGGGGGCACAGGACAATGACGCTGACGCTGGGGGCACAGGACAATGACGCTGACACTGGGGGCACAGGACAATGATGCTGACACTGGGGCACAGGACAATGACGCTGACGGCACAGGACAATGACGCTGGGGGTACAGGACAAGGACGCTGACGGCACAGGACAATGACGCTGGGGGCACAGGACAATGACGCTGACGCTGGGGGCACAGGACAATGACGCTGACACTGGGGGCACAGGACAATGACGCTGACGGCACAGGACAATGACGCTGGGGGTACAGGACAATGACGCTGACACTGGGGGCACAGGACAATGACGCTGACGGCACAGGACAATGACGCTGGGGGTACAGGACAATGATGCTGTCGCTGGGGGCACAGGACAATGACGCTGACGGCACAGGACAATGACGCTGGGGGTACAGGACAATGACGCTGGGGGTACAGGACAATGACGCTGATGCTGGGGGTACAGGACAATGACTCTGACACTTGTTCTGAAGTAATGGGAAAGCTGGGTGCAGAGGAAATGGTGTATAGCACAGAAGGGAATGGGAAAGAGCTTGTTTCCCTCAGCACCCCCACCTTTTCCACCCCCTGCTCTGCTATACACCTTTTCCCAAGCACTCAGCCTTCCCATGCTCTTCTATCCTCTATCCCTCAGCACTCAGCTATCCCATGCTCTTCTATCCCTCAGCACTCAGCTTTCCCATGCTCTTCTATCCCTCAGCACTCAGCTTTCCCACGCTCTTCTATCCCTTAGCACTCAGCTTTCCCAGGCTCTTCTATCCTCTATCCCTCAGCACTCAGCTTTCCCATACTCTTCTATCCCTCAGCACTCAGCTTTCCCAGGATCTTCTATCCTCTATCCCTCAGTACTCAGCTTTCTCAGGCTGTTCTATCCTCTATCCCTCAGCACTCAGCTTTCCCAGGTTCTTCTATCCTCTATCCCTTAGCACTCAGCTTTCCCATGCTCTTCTATCCCTCAGCATCCAGCTTTTCCATGCTCCTCTATCCTCTTTCCCTCAGCACCCAGCTTTCCCATGCTCCTCTATCCTCTTTCCCTCAGCACCCAGCTTTTCCATGCTCCTCTAACCTCAGCACTCAGCTTTCCCATGCTCCTCTATCCTCTTTCCCTCAGCATCCAGCTTTTCCATGCTCTTCTATCCTCTCTCCTCAGTCTCAGCTTTTCCATACCCTTCTATCCTTCTTTCCCTCAGCACCCAACTTTGCCATGCTCTTCTAATCCTCTTTTCCTCAGCACCCAGCTTTCCCATGTTCTGATTTCCCTCAGCACCCAGCTCTCTCATGATAGCAGGACATGGGAAAGTTGGGTGCTGATGGAAATCAGAACATGGGAAAGCTGGGTGCTGAGGAATAGAGCTTCTTCCCCTCAGCAGGCAGTTTTCTCATCCTCTGCTGCTATCACTTTCTTCCTTCGGCTATATGGTGGACGTGTCACTTACAGCACAGCCAGCAGGTTTTGGCACAGTCAATGTAAGGCCCCTTTCACATCAGCGTTTTTGTCCAGATCCGGTGGATCCGGACAAAAAACGCATCTGCCGCAAGTGCCGGAACCACGGCTATACCGCACTTGTCAGACCTGTCGCAAGCCCCTTAGACAATGCATGGGGCTTGCCACAAGTGCACCGCAAGTGCGGCGTTAGGTGGCAGATGAGGTAAATCTGCCGCAATCAGCGAAAAACGCTGATGTGAAAGGGGCCTAAGGCAGGCTTCACTCTAGCGTTTGTGTCTACATGAGTCTGACATGCAGATGCAAACGTAGTTATACTGATGTCAACGCAGTGGGGATTCTCCACATGCCTTCACATAGTATGCTGCCCAGCCAGCCAATCAGCTGTCTCGGCGGTGGCCTGGAGATCAGCAGTGTCCGCTACTGATCTCCCGGTGGCCGCCTCTGATTTCTATGGAGATTTCAATGAATCTGCAGCATCTGCCTGCGCTGTCACGCGGAGGACACTGCGGATCCATTGAGCTCCATGCATTCTTTGTGCATTTGCGGTCACTTGCTGATAAAATAAGCCCCCGCAAATGCACAGAAAATGCAACATGTTGCGTTCAGAGGGTGCTATAAAAAAAATGCATCTGAACGCAAATATAACCAAACGCAGCCATAGGCAGGTACTATGCGTTCCCATATTAAACATAGGAATGCAATGTGCATGCGTTTGGTTACACTGCGTTCTGTACGCAAATGTGAAACCGGCCCAATAGCCCCAGCCCTCCTCTCACAAGCAGTCTCACACACACACACACACACACACACACACACACACCCCTCCCCGGGCCAGTACAGGATGGAGAAATGGAGATGTAAATAACTCTATACACCCCCCCCAAACACACACACATACACAAACACACATACACAAATACACACACAAAACAACACATACACACACACACAAAACACACAAAATACAAACACAACACATACAAAAACAACACACACACACACACTACACAAACACATAAAAACACACATACACACACACATACACAAACACATAAAAACACACATATACACACAAACACACACACACACACAAACAAAAACACACATACACAAACATACAAAAACACACACACACAAACACAAACAAAAACACACATACACACACAAACACATAAAAACACACATATACACACACACACAAACAAACACAAAAACACACAAGCTCTATAATTCATCCCCTTGTGGCCTCCCCTCTCTGTTTTCTCACCCATGTGCTCTGTGTCTTCTTTGAGCTGCACCGTGACTGACTTCGAGCACCGCCCCGCAGCTGACGTCACAGGCATCTGCCGGCTCATGAATATTCATGAACCCACGCAGTCTGGAAGCTGGGGAGGAGGAGAGCAAAGCACTGGGAGGCGAGGAATAAAGCCGACAGGGACATTGCTCCCGGGGCACAATGTGTCAGCTTCTTCTCAGTGCTCCGCGGGACATTTAATGTCCCGGGCGGGATAGAGGGACTGACCATCACATTCGGGAAAGTCCCGGCGGATCCGGGACGGTTGGGAGGTCTTATGTGTGCTGGTCTCACTCAGCTGGCACCTATGGTTCTGTCAGGCTGTGTGTTCTGCCCTGCACCTCAGGTGGCACACACAAACATATGAAGCCTGACTACACCCAGGCCTACACCGAGCCAGGCCCCACTCTGCTCCTCACAGCGTCTATTCTCATGGGACAGCACACATAGGAGACACACCACAGCACAATGGCTTCCTCCTCCTCACACAAGCACTGTCAGTTACCATGACAGCCAATCGCGTGCACAGCCAGTCACGTGGTCGGAAATAGCTGGAAATACCGGAAGTGTAGTGTGGGGAAGAAAAAATAGTTGCGGGGCAGCCGACAAGCGACTGAGTGAGAAAAGATCATCGGCCGCTCACTGTACGTACACCTGTGCTCAGTGCATGTCACAGTCCATGAGGTGTACCCCCACCATGACTGGTGCTACTCCCTGCAGCTATCCTACCATGTGTCAGCCATCACCTGGGGTCAAGTGCATGGCCACTCTACCTCATGTATAGGGCGTTCTCTCTTCATTCTTCAAGATCCCCCTGCAGTGTCCCTGTATGTAGGATATCCCACTGTGCACCTACTATGTATACAGAATGCCCACTGATGCCCCCTGCAGTGTCCCTGTACGTAGGATATCCCACTGTGCACCTACTATGTATATAGAAGGCCCACTAATGCCCCCTGCAGTGTCCCTGTATGTAGGATATCCCACTGTGCACCTACTATGTATACAGAATGCCCACTGATGCCCCCTGCAGTGTCCCTGTATGTAGGATATCCCACTGTGCACCTACTATGTATACGGAATGCCCACTGATGCCCCATGTAGTGTCCCTGTATGTAGGATATCCCACTGTGCACCTACTATGTGTACAGAATGCCCACTGATGCCTCATGTAGTGTCCCTGTATGTAGGATATCCCACTGTGCACCTACTATGTATACAGAATGCCCACTGATGCCCCATGTAGTGTCCCTGTATGTAGGATATCCCACTGTGCAACTACTATGTATACAGAATGCCCACTGATGCCCCATGTAGTGTCCCTGTATGTAGGATATCCCACTGTGCAACTACTATGTATACAGAATGCCCACTGATGCCCCATGTAGTGTCCCTGTATGTATGATATCCCACTGTGCACCTACTATGTATACAGAATGCCCACTGATGCCCCCTGCAGTGTCCCTGTATGTAGGATATCCCACTGTGCACCTACTATGTATACGGAATGCCCACTGATGCCCCCTGCAGTGTCCCTGTATGTAGGATATCCCACTGTGCACCTACTATGTATACAGAATGCCCACTGATGCCCTCTGCAGTGTCCCTGTATGTAGGATATCCCACTGTGCACCTACTATGTATACAGAATGCCCACTGATGCCCCATGTAGTGTGGCGGTATGTAAGATATCCCACTGTGCACCTACTATGTATACAAAATGCCCACTGATGCCCCATGTAGTGTCCCTGTATGTAGGATATCCCACTGTGCACCTACTATGTATACAGAATGCCCACTGATGCCCCATGTAGTGTCCCTGTATGTAGGATATCCCACTGTGCACCTACTATGTATACAGAATGCCCACTGATGCCCTCTGCAGTGTCCCTGTATGTAGGATATCCCACTGTGCACCTACTATGTATACAGAATGCCCACTGATGCCCCATATAGTGTCCCTGTATGTAGGATATCCCACTGTGCACCTACTATGTATACAGAATGCCCACTGATGCCCCCTGCAGTCTCCCTGTATGTAGGATATCCCACTGTGCACCTACTATGTATACGGAATGCCCACTGATGCCTCATGTAGTGTGTCTGTACGTCGGATATCCCACTGTGCAACTACTATGTATACAGAATGCCCACTGATGCCCCCTGCAGTGTCCCTGTATGTAGGATATCCCACTGTGCACCTACTATGTATACGGAATGCCCACTGATGCCCCCTGCAGTGTCCCTGTATGTAGGATATCCCACTGTGCACCTACTATGTATACAGAATGCCCACTGATGCCCTCTGCAGTGTCCCTGTATGTAGGATATCCCACTGTGCACCTACTATGTATACAGAATGCCCACTGATGCCCCATGTAGTGTGGCGGTATGTAAGATATCCCACTGTGCACCTACTATGTATACAAAATGCCCACTGATGCCCTCTGCAGTGTCCCTGTATGTAGGATATCCCACTGTTCACCTACTATGTATATATAAGGCCCACTGATGCCCCCTGCAATGTCCCTGTATGTAGGATATCCCACTGTTCACCTACTATGTATATAGAAGGCCCACTGATGCCCCTGCAGTGTCCCTGTATGTAGGATATCCCACTGTTCACCTACTATGTATACAGAAGGCCCACTGATGCCCCCTGCAGTGTCCCTGTATGTAGGATATCCCACTGTACACCTACTATATATACAGAATGCCCACTGATGCCTCATGTAGTGTGTCTGTACGTCGGATATCCCACTGTGCAACTACTATGTATACAGAATGCCCACTGATGCCCCCTGCAGTGTCCCTGTATGTAGGATATCCCACTGTGCACCTACTATGTATACGGAATGCCCACTGATGCCCCCTGCAGTGTCCCTGTATGTAGGATATCCCACTGTGCACCTACTATGTATACAGAATGCCCACTGATGCCCTCTGCAGTGTCCCTGTATGTAGGATATCCCACTGTGCACCTACTATGTATACAGAATGCCCACTGATGCCCCATGTAGTGTGGCGGTATGTAAGATATCCCACTGTGCACCTACTATGTATACAAAATGCCCACTGATGCCCTCTGCAGTGTCCCTGTATGTAGGATATCCCACTGTTCACCTACTATGTATATATAAGGCCCACTGATGCCCCCTGCAATGTCCCTGTATGTAGGATATCCACTGTTCACCTACTATGTATATAGAAGGCCCACTGATGCCCCCTGCAGTGTCCCTGTATGTAGGATATCCCACTGTTCACCTACTATGTATACAGAAGGCCCACTGATGCCCCCTGCAGTGTCCCTGTATGTAGGATATCCCACTGTACACCTACTATATATACAGAATGCCCACTGATGCCTCATGTAGTGTGTCTGTACGTCGGATATCCCACTGTGCAACTACTATGTATACAGAATGCCCACTGATGCCCCCTGCAGTGTCCCTGTATGTAGGATATCCCACTGTGCACCTACTATGTATACGGAATGCCCACTGATGCCCCCTGCAGTGTCCCTGTATGTAGGATATCCCACTGTGCACCTACTATGTATACAGAATGCCCACTGATGCCCTCTGCAGTGTCCCTGTATGTAGGATATCCCACTGTGCACCTACTATGTATACAGAATGCCCACTGATCGCCCATGTAGTGTGGCGGTATGTAAGATATCCCACTGTGCACCTACTATGTATACAAAATGCCCACTGATGCCCTCTGCAGTGTCCCTGTATGTAGGATATCCCACTGTTCACCTACTATGTATATATAAGGCCCACTGATGCCCCCTGCAATGTCCCTGTATGTAGGATATCCCACTGTTCACCTACTATGTATATAGAAGGCCCACTGATGCCCCTGCAGTGTCCCTGTATGTAGGATATCCCACTGTTCACCTACTATGTATACAGAAGGCCCACTGATGCCCCCTGCAGTGTCCCTGTATGTAGGATATCCCACTGTACACCTACTATATATACAGAATGCCCTCTGATACCCCCTGCAGTGTCCCTGTATGTAGGATATCCCACAGTTCTCCTACAGTATACCCAGTATATCCTCTGATGCCCCCTACAGACTCCTTGTATTTAAGATGTTCCCAGTGTGCACCTACTGTATACACAGAATGGCATATGGTGCCTCCTGTACACTTTACATTAAATGCATTTTTAACTTTCAGGAAAGTGGACCCCAACTGCTCTAAGGCCACGTGCACACGCTGAGTATTTGATGAGTTTTGTACCTCAGGATTCATAGACAAAACCAGGACTGGAATAATCAGAGGAAAAGTCTAATAGAAACACCTGCACCACTTCTGTATTTAATCATCCACTCCTGGTTTTGGCTACAAATCCTGAGGTAAAAAACTCATCAAATACTCAGCGTGTGCACGTGGCCTAAGGCTGCCTTCACACTTGCGGAGGGCATGCAGACGCAAACGCAGGCAAACGCAGCCCATACTAATGTGAACGCAGCGGAGAATCTCTGCATGTGTTCACATTAGTATGCAGCCCGTCAGCTTTTTGGGCAAAGGCATCAACATAGAGTTTACAGGAGAAAAAAAGAGGCATTCAAAGAAAAGAACACGGTCCCTACAGTCAAACATAGTGGAGGTTCCCTGATGTTTTGGGGTTGCTGGCACTGGACTGCTTGACCGTGTGCATGGCATTATCAAGTCTGAAGACTACCAACAAATTTTGCAGCATAATGTAGGGCCCAGTGTGAGAAAGCTGGGTCTCCCTCAGAGGTCATGGGTCTTCCAGCAGGACAATGACCCAAAACACACTTCAAAAAGCACTAGAAAATGGTTTGAGAGAAAGCACTGGAAATTTCTAACGTGGCCAGCAATGAGTCCAGACCTGAATCCCATAGAACACCTGTGGAGAGATCTAAAAATGGCAGTTTGGAGAAGGCACCCTTCAAATATCAGGAGCAGTTTGCCAAAGAAGAATGGTCTAAAATTCCAGCAGAGCATTGTAAGGGCCCTTTCACATCAGCGTTTTTTTCAAATTGCGGCAGATGCGGTGAAAAAAACGCATCTGCCGCGATTACCGCATACCGGCTGCACTTGCGGCACGGTTGCAGCGCGGTTGCGGTAAACACCATACAAGGTATAGGCGGACTTGCGGCAGGTGCGGCAAGTGCGGTTTTGGCACTTGCAGCAGGTGCGGCCGCGAAAAAAACGCGGCTGACAGCATTTTTTTTCGCGGCCGCACCTGCCGCAAGTGCCAAATCCGCACTTACCGCACCTGCCGCAAGTCAGCCTATACCTTGTATGGCGTTTACCGCAACCGTGCCGCAAGTGCAGCCGGTATGCGGTAATCGCAGCAGATGCGGTTTTTTCACCGCATCTGCCGCGATTTGAAAAAAATGCTGATGTGAAAGGGCCCTAAGAAACTCATTGATGATTACCGGAAGCGGTTGATCACAGTTGTTTTGGCTAAAGGTTGTGCGACCAAGTATTAGGCTGAGGGGGCCAATACTTTTGTCTGGCCCATTTTTGGAGTTTAGTGTGAAATGATCAATGTTTTGCTTTTTGCTTCATTCTCTTTTGTGTTTTTTCATTGAAGATAAATTAAATGAAGATAATAATACCAAAGAACTTGTGATTGCATCATTTTCAGGAAGAAACTGAGTATTATGTGACAGAATTGCAGGGGTGTCAATACTTTTGGCCACAACTGTACATTATACAGTATGTATGAGTATATTGTTATACTCCCTGATGAAGTGCCAACATTTGGCACGAAACATGTTGGGGTAAACCTGGACTTGTGAGGACCCACACTTTACATTTCTACTAATGGGTGAGTGTTAAAACTTGATCTTTATGTTTTTGCTTTCACATTAGCAAGTTAGGCTAGTATTCTGGGTTGTATTTGGATTCAGAACAGACTCCTGGTGTTAGACCTTTTAGTCTTCTATTTGTGATTGCTCCTGGTCAGGTTTCACTTAACCCCTAATATACTAAGCACTTTAGATGGGTCTGACCTCGTCCTGGTTTGTTTATTCCACCTACATCTACTCTATCCTTTCCAGCCCTTTTACAAGGTTGTTTGTGACTCCAAATAATTTTAAGATCACCTTTTGATGTTGTATTCAATAAAGTTCCGTATATACTCGTGTATAACCCGACCCGTGTATAAGCCGACTCCCCTACTTTTGCCCCCAAAACCTGGGAAAACCTATTGACTCATGTATAAGCCGAGGGTGGACCCCAGCACAGGTATACAGCCCCCAGCAGTGTGGTATACAGGCCTCCCCAGTTGTAGTATACCGCAGCCTCCCCAGTGGTAGTATACAGCAGCCTCCCCAGTGGTATATACAGGCCCCAGCAGTATTACAGCAACCTCCCCAGTGGTATATACAGGCCGCAGCAGTATTACAGCAGCCCCAGTGGTATACAGCAGCCTCCCCAGTGGTATATACAGGCCCCGGCAGTATATACAGCAGCCCCAGTGGTATATACAGGCCCCAGCAGTATATACAGCAGCCCCAGTGGTATACAGCAGCCTCCCCAGTGGTATATACAGGCCCCAGCAGTATATACAGCAGCCCCAGTGGTATATACATGCCCCAGTAGTATATACAGCAGCCCCAGTGGTATATACAGGCCCCAGCAGTATACACAGCAGCCCCAGTGGTATATACAGGCCCCAGCAGTATATACAGCAGCCCCAGTGGTATATACAGCAGCCCCAGTGGTATATACAGGCCCCAGCAGTATATTCAGCAGCCCCAGTGGTATATACAGGCCCCAGCAGCATATACAAGCCCCAGCAGTATATACAGCAGCCCCAGTGGTATATACAGGCCTCAGCAGTATATACAGCAGCCCCAGTGGTATAAACAGGCCCCAGAAACCCCAGTGGTATACAGGCGGCCCCCCCCATCAGTGGGATACAGGGCCCCCCTTGCTGCCGCACACCTGTAAAGTAATACATGATTATACTTATCCCTGTCGCCGCTTTCACCCCCACCGCTCTGCACCGTGTTTTTCCGGGTCTTCATGCTTCCTCCTCCGGCGCACAGGAAATGACGTCATTGCCTGCGCCCGCCGGCCGGAGGAGGAAGCATGAAGACCCGGAGGAGCGCGGTGACAGCGGCGACAGGGATAAGTATAATCATGTATTGCTTTACAGGTGTGCGGCAGCAAGGGGGGCCCTGTATCCCACTGCTGGAAGGGTGGGGGGCCGCGCCTGTATACCGATGGGGGAGGGGGGGGCAGACGGCCCTGTATACACGTATGACTCATGTATAAGCCGGGGGGGGTCTTTTCAGCACATTTTTTGTGCTGAAAAACTCGGCTTATACACGAGTATATACGGTAATCTGTTTTTGCATATTACTATTGATTTTGGTGATTCTTTATATTTAAGGTCCAATACACCTTTTTATATCAAATATAAAATCTCCTTTTCTGGGATTTCTATTATTCATGAGTTATTTGACATGTGAAAACTCATGGATTTACTATGTTCTCCTTGTACAATATAATTACCTAATGTTCTCTGTATGTCACGGAAATCGCGCGCCAGCTCCAGGGCGCTCATTGGTGGCTGCCAGTGGTGACCACCAATGAGCGAGGAGTATGCAAAACAGCTGCGCGCCGTGGCCGCGATGCAATCAGCGACACGCGATTTCCGCCTCACAGACACCGCACTGGCAGCCACCTCCTGCTCGCACCTGCCCGCTGGACCGGGTGTTCCCACCTCCAGCCCCTCTTGCCTACCGCTGCCACCCACCGCTCCATTCTCCCCCCCCCCCTCACTCAATTCCCACCCCCTTGTTCCATATCCACCCTCGCTCCATTCCCACACTCTCGCTCCATTCCCACACCCTCGCTCCATTCCCTCTCCCCTTGCTCCTTTCCCCACCTCCATTCCCCCACCCCCCTCCCTCCATTCCCTCACTGCATTCCCCCATTCACCCCCCTCCCCCTCCCTCCATTTTCCCCCCTCCATTCCCCCCTCCATCCATTCCAACCCCCCTTCCCGCCGCTCCGGTCTCACCCGCACCTGGTGTTTACATCGCTGCTACAGCAGGTAATGAGCGGTCATGTGACAGGCTCTGTGCACGTCACTTCAGCCCGCCTATCACATGACCGCTCATTACCTGCTGTAGCTTCCGGCAGCAATGTAAATATTGGGTGCGGCTGAGACTGGAGCAGATGGGAGAGGGGACAGACGTGTGCTGACCACTGGCCCTCCATCCTCTGCTGACCACTGGCCCTCCATCCTCTGCTGACCACTGGACCTCCATCCTGCACTGACCACTGGCCCTCCATCCTGCGCTGACCTCTGGCCCTCCATCCTGCGCTGACCACTGAGCCTCCATCCTCTGCTGACCACTGAGCCTCCATCCTCTGCTGACCACTGGCCCTCCATCCTGAGCTGACCACTGAGCCTCCATCCTCTGCTGACCACTGAGCCTCCATTCTCTGCTGACCACGGAGCCTCCATCCTGTGCTGATCACCGAGCCTCCATCCTGTGCTGACCACTGGCCCTCCATCTTGTGCTGACCACTGAGCCTCCATCCTCTGCTGACCACTGAGCCTCCATCCTCTGCTGACCACTGAGCCTCCATCCTCTTCTGACCACTGAGCCTCCATCCTGTGCTGACCACTGAGTCTCCATCCTGTGCTGACCACTGAGCCTCCATCCTGTGCTGACCACTGAGCCTCCATCCTGCGCTGACGACTCTGCCTCCTCATTCCTGCCACTGACCACTCTGCCTCCATTTTGCGCTGACCACTCTGTCTCCATCCTGCTCTGGCCACTTTGCCTCCATCCTGCGCTGACCACTCTGCCTCCATCCTGCGCTGACCACTGAGCCTCTATCCTGCACTGACCACTGAGCCTCTATCCTGCACTGACCACTGAGCCTCCATCCTGCGCTGACCACTGGCCCTCCATTTTGCGCTGACTACTCTGCCTCCATCCTGTGCTGACCACTGGCCCTCTTTGCTGCGCTGACCACTGAGCCCCCATCCTCTGTTGACCACTAAGGCTCCATCCTGCGCTGACCACTCGGCCTCCATCCTGCGCTGACCACTCGGCCTCCATCCTCTGCTGACCACTGAGCCTCCATCCTGTACTGACCACTGAGCCTCCATCCTGCGCTGACCACCGAGCCTCCATTCTGCGCTGACCACCAAACCGCCATCCTGCGCTGATCACTGCCTCCATCCTGCGCTGACCATTCTGCCTCCATCTTGCGCTGACCACTCTGCCTCCATCCTGCACTGACCACTATGCCTCCATCATGCGCTGACCACTCTGCCTCCATCCTGCGCTGACCACTCTGCCTCCATCCTGCACTGACCACTCTGCCTTCATCCTGCACTGATCAGTCTGCCTCCATCCTGCGCTGACCACTCTACCTCCATCCTGCGCTGACCACTCTGCCTCCATCCTGCGCTGACCATTCGGCCTCCATCCTGCGCCGACCATTCGTCCTCCATCCTGCGCTGATCACTCGGCCTCCATCCTGCGCTGACCACTCGGCCTCCATGCTGCGCTGACCACTCTGCCTTCATCCTGTGCTGACCACTCTGCCTTCATCCTGCGCTGACCACTCTGCCTCCATCCTGCGCTGACCACTCTGCCTCCATCCTGTGCTGACCACTGAGCCACCGTGCAGTGCTAACCACTGAGCCACCGTACTGTGCTAACCACTGAGCCACCGTAATGTGCTCACCACTGAGCCACCGTACAGTGTTAACCACTGAGCAACCGTACAGTGCTAACCACTGAGCCACCATATACAGTGCCAACCACTGAGTCACCATAAAGTGCTACCCACTGAGTCACTGTATACAGTGGTAACTACTAAGCAATCTTATACAGTGCGAACCACTGAGCCTCCATACAGAGTTAACCACTCTGCCTCCATGTAGTGCTAACCACTGAGCCACCATACTGTGCTAAACACTGAGCCACCGTACAGTGCTAACCACTGAGCGACCATATACTGTGCTAACCACTGAGCCATCATACTTTGCTAAACACTGAGCCACCGCACAGTGCTAACCACTGAGCCACCATACAGTGCTAACCACTGAGCCACCATACAATGCTAACCACTGAGCCACCATACGGTGCTAACCACTGAGCCACCGTGCAGTGCTAACCACTGAGCCAATGTACAGTGCTAACCACTGAGCCACCATACTGTGCTAACCACAGAGCCTCCGTACAGTGCTAGCCACTGAGCAACCATACTGTGCTAACCACTGAGCCACCATATACAGTGCTAGCCACTAAGCCACCATGCTGTGCTAACCACTGAGCCACCATATACAGTGCTAACCACTGAGCCACCATATACAGTGCTAACCATTGAGCCACCGTAGAGTGCTAACCACTGAGCCACCATACTGTGCTTACCACTGAGCCACCATATACAGTGCCAACCACTGAGCCACCGTACAGTGCTAACCACAGAGCCACCGTACAGTGCTAGCCACTGAGCCACCATATACAGTGCTAACAACTGAGCCACCATAGAGTGCTAACCACTGAGGCTCTGTATACATTGCTAACTACTGAGCCAGCGTATACTGTGCTAACCACTGAGCCCCTGTATACTCTGCTAACAACTGAGTCCCTGTATACTCTGCTAAGCACTCTGCTGCGGGCAGAAGGGGGTCGGTGAACAGCGGCCGGCTGTGGGCAGGAGGGACCCCCCCGCCCCTTTTGCCCGCACCCGGCCGCTGTTCCCCGGCCCCCTCCTGCCCGCACCCGGTTGCTGGCCCCCTCCTGCCTGCACCCGGTCGCTGTCCCCCTGGCCCCCTCCAGCCCGCACCCGGGCCCCCTCCTGCCCGCACCCGCCCGCTCTTTCCTGGCCCCCTCCTGCCTGCACCTGGCCGCTCTTCCCCGGTCCCCTCCTGCCCGCACCTGGTCGCCCTTACCCGGCCCCCTCCTGCCCGCTGTTCCCTGGCCCCCTCCTGCCCGCACCTGGCCGCTGTCCCCCGGCCCCCTCCTGACCACACCTGCCCGCTGTCCTTTCCTGGACTCCGACACTGCTGCACACTGGCACCACTGCACACCGGTACTGCTGGAGGCATCTACTGTATAATCGTGTACTTATGTCTGTTTGTAACGCAAATACTGCTTTGCTGATTGGTCAGGCCAGCCGCCCACGACCAATCAGCAACAGGGACAGTCCGCCCGCTAATTGGCGCAGGATTTCAACCACGCTTCGCTGATTCGTTGCACCCGGCCGGTTGCCAGCAATCAGCGATATTGGTGCTGGATTTAAACCCAGCTTCGCTTTGCGTTATTCTTAAATCTTCATAAATAAACTACATACATACTCTAGAATACCCGATGCATTAGAATCGGGCCACCATCTAGTATATATACATTGGATGCCACATGATGTTGTAATGAGTGAATCACTACTAACATTTAAGAGTGGCCTGGATGCCCTTCTTGAAAAATATAATATTACCGGATATATATACTAGATTCTTTGATAGGGCGTTGATCCAGGGAACTAGTCTGATTGCCGCATCTGGAGTCAGGGAGGAATTTTTTCCCCAATGTGGAGCTTAGTGTTGCCACATGGTTTTTTTTGCCTTCTTCTGGATCAACATGTTCAGCTATGGGTTGAACTAGATGGACTTAAAGTACCGTCACACATTGGCAATATTGCATGCAATTTCACTGGCAATTTGCTGGTTGCAGTGAAATCATGGACACATTGTTCCATTTGTACACAGCAACAAAATAGAACAATGTGTCCATGATTTCACTGCAACCAGCAAGTTGCAAGCAATATCGCCGCGTGTGACGGTACCTTTAAGGTCTACCTTCAACCTTAAATACTATGTTACTATATTATATATATATATAATATGTAAAGCAAAAAAGAATCAGCACATGAACTTCCAATTGTTTGGTGCAAAGTATCCCGCATGCAGAGCTCCACTGCAGCAAATTATTGTCCAAAAAGACATCACACTTGGCCGGATTAAAGGGTCCATAATGGAATGAGTATTGAGTGCTGCCTGTTTTTTTTGTATATATATATATATATATATATATATATATATACATTTTTATACATATTTTATATGCATACATACATACACAGTCATGGCCAAGGGTGTTTGCACCCTTGAAGTTGTTTCAGACAATTAAGTCTTTCCGTTAGAAAATTAATCACAAGTTACGTGATCGGACTTAGTGCATTATGGGGCCGATCACGTCATCGGCCCCAGTGCATTATAGGCTTGATCACGTCATCGGCCCGGCTCCACGCATGCGCAATGCGCTTATTGAAGCTGGGCTGATCACGTGATCGGCCCCATAATGCACTAGGGCCAATCACGTGACCAGCCCCACGATGCACCGCCTGAATGGGACATCGCGGCCGGTGCATACTATGTCACAGAGGGAGATGTCAAATGGTGGGAGCGGCGAGAAATAAAGAATAATGCCGCCCAGCGAGGCGAGCTCTACACAATCAGGGAGTGCTGAATGGAGCGTGGGCCCGCCTTTCCAGTCCCCCAGCCTCAGGGACTTCTGTAAGTTAAAACTTATTTTCAGATGTTTAATAGGGCCACTTTAGATGAGAAAGGGATAGATAGGGAGCAGCTAGGAAGGTGTAAGGACAGGTAGTGATAGTGTAGGGCCTTAGATTCAGGTGACAGGTTCCCTTTAAGATTCAGGATTAGGGATTCATTAAATAGGTGGATCCCTTTATTGGATGGTTATTTGGCTAGTGGTGTAGTGAAATTTTGGGTGATACCCGTAGATGGAACGTTGGGTTCATCTTAACAGGACAGTAATGGAGGACAACCTCTCCCCTTGATTTCATGGTGCTCCTGAGCAGGTGATCAAGGCAAGGAGTAAGTATTCGTAGAGGGAGGGGAAGGACAATGTCATGGAAAATCACCAGACGTTTGGAGGTTCAAGGACCTCACCAATTATTTAAATTATATGTTTTTCTTTTGTTGTCAATAAACGGCTGCTGTGGCCATTTTATCTAAAGAAAATGGATCATTGTCTGAGTTTTATTCACAATATTGTGGGGTAGGGGGCTGATGGGAGAAGTAGGATTGGTGTTAGTGGTCAGGTCACAAAATCGACAGTACCAGAGTCATGCAGGAGCAGAGCACTCCACAGCTATGTATGAACAGTTCCCTTTGTGACCACTTTCCCAGGTCCCTGACAAAGCGGTGATGAGGGTTAGGCACCACTGGAGGTGGTGGAGAGATTGACTCCAGACTATACAAGGCCAACACATTTTGGCAAGATTTTTTTTCTTGCTAAAAGTGTGTCCAATGATCCAAAAATACAGTGAACATTTTTTTTCTCCTAGTTTTGGCTTAAGTGCTACCTCCATTGCAAGAACCCTGCAAATGTTATGGTACCTTTACACACCGCTACAGAAGGTTGGAACCAACCGGGTGTCGGAGACAAATGTATCTTGCACCGTTAAAACAACCCGAGGTAGCGGCGTGTAAACTCGGTTGTTGCCACCCGTCACTGTCGACACCTGTTTCAGAGCAGTGCTCAAAAACAGGTTGGGTTCCACCCGATGGTAGCGGCATCTAAATGAGGTACAGGAAGGTTTTTTCATCACCTAGTTAACTCCCTGGGGCTGACACAGCCTCCGGGAAACCGCCCCCCTTCAGCGATCATTGGTGGAAGCTCCTGCGTTACGATTGGTTGTCGCTGCATAGGGCGGCATATTTAAGGAGCTGACCAGTCACACTACACAATTGCAATAGCATCCGGCGCTGGCTGGCCAGTCATCTATTGCATTGTCCAATCATCGTACGAGCGTCTCGTAATCCGCAACTGTGGCACGCCCATGTGTTGTCCCTGCTGCCCCAGGTCCTCCCATATTACCTTCTGTAGCGGCGTGTAAATGAGGGACAGTGCTCTACAGAAGGTAACTTGTGGCACCCGGCGGTGCCTCCAGAGATAGATTAATCTTCTGTACAGCACTTTGTGGCGGCGTGTAAAGGCAGTATCGGGTAACGTTTGCAACTGTTGGAACGTGCTCGTGCACGTGAGACACCCGGTTGTTTCCAACCTTCTGTAGCGGCATGTAAAGGTACCTTTAAAGATAACGGCTTATTCAAGCGTCACAATACAGAATACTTGTCAATCCACATTCAGGTGTTGGTCAAATAGCTACCCTTCTGGTATACATTTGGTTCATAGAGGGGTGTGGATACATCACGTATGTCTAAATTGGTGCAATGAAGAAGTGTAGTAGTTCACCATGGCAACAAGTTTTAATCATTGACATATCTGCAGGATTTCAAGGACCTTTTCATTTCCAAAAAAGAATGCAAAATGGAACACCTGGACCTTTGATATAATTATTATGTTTTCACTCACTTTTTTTTTTTTGCTTCTTTTTTAGAACCCCTTCCAAGCTGAAGTCATTTTCTAACTCTTCTCATGAAGCAGTGCCCGCCTCATTGAGTAAACCACATAGGATGGAAAGGGGCAGAAACAAGATTTCAGGACAGATAGTAAACTTAGCTCTAGAGATTATCTATCTGTTAACTGGAGAGGTTAGTTAATTCACTTTATTACAGGATAATCTAAACATGAGTGGAGAGGTGAGATGTACATGGTCATATATCTAATCATTTATCGCTACATACAGGATTACACAGTGGTAAAGAAGTCATCTGTGAGTCACCATGACTGTCACTGTGTGTCAGGAGGATGGAGCCGGAGCCAGAGCCCCATCATGGAGCCCTCTCCTCACAACCTGATACCAGAATACGATGATGAGAAGATCCTGGACCTCACCAACAGGATCATTGAGCTGCTGACTGGAGAGGTGAGCGCTGCTGGGAATACTGGGACATTATACAGTAACACAAGGGATGATGTGTCTGGATGATATCATTGTGTGTCAGATTCCTGTAAGGTGTCGGGATATCACTGGCCTTTTCTGCATGGAGGAGCAGTGTCATACGAACCTGGAATTTCAGAGTAGAGTTGCTGCACTTTTTCGGTACTAAATGTTCTAAAAAAAATGTACGTCAATGTTATAAGTAGCTTCGCTGCAGCCAGGAGTGTTTCAACAAACTGTAGCGTAAATTCTTCTAAGTTTGTCACCAAGCTATAGTAATGTTAAAATTTCCTTAGTTTACCCTTCATGTGCAGCCAAAGAATGAAGTAGACATCTGTCTAGTTAGCTGAAAATAATGATTGGTACATTTAAATACGTAATGAGAGAAGACAGGCTAGGTATTACATGTGTTGATGGCAGAATCAACAATCCAACTGAAGTTGATATCTGGTGCTGTTTCTGCTGTGTGTCCGACTGAATCCCCTTAACCCCTTCATGACCCAGCCTATTTTGGCCTTACTGAACTGTCCATTTTTGTCAATTCTGACCAGTGTCCCTTTATGAGGTAAACTATAGAACGCTTCATCGGATCCTAGCAATTCTGAGACTGTTTTTTCGTGACATATTGGGCTTCATGTTAGTATTAAATTTAGGTCGATAATTTTTGCGTTTATTTGTGAAAAAATCAAAAATTTGGCAAAAATTTAGAAAATGTTGCAATTTTCAAAATTTTTATTTTTATTCTGTTAAACCAGAGAGTTATGTGGCACAAAATAGTTAATAAATAACATTTCCCACATGTCTACTTTACATCAGCACAATTTTGGAAATAAAGTTCATCAGCAATTTCTCATTTTCACATCAAAATTTCAAAACCATTTTTTTAAAGACCACATCACATTTGAAGTCACTTTGAGATGACTTTTTTTTATTATTATATTATTATTATTATTATCATGATTATTTATATAGCGCCATTAGATTCCATGGCACTTTGCATGATAAGAGGGTCCACGAGAACAAGTTCAATATATTTGTGAAATCCGTAAAAACAGGGACTTGAGGGGATGGGACCCTGTCCACGAGGACTCACAGTCTATGGGGGACTGGGGGGATACAGTAGGAGGAGGGTAGTGTCAAAACATGAGACAGTGTGGTGGACTGGGTTTCATTGCAGGTTGTAGGCTTGTCGGAAGAGGTGGGTCTTCAGGTTTCTTTTGAAGGATCCCAGGGTAGGTGAGTGCCTGATGTGTTGGGGAAGAGAGTTCCAGAGGATAGAGGATGCACTGGGGAAATCTTGTATGTGGTTGTGATAGGAGGAAATGGAAGGGGAATAGAGAAGGAGTTCTTGGGAGGAGCGCAGGTTGCGTGAGGGTAGGTAACGGGAGACCATGTCAGAGATGTATAGAGGGGACAGATTGTGGATGGCTTTGTACGTTAAGGTTAGGATTTTGAAGCGAGATCTCTTGAGAAGTGGGGAGCCAGTGAAGGGCTTGACAGAGGGGAGAAACCGAGGAGTAGCGGAAAGACAGGTGAATGAGTCGGGCTGCGGAGTTTAGGATAGATTGGAGAGGTGCAAGGGAGGTAGCGGGGAGGCCGGTTAGCAGGAGGTTGCGGTAGTCAAGGCAGGAAGTAATGAGAGCAAGTGTTTTAGCCGTGTCGTGGTCAAGGAAGGAGCGGATCCGGGAGATGTTTTTAAGCTGGAGTCGGCAGGAGGCGGCAAGGGCTTGGATGTGAGGTTTGAAGGAGAGGGAGGAGTCGAGGATTACCCCGAGGCACTTGGCGTGGGGAACTGGGGAGAGTGAGCAGTTGTTGACATTGATGGATATGTTTGGTAGCGGGGGAGAGCGATTTGGGGGGAAGACGATGAGTTTGGTTTAGTCCATGTTCAGTTTGAGGAAGCGAGCAGAGAAGAAGTAGGAGATGGCGGACAGGCAATGTGGAATTTTGGATAGAAGGGAGGTGATGTTAGGCCCAGATAGATAGATCTGGGTGTCGTTGGCATAGAGATGGTACGCCGTAGGATTCGATGAGTTGTCCCAGGCCGATGGTGTAAATGGAGAAGAGTAGGGGTCTCAGAACCGAGCCTTGGGGAACACTGACAGATAGGGGGTAGGGCAAAGAGAAGGTATTGGAGTGGGTGAAGGTGAAAGTCCGGTCGGTTAGATAAAAGGAGACCCAGGAGAGGGCTAGGTCAGTGATGCTGAGGGATTCCAGAATCTAAAGTAAGAGGGAATGTCAACGGTGTCGAAGGCAGCAGAAGGGTCGAGGAGGAGGAGGGCGGAGTAGTGTCGCTTGCTCTTGGCGGTCAGTAGGTCAGTGGTGACTTTGGTTAGGGCTGTTTCGGTGGAGTGATGGGAACAGAAGCTGGATTGTAGGCAGTCAAAAAGGGAGCAGGAGGAGAGGTGGAAAGACTGTGTGATAGAAATTGACCAAAAGTGACACCATTCTAAAACCTGCACCCCTCAGACTACTCAAAACCACATTCAAGAAGTGTATTAATCCCTCAGCTGCTTCACAGGAATGAATGCAAAGTGGAATGAAAAAACAAATAAATTTATATTTTACATAAAAATGTTACTTTAGAAGCGTGTCCTGGCCATGGAGAGGAGAGGAAGCTGAGCCTTTAGCTCCTGCTCCACATGCGATAAATCGGTCCAAAACTACAGAAACTATTGACTGCTAAACAGAGGAGCACTCGGCCCAACATCCATCTGGGAACTGTGATGGCCTCAGCTGCAGGAATCACCCGCTTATTAAGGAGCGTGGAGCGGCCGGGCCCCAACTGCACTGCACCCAAGATGGCGGACCGCTCTGAGCGGCAGCGGCGTGACGAGATGGAGCTGGAGGGAAGCGCTTGGGCCCACGGAGTGCAGGAGACAGCGGGGACTGACATCGGCATGCCCAGCCCAGCAATGCCGATGTGTAGCTCTATGCTGGCTCCCTGGATGTGGCACAACGATCACTGGACGCCCCTGGAGCCTGCTGCAGCTCACAGGGAGATGGAATGGCACCACACAAATCCCTGCCTGCCACAGAAACGGCTGGAGACACAGCTGGTACTGGAGGTGACGGGAGACTGGAGGTAACAGACCCCAGGGAACTGAAGTTCCCCACAGTTTCAGCTCACACAGCGGAGTCGGTGGGGCACTACAGCTTTATGAACCCCAATACTGAGGTGGTCAGACTTGGCAACAATGTTCACAGGGGACTCTGGGCTATCTAGGTGCCAATACTACACTGGCCACACCGCGTGCAGAATTGCCTATAACTGGGCACTCCATGGGCTCCACTATGGACAATCAAGGTCACGGTATATCTTTGGAGACCCTCTCTGCTTCTCAGATACCAGATAGACGAGTGTGGTATGACCTCAAGACCTGCATACAAACTATCCCTACCAGGGAAGCCAATACCATATGTAGAGCCATACCAGGCAAAAATTTGCGCTTTTTCAAAACTTTAAAAATCTGTAAAATATTAACTGATGAAGAAAAAAATTCAAAACTTATCTGTAATAAACTAAAGTTGTACTTCTTATAGAAATTTATTTTGAAAAATCTAAAGACGTCAGGTAAAAAAATATTTTTCGATCACTTGATATGGAATGACCCATTAGCGCTATAATAGTTAAATATTTTAAAATATGATCCCATTGTGATCCCAACTTGAATTTTGGTACAGTTGTGGCTAAGAGCATAGCAGACACATGGGCAGTTTTGGGAACTTTTAAATTTTACTTTTTTTTCAGAAATGCATTTTAAAATGTTGCGTTCTCATGGGTAAAATATTAACAAAGATCCTCTTGTGACGTATCTGGTGAAAGCCTGTATAGTTCTGAGTAGAATGGTGTTTATTTTGTTTCTCTATCTTATTCCTAGCCTTAGTTATGAGGAGAAATGTAATGGCAGGCAACACTGAAATTCACACTTTTTCCAAACTTTGAAAATCAATTAAAAATAAAATAAAATTAAGAATTTTGCATTGTCTGACATGCTATTATCAAATAACAAAATCTCAAAAGAATTAAAAATATAGAGGTAAAAATCATTGGTTCTCTTGACATGGAATGACCAAAGCTTGCACCCTGTAGTGCCTTTCATGTGGCACTAAAGGGTGTTTAGTCTTGTATTTAGCCAAAATAAAACCGATGGCTGGAGCCTGCTGACCACAGCTGACAGCTTTACCTTGGCTGGTAGTCACTCCAAGCTATTTTTTTCAAATTATTTATAAGTAATATAAATAATTTGAGAAAAAAAAAGCATAGGATCCCCACCTTCCTATTTTGGAAAACCAGCCAAGGTAAAGCAGACTGCTGGGGTCTGTTATTCTCAGAGTGGGAAGGATCATGGTTGTTGGCTCTTCCTAGCCTTAAAATAGCAGGCCACACCTGCCCCAGAAATGGTGTGTGCATAATAAGATAGGCCAATCATGGAGCTTACCCCGGCCCTTCCCACTCCCCTGGTGCCAGCGGCAGTCGGGGTAATAATATTTGGGGTTGATGTCAGCTGGGTAATGTCCGCTGCTATCAAGCCCAGAGGTTAGTAGTGTTGAGGCGTCAATCAGATATCCAACATTACTAACCAAATTAGTAAGGACACAAACACAGCAAAAGAAAAAAATATTTGTTTAAACAACACTCCCCAACACGAATCCTCTTTCCCCCATTTATTGAACAAAAAAAAAAAAAAGAAAGGTCCATAGTACAGTGGGAGGTCCCTTGACAAATCTCAGCCTTATCCCCACAAGACTGTAGACTGGCATCCCCCATATGCTGTAAGAGCAGGCACCCTGCCAGGAAAATGATGTGTCATGACCTCAGTGAGGTCATGACAGGTCAGGATCTGTCGGTCACACAGGGGTTAACTGTGATCGATTGCATTACTGATGAGTGCAGTGCAACCCTGATGGATGGTATTGCGGATAGCCACCACATCCCAACAAGGCTGTGACGTCGGCAAGTTTGTGGCAGAGGTTTGTTTTGGGCTGGAATCATGGGAGAGAGACCTGGTAGGCCCCTTTATGGTCCTTAAAATTGTGAAAATTACCTCGACAAGGTATATAGAGTTTATTACTGACTACTTTCTTGCATTGTTCAAAAAGAACCATCATGCTATCTGGAGCTAAATAATCTTCTTGCATGTCAATGCACCTTCTCATGCTGCAAAGAATACCTCTGAGCCATTGACTGCTATGAGCATAGAAGGAGATAAACTCATAATTTGGCCACCAGCCAGCTTCCACTTAACACTATTGAGAACCTTTAAAGTATATCAAGAAAAAGATCCATGAAGCTGGAAGGCAGTACACATTCAACAGCAACTCTGGAGGACTATTCTGACATCTTGCAAATAAATTTAAGATGAAAATATCCAAAAACGTACAATTTCAATGGATGCAAGAATTGTGAAGGTGATATTAAAGAATGGGTTCTATGCTGACATGTAACTTTTCCTGTTAAGATGTTTTGATTGGCAAAGCTTTTGATGTTCGTAAATGTGACATCCTTATATTGAAAATTCAAAATGACAATTTTAAGTTCTTTAACCCCTTCACGACCAAGGGCATAATAGTACACCTTTGGCCGTGCTTCTCCTGATGTGAGCTCACTCACTGAGCATCATCCCCCACGCGTCAGCTGATCTGATCATCTGACATGTGTAGCTAACAGCACCGATTGGATCAGTGATCAGTGCTGTTAACCCTTTGGATCGAGCCGTTGAACGCCGGCTTCAGAAGTCCCATGATGCGATCTCAAGACCTTGATGCATTCCCAAGGCAGCCTGTGAGGACCCCGACCGCTGTCATGAATCACTTCCTGTTGATGCCCGGTGAGCGCGGGCATTCACAGGTAGTGATAATTTCTCCTGTTCATAGGCGTGCAGCAGCATGTCTGTGAACAGGAGAAGTGATTGCACTGTGTACTGTTAAGGCGCCCTAAAGGGCAGTGTAAAAATTAGGAGAAAATGAAAAAAAGTTGTTACAAATATGAAAAAAATAGTTCAAATCACCCCCTTTTTGCCCCATTGACAATAAAACTATTTAAAAAAAATACACATATTTGGCATCACCATGTTCAGATATGCCCAATTAATCAAAATATAAAATCAATTAATCAGATCTATAAACTGCATAACAGAAAAAAAAGTCAAAACCCCAAAATTAAGTGGTCACCACAGCATTACAATAAAATGCAATAACGGGTGATCAAAACAGTGCATCTACTGTATCTAAAAATGGTATCATTAGAATGTCTGCTCAAGATGCAAAAAATAAGCCGTCACACGGTCCAAGATCTCGAAAAATGAGTACACGAGGTTTCAGAAAATGGCGGCAAAAGTGCAATTCTTTTTATTTAAAGGAACCTGTCACCAGGTTTTTGGCATCCTATCTGAGAGCAGCATAATGTAGAAATAGAGACCCTGATTCCAGCGATGTGTCATTTACTGAGCTGCTTGTTGTCATTTTGATAAAATTAGTGTTTTCTCTGTTGCACATTTAGCACTCTGTGAATATGCCAGACTACCTGGCAGCAGGCCAAATAGACTGCTAATGATAATCTACAGATGATTAAACAGTGATTTTATCAAAACTACACAGAACAGCCCAGTAAGTGACACATCGCTGGAATCAAGATCTCGGGTCCTATATTATGCTATTCTCCTGGTGACAGGTTCCCTTTAAGAACTTCTGAATTGTTTTTCGCCACTTAGATAACAGTAAAAGTATATATGTTTGGTATCTGCGAACTTGTACCAACCCTATGCATCATACTGACACCTGTGTTACCATATAGTAAATAAAAAACACAAAAAAACTAATGTGTAATTGCACTTTTCTCAGCAATGTTATCACACTTGGACTTTTTTTCATGTACACTATATGGTAAAGTAAATGATGTGTTTTGCAGGATGAGTTGTACTTTTGAATGACAAGTCTGCATATGTCTATATTGAAGGAAAAATAAAAAAAGTTATGGTTCTTGGAAGAAAGGGTGGGAAAAACAGGAAATGGAAAATCTCTCAGGGTGAAAGGGAACCTGTCACTCCCTTTTGTGAACTCTCAACACTTTGGCATTATCTTCAGTGGAGCACGGTGACCTGCTCCAATGCGTAGGCACAAGTGCGCCTGTCACTCAGTGCCCGGTCACAGGAGAGAGCGGCGATTTTGAACATGCAGGGTGGGTTTTGCAGCTGGGGGGGGGCGAGGACCTAATCCACCAGGACTACAGAGCACACCTCCTGGACCTAATAGGGTGCAGTGTGGGACTAAATAAAAGCTCATTTCTCAGGTATGAGGGGGATGTCTGGGCACATAGAGGGGTTACAAGAACCCAATTTATGTTTAAGCTGACGGGCATAGTTTAAAATGCCCAAAGGGGGTGACAGCTTCCCTTTAAAGCCTATAAAATGTTTGGAAACTCTGTTTTAGTTTGAAAAAACATTGTGTTATTATTGGGAGGTTTGTCTAATAAAATTTGATTTACAGTATAATCTAACAATTGATGATTTGAACATTATACTGGATCATTTGCATCAACCATTTAGTGAAATAATAGAATAGCATTTGCATCATAATTTGAATTATTGTGCACTTCCTACCTGGCTAGAATAGTGGTAGTTAATTGTGTAAACAGAAAAAAAACTACTTTGGAATATAGAAGTTGCCATAAATTTAAAAGGAAAAATGGTGTTATCAGACTTCCTCCTTAGTGGAACTCCAGGCACTGTCCCTGTATTTTGTCATGTACCGTAGTTTACGGACTATAAGATGCACCAGACCATAAGACGCACCCAGGTTTTATAAGTAAAAAATAGGGAAAAAAAATTCTAAGCAAAAAATGTGGTAAAAGGGGGAGATGGCGCCGTGGGACTGAGCAGTGTCGGTAAAGTACAGTATAAAAATGCCAGAAGGTGAGTATAAGAACCAGGGGAGGGGGCTTATATTTAAAGCACCACTCCAGTGCTGAAGAAAAAACACTGGAGTGCTGCTTTAAGATCTCATAGGTGCAATTCGTATCAAGGGAGAACTATAACTCCCAGCTTGTCCTGCAGATCCTTTGTCATGCTGGGAGTTAGGTGCAATTCGAACTATATGAGATCTTAAAGCAGCACTCCAGTGTTTTCAGCACTGGAGTGGCGCTTTATATGTAAGCCTCTTCCCCAGGTTCTTATACTTACATTTAAAGTGCCATTCCAGTGCTGAAGAGAAAACACTGGAGTGCTGCTTTAATATCTCATAGGTGCAATTCACATCAAGCATGTCCTGCAGTTCCTTTGGCATGCTGGGGAGTGGAAGAGTGCTTGTACTCAATAGTACTTTATTAACAATAACAATTCATTCTTGGGTTTTACACTTACATTAATTGCTGCTGTCACTGCAGCTGATCTATAGCAATTCTCTCCCATAGTACAGGCCCTCTGATGAGGTAATGAAGAGTATGGGTTGGATCATCACATGTAATGAAGGAGTGCTGTCATGTGATGCTCCAGGCCACCCTCTTCATTATCTCATTACAGGTCCTGTACTATGGGAGAGAATGGCTATAGATCGACTGCAAGATCACATTGACAGCAGCAGTTAATGTGAGCACATGCTGTGCTCCAGAGGTATGCTGGCACCTCTGCAGCGATCCCAGCGCAGCGGTCACACAATCTCCCCAGCACTGCTGGAGTCCGGCGCTGGGGAAACCACGTTTGCCCGATACTTAGAGTGGAGGAATATTCATTAGCTGCTCCCTGCTCAGTGCTGAAAGGTGAGCAGAGATGCGGCTAATGAATATTTCTCCACTCTTAAGTATCAGGCACACGTGGTTTCTCCAGTGCCGGATTCCAATAGCGGGGACATTCTCCTGCCTCCCCTATTCTCCCACTCTGTCGTTGCCCCCTCCCCACAGCCAGCCAATGTACATTCGGACAATAAGACGCACCCCTCACTTTCCTCCACAATTTTGAGGGGAAAAAGTGTGTCTTGTAGTCCGAAAAATACGGTATATTCATATATGTATTCTACACTAAAGAATATGTTAAACTATGCATAATATGGTCTTACCAAAAAAATAGTTAAGAAGCTCTTCCAAACCATCCACCAAAAACATTAAAGGGCCATATATTAAAAAATTAAGACTCAAATAATTAAATTTTTTATTTTTTGCTTTTTCTGTGTTGGTTGGATATTTTCAAATTTCTGTTTAATGGTATGTTAAATCTTTAACAGGAAGATGATTTGATTGATATTAAAGTTAAAGTTATGGAAGATGAAGATGAAGAAGAGGCATGTGTGATGGGCGATCATCATTATAAGGAAGAAGAAATTCCCATTGAGATCAGCCCCAGTGAGTTATAAAAGTACAAAACCCCATGGCTTGCTCCTGCCCCTACATTCCAATAAAGAGACAGCGTAGTCAAAAATTGCTTGTGTTTCTAATTTTCTTCACTTTGTCAAGCACATTAATCTCTGTGCTAGAGTTTTGTTTCTCTGTGCAGTTCAATTAGCCTCTAGTAATTCGCACAGTTATCAAGTTCATTCTGGTTTACAAGGGGATAAATAACGTATCACAGAATTCGGGCAGATCTAGAGTTTATGCAGTGGTCCAACACCCTGCACTAGAATGTCTTACATGCATCTACTATTGAAACCTTTTCATGTCTTCTTGCTTCATAATCTACTATTAAATAGCTTGTTCTCATCCACAAATCTTTTCACAGCGCGACACCTCCCTACCTCTCCACCCTCATCTCTGTCTATCACCCTACTCGTTCTGTCCGCAAGCAACGTTCGACTAACATCCGCACTAATCCGCACTTCCTACTCTCGACTGCAAGACTTCTCCCGGACTGCACCAATTTTATGGAATGGTCTACCCCACGAAATTAGGATTATCCACAATTTACACAGTGGTAGGCCTCCCTAAAAACACATCTTTTTAGGGCAGCTTATCACGGTCCTTTATATATAGGCCATTCACTATTTTTCTGAACATAACTCTCAGTTAAACTCCACCGCACCCTAAAGAACTATAAAGATTGGCTGGTGACTGGCTTATGCAACCTCTAGCTCAGGGGTCTCAAACTCGCGGCCCGAGGGCCGCATGCGGCCCCTGGGGCTTCACTATGCGGCCCGCGGCACCTTGGACAACTTAATGATGCATTGCCCCAGTGCAGGAGGCCGCTGCAGTCCCCGCTGTGTGATGACTTCTGTCCGCAGCACTAACAAGCTCTGCCACTCAGCAAGATCAATGCAAGCTGATAGCCAATGAGAGGCCCGCAGCTGGAGGCAGAATATGATGTCACCTGCAGGCCTCTGGCTGGTAGATTGCATTGATCTTGATGAGCAACAGAGCTTGTCTGGGCGGCGGCTGGAGGAAGTCATAGCACAGCGGAAGCTGGAAGTCAATACAGTGGGGACCGCCGCGGCCCCCTGCACTGGAGCAATGCATCATTAAAGTGAGAAAAGTGTGAGTGAGTGTGTGAGGGTGAGTATGTGAGTGAGGATGTGTGTATAAGAAAGTGCGTGCGAGTTTCAGTGTGTGTATGAGTGTGAGTGTAAGAGTGTGTATGAGGATGTGTGAGAGTGTGTTTGAGAGTATGTGTGTGTGGGGGTTTGTGTGTGAGTGTGATAGAGTGTGTATTTGAGTGTGTAATAAGGTAAAACAGGATGAGGGGGCATCACTATAAAAGTAGATCAGGATGGGGGGGCATCACTTTAAAAGTAGATCAGGATGGGGGACACCACTATAAAAGGGGATCAGGATGGGGGACATCACTATAAAAGGGGATCAGGATGGGGGACATCACTATAAAAGGGGATCAGGATGGGGGACATCACTATAAAAGTAGATCAGGATGGGGGACATCACTATAAAAGGGGATCGGGATGGGACATCATCACTAAACGGGATCAAGATGGGGGACATCACTACTAAAGGAGATCAGGAAGGGGGACATCACTAGAAAAGGAGATCAGGATGGGGACATCACTACAAAAGGGGACCATGATCGATGGGGGACATCACTACAAAAGGAGATCAGTGTGGGGACATCACTACAAAAGGGGACCATGATCGATGGGGGACATCACTAGAAAAAGGGATCAGGATGGTGGACATCAGTAGAAAAGGACATTACTACAGGATGGAGACATTACTACAAGAAAGGGATCAGGACTTGTACTTTACTACATTGAGCAAGAAATTATGGTATTACTAAAAATATCACTTAGTCCTACAAGAGATGCGGCCCCCCGCTATAAATGTTTTTCTATGTGCGGCCCGCCAACCCAGCTGAGTTTGAGACCCCTGCTCTAGCTAGTCCCCATTTCTTCAAGATTGCTGGACCATCATTGTAGATAAGCACCTGTACTTGGTGCTTGGTGTCACCCCCATCTCATTGTAGATTATAAACTCTTACAAGTAGGGTCATCATTATTTTGATTTAATCATTGTATTTTTTATAATTATGTTACCTCTGACTGTTTATGAACCTCTGAGTTGTAAAGCACTGCAGAACAGGGGCGGAACTACACTGGTGCAGCTGGTGCAGCTGCACCAGGGCCCCGACCGGCTGGGGGCCCCTTCAAGCCTGGAGGGGGGTCCCCAGCCGACCCCCGCAAGCCGCCGTCAAAGGAGAGGAGGGTCAGGCAAAGGAAGCAGAGAGCTTCCTGCTTCCCCTGCCTGATCCCGCCCCTCCTCTCCTCTGCTCCTCCGGCCCCTAGCATACATCCGGCGCGGCTCCCAGGTAGGAGAGCATCGCGCCTGTGGCTCCCAGCGGCTCCTAGCAGTACCCACCCCCCCCCTTCCCGGGCCGCGCCGACGGCCAACGGCACCCCTCTCCCCGGCCGCGCCGACGGCCAGTAGCCCCGCCCCCCCCGGTCCTCTCCTGCACCAGGGCCCCCGGGGGTGACGGTCCGCCCCTGCTGCAGAATATGTTGGTACTATATGAAATAAAGATTATTATTACTGTTATGTCATAGAGTGGGTGTATGGAGCTAGCTCATTTAAGCAGCATGATCTTACACAACTTCTGTTTCAGATTTCCATTGCCCCCACCAGCATCCCATGATGCTATCAAGGGACACTAATGTGTTGCCATGGTAGCCTTGCGGCCTGCTGAGGAGCCGCACGCCTGCCAAGAAAGATACTCTTGTGTGTGGCTGGGCTTCTTTAGAGAATTTAATTTTAAATATATGCTGCAACACTAAAATATTGCGTGAAAAAACTAGAAGCGATTAAACAATTTCAGGTTAAAGTCCCCTATCGCATTAAAAAAGGGAATAAAGTTGTAAAAAATGTAAAAAAAAAAATGAAAGCCAGGATTCAAATCAAGAGAAAAATGTTCATCCAGCAGCCACCATATCTATACAAAAAACATCTAAGTCTTCACATTTTTTTAAGATAAACATTAACAGCTGGTAAAATAAAACATGATGGTAATAGGTGCACTTACCAGTTGCAGCCAAAAAAAACAAATTAAACACAGCACTTAAGGCCGGGTTACACGCAACAATATCGCTAATGATATCGTTGCAACATCACCGGTTTTGTGACATTGCAGCAACCTCGTAGCGAAGCCGCTGTGTGTGACATGTACCAACGACCAGCGATCAGATCGCTGATCGTTGGTAAATGGCCAGTACCATTTTTTGATCGTTGGTCGGCCAGCATCGACATGTGTGACAGCGGGAGACCAACGATCAACGACCTCCCGGCCGATGCCCAGCGACGCACAGACAAGCTGGGACACTGGTAACCAGGGTAAACATCGGGTAACTAAGAGTAGCGCTAAGCTTAGTTACCCGATGTTTACCCTGGTTACCAGCATTCTCGCTTGGCGCTGATTGCTGGTGATTCTGCCTGTGTGACAGCTCACCAGTTATCACATAGCGATATCCCAGTGATCCCAGTGGTGGGATCGCTTGGACATCGCAGCGTGTAACAGGGCCTTTAAACAGGATGCAGCCAGACCCCAATAAAACAAACACAGGTGTACAGAAACTATAAAAATCACCATCAACCTGCCAACACATAGAGGAGGTGATTTTCAATACACAGCTCAAGGTTTGCATGCATAGGACACCATTCACATAGACACTCTACATCATATGTATCAGATAGCTACCCACCGATCCTGCCACCAGACCAAATGGGCAGCCCAGCACGATGCTTCGGCACCACTGGATGAATGACGCCCAAAGGGGCCCAGCTTCACCCAGCAAAAATGATAAAAAAGTGCAAGAATTTTTTATGATAAACAAAAAAATTCTTTAATGGGGTATAGGTTAGAAGTTTTAGCCAAGACTCTTTAAGCTCATAATCCAAGTTAAGGATCCCCATGCTTATGAGTCTTAACAAATACTCACAAAAACTACTAAAAAATGGCAACAATGGAAAAATTTACCAGCAATCGGTTCTGTGCACCTGTGTTTGTTTTATTGGGGTCTGACTGCATCCTGTTTAAGTGCTGTGTTGGATTTGTTTTTTGGCTGCAACTGGTAAGTTTTTCTATTGCTGACATTTTTTGAGTAGTTTTTGATGGTAGTAGGCGCCCAGACATCTGATCTACGTGTTCCGAGCAAAGACGCTCTTAATGATGCCTGCTACCATGATTTTATTTTTTTTCAGTTTTTAGTATGAAGCTTTAGATATTTTTTGTTTTGATATAGCAGCTTCTGGATGAAATCTTTTCTCCTGCACAGTCAACCCTGAAATTGGCTTGGAGTTATACATGTACCGTCCACTCTTTTGCATTCCTCTTGCCCTGGTGAGCTGATGATTTTTCCATTTTCCCCTTCCACACATTATTTTGCTATTTGAAATCACCCACATTTTACCCAGCAAAAAAAAAAACTAAAAAAAATGTAAGAAATGAAAAGTAAAAACTGTACAGGAAATGTTGTTTTAAAAACAATAAAAATAGGAATGTCAAAATTTGACATTTTTTTCGTCACTGTACTACCAAGAAAAGTGCAATAAAAATATAATATGTGCACCAAAATAGTACCCATAAAACCTACTGTTAGTGAGCAAAAGACAAGCCCCTATATAACTCAATTGACGAAAAGGAAAAAAAAAATGTCTCGGAAAATGTTGATACAAAACAATATGCTTTTTTCCAAAGTTAACCCCTTCACCACCCGGCGATTTTTCGTTTTCGTTTTATGCTCGCCTGCTTCCAAGAGCCATAACATTTTTATTTTTCCATCAATATAGACATATGACGGCTTGTTTTTTGCGGGACGAGTTGAACTTTCAGATGCATTCATTTATTTAACCATATACTGTACAGGGAAATGGGAAAAATTCCAAGTGCGGTGAAATTCCAAAAAAAGTGCAATTACATGTTTGTTTGTTGTTTTTTTTATTCGCCATAATCAATATATGGTACAACGGACATAACAGTGTGATGCCTCGGGTCGGTAGGAGTACGTGGATACCAAACATGTATAGCTTTACTGTTCTCTAAGTGGTGAAAAAAAAATCAGAAGTTTGAAGAAAAAAAAAAAGCCGCACTTCTTGCGCGATGTTCTGCGACCCGTAGCCTCCTCACTTTTCTGGATCTGGGGCTTTGTGATGGCTTATTTTTTGCGGCTTGAGCTGACGTTTCTACAGGTTTTTTTTAATCCAATGAAAGAGTAAAAAGAACTTGACATGTTTGTTATCGCCAAAATTGCACTTGCCTGGAGAAACATGACGCCAGGTCATTTTTACCGGACGTCTAATGCCGTAATCACCTTTGCGCCTAACTTCAATTTTTTTCCCGCTTTTCAGTGAATTTTATGGTAAAATTAATAGAGTCCATTAAAATGACAACTCTTCTCACAAAAGAATTTGCATTACTTCTGCTATGTTGATGGAAAAATACAATAGTTATAGCACTTTGAAAGACAGCAAAAACATAAATTAAAATTTAGCTGTGACTTTAAAGGATTGATAATGTTGTTCTAATATTTGAATGTTTTAGGAACCAACATCATAATTACTTTATGCCAAGTGTAAAACAAATCTCATATTTAAGTGCTGCAATACTATTCCTATCTTTTTAATTATTTTATTTAATTTTTTTTTCTTTCAGCCAATGACCAAAGCAAGACCATTGAGAGACATGATAGTGATATGATACAAAGTTATCCAAAGGAGAATCCCGTTACTGCAAATATATGTTCAGAACTCCATGTCGCCAATCTGTCGTTTGATTTTTCCGATGACGAGGGATGTTCTGATAAATCACTTATCGTTCAACAAAATGCAGATCTGTATTCTGAATCTGAGGAATGTTCTACAGAGGATTTGGATCATTTAAATCAGGAAGGAATTAATGAATTGGAAAAAAAATTTCTTTGTCCTGAATGTGGACAAGATTTTGCTCAAGAGGCAAGTTTCATTGAACATCTAAAAATTCATAAAGAATGTGTTGATGAACTGGACAGCGATTCTTTTAAAAAGCTGTTCCCTTGCTTTCAGTGTGAAATGCGTTTTACCAAGAAATCTCTTCTTATTGAACATCAGAGAACTCACACTGGAGAGAAACCATTTCCTTGTTCACAGTGTGGGAAATGTTTTACCAAGAAGTCTAATCTTGTTAAACATTGGAGAATACACACAGGCGAGAAGCCATTCTTGTGTTCTGAATGTGGAAGATGTTTTACAAACAAATCTGATCTTGTGAAACATTACAGAATTCACACAGGGGAGAAGCCATATTCCTGTTCCTATTGTGGAAAATGTTTTACCCAAAAGTCAGGACTTATTGAACATCAGAAAATACACACAGGGGAGAAGCCATTTTCATGTTCAGAATGTGGGAAATGTTTTACCCATAAATCAGGTCTTATTGATCATCAGAGGAGCCACTCAGGGGAAAGACCTTTTGAATGTACAGAATGTGGAAAATGTTTTACGCGGAAATCATTTCTTTTTAAACATAAAAGAGGACACTTAGGGGAGAAACCTTATCCCTGTTCAGATTGTGGGAAATGTTTTGCCAAGAAGTCAAATCTTGTTCAGCATCAAAGAATTCACACAGGGGAGAAACCCTTTTCATGTTTGGAGTGTGGAAGATGTTTCACACAGAAATCAGCTCTTGTTGAACATCAGAAAACTCATACAGGGGATAAGCCATTTATATGTTCAGATTGTGGGAAATGTTTTACCCAGAAATCGTATCTTATTAGACATCAGAGAACTCACAGGAAATAAGCAGTTCATATAATGTGAGATGCTTAGATCAAAATTTTGATTGAATAAGTTAATCACAAAACTTAGATGTCACTCAAGTTCTGGAACATTCAGATCACCGAAGATCTATTCAGTCAAAGGTAGCTGTGGATTCTATCAAAACAGCTTGACTCAGTAAGCAAAGTATTCTTCCATTCTTCGATAGGTGTTCTTCACTCAATTCTTCTCTCTTGTAAATAAGAGGACATTATTTGGCTTTGATCATATGTCTGTTCGGATATCCTATTTGTTTCCTTTTAGGAACAGAAAAATGGAAAAAGTGATCCATTGTTTCGGTTATCCAAACAGAGGTGCTGTGCTTCTATTGATTAATTGTGCGCTTCGATTGGTGTCCGTTCTTTAGAATGGAAAGAAAATGTTTTCATTTTCAGTATGTTATATCAGTGTAAAAACTTAACTGATCCCATAATCCCTTTTGCTTCCAGTTCAATAGCTGATACAATGGATGACTTATTGTCTGTTCCTGAAATGGAATGTTCTAGCTGCGGATACGTTAACAGAGCCTTATCAACTAATTTTCATCCCTGGATGCAGTCTTGTTTCAAAAAAAAATAAAACAAAGGACTGCACTGTACTCACCTTTGCCCCATCATCTAGTGAGGCACTACCAATGCTCTCTGTGTCTGTTGTAGGCAGTAGCACTAAGGACTCGTTAACAGTGTAGTAGCTAATCCGTGAATTCAGTGGCTCTCAGAGGCGTTCTTTTTACACTGGGAGAGCTGAATCACTGATTGACTGTCGACATGACATCAGCTCCAATGCCAGACACCACAACCACTCTGGATTTTTTTTAATATCAGATAGGAAAATTAACTGAAAGGGAACAACCACTTAACCAGTGTTTTATCTGTTGCATTATTGTTTGTCTCCTAAAACAATATTTATTTTAGTTTTCTTAATAAACTGAAGAAAGGCAGAAGTTGGTTTGGTTTCTTGGTTATTGTGTGATAAAATTCAAAAATAGAGGACAGGCATTCACTTAGCAATTATTAGGCTGCCTTCAGACTTGCAGATGCATCTGCAGCGTTTTGCAGATGCATCTGCAAGCATCTGCATGCAGACCGCGGCCCCTATGTTTATAATGGAGCGCACGGCGGTCTGCAGATGCTTGCAGACCGCCGTGCGCTCTCATTGCCCGCCATTAGTGATTTGTGCGCACGCGGATGCCTGCGCACAAATCACACACTCCCGCCCGCACCAGGGACGCAACATCTCGCGGCTATGGTGCGGGCGGAAGTGTGTGATTTGTGCGCAGGCATCCGCGTGCGCACAGATCACTAATGGCGGGCAATGAGAGCGCACGGCGGTCTGCAAGCATCTGCAGACCGCCGTGCGCTCCATTATAAACATAGGGGCCGCGGTCTGCATGCAGATGCTTGCAGATGCATCTGCAAAACGCTGCAGATGCATCTGCAGGTCTGAAGCCAGCCTTAGTTGATTTTTTTTGCAGAACAATAACATTGCACGTTATGGTAAAATAATTATTATACAATAAAGTGCAATGCTATTGTTCTGTCGAACAATTTCCATACATGTGCAGCAGTAGCACTCACTCTGCCAATTCCTGCAAAGAATTAACTAATAATTTCTAAGTGTGAATGTTTGTCCTCTATTTTTGAACTAAAGAAAACAAAGGGAACAAAAGCGCCAATGGTTTCTTATCTCAATGATAGGGTGAACAAGTGAAGCTAATATGGCTGCTCACCTTGTAAGGCTGTGATACCCACAACCGGTATATGCACGTGTTGCAGTTGCCGCTGGACCCACACTCCACGCAATCGCTGTGGCTGTAGTAATGATCCTAAATGGATGGTGCTTCTTGTCTCATGCACACTGCCAAAAATGAACCAAGCCAGAAAACCACAAGGTACAAGCAATGGTACCTTTATTCTCTACGAGTTTTGGAGCTCTTCCACGCTCCTTCCTCATGAGAACCACCACGTTACAGTTTCAACTAATAATGGTCTTATATAGTAAACAAAAAAAAATGCCAACTCATCTACACATCATCATGACGTTAGTATGGGAGGATACACCTACGTCACCTGTAACTTGATATCTCCTATCTTACAACATATCGTATACATTAAAAATAAAACAATGAAATAAAAATAATAAAGAATTAATAGAATTATATGTTATTAATATTCTTTAATCTCAGCTATTATTGTTTTCATTCTATTAATACAGATAGAATTTTGCTGTAAGATATTTCACCCAAATTACCTTGTATTTTTTTCCTCCACAATGAATAGATGCACTAGACAATTTCCAAACAGAATATCTCTAGTGGTGCACTGAATAGGATATGGACAGGATCCTCTCGCCTCATGTACCTGTATAACTTGATTGTCCACATTGATTATACTTGTCCTTGTCTGCCCTTTCCATATGTAAAGTGCCATGGAATCTAATGGCGCTATATAAATAAATAAATAAATAATAATAATAATATGGACCAAGATAGTACAATTGTAGTTGTTGCTCTACGAATGCAGGTTCTAACCCACTCAATGATTCTTTTTCTTTCATCGGTCACCTTTTCATTTTTTTCCTTTCTTCTTTCCCCTTTGATTTTTCCCTCTTTCCTTCTTTTTAACTCCATATAAAAGTATAGTGAATTTATATGTTATTTTATTGTTTTATTTTGAATGTATTAACAATTTGTTGTAAGATAGGAGATATCAAGTTACAGGTGACGTAGGTGTATCCTCCCACACTAATGTCATGATGTGTAGATGAGTTGGCATTTTTTTTGTTTACTATACAAGATACAAGACCATTATTTGTTGAAACTGTAACGTGGTGGCTCTCATGAGGAAGAAGCGTGGAAGTGCTCCGAAACGCGTGGCACCATTACTTGTACCTCGTGGATTTCTGGCTTGGTTTGTTTTTAGCAGTGTGCGCGGGACAAGAAGCACTGTCCATTTAGGATAATGTCCTCTATTTTTGAACTTTATTATAAGTTGTCTTTTTTGGGGGTCGAGCTTGCCATTACACTTTTGTTATTCTTCCCCCACCACCTCTCCCAGCAACAGCCTCTTCAGCTTAGTTTTGTAGATAATTGTGTGTGATATCAAGTGGCAGGCAAAGAAATCATAAAACAAGTGGATATTCTTACAAGCCTTTTCAGATTTTCTTTATCCATTTTGAGACCCTATATACACACCTCACTTTCAACCAACATTAATTTTATTATTTTAGCAATAACAGAAAAAATGTTTTGTATCATAATGTCCTTTTCCTCAAGAAAACCCAGTGATTAGCCCTTTTTACCTATCGGAAGGTATCACCTTGGTTGCCTGGGTTACCTTGGCTGGCAAACAAAATTATAGCGAAGCCCACTCCAATTATTTAAAAAAAACAAAATAAAACATTTATCTAAATAACAAAAAAATAGGGTTCCCCTTTATTTTTCATTGCCAGCAAAGGTAACACCAGGCAGTGGGCGTTGACAGCCAATAGGTGCTTGGTTTACCTGCACTGACAAAAGAAATACACACCTTTTACCAGAAATTAAAAACTTTATTAATAAAAAAAAAAAAAACACAGAAACAGGCTTTTAAGTAAAACTAAATTTACATACCGCATATACTCGAGTATAAGCCAAGTTCTGAAAAGTTCCCCCCTCAGCTTATACTCGAGTCATACAGTTGCTGTGGGGTGGGGGGTGGTGACCGGGGGCTGGAGGAGGCAGGAGGAGGCTGTAGAGTGAGCGGGAGGTCACGTGGGGCTGCTCATTAGTGAAATGAATATGCACTGCATCCCCGTGTCCATCTGCGGCAGGGGGAGCGGTGTATATTGCACTACACTAAGTGTATTCGCCCCCCTCCCCCATCATAGTATCTGGCCCCCATGCTGCGGCACACATTAAAAGAACAAAGCATTTATACATTACCTTTCCATCGAATCCCTGCAGGTACCGCCGCGTCCTCCTGTCTTCCTGCTTATGCCGGCATCATGTGACCGACACAGCGATGACATCACTTATGCGGCGGTCACATGATGCCGGCATAAGCAGGAAGGTCGGGGACGCCCGGTGCCTGCAGGGATTCGCCAGAAAGGTAATATATAAATGCTTTGTTGTTTTAATGTGTGCCGCAGCATGGAGGCCAAATACTATGATGGGGGGGCTATATACAATGTTAGAGGCCATGAGCCAGCATGGGGGCCTATATACTTTGAAGGGGAAGTATGTGCCAACATGGGGGGTTATACCCAAAGGTGAGGGGCATGTGCCAGCATGGGGTGGCTATATACATTGAATGGGGGCATGTGCCAGCATGGGGGGTTATAACCAAAGGTGGGGGGCATGTGCCAACATGGGGTGGCTATATACATTGAATGGGGGCATGTGCCAGCATGGGGGGGCTGTATACATTGAAGGGGGCATGTACCAGCATGGGGGAGGCTATATATAATGATGGGGGACATGTGCCAGCATGGGGGTACAACATACATTGAAGGGGGGAATGTGCCAGCATGGGGGCCTATATATAATGATGGGGGTCATGTGCCAGCATAGGGGGCTATATACATTGAAGGTGGGCATATGCCAGCATGGGGGGCTATATAGATTGAAGAGGGGCATATGCCAGCATGAGGGCCTATATATAATGATGGGGGCATGTACCAGCATGAGGAGGCTATATACATTGAAGGGGGGCATATGCCAGCATGGGGGGCTATATAAAATGATGGGGGCATGTTCCAGGATGAAGTGGCTATATACAATGATGGGGGCCATGTACCAGGATGAGGGGCTATATACAATGATGGGGGCTATATACAGTCATGAGGGGTTATATACTATGACAGGGAACATATACAGGGAAGAGGGACTATATATCAGGATGGGATAGGCTATATACAGTTACTATATAACAGAATGGGGGCTATATACCAGGATGAGGGGCTATAAACACTGATGGGGGCTGTATACCGTGATGGGGGGCTATTTAAAGGATGGGGACAGATATACCACGATGGGGGCCTGCGGCATTTCCCACCCTAGGCTTATGCTCAAGTCAATATGTTTTTTCAGTTTTTGGGGATAAAATTAGGGGCCTCGGCTTATACTCGGGTCGGCTTATACTCGAGTATATATGGTACATTGGGAGAGATCACGGCGGGGGAGAGTCGACCAGTGCCACAGAGCCCGCCCCCATCATGATGCCACTGCCCTCCCGATGCAATGGCATCGGGCCCACACCTTGTGTGAAATAAAAAAGTTACATATTTACAATTATTTTGTAAAAACAGTGCAGACTGATAAAGTTACAGGTAAACAGTAGAAAAAGGAGAAGGGAATCCAATGAAACATTTGTTATTTCAGACGAATAAGGGGACGTGTTCCCCGAAACGCGTCCACGGTCTCCTTGACTATGTGATTTTATCTCAAGAATAAAGGATTTATCGTTTGTGGCATCGGATTTCCTTATCCTTTTTCTACCATGTGAATGGCTGCTAACCATTTTCCGATAGCCTGGGAGTATAGTGAGTATCAGGCGGTGGCAGATTTTTTTCTTTCCTTTACAGGTAAACAGTGCCAGCTGGATGTCTCTACGTAATTTTCATCAAAAGAGAGAGAAAGAGGGAGACACCCTGGACAAGAAATTACACTCTGGGCAATCATAGTTTGGAAAAGCAGATCTGCTTGCTCGCCCCTTTCCGGATCCATCCATCATTGGACAACATTCTGTTTGTGGATATATCTGCAGGCATCAGGCTTTTAGGCGAGCTGCAAAAACGCTATATCATGCATCCAAAGAGGATGTAAAATAAAAAAAAAAATTTTGGTAGGATCAGGCAGAGACCTGATGTCACTGCATGTGGCTGTGGCCCCATTTTGTTTTAAATCAGATGATTTTTTATCAACAAATTTCCAAATGTCAAACAAGTATACAATCCCCAAACAGTGTCCAGCAAGGTCACATATTTTTCAATTACGACTCTTCCACCCCGCCCCCACCCTTCCCATCCTCTTTATAAATAAAAACATCATATAATCAGGAGTACAACCTCCTTTTGGGATCTTCTTCTCTCCACCTATGGTGTCCACAATGTGTGACATTTTTTTTTTCTCTCTTGACATGTATACCTTTTTCTATATTTACAATAAGGTCTGAGTGTCTAAGAAATTCTTGTACCCTTGGCGGCTCTTCATTTTTTCAATGTCTGGCTATTAGTTTTCATGCAACGTATAACAATCTAGCTATTGCCAATTTATATATATTTCAAACCTGAATCTCCTCTACATTCCCCCAGATACATAACACAGGATCCATCTCAATTCTACAACCATACGCTCTCCCTATGGTGTCAAGAGCTGCTGTCCAGTATGGGTTCAGCCTGGGGCACTGCTACAGTATATGGAGGATCCCAGCCCCGTCTGCCTGACATCTCAGACATTCAGAAGTTTGTCTTAATGCTGTCCTTTGTAATCTTTCTGTGGACCAGTATACTCTATGGAGGACATATATCTGTGAGAGTCTACCCGCCTCACTCAGTGACAGTTGGGGTTTGTATTCCATAATCACATCCCATTTATCCTCCTCTATCCTTCTTAATTCAAACTTCCACTTCTCTTTCGCCTTAATCGAGTGATTGATTACAAAAGTATACATTAAAACCTTATAAATACCTTATACAACCCCTTTTCTTCCCCCTTCTGCACAAACATAGTTTACCAATATGTCTTTTTGGACCTCCATATTAACAGTCTTGCTCTGTATCGTGCAGGCATGACCAACCTGTCTATACTGAAACCGACAAACCTCAGGTAGCTCATTGTTCTGTAATTTCTCAAAAGTCAGTCCTTACGTGTCCTGCAGTTGAACCATATAATTGTATCCCCATTCTCTTCCAATTTTTGAGCTCCCCCATTTAGTTTTTCGTTTTGCCATATAGGGGAAAAATTTGTCAAATGGTCCACAGACCCTCCCCCTAATCTTTTTAATTACCTTCCAAACCTTATGTATTAGCACCAGTGTGGGGTACAACAATCCCATTTTCCTAAAACTACCTGCCTCCAGACCTTGAACCTGTGGGTCTCTCCCCAACACCCGAGCAAACATCTTTTGTACTGGACCTGTGCCACCTGTCTCCCACCAACCCCTCAACTGCTGGCCCTGGGCTGCTAGATAATAAATACACGGGTTCAGAAGTGCCAACTCCCCCATCCTTGGGCCATTGTAATAATTTCAGTCTAATCTTCGGTTGTTTTATCCCCCACACAAGCTCCCTAAATATAGAATTAATTGTACGAAACCATCTCTTGGATAGCCATATTGGGGCATTGTGCAACACATACAACACCTGGGGCATCAGTACTATCTTAATCAAGTTTGTTCTGCCCATTATAGTTGTAATTTGAACCGTTTGCACAACCGCCAACCTGCTATCTTTCCCCTCTATCATTAACTCATCCCCGTTCCCATCCACTGGAAATTAACTGGGAGAAATCCAACATTCTGGCAATCTCGACATAGCTCCAAATATCCCAATAATATCCATCACTCCTAACAAATATTCTGTTACAGTGTAGTGAGAATGCTGATGAGGGAATGGAAGTTATGGGCAGGGTGACCCTAGTCTAGGAACCCTGAATGGCCCTGTTCCCGAAGGTATCTCAGAAGGTAAAAAGGTTCGGGCCTCCAGCCTCTCCCTAAAACACCTCCTCCAGCCCTGTGCTATTCCCCCATCACCTCCCTCCACAGAACTGGAATACAGCAACTCCAAAGAAATGGAACAGCAACACAAATACACAGGTCAGCACAGCACGGCTTCCAGGCATAGAGTGAAACTATCAGCAGCACGACCTTGAGGAAGGAGAGGCTACTTAAAGGTTAGGGGGAGGGAGTTCAGGTGAGTCACACATTAACACCTCAACCAGCAGTTGAACCTAATAGTGAATGTGTACAGCAGCCATATCTACAATATGAAAGTTGGGCCAAACCCTAAACTTTCCAACACCTTCTAAAGATAATTAAATTCAACGCTGTCGAATGCCTTAGGGTGCTTTCACATCTGCGTTTTTCGTAATTCGCGGCAGATGCGGTGAAAAAACCGCATCTGCCGCGTTTACCGCATAACCGTTCCACTTGCGGCGCGGTTGCGGTTTTTTCTATGCAATGTATAGGGGGACTTGCGGCAGATGCGGCAAGTGCGGTTTTGCACTTGCGGCAGGTGCGGCCGCGAAAAAAAACGCAGTAAGCCGCGGTTTTTTTCGCGGCCGCACCTGCCGCAAGTGCAAAACCGCACTTGCCGCATCTGCCGCAAGTCCCCCTATACATTGCATAGAAAAAACCGCAACCGCGCCGCAAGTGGAACGGTTATGCGGTAAACGCGGCAGATGCGGTTTTTTCACCGCATCTGCCGCGAATTACGAAAAACGCAGATGTGAAAGCACCCTTACACGCATCCAGCAACACCACCACCCTACAACCCCTATTGTCCGATGGCAGCTGCAGATTCAAAAAGAGTCTACATAAATTTGTTGCTGTAGACTTGTTTTGCATGAACCTGGACTGATCAGGGTGGACAAGATCCTGAACCACACTTGCCAGTCGGTTGACCATAATCTTAGCCGTGAGCAACGAAATGGGCCTATTGGATTCTGCCAGCTTCGAGTTTTCTACCCTCCTTGGGGATGACCACCACCTCTCTTGTGGACAATAGCAGCGCACCATCCTCCAACGCCGCCTCAAAGACTGCCTTCAATCTTGGTGCTACTGTTATGGCAATAAATAGTTAATAATTTTATTGGAATAATTGAAGCCATTTCAGAACACTTCCAAAAACATGGTTATGTGATCCTTGCACTTTCCTCTAGAATTCTCTGTATTGTATAAATGTTTTGATTTAGAGGTAGCCATATAGACAGCCACAACTGAACCTTCATTCCCTGAACGGACCAGAGACGAGGGGTAATAAGAACATTTTTGTTAACATAACGATTTTGATAATTTTTCTATGCAATTCTGTTAAATATATGGTACTATAGTTGTTATAAAAGGATAGTTTCATGAAAAAGCAGTCTAGTGATGCTAAGGCACTGATATCAGTGAGACAGTGGTGCTCAACATTAGTCACAAGAGAAAACAATGATACCAGCAAATGCATGGGTTCTACTCCCCTGAAGGTTGGGTGACAAATGTTTTTTTTTTTCTTTGCATTGACAGTCTGGATATTTTAGCAACGTTTCCGCTGCAATTTTCATGGAGGTTTTTATATCATTCTACTGATAGGATTTTTATGTACATTTTAGCAAGTTTTTTTAACTATTTTCTTGTTTTAATATGTTATTTGTGTGAAATTCTGCCAAAATAGTTGGCCCCTCCCCCAGTGATGACATCATATGTAAACAGAACACACCCATAATTGCTAATGTAAGGGGCTATAAATTCCCTGACCCTATGGCTGATGTAATATCCCTGAGGAAGGTGCCAGGAAGGGCGCCGAAACGCGTAGGAAGGAATAAAGAAGTATACTGCTACAACATCTTGCATCCCAGGTGATTTTGTGGACTCAGCAGCGCGGACCGTGGTACACCTTGCTTCCCATATTTTCTGGCTGTTTTTCCACGTTGGAGTGGTCGGTGGAGGTCCTGTAGCAGCTGATACTGTGATATGCTGTTAAACCAGTTGTGGGTCTCACAACTGGAATAGGTGAGTGTAACTGCATTACACCACTCACATCTGAGTGTCACTAGTGATAGGGCACTATTGCGCCTCTTGTTCCCCACCTTTTTTGTAGTTTCCAAAATGGGATCACTTGTGGGGGGGTTTCACTGTTTTGGCACAGTGGGGCTCTCCAAATGTGACATGACACCCACAGACCACTCCATCAAAATCTACATTCCAAAATGTCACTCCATCCCTTCAGAGCCTTGCCATGCATCCAAACAGTGGTTTTCTGCCACATATAAGGTATCTGCGTATTCAGAACAAATTGTACAACACATTTTGGAATCCATTTTATCCTCTCATCCTGTTAGAATTGAAAAAATAAGGCTACAAGAACATTTTTGAGAAACAAATAAGGACTTTTTCATTTTCACAGCTCAAATTTTTAAAATTCTATGAAGCACCTGGGGCTTAAGATGCTCACCACCCATCTAGATTGGTTCCTTGGGGGGTCTAGCTTCCAAAATTGGGTTACTTATGGGGGAGCTTCATTGTTTAGGCACATCAGGGAATCTCCAAACACAACATGGTGACCGCTAACGATTTCAGCTAATTTTCCGCTTGGAGCGTCAAATGTCACTCCTTCCCTTCTGAGCCCTGCCATGCGCCCAAACAATGGTTTTCTGCAACATACGCGGTATCAGTTTACTCAGGAGAAAATAGACCCTAAAATTTGTTGTTCAATTTCTCCTGTTTCCCATGGGAAAATGCAAAATGTGAGGGTAAAATAACATTTGTGTTGAAAAAAGTAAAATGTTAATTTCTTCCTTCCACATTGCTTTAGTTCCCGTGAAGCACCTGAAGGATTAATGATCTTCATGAATGTGGTTTTAAGTAGTCTGAGGGGTGCAGTTTTTATAATGGTGACACTTTTGAGTAGTTTCTGTCACATCGGACCCTCAAAGTGCTTTCAAGTGTGATGTGGTCATGACAAAAAAAAGGCTTTGTAAATTTTGTAGGAAAAATGAGAAATTGCTCATGAACTTTGAACCCTTCTAACTTCCTAACAAAGAAAAATGTTTCCAAAATTAAGCTGATGTAAAGTAGACATATGGGAAATGTTATTTATTAACTATTTTGTGTGACATCTCTGGTTTGCCGTAATAAAATATCAAAATATGAAATTGCTAAATTTTAAATTTTGTTTTGCCAAATTTATGATTTTTTCAGAAATAAACGCAAAAAATATCGTCCTAAATTTACCAGTAACATAAAGCCTACAAAAAAACAATCTCAGAATCGCTAGGATTCATTGAAGCGTTCCAGAGATACTACCTGGTCAGAATTGCAAAAAATGGTCTGGTCATTAATCCCTTAAGGACTGAATCACTTTTCAGCTTAATCTGCCAATATTCCTCCATCTCCCTCGTTATTACTTCCATATTAATATGATCTAACTATATCGGATGTACCTTCCACCTGTCCCCCTGCCTGCTCCGGCCATCAGTCTTTTTAAAGAGCACCTCTAGGGGCTTATGGTCCGAGAGTACCCTCGGAAGGTATCCCTAACCACAAATTATTTGTCATCAACTCATTACCCAGTGCCATATCAATGCGCGAGAGAGATCCATGAGTAGCAGAGTAGCAAGAATACCACACTTCATCCTCATTCCTTACTCTCCACAGGTCCACCATTCTAACCTCTCTCATATAGTTCCCAAATGACGTCAGTTTTCTAATACCTTTTCCTATTCCCTGTCTATGCCTATCCCACCCCTCATCCATAACATTATTAAAGTTGCCAATAATCAGCAGTTTTAGTCCCGTACCCCACCTGAATAATTCTAATACCTCTTGGATCTTTTTTCCCCCTGAGTACGATGGTGGTATGTACATGGCCACTATACATAACAGCTGCACATAGATTTTACAAATTATAAAAAATCTAATGGCTTTCGTCATCAACATGACTTTCGATTTCTTCAAAGGGTGTGGATGCCCCTATCAATGAGACCCCCTAGCATATGAGGAGTACATGCAATGCTATGCCCTTCTGATCCATCTTCTTTTCAACGCCTCCACCTTCTCCTTAATTAAATGTGTCTCTTGAAGGCATATCACATCCAGTCCCCTTTTCCTAACATATTCCATAACCGCCGCTCTTTGTGTCTTCTCAGACAAACCTCTCACATTCCAGCTAAGGATTTTAATCTTATCCCCCATCATAAATTCCTATACATACAAATTCTTGATCCCTTAAGGTACAATACCGTTGAATAACAGCATTGAAAAACACAACCAACCATCAATCAATACTCCCGATCTAGTGTTAAGAGAGGAGAAACATTTGTTATTTCAGACGAATAAGGGGACGTGTTCCCCGAAACGCGTCCACGGTCTCCTTGACTATGTGATTTTATCTCAAGAATAAAGGATTTATCGTTTGTGGCATCGGATTTCCTTATCCTTTTTCTACCATGTGAATGGCTGCTAACCATTTTCCGATAGCCTGGGAGTATAGTGAGTATCAGGCGGTGGCAGATTTTTTTCTTTCCTTTACAGGTAAACAGTGCCAGCTGGATGTCTCTACGTAATTTTCATCAAAAGAGAGAGAAAGAGGGAGACACCCTGGACAAGAAATTACACTCTGGGCAATCATAGTTTGGAAAAGCAGATCTGCTTGCTCGCCCCTTTCCGGATCCATCCATCATTGGACAACATTCTGTTTGTGGATATATCTGCAGGCATCAGGCTTTTAGGCGAGCTGCAAAAACGCTATATCATGCATCCAAAGAGGATGTAAAATAAAAAAAAAAATTTTGGTAGGATCAGGCAGAGACCTGATGTCACTGCATGTGGCTGTGGCCCCATTTTGTTTTAAATCAGATGATTTTTTATCAACAAATTTCCAAATGTCAAACAAGTATACAATCCCCAAACAGTGTCCAGCAAGGTCACATATTTTTCAATTACGACTCTTCCACCCCGCCCCCACCCTTCCCATCCTCTTTATAAATAAAAACATCATATAATCAGGAGTACAACCTCCTTTTGGGATCTTCTTCTCTCCACCTATGGTGTCCACAATGTGTGACATTTTTTTTTTCTCTCTTGACATGTATACCTTTTTCTATATTTACAATAAGGTCTGAGTGTCTAAGAAATTCTTGTACCCTTGGCGGCTCTTCATTTTTTCAATGTCTGGCTATTAGTTTTCATGCAACGTATAACAATCTAGCTATTGCCAATTTATATATATTTCAAACCTGAATCTCCTCTACATTCCCCCAGATACATAACACAGGATCCATCTCAATTCTACAACCATACGCTCTCCCTATGGTGTCAAGAGCTGCTGTCCAGTATGGGTTCAGCCTGGGGCACTGCTACAGTATATGGAGGATCCCAGCCCCGTCTGCCTGACATCTCAGACATTCAGAAGTTTGTCTTAATGCTGTCCTTTGTAATCTTTCTGTGGACCAGTATACTCTATGGAGGACATATATCTGTGAGAGTCTACCCGCCTCACTCAGTGACAGTTGGGGTTTGTATTCCATAATCACATCCCATTTATCCTCCTCTATCCTTCTTAATTCAAACTTCCACTTCTCTTTCGCCTTAATCGAGTGATTGATTACAAAAGTATACATTAAAACCTTATAAATACCTTATACAACCCCTTTTCTTCCCCCTTCTGCACAAACATAGTTTACCAATATGTCTTTTTGGACCTCCATATTAACAGTCTTGCTCTGTATCGTGCAGGCATGACCAACCTGTCTATACTGAAACCGACAAACCTCAGGTAGCTCATTGTTCTGTAATTTCTCAAAAGTCAGTCCTTACGTGTCCTGCAGTTGAACCATATAATTGTATCCCCATTCTCTTCCAATTTTTGAGCTCCCCCATTTAGTTTTTCGTTTTGCCATATAGGGGAAAAATTTGTCAAATGGTCCACAGACCCTCCCCCTAATCTTTTTAATTACCTTCCAAACCTTATGTATTAGCACCAGTGTGGGGTACAACAATCCCATTTTCCTAAAACTACCTGCCTCCAGACCTTGAACCTGTGGGTCTCTCCCCAACACCCGAGCAAACATCTTTTGTACTGGACCTGTGCCACCTGTCTCCCACCAACCCCTCAACTGCTGGCCCTGGGCTGCTAGATAATAAATACACGGGTTCAGAAGTGCCAACTCCCCCATCCTTGGGCCATTGTAATAATTTCAGTCTAATCTTCGGTTGTTTTATCCCCCACACAAGCTCCCTAAATATAGAATTAATTGTACGAAACCATCTCTTGGATAGCCATATTGGGGCATTGTGCAACACATACAACACCTGGGGCATCAGTACTATCTTAATCAAGTTTGTTCTGCCCATTATAGTTGTAATTTGAACCGTTTGCACAACCGCCAACCTGCTATCTTTCCCCTCTATCATTAACTCATCCCCGTTCCCATCCACTGGAAATTAACTGGGAGAAATCCAACATTCTGGCAATCTCGACATAGCTCCAAATATCCCAATAATATCCATCACTCCTAACAAATATTCTGTTACAGTGTAGTGAGAATGCTGATGAGGGAATGGAAGTTATGGGCAGGGTGACCCTAGTCTAGGAACCCTGAATGGCCCTGTTCCCGAAGGTATCTCAGAAGGTAAAAAGGTTCGGGCCTCCAGCCTCTCCCTAAAACACCTCCTCCAGCCCTGTGCTATTCCCCCATCACCTCCCTCCACAGAACTGGAATACAGCAACTCCAAAGGAATGGAACAGCAACACAAATACACAGGTCAGCACAGCACGGCTTCCAGGCATAGAGTGAAACTATCAGCAGCACGACCTTGAGGAAGGAGAGGCTACTTAAAGGCTAGGGGGAGGGGAGTTCAGGTGAGTCACACATTAACACCTCAACCAGCAGTTGAACCTAATAGTGAATGTGTACAGCAGCCATATCTACAATATGAAAGTTGGGCCAAACCCTAAACTTTCCAACACCTTCTAAAAATAATTAAATTCAACGCTGTCGAATGCCTTAGGGTGCTTTCACATCTGCGTTTTTCGTAATTCGCGGCAGATGCGGTGAAAAAACCGCATCTGCCGCGTTTACCGCATAACCGTTCCACTTGCGGCGCGGTTGCGGTTTTTTCTATGCAATGTATAGGGGGACTTGCGGCAGATGCGGCAAGTGCGGTTTTGCACTTGCGGCAGGTGCGGCCGCGAAAAAAAACGCAGTAAGCCGCGGTTTTTTTCGCGGCCGCACCTGCCGCAAGTGCAAAACCGCACTTGCCGCATCTGCCGCAAGTCCCCCTATACATTGCATAGAAAAAACCGCAACCGCGCCGCAAGTGGAACGGTTATGCGGTAAACGCGGCAGATGCGGTTTTTTCACCGCATCTGCCGCGAATTACGAAAAACGCAGATGTGAAAGCACCCTTACACGCATCCAGCAACACCACCACCCTACAACCCCTATTGTCCGATGGCAGCTGCAGATTCAAAAAGAGTCTACATAAATTTGTTGCTGTAGACTTGTTTTGCATGAACCTGGACTGATCAGGGTGGACAAGATCCTGAACCACACTTGCCAGTCGGTTGACCATAATCTTAGCCGTGAGCAACGAAATGGGCCTATTGGATTCTGCCAGCTTCGAGTTTTCTACCCTCCTTGGGGATGACCACCACCTCTCTTGTGGACAATAGCAGCGCACCATCCTCCAACGCCGCCTCAAAGACTGCCTTCAATCTTGGTGCTACTGTTATGGCAATAAATAGTTAATAATTTTATTGGAATAATTGAAGCCATTTCAGAACACTTCCAAAAACATGGTTATGTGATCCTTGCACTTTCCTCTAGAATTCTCTGTATTGTATAAATGTTTTGATTTAGAGGTAGCCATATAGACAGCCACAACTGAACCTTCATTCCCTGAACGGACCAGAGACGAGGGGTAATAAGAACATTTTTGTTAACATAACGATTTTGATAATTTTTCTATGCAATTCTGTTAAATATATGGTACTATAGTTGTTATAAAAGGATAGTTTCATGAAAAAGCAGTCTAGTGATGCTAAGGCACTGATATCAGTGAGACAGTGGTGCTCAACATTAGTCACAAGAGAAAACAATGATACCAGCAAATGCATGGGTTCTACTCCCCTGAAGGTTGGGTGACAAATGTTTTTTTTTTTCTTTGCATTGACAGTCTGGATATTTTAGCAACGTTTCCGCTGCAATTTTCATGGAGGTTTTTATATCATTCTACTGATAGGATTTTTATGTACATTTTAGCAAGTTTTTTTAACTATTTTCTTGTTTTAATATGTTATTTGTGTGAAATTCTGCCAAAATAGTTGGCCCCTCCCCCAGTGATGACATCATATGTAAACAGAACACACCCATAATTGCTAATGTAAGGGGCTATAAATTCCCTGACCCTATGGCTGATGTAATATCCCTGAGGAAGGTGCCAGGAAGGGCGCCGAAACGCGTAGGAAGGAATAAAGAAGTATACTGCTACAACATCTTGCATCCCAGGTGATTTTGTGGACTCAGCAGCGCGGACCGTGGTACACCTTGCTTCCCATATTTTCTGGCTGTTTTTCCACGTTGGAGTGGTCGGTGGAGGTCCTGTAGCAGCTGATACTGTGATATGCTGTTAAACCAGTTGTGGGTCTCACAACTGGAATAGGTGAGTGTAACTGCATTACACCACTCACATCTGAGTGTCACTAGTGATAGGGCACTATTGCGCCTCTTGTTCCCCACCTTTTTTGTAGTTTCCAAAATGGGATCACTTGTGGGGGGGTTTCACTGTTTTGGCACAGTGGGGCTCTCCAAATGTGACATGACACCCACAGACCACTCCATCAAAATCTACATTCCAAAATGTCACTCCATCCCTTCAGAGCCTTGCCATGCATCCAAACAGTGGTTTTCTGCCACATATAAGGTATCTGCGTATTCAGAACAAATTGTACAACACATTTTGGAATCCATTTTATCCTCTCATCCTGTTAGAATTGAAAAAATAAGGCTACAAGAACATTTTTGAGAAACAAATAAGGACTTTTTCATTTTCACAGCTCAAATTTTTAAAATTCTATGAAGCACCTGGGGCTTAAGATGCTCACCACCCATCTAGATTGGTTCCTTGGGGGGTCTAGCTTCCAAAATTGGGTTACTTATGGGGGAGCTTCATTGTTTAGGCACATCAGGGAATCTCCAAACACAACATGGTGACCGCTAACGATTTCAGCTAATTTTCCGCTTGGAGCGTCAAATGTCACTCCTTCCCTTCTGAGCCCTGCCATGCGCCCAAACAATGGTTTTCTGCAACATACGCGGTATCAGTTTACTCAGGAGAAAATAGACCCTAAAATTTGTTGTTCAATTTCTCCTGTTTCCCATGGGAAAATGCAAAATGTGAGGGTAAAATAACATTTGTGTTGAAAAAAGTAAAATGTTAATTTCTTCCTTCCACATTGCTTTAGTTCCCGTGAAGCACCTGAAGGATTAATGATCTTCATGAATGTGGTTTTAAGTAGTCTGAGGGGTGCAGTTTTTATAATGGTGACACTTTTGAGTAGTTTCTGTCACATCGGACCCTCAAAGTGCTTTCAAGTGTGATGTGGTCATGACAAAAAAAAGGCTTTGTAAATTTTGTAGGAAAAATGAGAAATTGCTCATGAACTTTGAACCCTTCTAACTTCCTAACAAAGAAAAATGTTTCCAAAATTAAGCTGATGTAAAGTAGACATATGGGAAATGTTATTTATTAACTATTTTGTGTGACATCTCTGGTTTGCCGTAATAAAATATCAAAATATGAAATTGCTAAATTTTAAATTTTGTTTTGCCAAATTTATGATTTTTTCAGAAATAAACGCAAAAAATATCGTCCTAAATTTACCAGTAACATAAAGCCTACAAAAAAACAATCTCAGAATCGCTAGGATTCATTGAAGCGTTCCAGAGATACTACCTGGTCAGAATTGCAAAAAATGGTCTGGTCATTAATCCCTTAAGGACTGAATCACTTTTCAGCTTAATCTGCCAATATTCCTCCATCTCCCTCGTTATTACTTCCATATTAATATGATCTAACTATATCGGATGTACCTTCCACCTGTCCCCCTGCCTGCTCCGGCCATCAGTCTTTTTAAAGAGCACCTCTAGGGGCTTATGGTCCGAGAGTACCCTCGGAAGGTATCCCTAACCACAAATTATTTGTCATCAACTCATTACCCAGTGCCATATCAATGCGCGAGAGAGATCCATGAGTAGCAGAGTAGCAAGAATACCACACTTCATCCTCATTCCTTACTCTCCACAGGTCCACCATTCTAACCTCTCTCATATAGTTCCCAAATGACGTCAGTTTTCTAATACCTTTTCCTATTCCCTGTCTATGCCTATCCCACCCCTCATCCATAACATTATTAAAGTTGCCAATAATCAGCAGTTTTAGTCCCGTACCCCACCTGAATAATTCTAATACCTCTTGGATCTTTTTTCCCCCTGAGTACGATGGTGGTATGTACATGGCCACTATACATAACAGCTGCACATAGATTTTACAAATTATAAAAAATCTAATGGCTTTCGTCATCAACATGACTTTCGATTTCTTCAAAGGGTGTGGATGCCCCTATCAATGAGACCCCCTAGCATATGAGGAGTACATGCAATGCTATGCCCTTCTGATCCATCTTCTTTTCAACGCCTCCACCTTCTCCTTAATTAAATGTGTCTCTTGAAGGCATATCACATCCAGTCCCCTTTTCCTAACATATTCCATAACCGCCGCTCTTTGTGTCTTCTCAGACAAACCTCTCACATTCCAGCTAAGGATTTTAATCTTATCCCCCATCATAAATTCCTATACATACAAATTCTTGATCCCTTAAGGTACAATACCGTTGAATAACAGCATTGAAAAACACAACCAACCATCAATCAATACTCCCGATCTAGTGTTAAGAGAGGAGAAATATAAGTCCCAGAGATGGGTCATTTAACATTTCTACCTTTGGAACCCAGAGACGGGTTGAATGACCTGAAGGATTTTAGCTAACATCCTCTAATCACCGTGTTTTGTTCTGTAATTAAGGCCATTACTGTCGCACCACAGAAGGTTGTTGTTTTCCATTGAGTTTAGCCATTTAGTTTTTACTTAGTTCTATTCAGTTTGGACTAAGGGTCATTTGACCCTCTTTCGGGACTTCAGGGGGAGGTCGAAATTTCTGGGACTTCTAGTGTTAACCAGAGAGTGGGTAATCTTATACCTAGCAAACCTACAAACGTTGCCTCTCAACCGTTATCTATTTATAACATCCTCCACTTCTCCTGTGCATATATGCACGATAATCAGCAGTCCCTCCATAGTTCGTATCAACTAATATGCAGGCACAAACAAAAATAATTCTCTGTAAAGCAGCACCATCTGCACTTTCTCCTTCAGAAAAATTTAGCCTGGCAGTCCTCCAAGCTCATCTGCTCACTTCTCTTTTCCTTTGGTCTAATCTTGTTTTCATTCACGTTCAGACACTTTGAGATCCCCCTCCAGTGTTGGGGAAAAAGCAACTGTTCCCAGGGCCACAACCCTGAGCTTAGCAGGGTACAAGGTAGAGTACGTCAGATCTAAATCTCTCAGCCTTCTCTTCAATGCTCCATAGCACATTCTCTGCCTTTGAACCTCAGCCGAATAGTTAGGGTAGATAGATTATATTACGGAAAGCAAGAACGACTAAAGACATGAGCATTTATGGCCAAAAAATATCCATCCGTCCCTGTAATTAAAGGTTCTGGCTAGGATGGTGCGGGGGGTGGATCCCGACAGGAGGGGGTCTTCTCATGGGAACACAGTGCGCCCTCTCAACTACAAACAACTTGGTCAGGTTGTCAGTACCAATCTTTGTAGAGGACTAGCTTCGCACTATCACTCCATCAGTCCCTTCTGCCTTTTCAGGGATTCTCAATAACCTCACATTGTTCTGCCTGGAGCATTTTTTTAGGACATCGTTTTTATCAGCCAGAATAGCACACCGTTGCAGACATTGAGTATGAGGACTTCTGCAGCTTAGGAAGTTGGTCTTCCAGTGTGCTCACTCTCTCCTCCACTGCTCCACCCTAGTATCTGCTTTAGTCATGGCTGCCTTCATGCTAATCATCTCCTTCTTTAACAACCTTTACAAAGAGGATGGATGGCATAAAGCAGTCTTGCAAAATCTGACCAGGTGATATATGTCCCTCGTTGTGAGCTCCCCTACTAGAGGCTCCTCCATGGCCTCCTGCTCTTCTCTTTTGCTCCCACCTTTCTTTCTCTCCCTCTGGCCCCTCTGGTGTAATATCCTCCTCCAGGTCTTCTCCATCCTCTTTCTCCCCGATCTCCTCCTCTCCGTCCTCAGCCATCTCCTGTACTGCTCCATCCACCCACGCAAACCTCTGAAGCTTGACAGCAATTTCCAGGCGCTTTGTATATGCTGCATTTGCAGCTCTGGTCTTCTCTGCAGCTTCCACGCTGTCGGCACCATCATGGACCTGGCTCCGGGCTCCAGCTTCCGAGTCCCGATGCCTTTTTCTCACCTTTCCCACGGACTTCAGCGCTCCCACACGTCAGGGCAGGTTCCTGCTACTTTTTGCCACCGGTACAGAACGTTACTGGCACTCTGGATGTACTTTTGATAGGTGAAGACCAGAATTACTGTGGGGGAGTCCCAAAAGCCTTCCGCTCACATGGAGTGCTAGGCCATGCCCCCCCCACTGGACCCATTTTAAGTATTTGGACACATGCCTAATCAGGAGGCTTCAGGATTTGGCAAATTAGAACGCAAGACAAAGAGGTGGAAGTATGAGACCACCCTTATTTAACCCCTTCCCGACCCTTGGCCCACTGTTAGGAACGCACCAACTTTCATGGCCCAGACCCATGGCCCAGGGGGTGGGCCATGAAATGATCGGGCTCCTGCGGCCCGTGTGAGGGGGGTAACTCAGGTGTCACTGTAGCTAATGCACAGTGACAACCTGTAGTTCACCCCACGGGGGGTGGATTAACCCCCACATGGCTAAACTCGCTCTGATTGGCAGTTGAAATTCAGACTGCAAATCAGAGAGAGTAATCCCCTCCAGATCTGATTAGAGCTCTTCAATCAGATCTGGAGGGGCGGGATGGCAGGAGCACTCTCCCTCCTAGCCCCCTCTCCCTCCAAAGCCCCACGATCGCTTTTCTACCCCCCCTGACGGCGGTAAAAGTCATCAGTCAGTATGCCTGCCAGCAGTAAATGGCTATCACCGCCACCGCCTGTCAGCTTCATCAGCCCCCTCCATGATCGCACGGAGGGGGCTGAGGAAGCTAACACCCCCATGCCCCGTATGCCCCCCTACCCCTCTCTCACCTACCGGCGGGTCCGCCGGTGCAGCAGCCGTCCAACTTCGGTGTGGGCCACTCCTCCTCTTCCGGGCTCCTCCTCCTGGATGAGGTAAGTATGTAGTATGTGTGTATGAATGAATGTATGTATGTATGTAGTATGTTGTATGTATGAATGAATGAATAAATGGATGCGTGGATGTCTGCATGCGTGGATGTCTCTGCGTGCGTGGATGTCTCTGCGTGCGTGGATTTGTGCATGTTGTGCCTTATCACTGAAAACCCACAACCAGCTCGAACACTTGGATGACAGCTGCTGCAGAATATCCACCGCCTCGCAGAACGTGGGAAAACAGAAAGTTTAAACAGGATTGGTGTCCACAGTCTGCGCTGCTGCTTCAAAAACTGCACTTGGGCTAATATGCACAAAAACACATTTTAAACAAATTGATAGAAATAGCTATGGTATATACATTTTGTGGGCATTTCAATAAATGGTTAAAGAACATCCCTATCGATCATTTTAAAAGGATAAAAAAGAACTGCACCATGGATAATGATTTTGATGAGCAGTCTGAAATGCTCAAAGAAAGATTTCTCAGCAGGAAATAGCCAAAAGATTAATAAAAAAAATGCCCATACAGTAAGCAAGAAAATCAAACAGGAGGTATTGTTGAAACCTAAAGAAAACTCTATTACTGATAATAAATACGGTTACAATTTCATCACGATATACAATAAATATCACAAGACTATAAGAGATGTTATGAATCGACACTGGCATATCTCACAAAATGATCCCATTTGGAAAAATATTATATTTTTACATTGGGGGCTCTACGGAATGTAATCCCTGGTTTGGATGGTATGATAGCACCCAGTCGTTTACAGAAGAGTTTGGAGAGCAATGAGAGGACAGTGAACAGGTTACAAACAAAAACTTTCAGATGTGGGAGTAAAAAATGCTTGTGTTGTAAAGTCATACAAGAAACAACTGGTTTTAGCTCTACTGTTGCAAACAAGAGGTTTCTGATTAAGCACAATATGAATTGTGCGACTGAATATGTCATCTATCTTACTGAATGCCCATGCAGACTACAATACATAGGAAGAACTACTCAAACACTCCAGGCTAGACTAAATAAGCATAGGTCCAACATAAAGAAGGGCTTTAAACAACATGGGGTCTCATTGCATTATGATAAACATCATAACAGGGATTTTAATGTAATGAAAATTACACCCATAGACCATGTACCTAAATGTGCAGCTAATAGATTTGAAATATTGAAGAAAAAAGAAAATTTTTGGATGTATAAATTGGATTCTCTTTAACTCTGTGACTAAATTTAACCCTTTTAGTTTATCTAATTCCCACAAGTATCTTTTATAAAATATCACAATAATTGTTGTTTTACTAAATGATATTTACTAATTTATCTCCATCAGGGAACATAATTTTACTTACATGTGATCCCTGTGTAGTGTGTTAAGTTTGAGCACTGGTCAGGAACAGAATCACCATTTTGGTAGAGCTATCATTATTATAATATAAATAAGGAATAGTTGAAAACAAACTTTGTATAAGTATACGCACATTTTTATGCACAAAAAATTCTTTATTATATACTCTATACTTTCGCACTTTCATGATTATATTCTATTGAAGACAGATTTATATCAGCAAGAACACTCTGCCACCACCTTGTGGCGAACATTTGCACTGCTGGGTACCAGGGAGCTATTTTGGATGATCGCTATGGGAATTGCATCCAGTAAAAAGCCTCTTTATCGCCATCTTGTGGTCAAATTTGATAACAACGTGAGCTATACATTTATATGTAAAAAGTTGTTAATGTGAGAAGCATAATGGCATTTTTTATTCAGTAAGACCTAATGCTTTTATCTACTATATAATTGCCGTAGGCACGTTTGTGTCGGACCCCGGCACGCCGTGGCTTTGTCACTATGTGACGTCACCACGTCGTGCGAGGCATTGCCCACGTAGCGGGCATTGCGACCCCTCGCCGCTGTCATCCCGCTCCGGAGCAGCTGCTGTCAGCACATGCTGACACAGTGCTCCGGAGCCTGTGCCCCTGTGCCCGCTCCGGAGCAGCTGCTGTCAGCACATGCTGACACAGTGCTCCGGAGCCTGTGCCTCTGTGCCCCAGTGCCGCCCGCTACCCACAATTCGCCCCCCCCCCCATGTCCGCACAGACCCCCCCCATGTCCGCACAGACTCCCCCCCCATGTCCGCACAGACTCCCCCCCCATGTCCGCACAGACCCCCCCCATGTCCGCACAGCCCTCCCATGTCCGCACAGCCCCTCCCATGTCCACACAGCCCCATGTCCACCCCCCCCCCATGTCCACACAGCCCCCCCCATGTCGTACACACAGCCCCCCCATGTCCGCACAGCCACCCATGTCGCACAGCCCCCCCATGTCCGCACAGCCACCCCATGTCCGCACCCACCCACCCCGCACCTAAGCTCCTACCCCCTAACCCGCCGCTCCTAGGTCCCTACCCTCTAAGCTCCGCTGCATCCTAAGCCCCCGACCCGCCCCACCTAAGCCCCTACCCCTAAGCACCGCCGCACCTAAGCCCCTACCCCCTAAGCCCCGCCGCCTCCTAAGCTCCCGCCGCTTTCCCCTGACGCTTTCCCCCGCACCTATGCCCCTACCCCCTAAGTCCGCCGCACCCCTACACCCTAAGCCCCGACCCGCCGCACACCTAAGCCCCTACCCCCTAAGTCCGCCAAACCCCTACACCCTAAGCCCCGACCCGCCGCACCTATGCCCCTACCCCCTAAGTCCGCCGCACCCCTACACCCTAAGCCCCGACCCGCCGCACCTATGCCCCTACCCCCTAAGCCCCGCCGCCTCCTAAGCTCCCGCCGATTTCCCCCGCACCTATGCCCCTACCCCCTAAGTCCGCCGCACCCCTACACCCTAAGCCCCGACCCGACGCACACCTAAGCCCCTACCCCCTAAGTCCGCAAAACCCCTACACCCTAAGCCCCGACCCGCCGCACCTATGCCCCTACCCCCTAAGTCCGCCGCACCCCTACACCCTAAGCCCCGACCCGCCGCACCTATGCCCCTACCCCCTAAGCCCCGCCGCCTCCTAAGCTCCCGCCGCTTTCCCCCGCCGCTTTCCCCCGCCGCTGTCGCTAACACCTAAAGCCCTACACCCGAAGCCCCCGCCGTCCCCTAACCTAACGTCCCCGTCGATCACTTACATGCCTTCTTAATCATCTGATCGTCCGTCCGATCCACAAGTCCTCCGTCCGGCCAGGCGTCCTCTTCATCCGGCCCCGGGGTCTTCTCTCTTCTTTCCGCCATCTCCACCTCTTCGTCCGGCCCCAGGGATCTTTTGTCTTCTTTCCGCCAACTTCCAGCACCGACGTCCTCTTCAGTTATCATTAACATAGAATGGACGACAAATCCGCCATTCTATCTTAATGACATCTGAGGGGCTCTTCTGATTGGTCGCTGTCTACTGCCCTCAGCCAATCAGAAGAGCCCCTCATTTCCCATTCAAATACATTAGCGGTGTGTCGGCGATTTTATGGCCGGCCACCTGGTTCTATTTGTCGGCCCTAAAATCGCGGACACACCGCTAATGCATCTCTATGGGCAGTGAGCCCGATTTCGGATTGGTCGCCGACCAATCAGAATTCGAGCTCACTGCCCATAGACATGCATTAGCGGTGTGTCCGCGATTTTAGGGCCGACAAATAGAACCAGGTCGGCGGCCATAAAATCGCCGACACACCGCTAATGTATTTCAATGGGAACAAATAAATTTAATAATAAAAAAAATAATTAAAAAATAATTAAAAAATAATAAAAAAAATAAATAAAAAATAATAAATAATTCAATAAAAATAATAATATTAATGCTAATAATAATGTTATTAATGCTATTATTAATGCTAATAATGCTATTATTAATGCTATTAATGCTAATAATAATGCTATTAATGCTATTAATAAGTTATTAATGCTATTATTAATGCTAATAATGCTATTATTAATGCTATTTATGCTAATAATAATGCTATTAATGCTATTAATAATGCTATTAATGCTATTATTTATGCTATTAATGCTATTAATGCTAATATTTATCCTATTAATGGTATTATTAATGCTATTAATGCTAATAATAATGCTATTAATGCTATTAATGCTAATAATAATGCTATTAATGCTATTAATAATGTTATTAATGCTATTATTAATGCTAATAATGCTATTATTAATGCTATTAATGCTAATAATAATGCTATTAATGCTATTAATAATGCTATTAATGCTATTAATTATGCTATTAATGCTAATATTTATCCTATTAATGCTATTAATGCTATTAATAATGCTATTCATGCTAATAATATTGCTATTAATGCTCTTTATGCTAATACTAATGCTATTAATGCTATTTTTTATGCTATTAATTCTATTATTTATGCTATTAATGCTATTAATAATGCTATTAATAATGCTATTAATGCTCATAATAATGCTATTAATGCTATTAATAATGTTATTAATGCTATTATTAATGCTATAGTATTATAATGCTATTATTAATGCTAATATATCTATTAATGCTATTAATAATGCTATTAATGCTAATATTTATCCTATTAATGGTATTATTAATGCTATTAATAATGCTATTAATGCTAATATTTATCCTATTAATGCTATTAATGCTATTAATAATGCTATTAATGCTATAATGCTATAATGCTATTTAATGCTATTAATAATGTTATTAATGCTATTATTAATGCTAATAATGCTAATATTAATGCTATTAATGCCCATAATAATGCTATTAAAATAATGCTATTAATGCTATTAATGCTAATATTATCCTATTAATGCTATTAATGCTAATAATAATGCTATTAATGCTATTAATAATGCTAATAATGCTATTAATTATGCTATATAATGCTATCAATGCTAATATTTATCCTATTAATGGCATTATTTATGCTATTAATGCTAATAATAATGCTATTAATGCTATTAATTATGCTATTAATGCTATTAATGCTAATATTTATCCTATTAATGGTATTATTAATGCTATTAATAATGCTATTAATGCTAATATTTATCCTATTAATGCTATTAATGCTATTAATAATGCTATTAATGCTATTAATTATGCTATTAATGCTATTAATGCTAATATTTATCCTATTCATGGTATTATTAATGCTATTAATGCTAATAATAATGCTATTAATGCTATTAATGCTAATAATAATGCTATTAATGCTATTAATAATGTTATTAATGCTATTATTAATGCTAATAATGCTAATATTAATGCTATTAATGCCAATAATAATGCTATTAACCTCCCTGGCGGTCTGTTTAGGTCTTGAATTTTTTGCTAAAAGCGGGCTTACTCGCGTTCGCGGCAGATGCGGTAAAAAAACCGCATCTGCCGCACTTGCCGCACTTGCGCCGCACTTGCGGCGCGGTTGCGGCGCGGTTGCGGTAATCTGCATAGTAAAGGGAACCAACCACCTCGGATGACCCTCATACACTGATAATATGTGCCCCTGCAGCCTAGTAAACCATTAGCAGCACTGTTTTTGTGTGATCTTATAAACTTACATGCCTGCGTACTTGAGGGCGTCTCCCTGTGTGTGCTGGCACTTGTGAGCTGTGCTCGTCATGTCTGCTCTCCCCTCCCTTATGCACGCCCCCTCTCAGCCTGCTATAGTGATGTGAGGCTGATTGCGTCATAAAGGGGCGGGGCTAAATCGCGCATCCCGGTAGCCCCGCCCCTTTATGACGCAATCAGCCTCACATCACTATAGCAGGCTGAGAGGGGGCGTGCATAAGGGAGGGGAGAGCAGACATGACGAGCACAGCTCACAAGTGCCAGCACACACAGGGAGACGCCCTCAAGTACGCAGGCTTGTAAGTTTATAAGATCACACAAAAACAGTGCTGCTAATGGTTTACTAGGCTGCAGGGGCACATATTATCAGTGTATGAGGGTCATCCGAGGTGGTTGGTTCCCTTTACTATGCAGATTACCGCAACCGCGCCGCAACCGCGCCGCAAGTGCGGCGCAAGTGCGGCAAGTGCGGCAGATGCGGTTTTTTTACCGCATCTGCCGCGAACGCGGGTAAGCCCGAGCCTGACTCGGGGTTAACGCTTCTGGTAGTGAATGTTAACCCCGAGTCAGGCTCGGGAATAACGCTAGGAAGGTTAATAATGCTATTAATGCTATTAATGCTAATATTTATCCTATTAATGCTATTAATGCTAATAATAATGCTATTAATGCTAATAATAATGCTATTAATGCTATTAATTATGCTATTAATGCTATTAATTATGCTATTAATGCTAATATTTATCCTATTAATGCTATTAATATTGCTATTAATGCTAATAATAATGCTATTAATGCTATTAATAATGTTATTAATGCTATTATTAATGCTAATAATGCTATTATTAATGCTATTAATGCTAATAATAATGCTATTAATGCTATTAATAATGTTATTAATCCTATTATTAATGCTAATAATGCTATTATTAATGCTATTAATGCTAATAATAATACTATTAATGCTATTAATAATGTTATTAATGCTATTATTAATGCTAATAATGTTATTATTAATGCTATTAATGCTAATAATAATGCTATTAATGCTATTAATAATGTTATTAATGCTATTATTAATGCTAATAATGCTATTAATGCTAATAATAATGCTATTAATGCTATTAATACTGTTATTAATGCTCATAATACTGCTAATAATGCTATTAATACTGCTATTACTGCTAATAATAATGCTATGGCTTATATTATTGCTATTGATGATGTGATTATTATTTAAAAATGTTTAAAAAAACAATAAACATATTTTAGATACCCGATGCATTTGCATCAGGCTAACAGCTAGAACTACTATAATCAAATTAATGCACATTCTAGAATCCCGATGCATTTGCATCGGGCTCACAGCTAGTATACTCATAATTTTATAGGTCTGAATTTGTATTTTTATGGGTTTTACACGCTCACTTCAGGAAGATTGCCCCTATAATATATTATTTTCGAAGTGTTAACATCAGAACTGTTGTTTGTTTTCCTTATATCTGAAGGTTCATGTTGAACACATAAATTTAAGAATGCTTTTTTCGGGTTCAGTTCATGCCTATGTATATGGTGGATAGATGCTTTGAACCAGCTGCAGAAAAAGTTTATTTTCCATTTTTTTTCCATTGTTCCTTTGGTCATGTTAATTGACCCCTGAACCACAGGAACATTATTATTTTCATTCTCATTAATTAAAATAGAGACCATACATTTTATAAAAATCTTCTTAACTATGTCTTATTTTTTTATGATTTTTTATAATAAAACTGAATAAAAAGGTACTTTTAATCAATTAGGTGACCATCTCCACTCGTCCAACCTAAGGGCAGGGCTTTTTTTGTACCGGAACGGGCCGGTACGACGTACCGGAAAATCCGGGAAAACCCAGTGCGATCCGGTACGGCGTACCGGAATATCTGCTGCCTGCCGCCGCCCCCCCATCTGTGCAGCCCAGTAATCCCTCTCAGCCTCTCCTCTTGGGAGAAATGCGCCGCGCCGTGGAGTAAGCAGCAGCAGGACCTGGCTGCTGTGTGTCTCCACCATTCCGGCCTGGCACGGCGAACACCGCTGATGGCAGCGGTGGGGTTTCTGCCAGCCAGGGCCAGGACCAGCACTGTCTGTCGGCCGAGTGAGGAGTCAGACTCCTGAGAGCGAACTCCGGAGGAGCGGGCGGGAGCCGGCGGCATGGTCAACAGACGGCAGAGGAGATAAAGAGAGGACAGCAGAAGGTGCAGTGTGTTGTGCAGCCAGGTTGTGTGTGCAATGTGTGTGTGCAGTGTGTGTTGCTTTGTGTGCAGTTGTGTGCAGTGTGTGTGGCTTTGTGTGCAGTGTGTGTGGCTTTGTGTGCAGCGTGTGTGCAGTGTGCGGCTTTGTGTGCAGTGTGTGTGGCTTTGTGTGCAGCGTGTGTGCAGTGTGTGCGCTTTTGGCAGTGGTGTTTTGTGTGCAGCATGTGTGCAGTGTGTGGCTTTGTGTGCAGTGTGGTGGTTTTGTGTGCAGTGTGTGCACAATGTGTGTGGCTTTGTGTGCAGTGTGTGTGCAATGTGTGTGGCTTTGTGTGCAGTGTGTGTGCAATGTCTGTGGCTTTGTGTGCAGTGTGTGTGCAATGTCTGTGGCTTTGTGTGCAGTGTGTGTGCAATGTGTGTGGCTGTGTGTGCAGAGACAGAGCAGCCAGGAGGATCACAGTGAGTGTAAAATAAATGTAATGTAGATAAAGTTGGCTGCACTGTGCTTGTGATGGAGGCCTCCAGCCTCTGTCCTCCTGCCCTCACCCCTCCAGCCTCTGTCCTCCTGCCCCCCTCCAGCCCCTTCCCACCCTCCGTCCTCCTGCGCTCACCCCTCCAGCATTCATCCTGGTCTAACCGCCTGCCCACCATATACTGTGCTGCTAACCACTGAGCCATCATACTTTGCTAACCACAGAGACATCGTGCAGTGCTAACCACTGAGCCACCATATACAGTGCTAACCACTGAGCCACCGTACAATGCTAACCACTGAGCCACCGTAAAATGCTAACCACTGAGCCACCGTAAAATGCTAACCACTGAGCCACCGTATACAGTGCTAACCACTGAGCCACTATATACAGTGCTAACCACTGAGCCGCTATATACAGTGCTAACCACTCAGCCACCATACAGTGCTAACCACTGAGCCACTATATACAGTGCTAACCACTGAGCCGCTATATACAGTGCTAACCACTCAGCCACCATACAGTGCTAACCACTGAGCCACCGTATACAGTGCTAACCACTGAGCCACCGTATACAGTGCTAACCACTGAGCCACCGTATACAGTGCTAACCACTGAGCCACCATACAGTGCTAACCACTGAGCCACCGTATACAGTGCTAACCACTGAGCCACCATATACAGTGCTAACCACTGAGCCGCTATATACAGTGCTAACCACTCAGCCACCATACAGTGCTAACCACTGAGCCACCGTTTACAGTGCTAACCACTGAGCCACCGTATACAGTGCTAACCACTGAGCCACCATACAGTGCTAACCACTGAGCCACCATATACAGTGCTAACCACTGAGCCACTGTACTGTGAGTATATGCCCCTGTGAGTGTATGCCTCCCCCCTGAAAATAAGACAGGGTGCAACGTTCGGAGAAAATATATTAATATATTATATTAATCTCGCCCGGCCCCTGACGACAGCCCGCCCCCAGGCCCTGCACCCCCCCCCCCCTCAGCTCCGAGAGGCGTACCAGGAAATATTTTTTTACAAAAAAAGCACTGACTAAGGGTACCGTCACACCTGGAGATGTCGCCGGCGATTTCTAAGGCGACGCTAAGGCATGGCCTGTCGCCGGCGACATCGCCAAAGCGTCGCCTAATGTAAATAGGCGAGGGCGACACATCTGAGTGGTCGCCTGGTTTCACATCACAGCTCTGAAACCAGGCGACTATTCTTGGGCGATGTGTGCTGATCGCCCTGTGTAACGTCTCGTGTGCTGTCGCTCTTGACATCGCTCATATCGCCTACTCCATTCCGGTAGGCGTTTCTGGGCGTATTTACTACCTCTGCCGGTCTGCGTGGATTGGTGGCAGCTCGAGCGTTCCGATTGGTCGTCGTGTTCCTCGGCGCCATATTTGATGATGTGTGCGTCCAAAGGTGTATTACCCAGGAGCGTACATATTGTACAGTAGCGCATTGATGTGGCCTCTGTGTTTGCGGCTGTGTTCAAAAGTGCAGCGATGTACGACGGGCAAAAATGTGTGTTAATATCAACACAATTGACATTACATGTCAACTCATGTATGCATCAGAGCGCTGTAGTGGCAGCCTTCCTGGTTAAAGTATATGACGCAAAAGCATACAGTGTATCCTGTGGCTGTTGTGCCTCTGGGCCCGCGTCAACATGTGACATCTCTCCCGTGCGTTCATTCGCCAGAACGTTGTCAATCTTTTGGCGCCGCCTTCCTGGTGCTTTCCCTTCCCCTGCAGAATAGTAAAATGGCGGCACCCAGGCGAGCTGCAGTGTGGGGGGAGCCTGAGCTCCTTATCCTTGTGGATGTATGTGACACCAGGGATTACTGGTGTCACGAGCAGCACACCCATCCACGTCTCCACAAGCAGGCTGTCCTGCTGAAGGTGAAGAGGCAGCTGGAGAGGAGGTTGGGTGTTGTGCGCAGCCTAAAGCAGATCTGCAAAAAAATTGCAGATCTGAAACATAAGACGCCTGGACGCATCACCCGACTGCGTGCCAGGATTGCCCAGATAAGTGGTGAGTATTTAGCATGACAACATACACATACCCTTCTGTGTAAAGAAAGATATATGAAGGCCAGCACATGCCACTGTACACCCCAACATATATCGGGGCAATGTATGTGAGAGCTTCCTCATGACTCTGCAGTTGCAGGATCATCTACCTGCTTCATCCACATACACAATACACTTTTGTGGGTCATCTGTCACAACACACTTGTATGCACACACAATAACCACAGGCCTACAGTATGTGTGTAAATATGCATAGAGCAGCCTCAGTGTCACACCCTAGGGCGTACCCTGAGGTGTGGACCCACTGGACCACAGCAATTGCGGATGCCGATACCAGGATGACAGAAAACCGGACAACTGAATACTTTAAAGGCTTTATTAAAACCAAAGGCAAAAGCAAGGTGGCCCCAAGGGAAGGCCGCAATGATACAACACAAGTACCCCTCAGTAAGGTGCCCAGAATAGGGACCCCCTAGGACAGGGACATCACCTGGACCCGCTAACCGAGGTGCCCGGTGGAGCGTTACTTGCGAATCACCGACCCAAGGGGGAAAACATACAATGCAAAATCAAAGAACACAGAGACCGGACCCAAAAGTAAGAGGAGCCGTCCGCGCCAGGACCCGAGGTTGCACAATGAAGATCGGACCGGAAACATAGTAACATAGTAACATAGTTTTTAAGGTTGAAGGAAGACTTTAAGTCCATCTAGTTCAACCCATAGCCTAACATGTTGATCCAGAGGAAGGCAAAAAAAAACCCCATGTGGCAACACTAATCTCCACATTGGGGGAAAAAATTCCTTCCTGACTCCAGATACGGCAATCAGACTAATTCCCTGGATCAACGCCCTATCAAAGAATCTAGTATATATAACTGGTAATATTATAGTTTTCAAGAAAGGCATCCAGGCCCTTCTTAAATGTTAGTAGTGACTCACTCATTACAACATCATGTGGCAGAGAGTTCCATAGTCTCACTGCTCTTACAGTAAAGAATCCGCGTCTGTGATTATGATTAAACCTTCTTCCCTCCAGACGTAGAGGATGCCCCCTTGTCCCAGTCTCAGGCCTAAGAGTAAAGAGATCATTAGAAAGGTCTCTGTACTGCCCCCTCATATATTTATACATTATTATAAGATCACCCCTAAGCCTTCGTTTTTCCAAGCTAAATAACCCCAAGTTTAATAACCTGTCTTGGTATTGCAGACCCCTTAGTCCTCTAATAACTTTTGTCGCTCTTCTCTGGACCCGCTCTAGTTCAGCTATGTCTTTCTTATACACCGGAGACCAGGGGCGGGCTGGCCCAGGTGGCAGGGGGGCAAGTGCCCCCCGGGCTGGTGGTATAGTCCACATCTAGGGCCGCCCCCTACAGAAACGGGCCGGCCGCGGGCGTCGCTTTGCGGCCGGCACATGACGCGAAACGGCCCGGCCGCGGGAGTCGCTTTGCGGCCGGCACATGACGCGAAACGGCCCGGCCGCGGGAGTCGCTTTGCGGCCGGCACATGACGTGAAACGGCCCGGCCGCGGGCGTTGCTTTGCGGCCGGCACGGCGATAGTACATGACGCTGGAGGTCTCGGATCAGGTAAGGGCTGACAGCACCCCCCCCCCCCCCCCGCTTCTCAAGTCAGGGCCGGCAGGGCAAATCTGCCACCCGGGGATGGAGGCTCCAGCCAGCCCCTGCCGGAGACCAGAATTGTACACAGTATTCTAAGTGTGGTCGCACTAGTGACTTGTATAGAGGTAAAATTGTGTTCTCCTCATGAGCATCTATGCCTCTTTTAATACATCCCATTATTTTATTTGCCTTTGCAGCAGCTGCCTGACACTGGCCACTAAATGTGAGTTTGTCATCTACCCATACACCCAGGTCTTTTTCAGTGACAGTTTTGCCCAGTGTTTTACAATTAAGCACATAATTATACCTTTTGTTTCCTCTGCCCAAGTGCATGACTTTACATTTATCCCCATTAAAGCGCATTTGCCATTTAGCAGCCCAAGCTTCTAGTTTACATAAATCCTCCTGTAATATAAAATTGTCCTCCTCTGTATTGATTACCCTGCAGAGTTTAGTGTCATCTGCAAATATTGAGATTCTACTCTGTATGCCCCCTACAAGGTCATTAATAAATATATTAAATAGAAGCGGGCCCAACACTGACCCCTGTGGTACCCCACTGTTAACTGTGACCCATTCTGAGTGTGTTCCATTAATAACCACCCTTTGTTTCCTATCACTAAGCCAGTTCTTAACCCACTTACACATATTTTCCCCTATCCTCATTGCCCTCATTTTATGTATCAACCTTTTGTGTGGCACCGTATCAAAAGCTTTTGAAAAGTCCATATACACCACATCCACTGCATTTCCTTGGTCCAGTCCAGAACTTACTTCTTCATAGAAGCTTATTAGATTAGTTTGACAGGAATGGTCCCTCGTAAAACCATGTTGATAATGGGTCATGAGGTTATTTTTCTTCAGATACTCCAGTATAGCATCTCTTATAAAACCCTCTAGGATTTTACCCACAGTAGAGGTTAAGCTTACTGGCCTATAATTTCCAAGTTCAGTTTTTGTCCCCTTTTTGAATATTGGCACCACATTTGCTATACGCCAGTCCTGTGGTACAGACCCTGTTATTATGGAATCTTTAAATATCTATTATATAATTGCCGTAGCGACTTCCGTCGGAGCGGCGCTGCTTCCGGTCGCTTAGTTAGCGAGTCCGAGCTGCTTCTCCTGGACTCTGTCCTTGGCCGCGTAGCGGCCAAGGCGACTCACGAAGCAATGCCCGCAAAGCGGGCATTGCGAGTCGTTGCAGCCTAGCGAAGCAATGCCCGCGAAGCGGGCATTGCGAGTCGCTACACCGCTAACCAAGCCACCGAAGCCCATACTCCTGTAGTGTACACCGCTATAGTATACTACAGTCCCATGACCATAAGCGCCATGGGACTGTAGTATACCATCGCGCTGTACACTACAGACCCCTGCCGCTCTAAGCCACTACGCGTACACTAACCAAGCCACAGAACCCCAAGCCCCTACCCACTGCCGCCCTAACCCCTAAGCCACTACCCCGACGCCGAAGCCCCTACCCCCTGCCGCACTACCCCGCCGCACCCACTACCTTCTGCCGCAAGCCCCTACCCCCTGCCGCCGTAAGCCACTACCCCGCATCCGCACCTAAACCCCTGCCGCTGCAAGCCCCTAACCCCTAAGCTGCACCTAATCCCCTACCCCTACCCCCTAAGCCGCCCCTACCCCTTAAGCCGCACCTAATCCCCTACCTCTACCCCCTAAGCCGCACCTAACCCCCTACCCCCCTAAGCCACTACCCCGCATCCGCACCTAAACCCCTGCCGCTGCAAGCCCCTAACCTGCACCTAATCCCCTACCCCTACCCCCTAAGCCGCACCTAAACCCCTGCCGCCCTAACCCCCTACCCCCTAAGCCGCACCTAACCCCCTACTCCCTGCCGCCGTAAGCCACTACCTCGCATCCGCAAATAAACCCCTGCCGCCGCAAGCCCCTAACCCTAAGCCGCACCTAACCCCTAAGCTGCACATAATCCCCTACCCCTACCCCCTAAACCGCACCTAAACCCCTGCCGCCCTAAGCCCCTACCCCTTAAGCCGCACCTAATCCCCTACCTCTACCCCCTAAGCCGCACCTAACCCCCTACGCCCCTAAGCCACTACCCCGCATCCGCACCTAAACCCCTGCCGCTGCAAGCCCCTAACCCCTAAACTGCACCTAATCCCCTACCCCTACCCCCTAAGCCGCACCTAAACCCCTGCCGCCCTAAGCCCCTACCCCCTAAGCCGCACCTAACCCCCTACTCCCTGCCGCCGTAAGCCACTACCCCGCATCCGCAAATAAACCCCTGCCGCCGCAAGCCCCTAACCCCTAAGCCGCACCTAACCCCTAAGCTGCACATAATCCCCTACCCCTACCCCTAAACCGCACCTAAACCCCTGCCGCCCTAAGCCCCTACCCCTTAAGCCGCACCTAATCCCCTACCTCTACCCCCTAAGCCGCACCTAACCCCCTACCCCCCTAAGCCACTACCCCGCATCCGCACCTAAACCCCTGCCGCTGCAAGCCCCTAACCCCTAAGCTGCACCTAATCCCCTACCCCCTAAGCCGCACCTAAACCCCTGCCGCCCTAAGCCCCTACCCCCTAAGCCGCACCTAACCCCCTACCCCCCTAAGCCACTACCCCGCATCCGCACCTAAACCCCTGCCGCCGCAAGCCCCTAACCCCTAAACTGCACCTAATCCCCTACCCCTACCCCCTAAGCCGCACCTAAACCCCTGCCGCCCTAAGCCCCTACCCTCTAAGCCTCGCCGCTTTCCCTAACACCTAAGGCCCTACCCGTCCCCGTCGATCACTTACATGCCTTCAAGTCATCTGATCGTCCGTCCGGCCAGGCGTCCTCTTCCTCCGGTCCCGGGGGTCTTCTCTCTTCTTTCCGCCTCTTCGTCCGTCTCCGGGGATCTTCTGTCTTCTTTCCGCCAACTTCCAGCTCCGACGTCCTCTTCAACTAACATTAAGATACAATGGACGATCAATCCGCCATTGTATCTCAATGAAATGTGAAGGGCTCTTCTGATTGGTCGCTGACCTCAGCCAATCAGAAGAGCCCGTCATTCAGTTCTCATTCAGGTCCGTCTTTTTTCCCATTGACATACATTAGCGGTGTGTCGGCGATTTTATGGCCGGCCACCTGGTTCTATTTGTCGGCCCTAAAATCGCGGACACACCGCTAATGCATGTCTATGGGCAAGTCAGCTCGAATTCTGATTGGTCGCCGTTCAATCCGAAATCGGGCTCACTGCCCATAGAGATGCATTAGCGGTGTGTCCGCGATTTTAGGGCCGACAAATAGAACCAGGTGGTCGGCCATAAAATCGCCGACACACCGCTAATGCATTTCAATGGGAAAAAACAAAGGCGGACCTCAATGAGAACTGCGTCTCAGCCTAAATAATAAATTAAATAATAAAAAAAATAATTAAAAAAGAATTAAAAAATAATAAAAAAAAATAATTAAAAATAATAAAAAATTCAATAAAAATAATAATAAAAAAATAAAATATATGCTAATAAGATCAGCCCTTTGCGGACCTGAATGAGAACTGCGTCTCAGCCTAAATAATAAATTAAATAATAAAAAAAATAATTAAAAAAGAATTAAAAAATAATAAAAAAATATTAAAAATAATAAAAAATTCAATAAAAATAATAATAAAAAAATAAAATATATGCTAATAAGATCAGCCCTTTGCGGACCTGAATGAAACTGCTCTCAGCCTAAATAATAAATTAATAATAAAAAAAATAATTAAAAAAGAATTAAAAAAATAAAAAAAAAATAAAAAATAATAAAAAATCAATAAAAATAATAATAAAAAATAAAATATGCTATAAAGATCAGCCCTTTGCGGACCTGAATGAGAATGCGTCTCAGCTAATAATAAATTAAATAATAAAAATAATAATAAAAATTAAAATAATAAAAAAAAATAATTAAAATAATAAAAAATTCAAATAAAAATAATAATAAAAAATAATATATGCTATAAGATCAGCCTTGCGGACCTGAATGAGAATGCTCTCAGCTAAATAATAAATTAAATAATAAAAAAAATAATTAAAAAGAATTAAAAATAATAAAAAAATTAATTAAAATATAAAAATTAATAAAAATATAATAAAAAATAAAATATATGCTAATAAGATCAGCCCTTTGCGGACTGAATGAGACTGTCTCAGCTAAATAAAATTAAATAATAAAAAAAAATAATTAAAAAGAATTAAAAAATAATAAAAAAAAATAATTAAAATAATAAAAAATTAATAAAATAATAATAAAAAAATAAAATATTGCTTATAATCGCCCTTTGCGACCTGAATGAGAACTGCTCTCAGCCTAAAATTAAATTAATAATAAAAAAATAATTAAAAAAAATTAAAAAATAATAAAAAAAAATTTAATTAAATTAATAAAAAATCAATAAAAATAATAATAAAAAAATAAAATATATGCTAATAAGTCAGCCTTTGCGGACTGAATGAGAACTGCGTCTCAGCCTAAATAATAATTAAATAATAAAAAAATATTAAAAAGAATTAAAAAATAATAAAAAAAATAATTAAAAATAATAAAAAATTCAATAAAAATAATAATAAAAAAAAATAATGCTAATAAGATCAGCCCTTTGCGACTGAATGAGAACTGCTTCACTAAATATAAATTAAATAATAAAAAAAATATTAAAAAGAATTAAAATATAAAAAAAATAATTAAAATAATAAAAAAATTAATAAAAATATAATAAAAAATAAATATATGCAATAAGATAGCTGGACCTGAATGAGAACTGCGTCTCAGCTAAATAATAATTAAATAATAAAAAAAATAAATTAAAAAAGAATTAAAAAATAATAAAAAAAAATAATTAAAAATAATAAAAAATTCAATAAAAATAATAATAAAAAATAAAATATATGCTAATAAGATCGCCCTTTGCGGACCTGAATGAGAACTGCGTCTCAGCCTAAATAATAAATTAATAATAAAAAAAATAATTAAAAAGAATTAAAAATAATAAAAAAAAAATAATTAAAAATAATAAAAAATTCAATAAAAATAATAATAAAAAAATAAAATATATGCTAATAAGATCAGCCCTTTGCGGACCTGAATGAGAACTGCGTCTCAGCCTAAATAATAAATTAATAATAAAAAAAATAATTAAAAAAGAATTAAAAAATAATAAAAAAAAATAATTAAAATAATAAAAAATTCAATAAAAATAATAATAAAAAAATAAAATATATGCTAATAAGATCAGCCCTTTGCGGACCTGAATGAAACTGCGTCTCAGCCTAAATAATAAATTAAATAATAAAAAAAATAATTAAAAAAGAATTAAAAATAATAAAAAAAAATAATTAAAAATAATAAAAAATTCAATAAAAATAATAATAAAAAAATAAAATAATATGCTAATAAGATAGCCCTTTGCGGACCTGAATGAGAACTGCTCTCAGCCTAAATAATAAATTAAATAATAAAAAAATAATTAAAAAGAATTAAAAAAATAAAAAAAAAATAATTAAAAATAATAAAAAATTCAATAAAAATAATAATAAAAAAATAAAATATATGCTAATAAGATCAGCCTTTGCGGACCTGAATGAGAACTGCGTCTCAGCCTAAATAATAAATTAAATAATAAAAAAAATAATTAAAAAAGAATTAAAAATAATAAAAAAAAAATAATTAAAAATAATAAAAAATTCAATAAAAATAATAATAAATAAAATAAAATATATGCTAATAAGATCAGCCCTTTGCGGACCTGAATGAGAACTGCGTCTAGCCTAAATAATAAATTAAATAATAAAAAAAATAATTAAAAAAGAATTAAAAAATAATAAAAAAAAATAATTAAAAATAATAAAAAATGTCAATAAAAATATAATAAAATAAATAAATATATGCTAATAAGATTCAGCCCTTTAGCGGACTGAATGAAAACTGCGTTCAGCTAATAATAAATTAAATAATAAAAAAAATTAATTAAAAAAGAATTAAAAAATAATAAAAAAAAATAATTAAAAATAATAAAAATTCAATAAATAATATAATAAAATAAATAAAATATATGCTAATAAGATCAGCCCTTTGCGGACCTGAATGAGAACTGCGTCTCAGCTAAATAATAAATTAAATAATAAAAAAATAATTAAAAAAGAATTAAAAAATAATAAAAAAAATAATTAAAATTAATAAAAAATTCAATAAAAATAATATAAAAAAATAAAATATATGCTAATAAGATCAGCCCTTTGCGGACCTGAATGAGAACTGCTGTTCAGCCTAAATAATAAATAAATAATAAAAAAAATAATTAAAAAGAATTAAAAAATAATAAAAAAAAATAATTAAAAATAATAAAAAATTCAATAAAAAATAATAATAAAAAAATAAAATATATGCTAATAAGATCAGCCCTTTGCGGACCTGAATGAGAACTGCTCTCAGCCCAAATAATAATTAAATAATAAAAAAATAATTAAAAAAGAATTAAAAAATAATAAAAAAAATAATTAAAAATTAATAAAAAATTCAATAAAAATAATAATAAAAAAATAAAATATATGCTAATAAGATCAGCCCTTTGCGGACCTGAATGAGAACTGCGTCTCAGCCTAAATAATAAATTAAATAATAAAAAAAAATAATTAAAAAAGAATTAAAAAAATAATAAAAAAAAATAAATTAAAAATAATAACAAAATTCAATAAAAATAATAATAAAAAAATAAAATATATGCTAATAAGATCAGCCCTTTAGCGCACCTGAATGACAACTGCCTCTCAGCCTAAATAATAAATTTAATAATACAAAAATAATTAAAAAATAATTAAAAAATTATAAAAAAATAAATAAAACATAATTAAAAAATAAATAACAAATAATAAATAATAATTTAAAAAAAAATGCTAATAATAATATTACTGCTAATAATAATGCTATTAATGCTAATAATTATGTTATTAATGCTATTATTAATGCTAATAATCCTATTATTAATTCTATTAATGATAATAATAATGCTATTAATGCTATTAATAATGTTATTAATGCTATTATTAATGCTAATAATCCTATTATTAATGCTATTTATGCTACTAATAATGATATTAATGCTATTAATAATGTTATTAATCCTATTAATAATGCTAATAATGCTATTATTAATGCTATTAATGCTAATAATAATGCTATTAATGCTATTAATAATGTTATTAATGCTATTAATAATGCTAATAATGCTATTATTAATGCTATTAATGCTAATAATAATCCTATTAATGCTATTAATAATGCTATTCATGCTATTAATAATACTATTAATGCTATTAATGCTAATAATAATGCTATTAATGCTATTAATAATGTTATTAATGCTATTATTAATGCTAATAATGCTATTATTAATTCTATTAATTTTAATAATAATGCTATTAATAATGTTATTAATGCTATTAATAATGCTAATAATCTATTATTAATGCTATTTATGCTAATAATAATGCTATTAATGCTATTAATAATGTTATTAATGCTATTTATAATGCTAATAATGCTATTATTAATGCTATTAATGCTAATAATAATGCTATTAATGTTATTAATAATGTTATTAATGCTATTATTAATGCTAATAATGCTATTATTAATTCTATTAATGCTCATAATAATGCTATTAATGCTATTAATAATGTTATTAATGCTATTATTAATGCTAATAATGCTATTATTAATGCTATTAATGTCAATATTTATCCTATTAATGGTATTATTAATGCTATTAATGCTAATAATAATGCTATTAATGCTATTAATGCTAATAATAATGCTATTAATAATGTTATTAATGCTATTATTAATGCTAATAATGCTATTATTAATGCTATTTATGCTAATAATTATGCTATTAATGCTATTAATAATGCTATTAATGCTATTAATAATGCTATTAATCCTATTATTTATGCTATTAATGCTATTAATCCTATTATTTATGCTATTAATGCTATTAATGCTAATATTTATCCTATTAATGGTATTATTAATGCTATTAATGCTAATAATAATGCTATTAATGCTAATAATAATGCTATTAATGCTATTAATAATGCTATTAATGCTATTATTAATGCTAATTATGCTATTATTAATTCTATTAATGCTAATAATAATGCTATTAATGCTATTAATAATGTTATTAATGCTATTATTAATGCTAATAATCCTATTATTAATGCTATTTATGCTAATTATAATGCTATTAATGCTATTAATAATGCTATTAATGCTATTAATAATGCTATTAATCCTATTATTTATGCTATTAATGCTATTAATGCTAATATTTATCTATTAATGGTATTATTAATGCTGTTAATGCTAATTATAATGCTATTAATGCTAATATAATGCTATTAATGCTATTAAAATGTTATTAATGCTATTATTAATGCTAATAATGCTATTAATAATTCTATTAATGCTAATAATAATGCTATTAATGCTATTAATAATGTTATTAATGCTATTATTAATGCTAATAATCCTATTATTAATGCTATTTATGCTAATAATAATGCTATTTATGCTATTAATAATGTTATTCATGCTATTAATAATGCTAATAATGCTATTATTAATGCTATTAATGCTAATAATGATGCTATTAATGCTATTAATAATGTTATTAATGCTATTAATAATGCTAATAATGCTATTATAATGCTATTAATGCTAATAATAATCCTATTAATGCTATTAATAATGCTATTCATGCTATTAATAATACTATTAATGCTATTAATGCTAATAATAATGCTATTAATGCTATTAATAATGTTATTAATGCTATTATTTATGCTAATAATGCTATTATTAATTCTATTAATTTTAATAATATGCTATTAATGCTATTAATAATGTTATTAATGCTATTATTAATGCTAATAATGCTATTAATGCTAATAATAATGCTATTAATGCTATTAATAATGCTATTAATGCTCTTATTATGCTATTAATGCTATTAATGCTAATATTATCTATTAATGTATTATTAATGCTATTAATGCTAATAATATGTATTAATGCTATTAATGCTAATAATAATGCTATTAATGCTATTAATAATGTTATTAATGCTATTATTAATGCTAATAATGCTATTATTAATCTATTAATGCTAATAATAATGCTATTAATGCTATTAATAATGCTATTAATGCTATTAATAATGTTATTTATGCTATTATAATAATAAGCTTATTAATGCTATTATAATGCTTATTAATGCTATTAATTATAATGCTTAATAATGCTTATTATTAATGCTATTAATGCTAATAATAATGCTATTAATGCTTAATTAATAATTGCTATTAATGCTATATATAATGCTATAATGCTATATGCTATTAATGCTATATAATGCTATAATGCTATATAATGCTATTAATGCTATTAATAATGTTATAATGCTATTAATCTAATTAATATGCTATATAATGCTATTAATGCTAATATTATTATTAATGCTATTATTAATGCTATTAATGCTAATTAATGCTATTAATGCTATAATGCTAATTAATGCTATTAATAATGTTATTAATGCTATTATTAATGCTAATAATGCTATTATTAATGCTATTAATGCTAATAATAATGCTATTAATGCTATTAATAATGTTATTAATGCTATTATTAATGCTAATAATGCTATTAATAATGCTATTAATGCTAATATATAATGCTATTAATGCTATTAATACTGTTATTAATGCTCATAATACTGCTAATAATGCTATTAATACTGCTATTACTGCTAATAATAATGCTATGGCTTATATTATTGCTATTGATGATGCGATTATTATTTAAAAAACTTTAAAAAAACAATAAACATATTTTAGATACCCGATGCATTTGCATCAGGCTAACAGCTATAACTACTATAATCAAATTAATGCACGCTCTAGAATCCCGATGCATTTGCATCGGGCTCACAGCTAGTTAAAAATAATGGTCTATCTATGACAGTACTTAATTCCTGCAGCACTCTGGGGTGTATCCCATCTGGGCCCGGGGATTTGTCAATTTTAGTGATTTTTAGACGATGCCGTACTTGCTCTTGGGTTAAGCAGGTGACGTTTAATTGAGAATTTTTGTTATCACTGATCATATTGTCTGTCATGGAATTTTCTTGTGTAAATACTGTTGAAAAAAAGTCATTTAGCATATTTGCTTTTTCCTCATCCTCATCCACCATTTCACCCAGACTATTTTTAAAGGGGCCAACACCATCATTTTTTAGTTTCTTACTATTTATGTAGTTAAAAAATATTTTGGGATTCTTTTTACTTTCTCTGGCAATGAGTCTCTCTGTCTCAATCTTTGCTGCCTTGATTTGCTTTTTACAAATGTTATTTAATTTTCTGTATTTATTTAATGCTTCATCACTACCTACTTGCTTTAATTCCCTAAATGCTTTCTTTTTGTCACATATTGCACTTCTTACCGCTTTATTTAGCCATAGTGGTTTCCTCCTATTTCTAGCATGCTTATTCCCATAGGGTATATATTGTGCACAGGTCCTATTCAGGATGCTAATAAACATCTCCCATTTGTGTTGTGTACTTTTATGTCTCAGGACATCGTCCCAGTTTATTGCACTAAGATCATCTCTCAACCGTTGGAAATTTGCCTTCCTGAAGTTTAGTGTCCTTGTGGCCCCTCTACTACACGTCTTAGTAAAGGATACTTGAAAGCTTATTAAGTTATGATCACTATTACCCAAGTGACCTCCAACCCGTATATTTGATATGCGGTCTGGCCTGTTGGTTAATATTAGGTCCAGCAGTGCCCCCCTTCTTGTTGGGTCCTGAACCAGTTGTGAAAGGTAATTGTCTCTTATAGTTTTCAAAAACTTATTACCTTTGCTGGAACTGCAGGTTTCTGATCCCCAATGTATTTCAGGGTAGTTGAAGTCCCCCATAATAATGACTTCTCCCTGAGTCGCTGCTTCATCTATTTGCTTTATGAGGATATTCTCCTCCACTTCCATTATTGTTGGGGACTTATAACAAACCCCTATCAGTAATTTATTATTTTTTCCCCCTCCCCTTATCTCCACCCACAGAGACTCTACATTTCCATTAGATTCACCTATATTATCACGCAGGATGGGTTTTAAGGATGATTTTACGTATAAACATACACCTCCTCCTCGCCTATTTGTACGGTCATTTCTGAACAGACAATAGCCCTGTAAATTAACAGCCCATTCATGGCTCTCATCCAGCCAAGTCTCCGAAATCCCCACCATGTCATAATTATTTTCCAACAAAATCAATTCTAATTCCTCCATTTTGTTGGTGAGGCTTCTGGCATTAGTGAACATGCACTTTATGCATCTCTCTTTACCTCTATTCCTTCCTACTAGATTGACTGTTCTAACCCCACCCCCCATGCCACCCCCAATTTTATTACTTGTGCCCAGGTTACTGTTTACACTATCTTCCCCTCCTATACAATGAATACCCTCCCCCCCAATCCCTAGTTTAAACACTCCTCCAACCTTCTAGCCATTTTCTCCCCCAGCACAGCTGCACCCTCCCCATTGAGGTGCAGCCCGTCCCTAGCATAGAACCTGTAGCCAACAGAGAAGTCGGCCCAGTTCTCCAGGAACCCAAACCCCTCCTTCCTACACCAATTCCTGAGCCACTTATTTATCTCCCTAATCTCCCGTTGCCTCTCTGGTGTGGCACGTGGTACAGGCAGTATTTCAGAGAATACTACCTTGGAGGTCCTTGCCTTAAGCTTGCAGCCTAATTCCCTGAAATCATCTTTAAGGACCTTCCACCTACCTCTAACTTTGTCATTTGTGCCAATGTGCACCATGACCGCTGGGTCCTCACCAGCCCCTCCCAGTAATCTGTCAACCCGATCAGCGATGTGCCGGACTCGAGCGCCAGGTAGGCAGCACACTGTTCGACGATCCCTGTCTTTGTGACAGATTGCCCTATCTATTCCCCTAATAATTGAGTCCCCCACTACCAGCACCTGTCTGGCCTGCCCTACTCTCCTGTTTTCCCCCTTACTGGAGCAGACACTCCTCTGGCTTTCAGAGGTCATGCCCTGCTGCAGCAGTGCTATCCCTGAACTCACACCCCCCTCATCTGCCAACATAGCAAATTTATTGGGGTGTGCCAGATCAGGGCTAGCCTCCCTGGCACCCTTCCCTCTACCCCGCCTTCTAACTGTCACCCAGCTAGCTACCTCATGGTCCTGAGGCTCCATAGTACCATCCTCCCCCACATCTATCCCATTGAGCAGCTGTTCAGTGAGCAGCAGACTCCTTTCCATATTGTCTATGGATCTCAGCGTTGTCAGTCGTTCATTTAGATCCAGTATCTGGGCTTCCAAATGCACAACGTACTCACATCTCACACAGCAGTATGCACCCTCGGCCGGCTGGTCAAGGAATGCATACATGTGGCAAGATGTACACTGGATGGCATTGCCAATCATGGAGCTCATTTCCTAATGGGGATTGCACCAGACAGAAATGATAAGTAAAAAGAAATGCAAAGTATTAATAAAATACAACCAGCAATTCAGTAAGTCCTCCCTTCCAAACTCCCTTAATCCAAAGTCACTGAATCACAAGTCACACACTTACTTCTGTCGCACTTGCGCTCTGTCACACAAAGCTCGCGGTCACACTCGCTAGAGAATCAGATATAAAGAGTCTTTTTTTTTTTTCTTTTTTCCCTTAGCAGCAAATCAGCCTGTATCTCAGTGCACTTCCAAAGGACTGGAAGCCCCAACCAGCTGCTTCTTATAAACCCTTAATTATGCACCCCCACCCTTAATTAACCCCTTGTAAGTATAGCTACACCACAGGTTTTAAGTGCAAGTAGTTAACCCTTTAACTTACAGGTAGTAAAATAGGAGTCTATACACTTGTAGAGAGAAAGAAAGTTAAGAAAGCCCAATAAAATTAATAAGGTAAAAAAAAAAAAAACAGTCAGCAATTCACACAGGTATTTGTTGCAGGATTCCCAAACACCTCCTCACTGAATCACAAGTCACACACTTACTTCTGTCGCACTTGCGCTCTGTCACACAAAGCTCGCGGTCACACTCGCTAGAGAATCAGATATAAAGAGTCTTTTTTTTTTTTTCTTTTTTCCCTTAGCAGCAAATCAGCCTGTATCTCAGTGCACTTCCAAAACAGCAGGGGGACCAATGCAAGGTCGGACGTGAGACAACAGAGAAGCAGCACGAGGAAGATCCGGGAGAAGCAATGGAACAGCACAACTGCAAAAGGAACAAAAGACAGGTAATAGATTAGCAAGTCAATAAACAGACTAGCAGGACCAGGACTGACAGCTTCACAAGGAATAAAGTTGCCCCGGCGAGGTCTGGCAGTGAATGCAGGGTTTATAACCCTGCAGCACAGCAATGATTGGCCAGGGAGTGGAGCAGACTGATCAGCAGCCGGACTGTATAAAAGGAGCTGAGAGAGCGGCCCCGCCTCCTAGTGAGATCCCAGAGAGGAAGCAGGAAGCACATTCAGAGCTGCAGGCAGAAGTCAGAGCACCCTGGAACCCCGGAGCCGCCTGCAGATGACCGGCACCCTGGAACCCCGGGAAGGTCAGGTAACAGATCGGGAAGAGGGGGAAACAGGGTGTGAAGTGGGGACCCCGGACAGCGGGGCGGCTACAGTACTCCCCCCCCCTCCACGCCCCCCGGAACCAGACCAATGCTCCTCGCCTCCTGCGCAGGTTTCATGCCGATGTTCCCCTCAGGCTCCCAGGACCGTTCCTCAGGACCAAACCCCTTTCAGTCAACTAAATACCACGTAGAGCGACCCCTTATTTCTCATGTCCAGAATCGCACTGACTTCAAACACGTCAGAGGCCGAGACCGGCGGAGGCTGCGCTCCCGGATCCTGGAAGTAACGGTTGAGGACCAGCGGCTTGAGGAGAGACCGGTGGAAAACATTATGGATCTGCAGAGTAGGAGGCAACTTCAGCTGGTAGCATATTTATCCTCCGGATGACTTCAAAGGGACCGATGTAGCGAGGACCAAGCTTATAGGAAGGAATCTTGAGATGGACGTACTTGGAAGAAAGCCATACCTTATCCCCTGGCTGGAACAGGGGGGAGTCCAGACGTCGTTTGTCGGCATGGTCTTTCATCTGCCTAGATGCCTTTTCCAGGGCAGACCACGTCTCAGTCCAGATCTTGAAGAAGTCTCGAGCCGTCTGCTCAGCCGCAGGAGTAGAGGTAGTGATGTCCACGGGAGTCAGTATTCTTGGATGGTGACCGTAGACTATGAAAAAAGGAGAGTTATGGGAGGACTCAGCGACATGGTTATTGTATGAGAACTCTGTCCAGGGAAGCAGGGAGGACCAGTCGTCATGATGGGCGTTGATGAAGTGCCGTAGATAGCCGGATAACACCTTATTCACCCGTTCCACCTGCCCGTTGGACTGCGGATGATAAGCAGACGAGAAGTCCAAGGTGACATCGAGCTTCTTGCAGAGCGACCGCCAGAACCGGGATACAAACTGTACGCCTCGGTCAGACACTATGTGAGAAGGCAAACCGTGTAAGCGGAGGACTTGTAGAACAAACAGCTCCCCTAATCTGGGTGCAGAAGGAAGACCGGACAGCGGGATGAAGTGGGCCACCTTGGAGAACCTGTCCACCACTACCCCATACCACGGTGTTACCGGAGGAGACCGGAAGGTCGGTGATGAAGTCCATGGCGATGTGCCTCCAGGGCTCAGAGGGCACCGGCAAGGGCAGGAGAGGGCCAACGGGCAATCGCTTGAGCGTCTTGTTGCGGGCACAGGAGGACCAGGCAGAGACGAAGTCGGTGACATCCCGTCACATCCGAGGCCACCAGTAGTGTCGAGCTATCAACTGAAGGGTCTTTTTTATGCCTACGTGCACTGCGATTCTTGAGGAATGACCCCAGCTCAATACGTGTCCTCGATCGTCCTCGGCTACCAGCGTTTTACCTGGCGGGGGTAGAGACAATTGGAGAGGAGCAACCATACCGATATTGGATGGATTGATGATGGAGCGCGGCTCAACCTCCTGGTCTTCGACAAGGAAGGACTGGGACAAGGCATCAGCCTTGATGTTCTTCTGTGCCAGACGGAAAAGAAGACGGAAGTCAAAACGTGCAAAGAACAGCGACCAGCGCGCCTGCCGGGGGTTGAGTCTCTGGGCAGACTGCAGGTATGCCAGGTTCTTGTGGTCGGTGTATATCACGATGGGATGCACTGCGCCTTCAAGGAGGTACCGCCACTCCTCCAGGGCCATTTTGATGGCAAGCAGCTCCCGGTCCCCAATGGAGTAATTCCGTTCACAGGATGTGAAGGCCTTGGATAAAAAGCCACAAGTCACCATGCGTCCTGTGGAGGTCTTCTGGGTAAGAATGGCTCCCACTCAAGAAGAGGATGCGTCCACCTACATGAAGAACTGTTTGTCCGCCATGGGCTTGTGGAGAGCAGGAGCAGAGGAAAAAGCATTTTTAAGCGTTAGGAAGGCAGTCTCGGCCTCAGGAGTCCAAGCCTTAGCAGGAGTCCCTTTCCAGGTTAAAGCGGTGAGCGGGTTGACTACTTCCGAAAACCAAGGGATGAACTGCCGATAGTAATTGGCGAAGCCCAGGAACCTTTGAATCGCCTTGAGTCCCACTGGTCGAGGCCACTTCTGGACGGTGGATACCTTCTCTGGATCCATCTCGAGTCCGGAATCGGAGACAATGTAGCCTAGGAAGGGTAACGAAGTCCGTTCGCACAAACACTTCTCGAACTTGGCATACAGTCGGTTCTCCCGTAACTGGAGCAGAACCCGCCGAACGTCTCGCCTGTGTGTGGGAAGATCGGGAGAGAAGACCAGGATGTCATCCAGGTAGACCACGACACATACATAGAGAAGGTCCCTGAAGACATAGTTTACAAATTCATGAAAGACTGCGGGAGCATTACTCAAACCGAAGGGCATTACCTTAGCCTTCAACACTCGTGATGGCCACTACGAGTATGTCTTCCATTCGTCGCCTGCTCGGATCCGGACCAGGTTGTACGCACCTCGCAGGTCCAGCTTGGTGAAGACTCGGGATCCCCGCAGTCGGTCGAAGAGCTCTGGCATAAGTGGCAGCGGGTACTTGTTCTTTACCGTTATGGCATTGAGACCCCGATAATCAATGCATGGTCGGAGCGACCCGTCCTTCTTCTTCACGAAGAAGAAGCCCGCTCCTGCGGGCGATGTGGACTTCTGAATGAACCCCCGTGCCAAGCTGTCCTTTACGTATTCGGCCATGGTCTGGGTCTCGGGCGGATTCAACGGGTAGATGCGACCCCTAGGAAGCGAAGCCCCGGGTACCAGATCGATAGGGCAGTCATATGGTCTATGTGGAGGTAATGTCTCGGTCTTATGCCGATGTCTTCGACAAAAAGGAGGCCAATAGGCAGACGGCAGACCGGGCAAGGTCGCCGGCGAGGGAGGCATCCGGACGGGACGTACAGGAAGAAGACACTGACTGTGGCACCTCGGACCCCACCGTAAGACCTCACCAGTTCGCCAGTCCAGTACGGGTTCATGAACGCGAAGCCATGGCAAGCCCAGCATGAAGGGTGGAGAAAGACGGCAGGACATAGAAGGTGAGACGCTCAGTGTGGAGAGCTCCGACCTGTATCTCCACCTCACCTGTGATGCCTGCAACTGAGTCCTGTAGGGGTCTCCCGTCAATGGAGGTGATGATGCGAGGATGCTGCAGGGGATGTATGGGTATACCATAGCGCAGAGCCGTCTCCTGTTGCACGAAGTTGCCAGCCGACCCGGAATCCAGATAAGCCATCTCCGAATGGCGTTGGTCGCCGACCCTCACCTGGATGGATATAGTAAGGGGTTGAGAGGAATCGTCCCTACCTAGGTCGGCCTCTCTTACCTGGCCTAGGCGGGGGAGTTTTCCGGCCTCGTGGGGCATTGTCGAAGGAAGTGACCTCGTCCACCGCAATAAAGGCACAGACCCCTGGTGATCCTCTCCTCTCTTGTCTGGGCAGTCAGCCGAACACGATCCACTTCCATGGACTTGGAACCCGATGGGGACGCTGAGGGTGCTGGAAGAAGAGGTCGCTAGAACGTGGGTGCCAGGCGGGGAGTTCTTCTCTCCTGGGTCCTTTCCTGCATCCTTTCCTTGGACCGCTCCTGGAGACGTCGGTCTATCCGGACTGCCATGGTGATGAAATCCTCCAGAGTGGCGGGTAAATCCCGAACTGCCAGTTCGTCTTTAATGCGACTGGAAAGCCCTCGGCGAAAGACACCCACCAAGGGCTCGTCCGTCCAGCGTAGCTCGAAGGCTAGGGTACGAAACCGGATTGCGTACTGACCAACAGACAGATTACCTTGCTGTAGGTTGAGAGGGCTTCTGTGGCGGAGGCCACCCGTCCGGGTTCATCAAAGGTCCTCCGGAACGTCTCCAGGAATGCCTGTAGGTTGGATATAATGGGATCCTCTCTCTCTAACAATGGGTTGAACCATGCCAGAGCCTCTCCTTCAAGATGAGAGGCCAGAAACGCCACCTTGGCCTCATCCGTCGGGAATTGATGTTGCAATAACCGGAAATGGAGCAGGCACTGGTCAATAAACCCCCGACAGGCTTTAGGATCCCCGGAGTACCTGGTGGGCTGAGCCAGCCGTGGAGAAGACACTGCTCCAGCTCCGGTGAGTGGCAACGAGACGGAACCCGGGGTACTTGCTGCTCTTTGTAGACTGGTAAGTCGGTCATCTACGGAAGACATATAGGATAACATCTGGGTCTGTATGTCTCTCTGATGGTCCAGTTCATGGTGGAGACTCAATATCTGGGAAGAGAGAGAGGGGTCAGTGGTAGAGAGCGCCCCTAAGCGGGCCTCTAAGGACTGGATGAACGTCACTACTTGGTCGTGACTCTGACGGAGTCCGGCAAGCTCCCTTTGGGCATCAAACCTGGTATCAGCGGGGTCCATGTCCGGGGCAAAATCTGTCACACCCTAGGGCGTACCCTGAGGTGTGGACCCACTGGACCGCTGGACCGCAGCAATTGCGGATGCCGATACCAGGATGACAGAGAACCGGACAACTGAATACTTTAAAGGCTTTATTTAAACCAAAGGCAAAAGCAAGGTGGCCCCAAGGGAAGGCCGCAAGGATACAACACAAGTACCCCTCAGTAAGGTGCCCAGGATAGGGACCCCCTAGGACAGGGATATCACCTGGACCCGCTAACCGAGGTGCCCGGTGGAGCGTTACTTGCGAATCACCGACCCAAGGGGGAAAACATACAATGCAAAATCAAAGAACACAGAGACCGGACCCAGAAGTAAGAGGAGCCGTCCGCGCCAGGACCCGAGGTTGCACAATGAAGATCGGACCGGAAACAGCAGGGTGACCAATGCATGGTCGGACGTGAGACAACAGAGAAGCAGCACCAGGAAGATCCGGGAGAAGCAATGGAACAGCACAACTGCAAAAGGAACAAAAGACAGGTAATAGATTAGCAAACCAATAAACAGACTAGCAGGACCAGGACTGACAGCTTCACAAGGAATGAAGTTGCCCCAGCGACGTCTGGCAGTGAATGCAGGGTTTATAGCCCTGCAGCACAGCAATGATTGGCCAGGGAGCGGAGCAGACTGATCAGCAGCCGGACTCTATAAAAGGAGCTGAGAGAGCGGCCCCGCCTCCTAGTGAGATCCCAGAGAGGAAGCAGGAAGCACATTCAGAGCTGCAGGCAGAAGTCAGAGCACCCTGGAACCCCGGAGCCGCCTGCGGATGACCGGCACCCTGGAACCCCGACCCCGGGAAGGTCAGGTAACAGATCGGGAAGAGGGGGAAACAGAGTGTGAAGTGGGGACCCCGGACAGCGGGGCGGCTACACTCAGCATTATGTCACACCACTCAGGTCCCACACTGTAAACCTGTGTATTTCAGTTTACCTTTTGGATTTTTGCCATGTAAACTATATGTCTACTTTACCTAGCCACATATTGTCATATGTTTACCCAATCCACATATTAACCTGATCTAATGAACTTCAAACATCACTGTTTGAGTGCGATTGAAATAAGGCCAGGATAGGCCAGCATTATGTAATAAGTCCCCACATATCTGGTCATGTTGTTATTGTGATTAAGTATGTTGTTGCCTCAACAGGTAGGGACAGAAGGCGGGAGTATCCCCCATCCCCCGATGTAGAACCACCACCCAGCCAACCTAGCTCGCCGGCCCAACCGCCAGCAGGAACGCCAGCTGCCTCACCCACAGAAGCATTGCCAGCATCCCCAGAGAATAATGGGCAAACACCCCCGACACCACCACATCTCCAAGGGCCCACATCACCACACAGGGATATACCACCAGCCTCGGAAGGGACACCAAGGGCTGCACCTACCCCACCCTTGGAAGGAGAGATCTCCAGTGGTGGGAATTCGGCACAATGGTCCTCTGCGGACCCCACAAACGGGCAAGATGTGTGTAATGTCAATATTACTCATATATACTGTGCACTATATCTCTTTCTGTTTTTTTTGGCATACATTTGTATGTCGGCACCTTTGTTATGGCCAAAACAAAAACACATATGCTGATCTCATTACAGATGATACAAGCTGATGTTGATGTTATGTATACTCTGTAGGTGGCCCATCCCTGCAAGACCTGGAGGCGGCCCATGAGGAAGCGGCTTTGAAGGTCAGCCAATTAGGCCATCTGATTGAAGAATTCAAACGTCCCCATCCCAGTTCTGCCCCTCAAGAAGGCCAGCCTCTTACTCACGTTTGATGTGTGATTTTCAAATTTAACCCTAGTTTATGGATTTTTCTAATGACTTTTTGAATTAATGGACCCTGTTGGTCAAGTGTTTTAATAAAAACTACTGTGTTTTTAAGCATGGCTCCTTGTTAAGTGTTTTTTTAATGTACCATATATACTCGCGTATAAGCCGAGTTTTTCAGCCCAAAAATTGGGCTGAAAAGTCCCCCCCTCGGCTTATACGCGAGTCATACGGCACAGGCCGCCCGCCCGCCACCCCCATCAGTATCCAGGGCCCCCTCTTGCTGCCGCAAACCTGTAAAGTAAGATCACTATACTTATCACTGTCCTGTCGCCGCTGCTCTGCATCGCGCTCCTCCGGCTTCATCCGGCTTCTTCCGGCTTCCTCCTCCGGTGGGCGCAGGCAATGACGTCATTATTCAATTGTCTATGAGTCTGTGGGTTTGATCCCACTCGATAGATCGTATGGAATTGTATCTAATGTGGGCCAGAGGAGGAAACCGGAAGAAGCCGGAGGAGCGCAATGCAGAGCAGCGGCGGCGACAGGACAGTGATAAGTATAATGATCTTACTTTGCTAGGTTTGCGGCAGCAAGGGGGAGCCCTGGATACTGATGGGGGGGGGCTTTATACTGATGGGGGTGGCAGGCGGGCGGCCTGTATACCTCTGGGGTGCTGCTATATACCTCTGGCTGCTGTATATACTCTGGGCTGCTGCTGTATATACCTCTGGGGCTGCTGCTGTATATACCTCTGGGGCTGCTGCTATATATACCTCTGGGGCTGCTGCTGTAACACTGCTGGGGCCTGTATATACCACTGGGGAGGCTGCTGTATACCACACTTCTGGGGGTTGTATACCTGTGCTGGGGTCCACCCTCGGCTTATACATGAATCAATAGGTTTTCCCAGGTTTTGGGGGCAAAAGTAGGGGGGTCGGCTTATGCACGGGTCGGCTTATACACGAGTATATACGGTATGTATATGGTTAATATTTGTTACCCCTGTAACGGGGTTTTACCCCATACCATTATTACGTAAGAAAGGTTGACACGATACCACAAGTACATATTTGTGTCCTCAAATGTGATTATTTGTCCCAGGAAAGAGATGCATGTCCCAGTATATGGTGTACCAAAAACATATGGTGACATAATGTCTGATTTATAGGGGTACATAAGCATTGGGGACATATGTACGGCACCCAGGGACAGGCCTTTGTGGGGACACTGTATGGTGCCTGTGTGTGTTTGCCTCCATATACATGTATTTCATTACACATATTCTGTACACACACATGAACAAGGGAATGTTAGGTGATCAATACATATGGCCCACATAACTGCAAACACACAAATATCTGTGCACACACATACTAGGTCAAGGCTCCAATATTCTCCTGACCAACAAAGCAAGAGTGATTTTATTAGTCAACGTAGTAGCACAACAAACATTACATAAAAACACCATACGGCTTCAATATACAATTAATCGACACGCGAGCGCCGTGTATTGCCTTGTTGGCCACGCCAATGCGTCTAGCAATAATCCGAGACACATCACACGAGAGTTGACTGAGCACCGAGCCAATACGCACATGCATGCTTTACATTTTACGATGTGGCGCTGCAAACAAGGACACAGTAATTGGTGTTTGTTTGCAACCAATTACACTTCTTCGAGGCGTCACACAACATAATGTGAACGCCTACCTCCGAGACGCGGGACAAAACAACGCCCACATCGCTAATGTGGTTGCTCTGTGTGACGCGGAAGCGGCCACCACCGACTTGATACCCCGTGGGGCTTGGGCGACGCACAGGCAACTTCCGCCCGGTCTCATCACCTAAGCGTCGCCTGAGTTGTCGCCACGTGTAAATAGGCGACGGCGACGTTGGACGACACGCGAAAACGTGCGCGCGCACGTGCGTCGCCATAGAAATCGCCGGCGATATCTCCAGGTGTGACAGTACTCTAAGAGACTGGATGAGTTTTAAACAAAATTTTTATTTATTCCAAAGATCATCTTAACATTTTATCACAATTTTTAGAATTCTCTTGAGCGATTTTGATGCTCCACGTCATCCAGGGTCAAAGGATCACATATGAACCTATAAGAGATCAAAAATATAAATATTTAGAGAATTATGAGAAGGAACACTATTCTATGCAAATCTTATGAGTTAAATACTTCTATATATATTTTTAGATTTATAGTCTTAGACTTTTTAGGCGGTCGTCACACGCATCAATTTTAAGCACGATATCGCTTAAGCGATCTGCTTTTTGATCGCTTAAGCGATATCGTTTGTGCATCGCTGCGTGTAATCAAGCGATTTTACAATGTAAAATCGCTTGATCGTTACATCGCAGATTGGTGAGCCGGAGCTCATATCAAGCGATAAACGCTTGATCAATCTGCCTCACCGTGGTGTGTGACACCACGATGATCCATCTCCCAGCAGCAGAGCCTATGCTGGGAGATAGTAACCAGACGTTTACCATAGATACCAAGTGCCGCGCGGCGCCTAGTAACCCGATGTGTACCATAGTTACCAGCGATCTCGCTGGTCCACATCGCTGGTGAGTCTGCCTGTGTGACAGCTCACCAACGATGTGAACGATACTGTTAGCGATTGCGCGTGCACGTGATCGCAAGCAATATCGCTAGCGATATTGATGTGTGTGACGGCCGCCTTATACACACTTTATATACTCTGCTTTTTTTTATTTATGTGCTAAATATTTTTGCCCAAAGGGCTCATTTTTATTCTCACAACAAAAGTCATCCTGAGTGGCATATACTAAGATTATGGGCGCACACCTCTAGTGTTGGGTGCTAGCATGAAAATATATAAGAATACTCACTGAAAGGAGATCTGCTGCACACCAGCACTTCATGCCTTTAAAGGAAAAACCAAAATGGCTGACATGTACTATTTCATTATGTGAGCAGGGACCAAGATCATATTGGAAAGCTAATGAAAGCTATCTAGGATAAATGTGACAAATTGCAAAAGTTCTTTGGACGAAGTGCCTTAATGCCCGCGCTGCTGCTACAGGATCAAAGGAACCGAGACACAGGGATGTCTGGATCAGTAAAAGCCTTTATTTTCCGACACGTTTCGGAGCCTCCTACCGAGCTCCTTCCTCACGGAACTGAGGGAACTTCCCTGAGGAAGGAGCTCGGTAGGAGGCTCCGAAACGCGTCGGAAAATAAAGGCTTTTGCTGATCCAGACATCCCTGTGTCTCGGTTCCTTTGATCCTGTAGCAGCAGCACGGGCATTAAGGCACTTTGTCCAAAGAACTTTTGCATCACAACCACGGTTTCCTGTGGGAGTGCGGTCCCTGCAGCAGCT